>CM021106.1:527824080-528238041 GCA_007115665.2 Sequoiadendron giganteum
GAAACAGGGGGAGGGAGGGAGAGATAGAGAGAGTAGAGAGGGAGGACAGAGATAGAGAGAGGTGATAGAGAGAGAATTAGAGAGGGAAAGAAGGTGGAGATATTGAGAGAGGAGGCAAGGAGGGAGAGAGAAATAGGTATAGAGGGACAACTAGGTAGAGAGAAGTAGATATGAAAGGAGAGATATAGGGAGAGGTAGGGATGGAGAGAGAGGTGAGAAAAAAATAGAGAGAGGTCTAGGTAGATAGAGGGAGGAGGAGATAAAGAGAAGTATAGAGGGAAGGAGAGAGGGAGGAAGAGGTAGGGATGGAGAGAGAGAGGTGAGAGAGATAAGAGAGAGGAGGGAGGGATAGGTAGGGAGAGAGGGGTGAGATAGAGAGAAAGAGAGTAGAGAGGGAAGGGGAAAGAGAGAAGTGAAATAGGTGATAGAGATGTGTGATGGAGATTAAAAGTAGAGAGATAAGGAGGAAGGTGGAGATATTGAGAGGGAAGGAGGAGGGAGAGAGAAAGATGTATAGAAGGATAGGTTAGATAGCGAGAAGTAGAGAAAAAAGGTGGGTGAAAGGAAGAGAGAGGGAGAGAGAGAGGGGGAGAAAGAGAGGCGAGATAAAGAGAAGTAGAAAGGGAAGGAGAGAGAGAGGGAGATAGATAAAATTAGAGAGGGAGGGAGGGAAGGGGAGGGAAGTGAGATAGAGAGAACTAGAGAGGGAAGGAGAGAGAGAATGGAAAGATAGAGAGTAGAGAGGGGAGGAGAGAGCGAGGGAAGCAAAGAGAGAGAGAGAAAGAGAGGAGAGGGAGGAAGGGAGGGATAGGTAGGTATAGAGAGTAGAGAGAGATATATAGAGATAAAAAGAGAGGGATGAGAGATAGAAAAATGTAGAGAGGGAAAGAGGGAGGGAGATAGATATTGGAGAGGGAAGGAGAGAGAGATGGACATGTAGAGACATAGTTCTTGATCTCAAGGAAGATATTGTTAGATAAAGGGATGGAGATAGTGAGAGAGAGGTCTAGAGAATAAGAGATGAAAATGAGTGAGATAGAGAGAGAAAGATGAAATTTGACCTCTTGAGTACTAAAATTTGACCTCTTGATTACTGAAATTTGACATGCTGATTACTGAAATTTGACTAAGTGAAATTTTTAAGATCTTCCAAAACCTAGAATTTGCATTATAACTCTTAGAGATCTGAAACCACTCTCAAACATCCTACCTATATATACATGAAATATAACTTAAAATATAAGAAAGTAAATGTCCATATGTAAATGTCAACTTATACTTAAATGTTTATTTCATGTATATAGTTTCCTTGACAGAGAAAGCAAAAATCTAGTTTTGTGCAAAGCAGGCCATTTGACGCTCATCAAATGACTCATCACATTTGGTGCATGCCAAATTTGGCGCATGTCAAATGTGATGAGTCATTTGGCGCTCGCCAAATGGCCTGCTTTGGACGTGTTAATTAACAGGATTTGCCAAATTTTCTCATATTTTCATCTATGCTCCTCATCTCATTTGCACGTCTTTCAATGCAAGTTTATAAAAAAAATCGTGATAGCATTAACCTCTGTCTCAGCTATCTAAATATATAATTCTTTTTGCATTTTGATTTAGTTAAGGTTTTGATCCATGGCTTCTATTGTAAATGCCTTCGTTTTTGGTCAAATACCAACATGTGCTAGGTTTAGGATAGTTTTTTACACGTTCATTGGAACGTAAAACAAATTAAGTTTTTTGAAACTAGACTCCATTCTACACATGATGAAAAAAAAATCAATTTTTGATTAGTTTGCAAAAAAATTGGGGGGGAGCACGCTCAAATTTTAGCTTTTCAGGATGTGTCCACTTTGAAAATTCATAAAATATTATATATTCATTAAAAAAATTATCTGAAAGATGGAGGATAAACTAAATGGTGTTAGCTAATTTCTCACTGTTGGGATTTTTGAAATTCTAAAAAAAAGTTAACCAAAAAGGGGGGAGCCCTCAGGCGCTATGCTATTTTTTTTGATAAAAACAAGACCTGTTTTGCCCCTCCCACCACCCCCCCTCTTTTTGAGACCCTTAATCTTCATTAATTTCAAAAAAAATTAGTAGCTTAGAAACTAGACTCGGAGCACTTCAACTTTTGTTTTTGCCACATTTTGAAATTTTGAGCGTAACTATCTTCATTTTCTCGTGCAAATAAGATTTTCCTGATTTTAGGAAAAAAAGTGGCATCTTAAGAGCCAAAATTGTGTCACAGATTGGTGCACTTACCCTTTAAAAAATTTAAAACTAAGATGTATTTAAAATATCTATATTAATATATTTTATTTTGAAAAATTATTTTTATTTGGGAACTATTTTAAATATATATGTTTAGTATATCAATCTTGAGTTGTTTTATTTATTGAAGAGTTCTCTTCTTCTTATAACCTACTATAAAACAATTTTATTTACTTAAAATTATTTTATTTTATTTTAGAACTAGTGAAGAATTATTTTATCGACCATCAAACTCAAAATCAACCAACAGTTTTTGAAAAAAAATCATTTGACCATCAATATTTTTCAAATATTTATTTGATAAACAAACTCAACTTCAACTATGTTAATCATACTTGCATCAAGTATGAATCAAGCTTGGAGTCAAAGTCAACCCTAACAACTATAACTTAAAACTAGTAAAATCATGATACATTCAACTTGTAATAATGTGTTGATCCCAAACTATTATGTAGTCTACCTTAAATTGTTGTCGTGACTCATCGACCAACTACACAACAAATATTTGTATTACAATCCTATAAAATATAGGTACTTACCATTGTGTGACTATAATACATATGACTTACAAAAATCTATTATTTCAAAATATTATCTGACTTGCTCCTAAATTGATATTCCACAAATAATTTATTTACTAACCAACAAATACAATTAATGCAATACTAGATAGACACGTACTTACCAATACATGACACTTTTTTTTAATATTAAATTTCTTCCTCATAAAATAATCATATAATATTAGTTTATGAAATAAAATATTTATTTTTATCTAGCTTTATTTTAATTATTTTTTGTGTAACCATGTAATATTAATATTATAAATTTCATGTCATCAAGCCTTTTTTTTTTTTTACTATTATATATTAATATAATTTACTTGATATATATTTCAAATTTAAATCAAGATCATTTTAACAACTCTTAGAATATATATAAAGATAAATATCAGATAAAAAGAAAAAATAGAGAATAAAACTTAGAAAAATAATATGTCTAGCATTAGTTTTTACTAATTATTGAATACTTAAAATTTAGAGAAAAATGGTGGTTGACCGAAATTTTGCAGAGGAGCAAAGCAAGAGGATGAATGGTGGGGGGCAAGTGGAGGGCATCAACATGGCTGGAAAGAAAGATCACTCCCACATTATGGCAAATGCCTGAATCAACAACCATGGGGAAGAGAAATAAGGAGAAGATGAGAGATATGAGGAGAAGATGAGAGATATCAGAGGGGATCTTTGAGCATGGTATCAACACTAGTGAATAGAGCCTTAGGAGGATTGGAAACTCTGTGGGATCCCCTTAACCTAACAATCAAGCTCATCAAAGAAATCAGAGAGTGACAACTCGTTGAGTCGCGGGGACACTTATGTTGCATAAAAAAAAAAGTTATTTTTTTACCACATAATGTTAATTTCTCTTTGATCAACATCTACAAACCAAATGGGAATGTTCAAAGAATGGAAACATGAAACCAACTATCTATAATTTTCTAGGAGTTACAAAATGAGGCCCTCATCCTAGATGGTGACTTCAATGCCATTTTATGGCGAGAGGAGAAGAAAGGGGGAGTACCCAGAAGTGACATATGCATGTATGACTTTCAAAATTTTGTCTAGAATAACACCTTAATTGATATAAAAGAAGGAAATGGCATTTTCACTTAGTCAAATAGGAGAGTAGATCACATGTTGGTGGCTGAGAGATTAGATAGGTTCTTAATTGGGGACAATTGGGCCCCAACAAACTTGATAGGGAAAGTAAAAGTTATGGCACTTTGCAGATTGAATCACTCCCCAATTCAACTTTCCTTCACACTGGATCATAATCCCAGTAAATTCCCCTTCCAAGTTGAAAAATGTGGTTGAGGAATAAGGATATTGACAAAAAAATTAGGGGTTGGTGGCAATAAGAATCACATTGGAAGGGATTAAAAAAATCATAGTATTCAGAAAACTCACATACCTAAAGAGGATGTTAAAGGATTTGAACATTACACATTTCAAAAACATCTTTGAAGAAAAGGGAAACCTAGAAAAGGAATTAGCATAATTGAATGGGGAGATAATTAGATATAGCATGTGCCAAAGCACATACATAAAGGAAAAAGAGATGAAGGAAAAGTCTGCAAAAATGCTCCATCGAGAGGAAATTTTCTAGCACCAAAAATCAAGGGAATGTTGGCCAAAGGAAGGGGATAGAAACACCAAATACTTGCACAATATCACAAAGATCAAGAGAATCCTTAACATAATCACCTATATCAAGGATGAAGAAGTTAATAGATTTGAAACATGGCAAGATATAGGCAGTTAAGCAGTGAACTGCTTTGGAGGGCTTTTGAAAAAAAATAACATAATTGATCTTGCATACCAAGAGGAATTCCTTAATAAGATGCCACACATGATCACAAAAGCTCAAAATTTGGCACTCTATATCTCACTATTAGAATTTAAAATGTTGCAGGAAACCATACAACTAGTAGGTGACAAAGCCTCGGGCCCTGATGGGTTTCTTGCATGTTTTTATCACAGATTCTAGCATATTATAGGAAAGGATACCTTTGAAGTTGTGAAAGAATCAAGAAAAAGGCCACTATGTTAAAATATTAGAACTGTAGACACTTAAAAATGTCCTAAATGATATACACATTTGAATATGATATATTAATATCATTTCGTCTTGAACTTCATCTTATTTTTGCCTATTTGATTAAATTAGCCTAGCTATTTAATTAAATGCACCATTTTCATCTATTAATCTAATGGATCTAATTAGGTTAATTCACCCCCTCTCACACTAACATTTCGCCAGGTTGTTAAATTGAATAAATCAAATTATTTAAATTAACCCCTCAGTCCTCTTATTTAATTAAATAACCTTCAGCTATTTGATTATATATCATATTTGCATCCCCTTTTTCATTAAATAAATCAATAATTTAATGAATATCATATTATTCTCCATCTTGCACATTCCTCCAAAAGAGAATATTCCTATGGAATATCCTCTTTTGTGCACTCATTCCTCCAAAATATATCTTAACCTCTTCCTAATTCTTAGGAAATGTGTTTGTTGAAAGCTAATTTGGACCATTGATTAAATTAGTTGATCCTTGTCAACTTTCAACTTTGACCATGGATTGGAATCCTCAATCCATGCCTTCACCCTTCATCCAATATTGACCATTGATAGATCAAATCGATATGAGCCCTTGATTTTTCATTTGCTCTCCTATAAATACATCACTATTTGGAGAGAAATGGATCCATCTTTTGAGAGCAAAGTTATATTGTTAAAATTCATACTCACTTGCATCCACATTGAATACTTTTTAGCATATTAGATTAATTTCCATACATAGTTAGCTTAAGCATCCATTAATGGCTTCCATGGTAACTTAGTTTGCATCCATTTTCACATAGTTGCATCAATGGCTTATATCTTTCAATTTTGTCTACATTTAGCATAAATTGTATCCATTTTATCTACCATATTAGCATTTACCACTAATCTTTACCATATTAATCTAGTTTCATATCATATTTCATTCATATCTCATTGGTTTCATCGATTTTCTTCAATAAAATCGATTAGAACAAGCTCATATTATCCAAAGGATTGGGAAAGGTTCGCCATTCCACATCAATGTGACACCACTCCCCAATAGGATAAGATTCAATGACTTAGAATAGATTTCCCTTATGTTTTCATGTTGATTTCATGTTAGTTTAATGGGTTCTTGTTCTTTGAAATTTTGAATATCTTATTGGGATCATTGCTTAGGGAGTTAAATAGGCTTTAAATTCATTTGGATCTGGTTTATTTAGTTCACACTATGAATTTGGTCACAAGAACAACACATTCATAGTGTCCATCCCCAAGAAGCAGGAAGTAGAAAAAATTGAGGACTTTAGGCAAATCACCCTATGCAATGTAGTGTACAAGATAGTAGAAAAAACATAGCTAACATGCTAAAGAAATTACTCCCCAACATTATCTTAGAAGAATAAATTGGATTCACCTTAGGGAGGTCAATCACATAAGGCATCATTATAGCACACAAAGCCATCCACAACATCAAGAATGAAAAACATAAAGAATAATTCTTAAGTTGGACATTTGCAAGGTCAATGATCAGGTAGATAGACAATTCTTTATCAAAATGTTGTAATAGATGGGATTTTATGAAGAATGGTGCAAATGGATTCGAAGCTGCATTAGCTCCCCTAGATTCTCTATATTAATAAATGGGAGCCCTCGCTATTTTTTTCTCTCATCAATGGGACTGAGATAAGGTGATCCAATATCTCCCTTCTTGTTTATCATAATGGTTGAAGCCTTGGGTCAACTGATCCATGAAGCAAGGGAAAGAAGAAAATGGAAGGGTTTAAGGATATCACCAAACTTGACATCTATAACTAATCAATCATTTTTTATGACACCTTATTCTTTGATGTGGCATCAAAAAAGGAAGCAAGAACCATCAAAAACACATTAGTCACCTATTGCAAGACATCAAGCCAACAAGTAAATTGGCACAAGTCAAAAGTCTTCCTCTTCAACACTATATTATGGAAGCGGCAAGAGATCGCCAAAACAAGCAAACCTTCTGGGAAATATTTGTGGGTTCCCCTCTTTGGGGTGCATGTAAGGCGAGTCTTTGGGAATACCTAGTATAGAAATACATAAGAAGACTAGAAACATGGAAAGAAAAATGGCTATCATTTTGTAGGAGGGATCACAATGCTTAAGTCGATAGTCTTGGCTCTCCCCATATATATGCTGTCGATTTTGAAAATACCTGCAAAGACACGTGATGTTCTAATGAAGAAGTTGTGATTTTTTTCTTGGAAAGGGTCAGAAGATAGTAAGAAGTTCCCCCTTGTGGCTTGGGAGAAAATCTATAAAGCAAAAGATGCAAGGGGCATTGGCCTCCGGGATTGCGTTGTCCTCAACATTTTCCTGGGAGCCAAATTAGTCTAGAGCATGTACTGCAATCCTAAAGGAAAATGGGTCAAGATACTCCAAAATAAGTACTTGGATTGTGAAGACCCAAAGCGCATCCTCACCACGACCAACCCACCAAGGGGTTTGACCATTTGGAAATTCATGATGGAATGTAGAAAGTTGATAAATGACTATTACTCTTGGGACATTGGTGATGGAAGGAAGGCAAAATTCTGGGAGGATTCATGGGATGGTGTACCTGCCCTTGTCTCTCAGGATGACTTAGTTGACATTTAGAATCTTTTGAAGGCATTGTGGGGTACAGTGGTGAGGGACTATATGGAGCCATTCCTAGTGTTGGTTCCCAAATCAACAGGTTGCAAAACCCTAAAAGTATGCCAATCTTTATAATTGGGGTTTACAAGTGAATTGGCCAACGAACAAAATCAATCAAAATGAATGGAATTCCCTACACTTTAGGCTCTTCTATGCCTAGGTGGGTATTACCTTATGTTCACCACTGAATGTTAAATCCTCAAAACTGATAGGTGAATGTTGATAAGATTATGAATTTTATGCATATTTTCAATTAAATCATCGTGTTCAATCTACTTCAAAGTAGCATGTGATTTTGAATTAGATTTTCAAACTACAAATACCTCCACTCCTACAACATAAAATCTAAATTGGATTTCAAAATATGATACAAGGGATGGTTTTGGAAAATGAATTGATCTGTGCCTTTTTTTGGGTAACGGATTCACAATTCAAATTGATATGTGTCTTCCTTCTGAATATAACTCAAATTACTTGGCACAATACTGTTTATGACTTGCGTAAACATGCAAAATTATATTTTATCAAGTTCTTCTTATTTATCCAATTGAATCCTCCAAATTACTGTGACCTATTCAAAAGAATTTAATTCTTTCTTGAAGAAACCTTATTAAACAAGTCACACAAAATATGAATTGTGTTTTGACAAACTAGACATGTGCTTGATATGCTAGTTTAAATAACTAGGAGAAAACAAAATGGAGACAACCAGATAAAATTTTATCAATGATGTTAAACAAGTAGTTGACACCTAGAATTCATACACCAAATAAAGCAGCTTTTGATTTGTATGCTTCAGCAAACATACCCTTTACAATGTCCTTTTCCAAAATCCAATTCCCCACCAAAAAAGATCCCCACGGTCTTGTTTTCCTCCTCATAGGAATGAAGGAAGCAAGAAGCTTCAGATAGTTCACATTCTAAAAATTGACTTTTCGTATTCCCATCCTTTGGTATGATGTTCTGATGACTGTTGATGTCGGCTTGATGTTCAATTGCTATGTTGCATCTTTGATTTGATCAATCATTTTGAGACAAGTATCCATTCTCCCATTGATATATCGTGTAGTCACTTGGCCACTTGTTCTCTTGAATCTGAAGCACATTTGCTTGATGATCTTTCCATCTCTTATTTAGAACTCCTCTGCCATCTAAGATGAACTTTGCATACCCAACATCCAATGTAATTATCCTATCCAGGATCAAATTGAAACCCTGAACACTCAAGTCTATTCTCCTTGCCCACGTTCTCCTATTTTGGATGTATACCATGCTACTGTAGGCCTTTGTTTTCCTCCTAGCGGGGTTGCGGTGACTAAGACTGCTTATGCTTAACCTCTACCGCAATACTGCGGGCCTTGAAAAATTTAATCGTAGGACCTTTCTTCCATCGGAGGGACCAATATTCTATCTTACCGATATTTGTATGTCTCCTCGGTGGGCTCCTCAATACTGTATTTTCTTTATCCTCCGGGGTTTCGAAGGGACTACTGTTATGTTCCAGTCGATGTTCATACCTCCCTTTGATTCATCCACTGGAAGAGTCTTGAACCGTCTCTCTCATTCTTCATTATTACTCTGATGTATACCCAGGCCCACCTTACATTAAACCATGTCTTTTCGATTTATGTTGATGTAATACTTCCTTTTTTATTATTAAACTCGGTATTAATGCAGATCATTCCATTGGTGGGACCCCAAAGTATCTCCTTCCGATATGTTGTAGTGTCCCCGATGATGCTCACGTTGTCTTCACACAAATCGTTCTATCAAAGGGACTTTAAATTGACTCCCATCGATGGAGCATAGTCTCCTTGATGGTGTACATGCCTTACTGACTTCCAACCACAACACCGTGGGCCTTGAAAAAGTTAATTGTGAGACTACGGTAACACTTGGATGCCACGCTCTGCCTACCTCCAGCCCGCAAATGTTATCTTTCTTCATTGCAGTGGTACGATAACCCTGTCATAAACTCGCGCATCCCTACAAGAGACTTCTAGGACATGTTTCCCAGCCCCACGAGAGAATGGTACTTAAACAAGACACAAGTTAGGGTAAAAATACATGTATGATGGAAGATGACTTAGGAAAAGATATAACATGAATTTTGGACCTGGAAAATGAATAGTACAAGGGTTCAAACTCTTTTAGTGGATTCTTAGAATTGGGGTTCGACAAGCATTGAATGTAAACTAGGTGAAAATTTTCTAGTCCTTACAACAGTTCTAGTTGGGGATGAATGGCTATTTAGACATTGCAAGAATCCAAAACATTTCTTTGAGGTGCAGACCAAAAAAACAAAACTATACAAAACAAAGAAAATCAAAATTGGGAAAACCTTAAACTACCGTGCATGGAATTTATCTTTTTGAAGAAAAGAAGTATTTCAGAAATTGTCCATGCATTGGCAATTCCTGATTCTCACCCACCATTTTTTGCAAATAATATGAATCTTCACCACACTTTCCAATAATGACAAATGGTCCTAGACAAAGAGCCTCAAATTTTCCATGCTTTCCTTTGTCTTGACTCCGAGCATTCCACGTAAGAACCATATCATCAACTTGAAATTTTTGATCCTTAGCCTTCTTATCAAAAAGATACTTCATTTGTACTTGCATTTTTTCATTTTGCTTACGTGCCTGATTTCTAATTTCATCCAGCTCTACCAATTGCTCCATCCTTTCTTCCATTCGCTTAGGCACATGCAAATCCTCTTGCAATATGAACTTATGAATAGGAAAAAGATTATGCATTGGCATTCTTGCTTGAGCTCCATAGACTAACTCAAAAGGTGATTTGTCAGTAGCCTTTTTTTATAGTGATTCTATCTACCCATAAAGAGAGATAGAGAGATAGAGAGATAAGAGAAATAGGAGACAAAATATATAAAGAGGTCAAGAGATCAAGAGATAAAGAGGGAAAGGGGGAGAGAGGACGGAGATAAATAGGGATAGAAAAAATAAGGGGAGAAAGATAGGGAGAGGGAAATAGACAGAGAGAAGAAATTAGAGAAAGGTAGATAGAGGAAGAGAGAAGGGAAGACAAATGTGGAGAGAAATAAGGGGGAGAGAGGAAGAGAGATTGAGAGATAATAAAAAATATAAAGATAGAGAGGGAGACAAAGATATAAAGAGATCTCTCTCTTTATCTTCCCACATCTCTATAATATCTCCCTATGTGTACTTCTCCCTACCTTTGTCTATATATATCTCCCTCTCTCCACCTCTCTCTATATAACTTCATATCTCTATCTTTCTATCCCTCCATCTCCCCCTCTCTCATTCTCTCCCTCTCTTTGTATCCCCCTCTTTCTATCTCTATTTCTCTCTCCCTCTCTCCATTTCCATCTCCATCTCTATCTCTCTCCCTATCTCTATCTCCTTACCTCTCCTTACATCTCTCTCTCTTTCCCCTCTATCTTTCCCACTATATCTCTCTCTCTATATGTCCCTCTTTCTATTCATATCTCTCCCTCTCCCTCTCCCTCTCCCCCTATCACTCTCTTTCTATATCTCTCAACTTCTTTATCCTCTCTCCTTCCCTCTCTATCTATTTATATATATATCTCTATCTCTCCCCCTCTCTATCTCTCTCCATCTCTCTATTAATTTTTTATATCACCTCCTTTATTTCACCCTCGCCCCCTCTATTTCTATCTTCTCATCTCTCCCTCTTCCTCTCTATTTATATCTCATTATCTCTCTCTTATTTACTCCATTTCTCTACCTCTCTATATATCACTTCCTATATCTTTATATTTCTCTCTCCATCTCCGCCTCTTTCATTGTCTCCCTCTTTCTATCTCATTATTTACTCCATCTCTCTACCTCTCTATATATCACTTCTTATATCTCTATATTTCTCTCTCCATCTCTGCCTCTTTCACTATCTCCCTCTTTCTATCTCTATCTCTCCCTTTATATTTATCTTTGTCTTTCTTTTTCTCTCACCCTCTATCTTTCCCGAGTTATATTTATCTCTCTATCTCTAATTTATACCCCTATTTTCCCTCTCTCCCTATCACTTCCTCTTTCTATGTCTCTCTATTTATCTCTCCTATCACTATTTCTCTCCCTCCATCTACCTCTCTCTCTATCTATTTATACATGTCTATCTCCCTCTCTATCTCTCTCCATATCTCCCTTACACACACACACTTGCTTCTCTCTCTCTCTCCATATTTAAATTCTTACATATATCCCTCTATCTATATCTCATTATTTATCCATCTCTCTTTACCCCTATACCTTTCCCTCTCTCTACCCCTCGCTATATATTTATCTCTTCCATCTATCTCTCCCTCTCCTCTCCATCTCCATCTCCATCTCCATCTCCATCTCTATATCTCCATACCCCCCTCGTCCTCTCTCTTTCCCCCTATATCTCCATCTTTCTATCATAATCTCCCTCTCTCTCCCTATTTCAAACATATCATGAACCTATTGGTAATGGAGCCTTATTATCTTCTTGATTCAAAGTTTTTGTTTTAGTTATGTTTGGATCCCTATAAGTAGATGCATATTTGATTTGAAGCTATCACTTCTCCATTGAGACCTTTGTTTCACAAACAAAATCATTTTTTAAATAGCCTACCAATTGACCTAATGTATACTACATGTAAATGTATGTAAACAATAAACCCAAAAATTACCTAATTGACCATCCACACTTCTTCGGTGTACCCATTGCACACACCAAGGTGCGCAATTGCTAGTTTTATTTTTGAATTAAGATAATATTTAATTATTATTCTAATAATTTTTTATTTTTTATTATTTATTATTTTAAATCAATTATTATTTAGTTAGTTATTATCATTATTTAATATTTAGTTATTGTCTAATTAATTAGTTAACATTTTATAATTACAGAGGTGGTGTTGTTTGCAAGAGACACAAGAATACATTGATTAAGTAATTAATGAATGCAGAATAAAAAACGGATTAATAAATGATTTTGATCTGTTCTAAGCCAAACCACCTCTAAAGAAGTTACCAGATCAAATGATTATGACCTATGTAACGAATATGAAAAAGGCCAATCCGAGCCCAATGACTGGAGAATTGGCATCAGAACACAAGCTTCTGAGTTCTCTGCTTTTTATTTGAAAAGATAGCTCTTTACAATATACTTTATAACAACAGTGACTGGTACAGCTTCTGAACAGCTAAAAAATTCCCCCTCTTATTTCCTTGAAAATACTTGAATAGACAAAAGAATACATGATTGAGAAACCATGCTACCAGCTCCTTAATTCAAGGCATTGGCAGTGTAGAACAAAATACATATGAATGGCTGATCTTGAAACAACAAAGATGGCTGATCTTTAATTCATGAGCCAGACACCTTCCTGGAATGAAAGAATTATATACTCTAATATACATAACAAGCTTCTGAGTTCTCTTTGATAACCCTCCTAAACGGCTGAAAGAATTCCTTTTTATTTCTCGAGACAAATGAATGGATGCAGGCACGTACGCAATAGTAGAACATTTTAAGATATCTATGAATCATCTCAATCTTATGAATTCCTAGAGGTAATAATAATTTGATGAATCTGCACCATGGGGTGTCTCCCTACATAGCAAGCATAGAGCGTGCCTCCATTATAGAGCGTGGTGGATCCAGATCCTTCTCTTGCAAAGCATTTCCTTGCAATCTCTGCATCTGAGATGCAAAGGTATCATCTAGAATCTGAAAATATGACACCACAGATTTCACTGCATTGAATAACAGGGCCCCCAAAAAATCTTTTCTAACACATTCATGCATGCAAATAAATCCTTCTTCTCTTCCAATTAAATAGCAATAAAGCACAAAAGCAACTAAATCAATAAAATTCTTACCGCCAAGGCAAAGCAAGAACCTTTATACCAAGATCTATTCTCTTTCCTGTTTTCCAAAAAATAGAGCACATCCTGCTACATAAAATATGTAGTTTAGTTACAAATGGGTATGAATTGATCATAAATAGTAAAATATGAAGTTAGTTTAGTTACGAATGGGTATGAATTGATCATAAATAGTGGAGGAATTAGAGAGTGACCTGTCCCATGCGATCCCAAAAGCCACGACAAATAGCTACAAAAATCCGGCTGTCAAATATATAATGGAGCTGGCAAATAGTGTCAATGAGCTGAGAATTGAGAAGCTGCATTCTTTCTCGAATTTCGTTTTCTCCACCTGCCTCTTTTGTGTCTTGGAGAATTCTCTTGAGTTTTGTTGTGCGTTGTACATGCGTCTATATATTTTGTAAAAGTAGCAATTTCGTTAAATTCTTAAAATCAGGCCAAGCAACATTGGAAGATTAAACACATTTCAGCTAAATCAAGATGAACATTAACCATTAATTGTTATAACATTATCAGAACAGATATTGTGATACTTCAACCTAATAGAAAATAAGGGGGGAGTATCATAAACAATCTGTCAAGTAATCAACCATAGAAAGACAACAAATCTTAGCCAAAATTAAGATGGGGGTGAACAAATAGTAAAATGCAATCAGAAATAAATCAATTTGAGGCATCGTGATGACTCAACCCAATAAAGAAAAAGGTGGGAATAAACAGACACAATGAGTCATTGTGGATCTTCAGCCTAATATAGAATACAGTGGGAATCGCATGAGACAATCAGCCAAATCAACACAGAGAAAAAGATCATCATACGTCAGCCAATCACATAGACAAAGATCATCGCATGTCACCCAATCACATAAGACAAAGATGATCACATGTCAGCCAAATATACATCACTAAATCATTGCACACACAAAAACAATCAACCAAATCAACACAGAGAGAGTCATCATATGTCAGCCAAATCAACACATAGAGAAAGATCGTCACATGTCAGCCAATCAAGATGAACACAAACCATCAGCACAGGTCACTATCATTGAAATGTGATAGGGTTGAGCCATCATGATGTTTCAGCCTAATTAAGAATAAGGTGGGAACTGGATGAAAATCACTATCAGCCATTGTGGAAAATACACAAGCACCATTGCGATGATTCACCATAATAAAGAACAAGGTGGGAATCACACAAAACAATTACCCAAATTAACAAATAGCAGCCAAATGAAGATGAACACAAACCATTAGAAGTGGCATTCATTAAAATCAAATTGCAATCAGATTAAGTTCAGTATGATCCATCATGATTCATCAACAAATAGACCACCACAGGTGGCATTCACTAAAACACAATAAGCCAAATCAATGTCAATATGACTCACTGTAATGATCAATGCCAACAAAGAACAAGCCAAGGTTAGGAAAATTCAAAATATCTACTTTGCAGACAGACACAATCATTTCAGGCAATAGTGCAGTAATGCAGTTTCTCCACATCAAAAGCAAAACTCATAAAGCATACTCAATATAGGCCAGATCAAACATAAATGAAACAAACCCTGAGTTTTCAAAGTTCTTTTGGCATGATAGAATTGTAGTTAATTTAAATATATAAAAGCACCAAGATTAAGAGTAACATATAGCATAGATCATGGCAGCAGTTGGCACATACATTGTCTGCGAGTCTCTCCACAATTGCTTGCAAGAATGTTTTGTATTTAGTTCTCAACATCACAGTAATGCCATTCAGTTGTTCTCCGAACACCAGCTTCTTATCTCCAGCAACAGGCGTAAGCACGCATGATGCCCAGGACCTGAGTTGAGTCTCGATTTTAGGATGCAATGCATCAAGAATTCTCTTAATGGTGTTTAAGAATAAACCCAACTGCACATCAAAATAACAAATATTTAAGCCATGCAGACCTACAAATGCATTACAGAACTCAGTGATACTGACAAGCACATACATGATCAACACACAAAGCAGAAAAAATATAAATGAGAAAAGAACTTACATGACTCAGTGACACTGACAAGCACATACATGATCAACACACAAAGCAGAAAAAATTATAAATGAGAAAAGAACTTACATGACTCAGTGACACTGACAAGCACATACATGATCAACACACAAAGCAGAAAAAATATAAATGAGAAAAGAACTTACATGACTGGGAACACTGTAGAGGCATACTGAATTACGTCTTGTTAACTTTTGCATGTACTGTAGACCAAATTTTTTTGGTATTATGCCATCTTTCAATGGAGTCAGGACCTCAGTATACTGTTTCTCCAATGCTCTCATCACTGCCCTCTCTACAGTGGTTATGGCCTTAAAATCAAAAAGCATCTTGAATTAATTCACTTTCAAATAGGTGAATTCAAAAGTTAAAATAAAAAGCAATGACCAGATCTACAAAGAAACAAAAAATACATTGTGCTCTGCTACACATTGAAATATTAAACATCGAAGACAAAATTTTCTACCACATACATTTTCCAAATCAATGGAGTATTCAGGCCAGCGATTTATTATTGCTTCATACTCATTCAAAGTATCTTTGATACGCTCATACATTTCCTCAACAAATGGCGATGTTGAGTGCTGTGTTGTTGTTTCTATCAAACGAACCTAGAATGAAGTGATTTACAATCAAAGTTAGCATTAACAAGCACATACTATGCCATTGGAATTTCTTCTTTAAGTCAAAGGACCATTTTATTCAGACTGGAAACAGTGAATCCAGAATTCAACAAATCACATTAAAAAGTAAACAATTAATGAATCTAATAGGAATATTTCTGAAACTAACACAAATAAAGTCACAAGAAAGCGCTACATTGAGGTCTTCTGCCTTCCAAGGGCTTCCTAAAGTCAATAAATGCACCTTTGTACTCAAAGTGAAATAAACAATCACGTATTATCAAGAATCAATTAGCAACTCACTTTTTCAAGCTTGCAGAAATCAAGCAGATAAAGCCGCTTGTCCTGGATCCAAAGAACAATATACAGGTGAAACAATTCTTTTGAATCTACACCTCCCTTTATTGGACTGCAATAAGAATTCATATTAGGTCATTAATTCTAGGAAAGCAAAACACTTATCATTCAACAATATAGAATACTTTCTCTTTAAAGTGAATGTACCAAATATTCCATGATGCCAGATCTCTTTGGAAATCAGCGGTTGCAATCAGCAGCTCTATCACAGGTGTTGAAGGGCTAGAAGGAGGGCACGCTACAAGAAATGCCCGTAGTCTATTGCACAGCTCCACATTGTATACACCAGCAGTTATGTTTGGGAGATCAATACAACTGAAAAAAAAAAATCACAAAAAAGTCACATATATGTCATGCAGAACCTCAAAAACCTTAAGGCTAAAATATGTTATGACCACCTAGACAAAACCTCTCATCTTACAAGCAGAAACTTTGAAACAGCAAAGATTTTTGTTAGCACGTTTTTGTTTCAAGTGCTGCAATCAGTATTGTACAACTAAAGGAGCATACTCTTCCACACACAAGCAGTACATAAATTAGAAGGTGCAAGGTGCACTTGTTTTAACCCGGATGAATACCTTGGAAGAATGTGTTTATTGTGGATTGCAATATCGGTGTGCACTTCATCTCTAATGTGCATGCAGAGTGCCTTCACTTTCAGGTAAGCTGTAGATGTAGTTAAGGAATCCATCAAAAATCCATCATTGTTGCTCATTATAAATTCATCAGTTTCTGCCATATGCCGCTTGCATCTTTTCCTTGCAGCCATCTGTATATATAAACCACAAGAACAACTTCTTAAGCTTATTTAAAAGAATGTTCCCAGAATCTCTTTAAAGCAAATAAGAAACAGGATCACAAGCATAAAAAAGTAGTAGATAGCAATTCACTGCATTATACAATGCAAAAAGTCTCATCATAAAAAGAAAAGTGAAGTGCTTCTACGACATCTTGTGCATAGAGCATAACTGGACATCGGTGCTTCTATTGAATATGATGCTGTAAATAGATTACACTTCACAACAAAGTTCTCATCGATATTATTCAGAAGAGTCAATTCAAGTCTGACTATTGTTAAAATTTGTTTATTGCTAGAAAATTTGCAATGATTGAAGCCCAACTCATCCTCAGACTGCTGGTCTTGAATATCCATGGTTGAAAAGAAATTTGCTCAACAATATTCAGAATAATCATGCAATTTAAGGAATCATGTACCCTTTCATTTATACAATCAAGTCATTTATATTTTTCAAACCCTGAAGCTATATATTACTATATACCCATATCTCTCAAAGAGTCAAATATTAACTTCATCTATCCAACCAGAAACCATGCCAACATCCAAATCTATCTTGATCTTATGAAACCAAAGACCAGTTAAGTTTATGTATATAAAAAATTAGGGTCAAGTTAAAGATGACCCTTAATACTGAGGAACATCATGAGCACTCGGATGCCCGTAAATGATGACTCCTTGAGCATGATACCTCTTGTGGGTGTCTTCACACCTTCCTTCCTAGTTTTTATGCCTATCACTATCAGACAGAATCTGTTGCAAGTAATTCAATAAATATTTCTCTTTGAGGATGAACAGTTCTGGAAGTTCCTATTAGACTAGTTAAGGATTCTACATAACCCCTCTCTGGATCCATATTATTCAATGATTGTTTCCTCTATGAATCCCAGAAGCTATTCCAGTTTGCTATAATTTTCATGCTATATCCAAGCAGAGACCATGCCAACATCCATATATGTTGATCTTATGAAACCAAAGGCAGTTTATGTACATAAAATCTAGAGTCAAGTTAAAAGATTTGGACATATGATAAGGAGCAATTAATTGCAGCATTTTTGTCATTTCTATGGAGACTGTCATGAGTACCAGGGTGCCAGGAAACAATGAGAAGCCCTCTCTTGGGTGTGTTCACACTTTCATTCCTAGTTTTTATGCATGTAACTGTCAAATAACTTCTGTTGCAAGTATCTCGTCATCAATGACAGCCTGAATTCAATAATTATTTCTCTCCTTAAGGAGAATAGTTCTGGAAGTTCAACTGGATCCATATAATTCAATGATATTTCCTCTACGAATCCCAGAAGCTATTCCTGTCTGCTTGGAATCAATTTTCTTTCACAGTAACCATCTGAATTAGGAAACCCCATCAGAAGCATTTTCTTGAGAAACTGAACACCATTTGGATTTCCAACTAGCTTGAAAAATGTTACAAAACCATGGCCAATTCCAACATTTTCCATTGATTCAAGAGATTTATTAAAGTCCCTTATGGATTCCAGCATTAATATCTCCAGTCTCACATGGCTTTTACAAAATTTTCATTTATACAAGAAATTGTACCCTAGCCATCCCTATTTAAGTACATTAAATGTTAGGTTCAAGTTAAAGACTTGGACTTAATACTAGGGTTATTATTAGTTATAGCATTTTTGTCATTTCTACATACATAAATGATAACTGCTTAGGTACACAACCTCTCTTCAGTGTCTTATGTTAATGATATCTTACAGCCACGTGAGGAATACTGGCTCGATTAAAGAAATAAATTTAAATATAGCTTTTAAGCTATTTAAATTTATATGTTTCGATTCCATGAAGAGGCGCTTCATGTTGTAAATATTTAATAGTGTTTTTTATTTAATAAAAATTATATATATTTTTTGTGTGGGCCGACTCTAGAAGTGGCGCGATTTTCTAGAGAGGCGCACTTCTTCATGGGCCGACCCTCTCTTGGTGAAGAGGTGCATCTCATTTGTAGTTGCCTATATATACAAGGCAAATCATTTGTATTTCATATCAAGCAAGTCAAGCAATTGTTCAAGAAGAAGTTCGATTATTGCAGCAAGTCAAATCTATCTACAGCAGATTGACTCAAGGAGAAATATATTGTATTTGCACCTAGGAGAGGTGTTGTTCATCAGATCTATTTGGCATTCTATTGTGCCTAAGTTGTAAGCAGATTTCTGCTCCTATTTTGAATCAATATATAAGAGATATATTGGCTGGGTTTTTCTCCCTCAGGTTGGAGGGTTTTCCCAGGGTATTGGCTGTGTCATTGTGTCAATTTTGAATTAATTTTTGCATTCTAATCTGATCATATAAATTTAACATGGTATCAAAGCAGGTTTGAAGAGGATCCCGATCAGATTTGTAATTAATCAGCAATACCCTTGTTTTATTTTTCTCATCTTTATTCACCTTTATCAAGTCGTCAAGATGGTGAATGGTCTTAAGATTGAGGATAGGCTTGAGGGAGCATCAAACTTCACTTTGTGGAGATTCAGGATCATGCTCACCTTGGAGAAAAGCGAATTGGCAGAGTTTGTGGAGAGCTCCGCCCTTGAGCCTACGGATGAGGAAGAAAAGACCCTATGGAAGAAGAAAGATACTAGGGCAAAGAATATGTTGGTTGATTCGGTGAAGGATCACATTGTTCCTATCGTCTCCAAGTTAAGGACTGCGAGAGAGATGTTCAAAACCCTAGAGGAGATGTACGAGATCAACAACACCAGTTGGGCTCTTGCACTGAAGCAATAACTTCATCGTGTGAAGATGGCGAAGGGAGAAACTATCATTGCCTACTTCATGAGAATAAACGATTTGAGAGATCAAATCTCGTCTATTGGACATGTTGTCGATAGCAAGGATCTAACCATGTTGGCTCTCAATGATCTCCCTTCATCCTGGGAGTCTTATATTCAAGGAATCAGTGCAAGATCAAAAATTTCCAAGTTTGATCGATTGAGGGCAGACTGTATTCAAGAAGAGTCCAGATTGGCTGCAAGAGGTATTGGGAAAAGCTCCGTTAATGAAGATCTTCATGTTCTTGCCACTCAATCCTCAAAGAAGAAAGGAAGAGAAGGGAAGAAAGGGTATTTCAAAATAAATAGAGATAGAGGTGCTGATGGTGGCCCTGCATTTAAGAAGAAGAGGGACCTCTCCAAGGTCCAATGTTTCTGATGTGACAAGTATGGACATTTTGCAAAGGAGTGTCCTTCCAAGCCTAGGCAGCATGCCACCTTTGCTAATGTTGATGAAGTCTCCATGCAAAAGGATACAAGTGAGTACCTGCTCTATTCTGCCTTGTCAAGTAATGTATCTACCGACACCAACACTTGGCTAATAGATACCGGTGCCTCTCGCCACATCACCGGACTTAGGGAGCACCTATCTAATTTGGTGATGGAAGATTCCAGCGAACAAGTTATTATTGGAGATGATACTAGTTACTCGGTTAAGGGAGTTCGGACTTCATCTCTACACTTGGATTCTGGGGATTCCTTACAGTTGGATGATGTGCTATTTGTTCCAGGCATCAAGTGAAACCTTGATTCCATCTCAGCCTTGGAAGACAAGGGTTATCAAATTGCCTTTTCTGAAGGCAAAGTTCTCATATGGGCGAAGAACTCTAACATCAACACTGCTCGGATGATTGGAGTTAGACATGTGTGTCTCTACAGGCTATGCACGCGTCCCATTCAAGCTCTAGTACATGACTCCATGAGTTTGTGTGATCTTTGGCATCGAAGATTGGCTCACCTTCACTTTCGAGCGTTACCTGTTATGGAGAAGATGGTGTCTGGCCTTCCTAAATTCAACCAAAAGCATTAAGGAACCTGCAAAGGGTACGCTTTGGGTAAGAATACAAAAGGTCCATTCCTTGGAAGACAAGGGTTATCAAGTTGCCTTTTCTGAAGGCAAAATTCCCATATGGGCAAAGAACTCTAACATCAACACTGCTCGGATGATTGGAGTTAGACATGGGTGTCTCTATAGGCTATGCATGCGTCCCATTCAGGCTCTAGTACATGACTCCACAAGTTTGTGTGATCTTTGGCATCGAAGATTGGCTCACCTTCACTTTCGAGCGTTACCTGTTATGGAGAAGATGGTGTCTGGCCTTCCTAAATTCAACCAAAAGCATTAAGGAACCTGCAAAGGGTACGCTTTGGGTAAGAATACAAAAGGTCCATTCCATAGTAGTGAAAGTAGATCCAAATGTGTCTTAGATCTTATTCATTATGATTTATGTGGTCCAATGTTTGTTGCATCTTCGAGTGGTTTCTTGTATTACATTATTTTTATTGATGACTATTCTAGAAAGACTTGGATCTATTTCTTGAAATCTAAAGAATCTGAGGAGATATTAGAAAGGTTCAAAGAGTTCAAAGCTCAAGTGGAAAAGCTGTCCGAAAAGAAGATCAAGGTGTTGAGATCCGATAACGGAGGAGAATACACTTCTGTTATTTTTCGTAACTTTTGTATTGAAGCAGGGATTAAGAGGGAGCTTAGAGTTCCTTATAATCCTCAACAGAATGGTGTTGCGAAGAGAAAGAACAGAACTATCATGGAAGCAGTCAAAGCCATGCTTCATGACCAAGACCTGCAAATTTCTCTTTGGGCTGAAGCATCCAAGACTGCGGTCTATGTCCAAAATAGAAGTCCTCACAAAATCTTGGAAAATATAACTCCTGAAGAAGCATTCTCTGGGGTGAAGCCTGAAGTAAATCATTTGAGGATCTTTGGGTGTCCAGTGTATGTTCATATTCCAAAGGAAAGGAGGACTAAGTTGGAACCTTCTGGCAAGAAGGGAATTTTGGTAGGCTATAGTGAGACATTAAAAGCCTACAAAATCTACATTCCGGGTCAGAGGACTATTGAGATCAGTAGAGATGTCACATTTGAGGAGGATGTTGCATTCAGAAGATCCAAGGGATCTCATATGGAGATTGATGACGAAGAGCCTCCTCAGGATATGGAAGTTGACCATGTTCTTGAGAATTAGAGGGAGGTTCCAGAACCTAAAGAAGATGATGATCCAGCTGAACCCTTGGAGCCTACTGATGGGCTTACAGATATTGTGATTGGAAGGAAGAGACCTCTTTGGGCCAGAAAAATAATGCAGGAGGCAGAAATTTTTGCAACCCCAAGAAGAACTTTCAGAGAAAGTGAGAGACCTAATAAATTCTTCGGTTATGTAGCTCTGATGAGTCAGATCATTGAGTCAAAGCCTTCAAGTGTTGAAGAAGCCTCTAGTCAACAAGTTTGGAAAGATGCTATGACTAAAGAGTATCAGTCCATACTTAAGAATGATGTTTGGGACATAGTTCCTAGACCCGAAGGCAAATCTGTGATGTCTTCTAAATGGCTCTTCAAGATCAAGCATGCAGCTGATGGGAGCATTGAGAAGTACAAGGCCAAATTTGTGGCTAGAGGGTTTTCACAAAAAGAGAGAGTTGACTATGAAGAAACCTTTGCTCCTGTGGCTCGTTATACTTTTGTCAGAACCATTATTGCTATTGCTGCATCTAGAGGATGGAAGATTCACCAAATGGATGTAAAGACAGCCTTTCTGAATGGTCATAGAAGAAGAGGTTTACATTGAGCAACCCGATGGATTTGAGGTACATGGGAAGGAGTCTCATGTTTGCAAGCTAAAGAAGGCCTTGTATGGTCTTAAGCAGGCTCCTCGTGCTTGGTATGAAAGGATTGATTGTTACCTATTGAGTTTGGGTTTCTCAAAGAATGATGCATATTCTAACCTCTACTTTAAGGTGATAAATGGTGAAGCATTGATTCTGGTTCTGTATGTTGATGATTATCACTGAAGAAGAACACCTAATTCTAAAATGTAAGGAGTTAGCTTCTGAGTTTGAGATGAAGAATCTTGGTCTCATGCATTACTTTCTTGGCTTAGAAGTTTGGCAAAAAACAGATGAAATGATTCTAAATCAAGGCAAGTATATCATTGACATTCTGAAGAGGTTTGGTATGATTGATTGCAAACCTATGTCTACACCCATGGAGACCAACTTACATAAGTTGAAGGAAGCTGTAGCTAGTTTAGATCTGGTGGATTCCACGATGTATAGGCAGCTGATTGGTTCATTGATGTATCTAGTTAACACTAGACCGGATATTTGCTATGCAATGAGTGCACTTAGTCAGTTCATGTGTGAACCAAGATAGATACATCTTGTTGCAGCTAAACATATCTTGAGATACTTGTGTGGCACAGTTGGATATGGATTGAAATATTCTACAGGTGTGGATTTGGAGCTGCATGGTTTTACTGATTTTGATTGGGCAGGGTGTGTCACAGATCGGAAGAGTACCTCTGGTTGTTGCTTCAGTTTGGGATCTGCCATGATATCCTGGTGCAGCAGGAAGTAGTCTTCAGTAGCATTGAGTACAGCCGAGGCAGAGTACATAGCAGCTTGTGTGGTAGCTCGTGAAGCAGTGTGGCTTCGTAAGCTCCTTGCAGGATTGTTTGGACAATCAATGGAGCATACTATCATTCATTGTGATAACCAGAGCTGTGTGAAGCTTTCTATCAATCCTGTGTTTCATGACAAAACAAAGCACGTTGAGATCAAATACCATTATATCAGAGATATGGTATTTGAGGAAAGCTATACAGTTGAGGTATATCAGCACTGATGAGCAGACAACAGACATTCTCATCAAGCCTCTCTCCAGGATAAAGTTTGTGTACTTTCGAGATAAGCTTGGTATGGTGGAGAATACAACCTTAACTGAGAAGGAGTCTCAGTATCAGTGATCCTCTTTAATGAGTTCTTCTCTGTGAGAGAAGGTTGAGGTGAAATCCCTTGTTAATGAGTTCTTCTCTTCAAGAGAAGTTCGAGGTGAAATCCCTTGTTTCCACCCTCTGGGAGAGCCATGGTGGACGTCATGTGTGTGACTCCATGACAACATCACGTGAGGGAGTCCGTGATAATTTACTTGTACTTGTGTTTCACCCTCTGGGGGAGCCATGGTGAAAGTCACGATGAGATGTCAACATCACATTGAGTGATGAGCACTTGTACATACCATCTATGGAGGTAGCCATGATGGTTGATATCACGATGAGATGATATCCGATATCATGATGAGGTGATATGCTTTCACGGTGAGGTGATAAGCTCTTTCTTTCATGAGTATAGCCATGTTGATTAAACATCACTATGAGGTGATATGTTCTACACAGATGAAAGTATTCCTCTCTAGCTGAGAGGGAGTGTTAATGATATCTTACAACCACGTGAAGAACACTGGCTCGATTAAAGAAATAAATTTAAATATAGCTTTTAAGCTATTTAAATTTAAATGTTTCGATTTCATGAAGAGGCGCTTCATGTTGTAAATATTTAATAAAGTGTTTTTTATTTAATAAATTTTTTTTTTTTTGTCGCTGACTCTAGAAGTGGCGATTTTCTAGAGAGGCACACTTCTTCATGGGCTGACCTCTCTTGGTGAAGAGGTGCATCTCATTTGTAGTTGCCTATATATACAAGGCGAATCATTTGTATTTCATATCAAGCAATTGTTCAAGAAGAAGTTCGATTATTGCAGCAAGTCAAATCTATCTACAGCAGATCGACTCAAGGAGAAATATATTGTATTTGCACCTAGGAGAGGTGCTGTTCATCAGATCTATTTGGCATTCTACTCTGCCTAAGTTGTAAGCAGATTTCTGCTCCTATTTTGAATCAATATATAAGAGATATATTGGCTGGGTTTTTCTCCCTCAGGTTGGAGGGTTTTCCCAGGGTATTGACTGTCATTGTGTCAATTTTGAATTAATTTTTGCATTCTAATCTGATTATATAAATTTAACATCTTCAGGCCCTCTATAGTTTTTTTGCCTATCATTGTCAGACAGATTCTATTGGAAGTACCTCATCTTCAATGCTATAGCCTGAATTTAATAATTATATGTCTGATTGTCATTGTGAATAGTTCTTCTGGGAAAAGGATTCTATATAAGCCCTCTCTCAATCCATATTATCAATGGTGTTTTCCATATAAATCCCAGAAGCTATTTATGTTTGCTTGGAACCAGTTATCTTTACCAGAAAGTATCTAGATTAGGAACCACCATCAGAAGTGTTTTCATGGGAAACCCAAACAGCACTCAGTTTTCCAATTAACTTGAAAAACGCTGAAAACCCCCAGCTGTTATTCCAACATTTTCCACTGATTCAAGAGGTTTATTAATGTCTCTATGGGATTCCAGCATTTTTTATGACATCTCCAGTCTCACAGGGTTTTATCAGAAGTTTTTTCTTATTCCAGCTTATTTTAGTGTTTTTTACACAAGCAATTTTCCACCAGAAATGGTACCCTAGCCATTAATATTTAAAAACCCATTCCTTATTGTTTCATATTAACTTGAAAAACGCTGAAAACCCTGAAAACCCCCAGCTGTTATTCCAACATTTTCCACTGATTCAAGAGGTTTATTAATGTCTCTATGGGATTCCTGCATTTTTTATGACATCTCCAGTCTCACAGGGTTTTATCAGAAGTTTTTTCTTATTCCAGCTTATTTTAGTGTTTTTTACACAAGCAATTTTCCACCAGAAATGGTACCCTAGCCACTAATATTTAAAAACCCATTCCTTATTGTTTCATATTTTCTCTTCCTGGTCCTTGTGCAACATAATACCTTCTTTACTGTCTTTTTTTAAATCTTTCTCCTTCATATGTAAGCCTTTGGATTAGACAATGTGCCTCTAGGTGTCTGCCCACATTTTGACCAGAAATTTGACCCTCAGCCTACCTGTACCTTGCTAAGCTCTAACCCTTTCTTAGTTCCTCTTTCTAATACTTGGTAAAACATAATAATTTATTTACCGTTTTTATTTTTCTTGATATCTCTCCTTCATTTGTAAGTCTTTGCACTAGACATCATGACTTTATTTTACCCGGAATTTTCCTCTTTCCAATTCTTGCTGGAACATGGTCTTTTCTTTACAATTTGAACATTTTAAGTATCTTTCTGCTTAATTGTTAGTGATCCTATACTGTTGTCATTTTTCAGTAGCTTCCCATGTTGATCAGTTTTGTTGTCTCTTCATTAATTATCTGTTTTATCTAGATAATCTAATTGAGTTCTAAACATACATTTGACCCCCAACCTACCTATACACCTATTTCCATAATACCATTTCTAATTTTTTCCTTTTTCCCTTTCCAATGTTTTCTTATTTTCATTGTTTTTAAAACCTTACTCCTTCAATAATCAGTTTCTCTTGTGTTAGCCAGCTAAATTCTCTGAGTGATTTAGTGTTATTTTCTCTGAAGCCAAAAGTCAATTGTACATTAATAAGTTGTAATAGGTTCATACTGTATATAAGAATTGCAAATTTTTGGCAATCTCATGGAAGGCAATTTTAGACATCAATGCACAAAACTATTGTAAAAATAAGCTCTGACGTAAACTGAGCTTTACAATATTGCAGGAGAATGGAATTATTCTACTTTAAAACTTACTAAAAAATGACAGTAAAGGAGAGAACTTGGATTTTGAGACTTCCAGTGATGAAAATGATGATAATTATTAAAATCTTATGTAAAGGAGAGTCACATCTTGCCTTCAGAACGTCACAAGAACACATTATTTCTTAACAGGTATTGACCATATTGGACAGTTGTAGAACAAAATTTGAAAAATGATGCCTAAGGCTCAAAAAATGTGTCCCCTAAGTGGCAACTTGTTCCTTCTGAATAAGGGAATAAAAATCAAGTCCAAATGAATTAAAAGGACCTTGAAGAAAAGCTGCCATATAAAATTTCTATCAAAATCATTCCATAGCTACTATAGGAAGAAAAAGGAAGAGAGTGGCAATGATTTTTGTAATAAAGAATTCAAGGTTACCCACAATCCAAAGCCAGAAAATAATGAAATGCAAAATTAGGAAAAAAGGAGAAAAAATAAAACATTTATTTTGAAATTCTTAGGTATAATTAGGGTTTTATGATTGAATTTGATACCATTCTAGGTTTACCATTGATGGAATCTAAAATAACTATTGCTTAAGCCAAAAGCAGGCTCACAAAGGTAAACAAACAAGATGTGTGCATTAAATGTCTCGGAGATAAGAGATAAGGGTGAATCCTGCTTAACAGGTTCATTTTGAATTTCCTTGTAATGTTAGAACAAGACAGACTTGGATAACATTTGGAGTAGTGTTCCTTGAAGAATATCACAAACTTAGTCATTCAGAAAAATTGATTCATCCCTGACCCTTGCTGTAAATAGTCATTAGAGTAAAACTAAGGCCCAAGCCAATGAGGAACTGCATAAAATATAGGATGATATTAGAAATTTAATTTTTTACATAATTCTCTCCTATGATTTTTGTCATTTCTAAGCATGCATACACATGAATAATTATACAGCACCTGTATATAGTTTCTCAAAGTTGCTTGTGCATCAGGGGAAAGTATGTCATGAAGAAGGGTGTATACTTGCACTGCAGGTGCTAATGCAGGTGCAGCAATACCAGTAGCTGGCCCAAACATGTCAGCTAAACCTGATGGTGATGATTCTTCGAGTGACTTGTAATTCTCAAAAGCCATTGCAAGAAGATGTTCCAATTGATCTTCACTGTCAGCCAGCATTCGTTTCTGCAACCAAAATGTCAAATTAGGTTTATTGTATGATAATCATTTTTAATCAAAAGACCCATCAAAGATAAGAATTATATATATGAAGTTGGCAGAGAGGGAATTTATATAATTCAAATTGTTACTTATGGTAAATAATATATGTGATGAACATTGTCACATGGCATATTTGCTTTGGTGGAGGAAGTAAGAGAAGAGGACTTGAAATTTCTTTACTAAAGCAGGCATCTCAAAATGACTTTTCTGTAATTAGCTAGTTGAGCTATTACAGGAGAAATTTATGTATACTTCATTATACATTTGGAAAATAGTGGTTTTTAACTTTTCATAAATGAGAAAATTTGCAAGTAACTAACTAACCACCCTGGCAGCTGGAAATTGTGCATTTTCTGGTGATGATTTGCCAGATTTAATAGACACACATTATTGCAGGGGAGTTTGCTACCAATTTTAGCTATTTCTTGGAGAAATAAAGTGGCATGGGTTATTATATGAAAATGTTTGCCCTAAGTTGCATGCCTGGGTATGGAGGAATGAACTGGTTCTAATTGAGCTTTTAAGATCCTGTAATAAATATTTTTGAGTTTCCAGAAAGTTAACCAAAAACAGTGAGAATCCCTGGCTGATAGATTTGGGATAGAGGATCTGTGTGGGTTCTGGTTCATAGTTGCATTCCTTTTCTTCTTGTGACAAATAATTTTGTAAATGGCCTGAAAATTTGAAATTAAAGCTGTAAATGACCTGAAATTAAAGCTCTAATCTGGATTGCATAAATGATCTTGAAATTTGCTTGAGTTCATAGTCGGCCCATATAGAAATGTCAGAAACTCAAACACCATGACAATCTTTAGTGGGTGCAATATCACTTGTTTGACTTGGTTTTATGGACAGCAACTGGAGCTTCCTGAACTTGGTGTAAAGTGTAAACATAAGAGCAAAATAACTAAATAAAAGAACATTGCATCAAATTATATCATAACCAGAATATTCTCTTTATGATACCCCTTTGTTAGTAACAGATGTATTGACGTTGCATGATGATCATGGACTGATTCAAATGCAAAGCAAAGCAGAGATGGAACTTCACTACTAAACCATCCTAGAAATGGAAGAAATTTGAATTGGAATATTCCATGTATTCAAAAAATGAGAGCCACAAAGAAGAAATAGCTTTACAATAGACGTATATTTAGGATGTCATATATTTTGGATGAAATTTAAATCAATCTTGTAAAATCTAACATCAATTATTGACAATGACTATAATCTAAATACATATGGGGCATTGGAAGGTTGGCAATGCAGTTTATCAGTCCTTAACCTAGAAGCTTCCATTTATGTGTCCTCTCCTTTAGTTACAGATGTATTGATGTTGCATTATGATCATGTATTGATGTTGCATGATTTCGATGCAAAACAAAGCAAAGATGAAACTCCACAACTAAAACATCATGGGAACAGATGGAATTTAAATTGTTAAAATTCCATTTATGCAAAATATAAGAGCCACAAAGAACAAACAGAATTTTACAATTGACTGTCTATAACTGAAAGAGCTATGCATTATCTATTGACTGACTATAAATTAAATACATTGTTCCATACGGACAGATTCCCCCCAAAACCAGATGTTTTTTGGGATGGGGAATGTCTCCAAGATGCAGGGACTTGGGAATGTCACCCATTGTCCCACCATTGCTGCCACCAGGGGACATTTATGAGATGTCTCCCACAAGGGGATGTTTTCGAGGTGTCCCCCTGTACCATAACCCTGGGCCCCACCCACACCCTAAGCAACCACAAAAAACTTATATTAGACATCTAAGCCTCACTCTAAATCACTACCAAGTTTCAACAACAAAGTTGGAAGTTGCAACAACAAGCTACAAAACTACAAGACCAAGAAAGATTGCAAGTGAGAGCATTAGAAAGAGTGAGAGTAAGAGCAAGAGGAAGAGCAAGTGTGAAGTCTTTATCAATTAACAACCAATGAATCAACACATTCTTCAAGTCTCAAGGGAAGCTTTGGCCCTTCATGATAATTTTGAGTTTTTTAAATGAAGAATTTTGATTGTCTTCAAATTTACTAATTTAATAACTAATTTAGGGGTTTTACAATTTACTAATTTAGTTTTACAAATGAAATTTTAAATATTTTAATTTTATAACAATAGTATTTAGGTGTTTAAATTTATTTATTAAATTATTTATAAATATTAGATTACAAATTTAAATTTACAATTCAAATTAGGATTTCATCTTTTGTGTATACTTCTATGCTTGCAACTTGAATTAAGCAAAACAATAGCAAAATCCTTGTTTGATGAAGATTGAAGAACAAGGATCCATATTTGTATCCTTTGCTTCTGAGCATTGTGTGACCTGAAGTAAGAAAAACAAAAACAAAATCCTTGTGTCTTGAGCTTGTGCATAATTAAATGACATTATGACATATATGGTAACCATTAGAGCCTATGGGGGTTGATTCAATGACTCCGAGTCTAGATGTTGGGGGAGTAAGGCAACTATTAGAGGATTTTTTCCAAGGGTTTCTTTGATAAGAAGTCACCTTTAAGACAATTTGCAACTATATTGCAAGCAAAACCCAAGGAAACAAGGGGCACTAGGCTATGGAGATGTAATTTCTGTCAACTTGAATTTCAAGGGAGCATTACAAGATTTAATGCTTGTGCATAATTAAATGACATTATGACATATATGCTAAGCATTAGAGCCTATGGGGGTTGATTCAATGACTCGGAGTCTAGATGTTGGTGGAGTAAGGCAACTATTAGAGGATTTTTTCCAAGGGTTTCTTTGATTAGAAGTCACCTTTAAGACAATTTGCAACATATTAGTATATTGCAAGCAAAACCCAAGGAAACAAGGGGCACTAGGCTATGGAGATGTAATTTCTGTCAACTTGAATTTCAAGGCAGCATTACAAGAGTTAATGCACACCTTCTTTATGTCACAAGCAAAGGTGTAGGACAGATTGTGGGGTTGTGATGATGACAAAAGTCTTGTGCATACTTTGTCATTGAGGGCTCCTACTCCTCCTTTCAGATTTTTTAATTTTATAATAGCAATATTTAGGGGTTAAATTTATTTATTTAATTGGCCCCAAATATCTTCACCTCCTACGACAACAAAATAATAGGGAAATGGAAGATGCTCAAGCTACTGATTGGATATATAGGGAAGATAGGATAATTGAGATGCAACTCGCATTGGACAACCATAAGAAATGACGCAGGAAACTTCATATGGGCAGCATCCAAATGGTCGCCAATATGTTCTAATAACGAGGTGGAGTTGGACACTTTACTCCTAGGCCTAAAGTTGTGCAAGGAGAAAGACGTTGATAGAATTGATATTGAAGGAGATTCGTTGATTAGCATCAAAGCAATGCAATCCCAAAGCATCATTAATTGGAAGGTACAAAATAAAGTGGACAATATTATCAAGATCCTAAATCAATTTCAAGATTATTTGATATGGCATATCTATAGGGAGTTAAATAAGGCGACAGATCTATTCGCTAACCATGAGTGCAAGCAAATAGTGGATACAATTGTGTCAAATCAAGAGGAAAGCTAGGAAGTCCTAAAATAGGTTATTAAGAAGCAAATGATTTCTCTCTACAAATTCCCAACGAATAACTCCCACGACTTCATTGGGAATATATAATTCTTGAGCTAGGCAAGAAGTCCAATATATACTCCTCTCACTTGTGGCTTATCCATAGATGATGGCAAACTAGGTGTTACTTCAAGGGCAAGTGTGCAAGTGCAGAGCCGAGGAACCCTCAACGCAACTAAAGAGGATCGTCTCCACCAAGAACTTGGAGATGAAATTGGCAATTATGGTTGTGATTGGTGTGAGGACCATGAAATTGTCAGTGACTTCCAAGGCATTTACATTGATATGATGGGCAGAAAAAATTTCACCAAGATCACAAAAAGTTATTTCTTGAAGGAGCCTTTGGGTGAAGATTGGGCAGGCTACGATTTCAAACTATGATAGGAAGCATTCCCCTCAAATCTGTGGAGGCATCTTTGACTGCATGAAATTGAAGGCAAATAAACTACTCCATAGATGCCTTGAATTGTACACCAAGGGTCTTATTTTTTGCAAACCTAAGCCTTTTCAAAAAATTGCAATTGAACACTAGGACTTGCTCCAATGAACAATGGGAATAATTGGAGGAAGTAAAGTAGGGCTTTTCCTCCAATCCTTGGATGAAGATTGGGCAAGCTACAATTTCAAACTATGATAGGAAGCATTCCCCTTGAACCGGTGGAGGCATCTTTGATTGCATGAAACTGAAGGCAAATAAGCTACTCCATAGATGCCTTGAATTGTACACCAAGGGTCTTATTTTCCGCAAACCTAAGCCTTTTCAAAAATTTGCAATTGAACACTAGGACTTGCTCTCCAATGAACAATGGGAATATTTGGAGTAAGTGAAGTGGAGGTTACTTTTTCCTTCAATGATGCTGAATTTCTATAACCTCATTAAGGTATTTTTGTTTCTATTTTTATTATGCTACCCCCTTGGTAGCAACTTGTTAAAAAAATACATATTTATAAATGTGTTTGAATATTTGCATAATATTTGATTAAAAGTCAAATTAGGAATTCATAATTTGTGTATCTATTCCCACTTCTTATGTCCACCCTATCTTGATTTTTGGCAAGTGTGCAAGTGCAGAGCCGAGGAACCCTCAACACAACTAAATAGGATCTTCTCCACCAAGAACTTGGAGATGAAGTTGGCGATTATGGTTGTGATTGGTGTGAGGAGACTTGCTACTAGCCACAACCATGACCATGAAGTGACTACTTGGGCATTTACATCGATATGATGGGAAGAAAAAATTTCAGCAAGATTGCAACAAGTTATTTCTTGACAGAGCCTTGGGTGAATATTGGGCAGGCTGCGATTTCAAACTATGATAAGAAGGATTCCCCTTGAACCTATGGAGGCATCTTTGACTACACAAAATTGAAGGTGAATTGTACAAGGGTCTTATTTTCTGCAAATCTAAGCCTTTTCAAAAATTTGCAATTGAATACTAGGACTTGCTCTCCAGTGAACAATGGGAATATTTGGAGGAAGTGAAGTAGGGGTTGCTTTTCCTCCAATGATGTTGAATTTCTGTAACCTCATTGAGGTGTTTTTGTTTCTAATTTTAATATAAAGGGAGCTACCCCTTGGTAGCAACTTGCCATTAAAAAAATAATAATTTATAAATGTTTTTTTGAATATTTGCATAATATTTGATTAAAAGTTAAATTTACAAGTCAAATTAGGAATTCATCTTTTGTGTATCTATTCTCGCTTCTTAAGTCCACCCTATCCTGATTTTTGGTGATTGTACAAGTGTAGAGCCGACCGAGGAACCCTCAACGCAACTAAAGAGGATCTTCTCCACCAAGAACTTGGAGATGAAGCTGGTGATTATGGTTGTGATTGGTGTGAGGAGACTTGCTACTAGCCACATTCATGACCATGAAATCATCAGTGACTTCCTAGGCATTTACATCGATATGATGGGCAAAATTTTTTTTAGCAAGATAGACTTGCTACTAGCCACATCCATGACCATGAAATCATCAGTGACTTCCTAGGCATTTACATCGATATGATGGGCAAAAATTATTTTAGCAAGATTGCAACAAGTTATTTCTTGAAGGAGCCTTGGGTGAAGATTGGGCAGGCTGTGATTTCAAACTATGATAGGAAGCATTCCCCCTTGAACCTATGGAGGCATCTTTGACCACACAAAACTAAAGGAAAATAAGTTACTCCATAGATGCCTTGAATTGTACACCAAGGGTCTTATTTACCGTAAACCTAAGCCTTTTCAAAAATTTGCAATTGAACACTAGGACTTGCTCTCTAGTGAACAATTGGAATATTTGGAGGGAGTGAAGTGGGGGTTGCTTTTCTCCAATGATGTTGAATTTCTAGTTTCAATATAAAGGGAGCTACCCCCTTGGTAGCAACTTGCCGTTAAAAAATATATATATATAAATGTTTTTTGAATATTTACATAATATTTGATTAAAAGTTAAATTTACAAGTCAAATTAGGAATTCATTTTTTGTGTATCTATTCCCGCTTCTTATGTCCACCCTTATCTTGATTTTTGGGGGGCACGAAGCAAAGGAATAATTCTAGCAAAAACATCAGTTCCATTATTTCTTTCTTTCCTTCCTCCTTGGGTCTAATGTTTGACTCCTCTCCTTAAGGCAAGAGGGTGGAAATCAGATTTTCAGTCATCGATTCAAGAACAAATTTTCGGACATCCAAATCCTTAACAATATATCTTCCCACCCACCCCCAATAAACCGCATTGAGCAGGCAATCCTAGATCCACTCTCTCTACTAATCGGTTTGCCTTTGAATCCCCCAACTCTAAAGACAATTTGTTAACCAAGGCAATAGGAAGGGCAAGAAGCCCAAGCCTTATTACCCCCCCTAGCAACATTGAAAACAAAGAAAGAGAGAAGTCGAACTAGGCAAAAGCGTCACTCCCTATCTTTCTATAGTGACTTCACTTCCCATTGAAATGACTAATGTCTGCTCAACTCCTCTACTTGTCTTCACTAATGAGGGTGAATTGTCTCATACTAGGCTTTAGCTAGCCTACCTTCCCAATGCATCATGTTGTCAATCCCATCTACCAAAACTGAACTCTCCTTATGGATGCTAAGGCCAGCTCAAGACATTGGTGCATTTTAGTCCATCCAAAAAAAGGCGAAGAGCCATGGGAACATCTGGTCCATAACGACTTCTTGCCTAGCTTTTGCGCTTTGTGCAACCTAAAATGCAACTTGAAGTAAGAAAAAAAATAGAATCCTTTCTTAATGAAGATTGAAGAACAAGAATTATTTTGTATATTCTAGGATCCATGCAACTTGAAGAAAGAAAAACAAAAAGAAAATGCTTGTGCCTTGTGCCTTGTGCCTGTGCATAATTTAATGACATTATGACATGTATGGTAACCATAAATTTCATTTCTCACAATGTCACTATGAGTTCTACTTCTCATAGCATGAGTGATGAAGAAATCAAGTAGGGCCTATTGGGTTGAATTAGAGACTCTGAGGATAGATGTTAGGGGGTGAGGCAACTAGTTCTCTTGATAGTTGATAGTGCATCACGTTGATAAGAAATCACCTTTAAGACAGTTTACAACTAGATTGCAATCAAAACCTAGGATAGTGGGGGGCATTAGGCTATTGAGATGTCATTTCTATCAACTTGAATTTCAAGGCAGCAATACAAGAGTTAATGCACACCTTCTTTATGTCACCACAGGAAAAGGTGTAGGGGTATGTACAGGATTGTCACTTGAAAAGAAAATTGAAATAGGTAGATTGTGGGGTTATGATAATGACCAAAGTCTTGTACATGTTACTTTTCCATTGAGGTTCCCTACTACTAGTATTCGGATTGCCCAAATCCACAATTTTTAGGTTGTTCTACTTATTTTCCGTCTAGTTCAAGGGCAGCCAAAGCAAAGCCTAAGGAGAAACATAGAATAACCAATTGTCACTTGAAAATAAAATCGAAATAGATAGATAGTGGGGTTATGATAATGACCAAGGTCTTGTACATGTTACTTTGCCATTGAGAATCCTACTACTAATATTCGGAGTGCCCAAATCCACAATTTTTAGGTCATTCTACTTATTTTCTGTCTAGTTCAAGGGCAGCCAAAGCAAAGCCTAAGAATTAATCAAACACGGTGGTAGAATTAATCGATTGTGCAAAATAGGGATGAAGTAAATGATGCTATTAGAAAATTCTTCTTTGCCAATGGCATTCTGTTCCATGTGGCTCACTCTCTTTATTATAAGAATGTTGTGGTAAAAATAATCTTAGCATGCCACTAAGGAAAACAAAATTGAGGGCAAGAATCATGGATAATAACCATTCCAAGATTAATATTCTAATGGAGAAAATGAAGGGGTCACTAGTGAATGCAACATAATCATGGGTGGGTGGCCAAAAATTAGGCATCATCAACATTATGCTCATATGCGTACAAGACCCTTGCTCCCTTAGAGCTACTGATTGTTTAGGGCACCACAACAATTCCAAATCCTTAGAGATCCTATATTGAGGATGTTGAGCCAAAGAATGTGATACAAGTAATGATGAATGCAACATATAAATTGACTGAGGCAGCCTATAGGCACATTTGGTGCACTCCTTATTGTGTGTATGCCATGAATAATGCACTCAAGGAATGGGAAAAATTAGATAGATCAAAGAGGTGGTTAATGATGCGAAAGATGTGTACATATTTATCTACAACCACCATGCACTCTTCAAAGCCTTCTCTAAGAAGGAGTTTTTTAAACCTATAGAGACAAGATATGCATCATACGTCATTCTCTTGGAGAGGATGCTTGAGTTGCAAGAGGCATTACAACTAATGGTCATGACAATAGAGTGGAATTGGTGGCCCAATAATAAGGCAAAGCAAGGGAGGAGGGTGAAAGAGATGGAGAGTGACACTTTTTGGGTTGATGCAAGATAAAGTTAATAGATATGGGGGATACATATGCACCTAGCTTTGGAGAGGTGTATGAGTCCGTTGTACAAGAGAAAAACCCTACATTAGAGTTCTACAATGAACATATTCAGCCAATCATTTGTCATCAATGGGAAAATCTCAACACTGCCTTGCACATCACTGCCTACGCATTGAACCCAAAGTGTGCAAAGGCCTGCACAATCACTCCTATATAAGATTTTGAGGTGAAGCAAGGTTCATGTAGGCCTTTGCACTGTGTGAGTGCATTGACAATATGCTTGGCCAAATGAAGGCCATTGTACAATCAACATATTCAACCAATCATTTGTCATCAATGGGAGAAGCTTAGCATTCCCTTGCACATGGCTGCCTATGCATTGAACCTGAAGTGGTATGTGCAAAGGCTTGGCATAATTACTTCTATACATGATGTTGAGGTGAAGGCCATTGTACAATGAACATATTCAGCAAATCATTTGTCATCAATGGGAGAAGCTTAGCACTCCCTTGCACATGGTTGCCTATGCATTGAACCTGAAGTGGTATGTGCAAAGGCTTGGCATAATTACTTCTATACATGATGTTGAGGTGAAGGCCAAGTTCATCAAAGCCTTTATAAAATATTTCAGCATTGGAAAGGTTGTTGTCATCAATGGGAGAAGCTTAGCACTCCCTTGCACATGGCTGCCTATGCATTGAACCTGAAATGGTATGTGCAAAGGCTTGGCATAATTACTTCTATACATGATGTTGAGGTGAAGGCCAAGTTCATCAAAGCCTTTATAAAATATTTCAGCATTGGAAAGGTTGGCAGACATATAAGAGGTCAGCCCCCTAGAGCAACAACAGAGTGCCAATTTCTTTTGTATAAGGAATGTTATCCTTCTTACCCTCTATTCTTGGTAATTGCATCCTAAGGATAGTTAGCAATATCAACACGAGAGTTTCATCCCTCTTGGATAAATATATTCTTATTTCTTTAATCAATTTCAATACCATATAAGAATAGAGAGGTGGGTGCAAATGAGTGCAACCTACTCTTCAACATTAAGTGTGGATATGAATTGCAATAAGTCCAACATTAAGTATATGTAAGCCATAGAGAATTGAACTATGGTGTCAATCAGCTTTTCAAAATTCAAAAGACTTCAAGTTTTTGGCCTTTGATGAAATTTTCAATGTTTTTGCAAATGTGAGGCCATGTAGAACAAATGTTCCTTAGGGACACATCCCCAAGGATCTAGGTCTGGGTTACATGGAAACATCCCCAACATCTCAGGCGTCTCAAGGACTTCAAACTTGGAGGGAACCTCCCCTTTTTTCAAGACTGAACAATCTGCTCCATTTGTTGCAGAAAACTAATAAGGGTAACTTTTTAGGGAAAAAGATGCTAAAATCCCCTAAAAAGATAGAGGGGGCATTGTCATTGCAAACATGGTGCATTGTATTAAAATTTCAACTACTTTTAATTTGCTTAAGTTATTTTAACAGTTGTCCCCCACCATCTCCAAATTTAGGAATTTTGTTGTTGTTCTTGCATCCCCCATTCTGAAAAATCAAAGAAATACTATGTAGATCTGACCTATTCACGGATGTACGGTGGATGCATCATGAGTTGAGTTTATTTTGTACTTACTATGGTTGAGTAGGACTTCATGGATTGCTTCTAACAATTCATTACCACATCTACTCTTGGAATGATTTTTGGTAGGATTCCATGGATGTTGTAGCTCAACTCCACCCCATGTGATATATGAGTATTTATATGAGCCTAAAATAATATGATGTATGTGTGTTTATGTAATGACCCCTTCCTAAGCCATGACAGCGATTATCAGCTATGTTACCGGGTTTGCCTCCTACAAGGCCGAATCCAGGTTCTGGTTTGGTTCCTCTGTAGGTTCACACTTTCCCACATGTGTGCTGGAGTTGAAGTCTTTCCATTTGAAACTCCAATATTTCAAGCCATTTTTTGATGATTGCTTGGCAACGCTCAGATTTTGTAATGTAGTCTTTTATCATTATGTTCTCAAACAAATAGTTAGGGCTCTCTTTGCTTCTAAGGATGATGTTTGGATCCTTCGGTTCTAATCATTGGTTACTCTCTCTTGAGTCTTGACCTTTAAGATTAAAACTAAATGCATTTTTCGTGATGTTATCTTTCACTAATGCTTTGCATCTTGCAAAATAATTGACCAGGAAAAATGCTCATTTCTTAAGGGCTAATGGTGTAGCTATTTGAAAAACTTGTTATGTTGAATGTTCACTCCATCAAATCTCCTACTAGTATAGTCCTAACACTCTTGGAACCCTGTTCTTACTATGGATGCACGCTTCAAATTACATTTATAATGGGTTTAGTGGTCAGGTTGTTTGACCAAGAACATAGAGGTAGGTTGAAGGAATGTAATAAGGAATGGAGTAGATAAAAGCAACATTAGTAAGATTTTAGCACTCTAGATTTTACATGTTTTTTGTACGAAGCCATAAGATACTTGATGAACAAACCTGTGGTAGGAGGCAGACTAGTAAGATGGCTGCTCCTACTACAAGAATTTGCTCACAATAGTGGACAAACCTGGTAAGGCTAATGTAGTAGCAAATTTTCTGTCGAGGTTGCCAACTCAATCAGTAGAGGGGGTAGTAGATGACTCATTTCTAGATGAGCATTTGTTTGCTCTTAGTATACATACACCCCGGTATGCTGATACTGCAAATTATTTAGTGGCAGGGCATATACCAGCACACTTTTCTCCAAACAAACCCAAAACGAACCCAAACCCAAAAAAAAAATATAGCCAAACCCATGAAATGAACCCCCAAATCCAAACCCGAACCAGTACCAAAATCAGCAACTTAGATTATTAGGATTAGCCTACTCGTCAAGTTCCCGTAGGCTAATATGGTTGGTTAGGGGACTCCTCAGCTCTTGGTGACATGTCTGGGGTTTTAGGAGGATCTTTCTCGCACATTCCAAAGCATTTTCGAGCATTTGGTCCAATACTTACTATTTTTAGTAAGTCACCAACTTTGTATTTTCATGCTGATCTTTCTTCGGGATGGTCAGTTGCGGAGTCTAATGTTGTTTTGGTGAATTTTTATGGCCTGGGAATTTAATTTAAAATTACATAATATTATAAAGTGAAATTAAATATTTAACTTTATGTTATTTTAATATTTTGGGAGACATAAGGAATGTTTTAAAAAGGTAAATACTTTATCTTCATTAAATGGAACGCCCAACATAAGGAGAATTTTAAAAATCAAATAAAGTGTTTTACTTCTCCAATATGGGGGGGTTTTAGGAAGCATACAAAAGCATATTTTCAGCTCATTTTGAAATTATACTTGAATACTTTTCTTGAGGAGAACTCACAGGTTTCACACCAGCAGCTTTGTAAGGATGAAAACCCTTGCAAGGATCATCCACTTCAATTGTGAAAGATCAGTCCTAGTGGATTTGTTTACTGGCAACTTCATTTGGAGCTTTCGGAGTTTCATTGCTCAGTTTTTCATTGGTTTTTCAAGGGGGTTTCATATCAGAAATGATGATGAGCAAGTTGGAGAAGGGAAAACAGCAGTTTTGAGGCATTATTTTCAGTTCCATATCAATTCTATGCTGGTCGTACTCCTCCTTGGCAGGCCGTATAGCTACCTAGGGGGGACCGTGAGAATTATGAGGCTAAGCGCCTAGTTTGGGAGCAGTTATTGGGGGTCTGTGGAGGTGCCTAGGGTGGAGAGACACTCAGCAATCGTTAAAGGAGTGACCAACAAGGTGTTGAGGAGAAATCAGCATTTTATTGCATTTCTAGGTTGCTGGTCCAAGTCCAGAAAATTCCAGTTTTTATAACAGCAGCTTCTGGGTATGTCCCAAATGTCATTTTGAGTATTGTATGGTCATTAATATATTGTTTGAACATCTGTTGTAACAAAATATTATGACTGTAATGAATCTGGAATAGTTTAAGTGCATGGTCCTTTTTAAATAGAGCTGTTTCAGTCATCTATATTGCAAGAATTTCCATTGGCTGTATCATTGTTATTTGTCCACTGCATTAATCTTGCATATCAGCATTCGAATCAAAAACAAAAGCAGGAAACAAACTTCAGAAAAAACCAAAAAAAACTAGGGTGCATATTACAGTTTACACATATGAATTCTTATTCCCTGTGGCTGATTAAACAAATATAGCAAACTTTAACTATATTCATGGATATATATGGATACATTATAAGTTGACTTTATTCTGTAATTACAATGGCTCAAATTGATTACACTTCTAACAGTTTGCTACTATTTATACTCCAAGATTCCATTTTTGTAGGATTCCATGGATTTTGAGTAGCTCAAGGCTCTCCCAATGTGATATTTGAGTATGAGGTCAATATGATATGATGTATACTTTGGAATTATTCCCTATGGCTGAATAAACACATGAAGCAAAACTACAAAGAAATCTTCCCATGAAATCTCTAGGATTGACCTTAATGATCCAACTTATATTATTTTCAGCTGGTTTTAGCCAACCTTTATGATCTCATGAAATCAAAATTCTGATGAAATTTTCAGCCTGTCGTATTACCAAGCTTGAAGGCATCCAATGCAATTTTGCGAACTTATAGATGGTTCCATTCTATATTCAAATGACTAGTAGCTTTTACTTCTAAATAGTAACTTCTATATCTGCTCTACAATGTAGAATTCAAATGGTTTTGGGTAATATTAAAATCCTCCATGTGATATTAGAGTATTTATATATTTCTGCTGATAATATGCATGATGTATGTGTGTCAAATAGCTAAATAAATACATGAAGCAAATATAATAAAAAAATCTTTTTGTCAAAGCTCTATGATTGACCTTAAGGGTACACTTTGAATTGTATGAGAAAATCATTTAGTAGGATAACATGTTTAAAATAGATTTCCTTTGCCTTTATTAAATTATTTCCAACCATCTATTTTATCATCCTTGACTAGTTCGTGTTCAGCTTCGCAAGTTTGGTCAGAAAAAAATTGGGGGGTTGAATTCATCCATACAAAAAACATATAAAAATCATATCTAAGGCTTTTCTTTAATAAATAATAAACAAATATAGTAGAATGTATATATATAACTACAATATATATTAGCATTACTATGAATAAAATTATACCTTGTATTAATATTCGTAATATTCATATTAGCATTACTATATTTCTTACTTATATATCTATATATTATTTATATTAAGAACTATAGAAATACATATTAATATAAAATATATTCATATAAATCAGTCCATCCTATGCTCTATCCATATATGGATCCAGAGCACCACTATTTGATATATTTTTAAATATAAAGACATTTCAAATGAGAGTGTTTAAAGTGTTCTAACTTTTAACATTATTGGAACATTCTACCATGCCCATGCTTGTCAATGATAAATCATGCTTTGTTCACTTGTGACTAATAGTTGAAAAATGCAACTAATACCATAATTTGTGACTAATATCTAAGCTAATTCATATAATCCATCAATGCCATGAAAATAGCAAGGTTGTCTTCATTAATTGGAGGTTCTACTACTTTGTCACCCTGCAAATGCCCTTTCCAAGCTATTCAATCCATTCTTCTTGCATGCCATTCAAACACCTTTCCTCAAAATGTGAATGCAAAACTCAAATAATGGGATATAGCGTTTTTAATGGGATATAGCGTTTTTAATGGGATATAGCAGTCACACATTTGTGAAAAGGGGATTCCAAAAATAGTTTTGAAAAGCAGCAAATAATTTTAAAAAATGGGCCAAACTATTGTTGGCTTGAAAGAAATTCTGAAAAATGTCAAAATTCTTTGTGGGTTCTCCCAAACCCTAGTTGCACCCTTGCCTAAACTATAACAATAGACTCGAAAATAATCATACCCAAACCAACAAGGTAACAGGTATGGACTAGTAGTATAGATCCTTGAAGACAAAAGATTACCACATCTAACAAACTACATGACTTGGCATCAAAATGGTATGATTTCTTTGCTTTGTTCAAGTCTTATGGGTATAATACAATGAAGACCATATAAAATGATGTATCAGTTTATAAGAGCTCTAACAGAAAATTAATCACCATGATGGAACTTGATATGGCCATAGTGCTATTTTATGGTTAAAACTGATGAGCTCATATTTAAATATTTACGATTGGGCCTTGCTATAATTTAAATAGACCATTGAACTAGATATGAATGGCACATTCCTGTAGAGGTTCCAACTAGCCTACAACAAAAACTGTAGAAAACAATTATATTTTTCAAATAGTAAGAAATAATTAAAGCTTGACATTGCCGCCTTTGAGAACCCTTCTCTCAGCCAATTTCTAGATATTATTGTTGAGTATTTAAGTGAATTTCTTCAACATTATAAATGGCTTCAACAATAAATGGGGGCTTCCTTTGTAGCCAATATAAAGAGGTTCTTTTGTTTATGAAGAGAACATGTATCTGAACATGTATGCTCATGGGGCAAAACTCAACTATTGCACAGGTGTTGTATTCCATCCAAGCAACGCATGAATGGTGTATTCCTACAAGGCACAAATCTTGAAATGATGTCTTTCATATAAGTGATCCACAAATTAATGGATTTCTATGTTAGCATTAATTCTACACTCTCAACAAATGGCCCTAATGGCATTTCTCACACTTGTAGTAGTATTTAATGTGCGTAAATGGCAAATTAGTAGGTAAAACACTCAACAAAATAGGGTACAAGAACACACACAATCACATAACAAAACAACTCATCCAAAGAAAACCTAGAATGGTAGAAAAAATCCAATAAGGGTATGCCTGTAATAGCTCACTCACTATTTAGCATTATACATACATGGTCTTTGGGTACACAACAACAATAGAGCTCTCTGGTCTCCACACTACCCCACAAGAACTACAATATTGTCTTTTGGTTGCCCTTTATTCCTCTTTGGCCTTGCAATGATGGGAAATGGATCAACTGCCCTAGAATGGCAACAGTCATCCTTGCATAGCCATCCAACCATCCCAACTCTCCCATAGAAAACCCAAAAAAAATGCATACTAGCCCTAATGGATGCCAAGAAAGAGGACCAAGTGACTGATGTCTACCAAATAGACATGAACCACCAAAGCTCCATGATGAGGCAAACATTCACAATTTTGAAGGAAAATATTCACAATTTTGAAGGAAAATATTCATTGCCCTAACATCACCCAATAGGAGAAAAACATTAAATGCAACCCTTTACAAAGTCAAATCAATCACCAAAAGGATCAAAACTACACTCATCCCACTTAGGTGCCCTAAAATGACCTTCAACAAGTCATCAACACCAAAACTATCCCACAACAAGAGATGGAATCATTGTCTTTGTAAATCTCGTAACAATGTTTTGAACCACCACTAAGACACTTATAAAAACTTTGCTTCACTCATAAACCCGCTATATTTTCATTCTTGCCCAAAAGGTTGCTTGCACAACCAAAATAGTATGTTACACAAGAGAGATACTTGAATAACAAAGGCATCCACTTGTATAACAACTAGGATTTTCTGTTATGTTGCAACTGGGTCACTTGCATAGCAACTGAGATCATATTGCACAATTAAGACCTTGCACAAGAACTAGGATCTTCTTGCATAACGCAACTAAGACCTTGCACAACAACTAGGATCTTCTTACATAGCAACTAAGATCCTCTTGTTCAACAACTAGGGATCACTTGCAAAACAATTTCACATACACCTCCTTAACTGGGGGATTTTGGGGAAAGCCTCAAGACAATTAAATACTTCTTTACCACATCTTCACAAGACATCCATCTACTCTTTCTCACCTATTAACCATGTCTCCCATTCTCCTCACCTAGTCAACCTCACCTTATCAAGAATGGCATCCTCCTCCAATTCATCATCTTCTCTAGTGTAAAATCATCAAATGAAGGATCCTCTAACTCTCCATCTACCATAGAGGGCTCAAACAAGCATAATCGGTTAATATTGATCACTAAAAATATAAGTACTCAATGATCTGAAACAAACCATAAAAGGCCCAAGTAGACCCAAACCATGTCACCAACATATGCTTTGCTTTATGTTGAACATGATGTTTCTTATACTTGAGTTGAGACTCCTTCAATCTCTCTTGAACCTAGAGGCGCATCTATCTCACTTTCTCTATGAACTTGTGAGCTTAGCCTCTTGACTATCCAAAACAGATATCGAGTGATCTTTGTGACATAAAACCAAAAAAAGTGTCGAAAGGCAAAAATTTCAATGAAGAATGAATGGCCCTATTGTATGAGTGTTGAATATACACCAAGTTTTCTTGTATGAGTGTTGAATATACAACAAGTGTTCATCCCAACCCCCCTTGGGATACCTTTAATTATAGCACCAATGTTTTGTTCCTCCAGTTCATCATCTTCTCTAGTGTAAAATCATCAAATGAAGGATCCTCCAACTCTCCATCTACCATAGAAGGCTCAAACAAGCATAATCGGTTAATATTGATCACTAAAAATATACGTACTCAATGATCTGAAACAAACCATAAAAGGCCCAAGTAGACCCAAACCATGTCACCAACATATGCTTTGCTTTATGTTGAACACGATGTCTCTTATACTTGAGTTGAGACTCCTTCAATCTCTCTTGAACCTAGAGGCGCATCTATCTCACTTTCTCTATGAACTTGTGAGCTTAGCCTCTTGACTATCCAAAACAGATATCGAGTGATCTTTGTGACATAAAACCAAAAAAAGTGTCGAAAGGCAAAAAGTTCAATGAAGAATGAATGGCCCTATTGTATGAGTGTTGAATATACACCGAGTGTTCATCCCAACCCCCCTTGGGATACCTTTAATTATAGCACCAATATTTTGTTCAAAACTTCTATTTGTCCATCCTTTTGAGGATGAACGATGTTGGGATTGTTTGAGCTTCATGCCCATTCTTTCACACAAGATGACTTGCTCAAGAACCTAGAATCCCTATTTGACACCAAAATTTATCCGCACGTGATAAATAAAAGCTTTGTTGCATCACTCCTCATCATTGTCTTTTTGCAAGCTGATTACACAAATCTTATTGAAGCTTGAAACAATCCACAATTACAAAAATATAATCTTTGCCTCCCTTAGTTCTTCAAAGAACTCCAATAAAATGTGGGATGCTTTGCCCCAAGGCCTTTTAGGCAGTAATGATGATGGTTGGTACAGCCCCAAAATTTGAATTGTTCATCTTATTAACGCTACACAACTCGCATCTACAAACAAACTTTGCAATATTAGCTTGTAAACATGGCCAATAAACATATCATTGAGGATTACTTACAATCTTATAGTTGCCTAGCTAAGCATGATGTGTGCACATCCCACATCAAAAAACTCTTTGCACTTTTAGTATGCAAAGTTTACCTGCTTTGTATAAGAGTCCTTGAAGGTAATAGAGTCTTGATTGGTGATGATTGGTACAGCTCCAAATTTCTGATTGTCCGTCTTACTTATGCTACACAACTCACATCTACAAACAAACTTTGCAAGATCAGCTTGTAAACATGGCAAATAAACATATCATTGGAGATTATTTACAATCTTAAAGTGTCTAGCTAAGCAAGATGTGTGCACATCCCCATAAGAGTTCTTGAACCTCATTGGTGATGGTTTTGATGAGGTTCAAACTTTGCATGTTTCTCACTACATACAATCTAATATCTCACCGAAATCTACATCATGCTCATAGTCTTCAACATACACTTCAGAAAGAAAGGATTTATCTTAGACAAATTACTAAATACAAATAACAATTGTTGTTTGGACAGCATATTAGCCACCTTGTTTGTCACACCACATTTATACTTGACCATGTAATGTCTGGACTGCTACATTTTTGTATGCTTGCAAACAAATATTGCAGAGGCTTATGGTCTATGCATACCATAGCCCCTCCTTCCCCATGAGGTAATGTTTCCACTTCACCACAAAAACAAAATTATATAGTTCCTTGTCATATTGTGTTGTAGTTTAACATAGGGCCCCTAAATGTTTATAAATGATAACATATAGGCTTGCCCTCCTTACAACAATATTACAGCCATATTGAGTACTACAAGGATTAGCGGTGTACTTATCTTCTTCTTCGACTCCTCAAATGCACATTGTTGTTTATTGCCCCAATGAAACTTCCTTTCCTATGACTTCATGAAGCGGGGAAGCAATATATGAGAGGTTTTTCATGAATTTTTGAAGGTCTCTCTCATGGTAGTGGGCTTTGGCCAGTATGGACCTCGAGGTTTTAGTATACTCGCACTTACCGTGCAACAACAATTTAATCTTCCACAAAATCTCAAATATTTTTTCAAGATGAGAAATGTTCTTCATAGGTTCTATTGAGCATGAACATGCCAACTAAATAAACAATAACACAAGAATCAATTAACAGTATCAATATTTCATTCGTGAAACATGCGGAGGTGAATGGTGAATGGTGTATTACATAATCAGAACATGTCAACTAAATAAACAATAACACAAGAATCAATTAACATTATCAATATCTCATTCGTGAAACATGTGGAGGTGAATGGTGTATTACATAATCAACCACTCAAAAAGACACTAGCATGTTTTGTCTTCCACACTTCTTTTTCCTTGATTACTTGGTGGTATCCAAATTTTTAGTCCAGCTTCATAAAATAGTCGGTATGCTGCAATTGATTTAGTAGATGATAAATTTGGGGCAGAAGATACTAGTTCTCTTCATGGTTGTCTTATTCATTCCCAATAATCTATGCAAATCTACCATGTCCCATCTTTCTTTGGCTCAATGACAATGGAAGATACATGGGGAGGGGAGGTACATGGTCTGATTACCCCCTCCAATAATAGCTTCCTAAGCTGCTCTTTAACTTATTGTGCCTCACCAAATCAGTCACACCCTATTGTTCTTGATGAGTACAACATCCATGTAGCTCTTTCAATTCAGCCCCTTTTTGTTCCCCTTTGCCTCTCAACATCAACAAAGAAAACTTGCCACTAGCATTGATTAATCACCTAACTTTTGTCACACTAATCATGGTGATTTGAGTCATTTTCCCTACTACATTTAATGTGTATGGTGTTCCATTTAGAACCAACCTATAGTGATTAGACCTCCTCCAATATCACTTGACTTTACACCACTTCTTCACCATGATTTCCACTCCATCTTTGATGTGATCCGTTACTTGCAGCCCTAACTCATTTACCAGATTTTGAGGAATTAGATTGCCCTAAGAACAAGTATTGAAAAGAGAGTCTACTTTTTTTCCCTTGATGCAGATTTTAATATAGAATAGCTTCATCATCTCTTCTTTTAATTTCACTCTAGATATTTTGGCCACAATTCATGCCTCTTTATGCACAAGAGATCATCTTATTTGAATCAAAATCCTCTCAAATCTCTTTTCCCTTGTTCATCACAACAATGTTGTAATTCCTCCTCTTCTTATTTCTCCAAGACAGTTTTAAATCTAGGTGAAGCCTCTATTATTTCTCTTCCACATGCCCTTGGTTTCCACAATGGGCACACTAAGATTTGGTTTCATCTTTCCTTTGTCCTTCTAAACTATTGCATTGGCATGTTTCTTTGACTTTCCCTTGTCTTTCCCCCTATGCTTCTAACCTCGTTGTTTTCCCTTACTCCTATTTTTGTTCTTGAACAACGACACCTCCTCCTTTTCCAACTCCACACAAATAGCCTAAGCACATACTTCATCAATATCAAGCCTTTGCAATGACTACTAGTGTTTCTAGGTGTATGAACAGCCCACCTAAATACTTTGCCTAATTGTACTGCCCTCTTCTAAAACTCATCAATATACTCTTGTACACTAATATGTGCATGATGCTGCCAAAAGTCGTGCCATTAGATAACTCAGGCTTCTTCATAATAAATTGGATAAAGTTGCTTCTTTAGAGGTTTATAGAAATCTTCCCACTTTGAAATAGGAGCAAATTTTTGACATTCAAGGGATCACGCATAGTTCTCATGCCATGTGACAGAAAGGCCAACTTGAGAGCCTGGTATGAAATTTGTTAATGAGGAGTAGATGAAGACTAAAGTACACCTTCATTTGGTATATTAACTGACCCAACTTCTCAGCACTAATCTCTCTATCATATGGTTGTCTATTTGTCTTCACTTCAGCCTTAAAAATACACTTTGTGTGGATGTCTCTCCTTGTTTTTGTTCAATCTTCACTAGTTCCTCTTTTTCCTTGTGCTTATTAAGCATTCCCAATTTCTCAACTATAGCTTGCATAAAGTTTTCTATCTGATCTATCTTTCCCAATGAATCAAAGGTTTTTGCCACATCTTTGAGACTTCTGAAATGGATTTCACCTTCTTCCTCTCCTTTTACTAGCCATTGCTCTTAAAGCCCTATCCACTGCCTTGTTTTGATCTCAAATTTGTAAGGAACTATATTTCCAATACCACTTGACCTATAAACTATTCACAACCCTATTCAGCAACAAAAAAATTTGCATCTCTGACACTACTTGATCCATAAATCAAAGGGTTGATAGTTCTAGTGATATATAATTCTAGTGATCTATGTATCTATGTTAGCACTAATTCTACAATCTCAGCAAAATTCTCTATAGTTCATCGAGAGAAAACCTATGTATCTATGTTAGCACTAATGTATCTTTCTCACACTTGTAATAGTAATTGCTGCGGATAAATTTAAAAACAGGTTAAATGTTCAACACAATAGGGTACATGCATACGCAATCACATAACTCTAGTTCATCAAGAGAAAACCTAGAAGGGTAGATTTTTTTAGGAAGGGTATGTTTGTAGCATCCCACTCACTATTCAATGTTATTATATGGAGAGATATACCCTTAAAATGGCATTTTGGATCTACACAACAACACAAATCTTGCACTCCCACAAGAACCATACAACATTGTCTTTCTCCTTCACACAACAATGAGAGTGATTACTCTGCCAACTTAACTACACACTAAGTCTTTGACTACCCTTTATTCCTCCCTACAAACAACCTTGCATAACCATTCAACCATCCAAATGTCCTCATAGGAAACCCAATCAATCTCCATTCTAGCCCTAACAACTCTCAGCAAAGAAAACCAAGTTATTGACACTTGCCATATAGAGATGAAGTACCATAGCTCCATGGTTAGGCGAACATGCCTAGCTTGAAGGAAAACAACCTGCAAAAATATGTTTGCTACCCTAACACCACCGAGCACAGAAAGAGCAACAAACACGACCCTAAGATCTTTTTGAGCAGCAACTAGGATCATTATGCAACAACAAAGGTCTCCTCCTCCTAATCCAAATTTGGATCAATAAGCTTCACCTAGAGCTTTACCATTCCCTTGCAAATCCTTTTCTTAATCCTAACTCTAGTTGTTGAGTTCATTCTACACATAAAATCCCTTGTCTACTATATTTGTTCTAGCAAAGAGAGAATGAATGACGAAGCCTCTTTCTTTAAGATTTATTCTATGTATTTAATATTTTTTTAAGCCTTAGTGTTTATTTACTAGAAAACAAGTATTTCTTGTTCTTTGGAAATTGAAAAATAAATCTTTTTGAGCACAGAAAGAGCAACAAACACGACCCTAAGATCTTTTTGAGCAGCAACTAGGATCATTATGCAACAACAAAGGTCTCCTCCTTCTAATCCAAATTTGGATCAATAAGCTTCACCTAGAGCTTTACCATTCCCTTGCAAATCCTTTTCTTAATCCTAACTCTAGTTGTTGAGTTCATTCTACACATAAAATCCCTTGTCTACTATATTTGTTCTAGCAAAGAGAGAATGAATGACGAAGCCTCTTTCTTTAAGATTTATTCTATGTATTTAATACTTTTTTAAGCCTTAGTGTTTGTTTACTGGAAAACAAGTATTTCTTGTTCTTTGGAAATTGAAAAATAAATGTTAAAATAATTAAGCAAGTAAAAAATCTTAACAGCAACCACTTATAGCTTGAAATTTTTGACAAAATTACCTCTTGTCGATTTAAAGTGTTCTCATCTCGAGCTTTTATTATTGGGACAAGCAATTCATATAAAAGATCAAAGCAATCCTTTGTTGGGGTGGCCACATCCATAATGCATGAAAGATACCTACATATTAAACAATTGAATTAGATATCTAAAACATCATTACTTATAAGAAAACTATTTTAAATTTACATATTTAATCAGATAATGGATTGATGAAAAATCCTATGCACTAATACAAAGTGATTAATTGACAATCTTAGAAAGATACCTCAACTTAGTGTATGAGTCTGATACTCCATAATATGAAGCAAACTCTGTTAGCAACCATTTCCATGGTCCATACAAACGCAGGTTTCTTGACTGAAAACATTGCATCCGCATTGCAGCTTCAAGTACCAAGTCATATGCTAGGGTTTCTCCAACAGGACCACACTTAAACCAATGACATTTAAAATATCAATAAAAGCATATGAACTATTTCTTAGCAATTGATTGATTACGAATTCTATTTTAAGTGAGGGATTTCATGGGTATTTTTTAATTATATTGTCAATTTTTGTGGGATCTAACCAATTTGAAATGCCATAGAAATTAACAATCTGAACTCTATATTGAAGCATACCTTCTATTAAGACTTTTTTATGCAATAGAAAATAATAAAACTTCATATTTGATTTTCTAGTTCATTTTTCTTCCTTGTGAAATCTCACTAAAAGCTAATTAAATTAATAACTTTCAAGTGAAGATTCAATTTTGCTTCTAAGAATACCATCTTTTCAACAACAAAAATGATCCAACAAATACTTTTCTTTGCATTATAAAAATATAAGATTTATACCAACTTAGAAATTAAAGGATGGGGCAAAGCCCTTTTATCTCTAGAATCAAGCAAACAATAAAAGTGGAAATTTCGCCCCTCCCATTTTCTATGTGATAAACAACTATTTGATAATCTTCCTCTACAAATAGAACAATTTTGTGTGTCAATCCCTACAAGAGGGACAAAGCCCTATTATACCAACTTAGAAATTAAAGGATGGGCCAAAGCCCTTTAATCTCTAGAATCAAGCAAACGATAATATTTGTTTTGTGTGTCAATCCCTACAAGAGGGACAAAGCCCTATTATACCAACTTAGAAATTAAAGGATGGGGCAAAGCCCTTTTATCTCTAGAATCAAGCAAACGATAAAAGGGGAAATTTCGCCCCACCCATTTTATTGTCAATTTTGTGTGCATTATAAAAATATAAGATTTATACCAACTTAGAAATTAAAGGATGGGGCAAAGCCCTTTTATCTCTAGAATCAAGCAAACAATAAAAGGGGAAATTTCGCCCCTCCCATTTTCTATGTGATAAACAACTATTTGATAATCTTCCTCTACAAATAGAACAATTTTGTGTGTCAATCCCTACAAGAGGGACTAAATCAATCTTTTCATGTTTAAAGGAGAATTATAAGTAGTGACTCAAACCTTTTCACTTATAATGCTTTCAAAAGGGATACCTTGTACCAAATTATACTCAAAATTTACAAATGATATTGGTTAAATAAATGCTCTAACATCTATGTAGCTTGTCCAATCATGTTTCAGCATGGTGACAAATGAGAAAAATGAGAACCTAGCTCTTAGCATTCTTCTAGATATTTCCACAAGTTAGAAATGTCTTTTACTAAGTGAATTTGGTCACAATGTTTCTTCTAAACATCTTCTATGTCATGAGGACCATAGTCAATATTCTAGGCCTCCCATAGCAAATGGGTATCCCTCTTCCCTTCTTAAGAGATTTTAATCAACACACAAGGTCCTTTGCAAGGGTGTGATCTAAATTTTGGGAATATTTCCATCTCTATATATTAGACTTGTGTTTGGATTCCATGTGTTCAACATATAATGGAAAGATGCCGATGATTTGTCTCTTAAGGACCAAGAGCATGTTCTCCTTAATGGTGAATATTTACACTCTTGGCACTCTAGATACAATTTCTTGACACCCCTTTAATATCCCTTCGACATTAGAAATTGTGGCACTTAGATTTTGGTGGTAGTATGATGTTCCTTCAATCAAACTACCCCCCTTTTGTTTACATCACATGAAAAACAAAGGTTAAGTTTCTTGCATAAGCTACAACCTTTTTGTTAACCCCTTTGTCCTATATCCTAGCCTATTCTTGTGTCCCTCATTGCTATCAAGGACATTCTTTCACTACATAAAGAAAGGCCATTCTATCATGATCAAAAACCTCCTTGACTTGTTTAAAATGTCTCTTTGAACTGTCTCCAAGAAAATAATTTTGCAACTTAAGATTCCTCCTCCTCGTCAAACATTGGCATGGCCCCCACCACATTGGTAGTAGTGTGTTATGCCCTTTATTTAGTGTACCATACCCTCATTTTGGTTTCATCAAAGTTTTACTCCTCACCCTGGACACATGTTAAAGAAACATTGAGTTAAATGCTCATGCACAACAACTCACTTTTTCTTTTCCTTATCTATAAGGCTTTAACTTAGAGGAAGAATGCATTGTTGTTTACGATGTCTCTTTTCTCCCAAGTCAAGAATCTCAGAACTTGTGCTTCTAAGGGAGCACTTGACACCTCCTTTTGAGCATTGACAAGGCTCTTATGTTAGTAGTGTAATGCCCTTTTCTTAGTATACGACCCCCACTATTTTTGTCATTGTCATAGCCATTGTACTCCTTGTCACCCCAAACACATAATAAAGAAAGGTTGATTTAAAGAGTCCTGTATGACCAACTCTCACCTTTTTCTACCCTATCCTCACAATTGAATTAAGTGGTTAACAATATCTCCTTTCTCCTAATTATTGATGTAGTAACTCCTAGTTTGTGGCCACTTATAGAGTTCATGACATCATCCAATCCCACCTGATATGACATGTAGCCATAGGCATTAGACGTCCTACAAGAAGCTTGGGATGTGTTAATTTCCTACATCTTGTCTAGGCAAACTCTCTTGTTTTCTTTGATGATTCTCTTTACCTTTATTTTCAGCACAATTTGTGTGATCAAGGGCCCTTTGATATTACTTGCACCTAGCATGCCTTTCCTTGGCCTTTCCCTCCCATTCCATGCACCATGTATATACATCTATCAAATACCTACATAGTAGTGTTGGTGTATCCCAACCAAGTTAGTAGAATCACTTTTTCATTGATGTCTTTCCTCTCCACATGAGTTATCAATTATGAGGGGGGTTTGGGGTGATTGGAGACCTATAATCACAAATTGAATGATTAGCAACATTATAGGAGGTACAATCCACGATGTTGGATGCTTTTGTGTTAAGGTGGACATCACTTGTGTTGAGTACATGCTATAATTGGTACAATGTCAAATTCCTTGGATCTCAAAGCCTCCTACATTCTTGCATTGACATTCCCTACAATTTATTTAACTCTTAAAAATATGAAATGCAAACCTATAATCACAAATTGAATAATTAGCAAGCATTATGGGAGGTACAATCCACAATGTTGGATGCTTTTGTGTTAAGGTGGGCATCACTTTTGTTGAGTACGTGCTACAATTGGCACAATGTCAAATTCCGTGGATCTAGAAGCCTCCTACATTCTTGCATTCTCATTCCCTACAATTTATTTAACTCTTAAAGATATGAAATGCTAATAGTTGTGCCCAAATCTCTAAGAATACTTCAAATCACCAAGGCCAATGTCAAGGTCAAAAAAAATCCTTGATCACTTTCCAATTTCCACCCTAATACTAACCCCTCCCCCCACCCCAACCTTAAAGGTCACATCTAGAGTGGCTTGTTCATTCACTATTCATTCAGCATCATCTCGACAACATAAGGAAGCATGTGTAAGGTATCTCTCTGATATCTAGAGGTAGGATGTGTCTTTCAAGCACTTTGTGATCTTGCTTCATCATAGTTAGTGACATATGAACCAAGGGTTAAGTGCAACCAATGATTCAAGATTGATATGCAACATACATCTCTATTACACAATAATAAATTCAATGCACACATGAGAATTTTGTAACCCAAATGCCTTTCCTTTAGTGCAACACACTTTGTTTATTTGCAAGTCTAAGAAACATTTTAGCCCTTCTAGTAAATTTTTTTACCATCTTAGGAGACATATTTGATCCTTTGGCATCATCTAACCTTTTGTAATTTCATAAGCATTGATTGATATAAGTATTTTTTAACCTTAATCACTATTGCCTTGTGTTGAACTTATGACTTCACACGCTCCCCTTTGCTTACATGTGACTCTCCAACATTCTTAGCCCTTCTATTGGGAAGCTTGACAATCTAACCTTGTGTAATTTCATGCTTTACCATGTTTTTCAATAGTTTTTTGTCTTGAACTTAAAACTTAATGGTGTGCATCTTTTGGCACATTTGTGAGCTAGTCTACACCCTTTAGGTGTTATGTATTGATTGCAACTAAGGATACTTTGGATCATTAGGACACCATTAGATTAGTCAATTATATGGTGAGTTTTGTTGATCATTGAAGTACATATGAAGGTGCTCTCCACCCCCTTGAGAAACAATCCATGATTTTCTACTTGAGAGGTGTACAACTACCCAATTATATTGTTTGAGCGCAATTGTAGACAATTTAGGGCACTAGTGGCAACCACTAGACAATTGTAGACAATTTGGGGCACTAGTGGCAACCACTAGACTAGTTAATCATTTTAATGAGCCCTATTGATCATTCTAGAATGTAAAAATGTGTTTTCCCCACTCCCTTGAAAAATGAAAACCTAAGGAGGAAATCATAGGGTACAAACCACTAGACAATTGTAGACAATTTGGGGCACTAGTGGCAACCACTAGACTAGTTAATCATTTTAATGAGCCCTATTGATCATTCTAGAATGTAAAAATGTGTTTTCCCCACTCCCTTGAAAAATGAAAACCGAAGGAGGAAATCATAGGGTACAATTACCCCATTGTATCATTATTTGACCAAAACTAGGAACAATTTAGGACATTAGGGGCAACCACTAAACAAGTTAGTCATTTTAGCGATCTCTATCAAGATTTTGGCTATCAATGTAGTGTTTTAATTAGGAATTTCTCTCTGACATTTAGATCATTCCATCATCAAAAACCCTTCTTTCCTTTCACTCTTTCTATGGTCTTGTTGGAGGATGCATGTCACTTGAATTCAAGAAAATAGAAACATTTAGATGCTACTAGAATCCTTACCACTTTAATTTGCAAAAAATAGGCTTCTCCACATAAGAACAGCCTTACACAAGAGACAAGGATCAATCACTTGAATTCAAGAAAATAGAAAAATTTAGATGCTACTATAATCCTTACCACTTTAATTTGCAAAAAATAGGCTTCTCCACATAGGAACAGCCCTACACAAGAGACAAGGATCAAGTAGGCAACTTCCCCACTTTCAATGAATTTCCAAGGATCTCATTTCTGGTACTTTCATGAAGTTCTAAGGATTTTTATTGGCTCATTTTTTTAGGACTAGGCTGATTTTGGAGTGAATCATCACATTATCTAAATAAACGTTAATTTTTTTACTCTCATTCTATATCCTTTTCATTTCAACAAGAAAAGAGAAATATTGTAGGCAACTTCCCCACTTTCAATGAATTTCCAAGGATCTCATTTCTGGTACTTTCATGAAGTTCTAAGGATTTTTATTGGCTCATTTTTTGGGACTAGGCTGATTTTGGAGCGAATCATCACACTATCTAAATAAATGTTAATTGTTTTACTCTCATTCTATATCCTTTTCATTTCAACAAGAAAAGAGAAATATTGTAGCATATGTTTGTATGTTTTGTTCACACTAGAGAGAATGTACGCACAACCTTCTTGATGCTACGCAAAGCACAAGAAGCCTTGGGTGTCCTTGATTTTGGGTGGCTTAAAGTCTTCATACACATTAAACATAAAGCACAATATCAAAAAACCCTCATCTTTGTCCCATATTGCAACCATAGAATGTGGTATCCTAGAGCTATTGGTACTCCTTGGCTCTTCTCCCTTCTTCCAATCTTAGCAAGCCCTCTAACCTTTGCCATTTATTTATGTGATAGACTTGATGAGGTCCTCCTTTAAGTACCAACAACACAACATTGGGCCATTCTATTCCATTATCCTTTTAACCCTAAGAATGCCTTCTTGTGCCTTTGCTATTGTAATTGAGTCATAACTCTACCCACAATCTAAAAGAATTTGTGAGACATTATGGAAGCTCTTATTTATAATAGTCATCCTCTAGATACCAGTAATATGCCATATACAATATTCTTCTCCCACATGGCATTGTTGTTTGTGTATAGTTTATCATCATCCTAGGGCACAAGTTTCAATTTTGTCATGAAAACAATAAGAGAAAATACAAATCAATATCACTTAAACTAAGAAAACTATGCTTTAAATCTTTTACTTTTAAAAACTTTTATCTTTTCAATTTTGCATTTCCTTTATTTATCATTGATTGTTTCTCAATGTGTACATTTTATCATCATAATGAAGTTAGGGCACAAGCTTCAAGTTTGTCATGAAAACAATAAGATAATATACATATTGAAATCATTTAAACTAGACAATATGCTTTAATCCACCTCCATCAATGGGTCCACACTCTTTAGTTCCTCTCATCAACAAGTCCACACAATTACACGATTGATGCTTGACCTTTGAAAACCCTAATCCACTCTTTCGTGAATGTAGTAGCAAGGTTGAGAACTCTTTGTCAAATCCACATACATTATCATTTGAGTATTGGAGACAATAGTTGGTTGAGATCTCTCCCTTTGATCTCAATTTATCTTTATTGATTCACTTGTAGCCAAAAAGTCAATTGAGTTCCCTCCCTTAGGTCTTGATCTATTTATCTTCAAGCTCTAGGTATTGTGCCTTTAGCTAATTAGAACCCACCTTATTGTGATTGAGTCTTGCTTGTCCAAGTCTACGTTCTTCTGCTAAAATTATTTTATCTATGTATTTGATCATTTTGATCTTTGTCAAATATCTTATGGCAATTCTTTCATTATATTTCTTACTCTTATGTTGATTCATTTTTACTCACCTAGTTTTTCCTCCAACTCACAACCACCAACACCAACCTACTTGACACATTCCACTAGACTTCTATAGTTTCACATAAATTTTCAATTACCAAATACCCATACCCCATTGCTCTCATATAGATGAACTTGAGAATAATAAGCCAACAAAACTAATCACCGTCTTCATTCTCACATTGTTGGTTTTCTCAAGTTCAGAAAATCTCCATATCCTAAACCTCCAATGCAATCGTTTAGCCATTTTAGTTGACAAGATTAATGTCTTTTTTTCTACCATCAACGTTGTACCATGTCTAATTTTTTTTAATGAGTTAGCTTAATAAAAATGTTTATTCTTCCCTTTTTGGCTTGTTGAAATAATCATTGCAACTATAAATATATACGAAGATTACTAAAGATGGGCATTTTTTCATTAAAACTAAAAGAATTTGTTGATCTTATATTACCACACATATGCAAACTTCTCATGAAGATAAGGATTAGAATGGACCACACAATTTTGATTGATATGATCCCCCAATAAGTTTTTAGTTATAATTTTCTTGATGCATTTTCTCGATATGTTAAAATGATACACCAATATATTGTTTACCTAAGATCAATTTCCAACACTATGATGCATAAGGGACTAAACAATACAATTACTAAAGTTTGTTGTATACCTTTGTTGACCTCATTTCACTAGAGGTACTTATGTTAGTTATAGAGAGTTGCACCTTTCCCACGCATTCATGTTGTTCGTTGTAAATAGGCCACCAACGAATTTTATCATTCTGCAAGAAAGGTAAAGCTTTTCTTTAAAGAAAACATATAAATAAATAAAATGTTTGGATTCCAAAAGATTCCAATCATGTAATAATAAAAGCAAACATTAAAGAGAGGATATACAGGGTCATCGGTTATAGAAGCAATCTTTATCCAACTTCGACCATAAGCATTTCCCTTGCAATTTTGAACCTCCACAATAAGAACATCTCCTTGGCTCTCAGGAAAACTGAATTCAAAACAAACAAACCACAAAATAAACAAAAAGCTTGGGACAACTGAAGATAGTGCAAAAGCTATGGAAGAGAATATACCTTTTGAATCTTTGGCAAATTAGCTGAATTAATGCATGTTTTCAAATTAATTTGAGGGAAATTATGGCATGTGATTTAGAGAAGTTGGATAAATAAAAACGCTGACAAAGGAAAGAATGCTTGTAAGAGAAAATAGAGAGAGAGAGAGAGAGAGAGAGAGAGAGTCATCTTACAACGTATGATTATCACCAGATCCTGGTTGCATCCACACAGCTGACCCAGGCTGCATCAATGAAGCTTCATCTTCAATTAAGCTCTTCAACTGAAGCAAGCATGAAAAGGTTTCTGTATAAAAAACATTGCAAAACAGACAAGTTGAAAATCATGGTTAAGTCTAATTGATCATTTCAGAAATAAATTAACTTAAGTGCAGTTTACGCTCCAGAATATATTATAGTGTCTCAAAACAATAATAAAGAGAACATATTTTTTTCAATTTCATTGAAAACCGGATGAGAAAAGATTCATACTTACCTTACAAGATCTATGTAAACAAGTGTATTAAGTTCCAAGTGGTCAACAAAGTAAAAAGCAAGCAAACATGAAATATCCTTATTCTGAACCCATGCAAAACAGGATTTCAAACAAAGCATTTCACCAAGGTTGAAAACTATTTCATGCTACGATTTAATATTAAAAACTGGTACCTTGTGTTGTTTCTGAAGGTGTGCTATTGCAAAGTGTATTCAAACCCGCTTTTATCATTCCAGATAATTGTTGTACATACTGTGCTCCAGCTTGCATATACGCAGCACCACGTTGTGAGTAGGTAGAATGAAGAGGTGCATGTGGTACAACATGAACTGTTCTCATTGCTGCCCATCCAGCCGAAAGAGATGACCGCATGTTGGAAAAATGTTTACGCAGAGATTTAAAATGTTCAAGAATTGGCCCAGCACATGGAAAATTGCATTTGGAAGGCACCACCAACTTAATCTTCACTTTAAGAACTGCTTACACACCAGTACACAGTCCTTGGATTAGATTTCACCCTCTAAATGTTATTCATCCAAAGTATGAAGTAACACTTGATTGTGAATGGTTCAATAAATCCTTCTTTTTGCTGGCCTGAGGTACAGGTAAATTTTGAATATTATAATACAAAAAACACTTGCATCTGAAAATAATTTTCCATATTATTTTTAATTACTGAAATGCTGCTCCAAATTTTACTAAGAAAATTTCCAATTTCCAATTTTCTGAACTGAATAGGAATAGTATTTTAGAGAATAAATAATGTTGACTATTCTTAGTCCCAATGTCCTCATGTATATAATAAATTTGATGCTATCATAATGTAATCTTCCACAAGTCTGAGAAAGGAAATCCCAAGCAAAACCCATTATAACACCTCATGCAAACCAACTAAGCTTTAAATGAGGGTTGAACAGCCCATGATAGATGGCCCAAGGTACATCCAAATTTTGAATGCAATCATAAGGGAAACACATAAATCTAGAAGGGAAAAGAACACACCCATTTGTCATATTAACTTAAATTACTGATAAAGTTGCTCCAAAACTTATCTATACAAAAAGAACTGTTTTTTTCAAAAAGATTAAGAATAGGATTTCAGAGAATGAATATTGTTAAACATAATAAATCCCAATGTTCTTAGGTTTTCAATAACATTCATGTATATAATAAATTGGATGCTACAATAGCGTAATACTCTAACACATCTCAGAAAGGAAATCCCTATCAACACCCACTACAATCCCATGAAAACCAACATAGCTTTAAATGAGATAAAAAGCCATACCTTCCACCTTAATTTTCTCCATAGTTTTTTTGAGCCTAGGTGCAGTAGTCTCCTCAATAGAACTAGAAATAGGTCCATTCATCAATAATTCCTCTTCCGGTTGCAACAAGACTTTTTGCAATCTGCAAGATCCCCGGAAATATAAATTAGGAAACTAACAATCATTGCAAGTAAGTGATGATAATTAAACTTGCTAAACAAGGATAGTTCGAAGAAAAATCTTCTAATTTTATGACTATCACATTATGTGATTGTGTTGGCTAAAAATATTGCACACAAAGATTATACATCAAAAATTAATCATCTAGAATTCAATCAAAGAAGTTGTTACAGAGGTTTAATGTTTTCTGGGGCCTCTATGATTTTATGTTTTTTATATTGTATGATAAAATAATAACAATAAAATTGATATTGTATATTTCAGAAAAAGACAAAACAGCAAAAATGCAACGTTATTGATACAACATACCCAAAAGCATTACGCAAGACAACACACTCATCATTAAGGAACTCTGGAGCCTCCATGCAGCCTGCAGCCCATGCACGCAAACACAGCCTGATACATGCTTCATAAGCTAGGAAAGCCTGCCAAGCACCATGGCCACTGTAACACAAAAACATAATCACCTTCTCAAGCAAAACATATAGAAAGATATTATGTGCTGAAGTGAATAATTTGTCAAAACAAAGACAGCTAGTCACACTATACGTGCACATGAAATACATTTTATTGAATTTCTAAGAGTATTATGTACTGAAGTGAATAATTGGACAAAACAAAGACAGCTATGCACACTATACATGCACATGAAATACATTTTATTGAATTTCTAAGAGTCCATGATGGCTTTAGCAGCAAGGACTGAAATTTGAAAAGAAAGCAACTAACCTGACAAAAAAAGTTGGGGGACTTAAAAAGGAATTAGTTTGTCTGCACGAAGTCTGCACTTCCCCTTCCTCGCAAGCAGACCTAGAAATAAACAAACTGTCAATTGAGAATTTTATCTTCCATTGTTAGCAAGTCATAACTCTAATCCCATTCAACTCAAACCTTGATGCTTATCATCTCTCATTCAGAGCATGTCAACCTGATCGTTAGATTCTATAAGTACATGGTCAAAGAAAAAATGTGGGTATTTCTAATTTATTACCCTGTACATTTATCCTTTGGTTCCGGTACACTGCAATGCTTTTGATCAGTATGTATGTCATGTAGTGGGCTCAATTTTCTTGACCCCTGTCTCCAGCTATTCTTTAACTCTGTCTTGAGAGAACTTTCTTCAGTTATTTCAGTTTCAGGCGCAAACATTGGTGGTGCACTTGGTGTCCCTGTTTCTGACAAGCTCCTGGGTTGGGGTTCAGGAATGTGAAATTCCTACAAACAAACAGAAGAGTAACCTAGCATATCACAATCAAATGAAAATTAATGGATTGACCATGATTAACACATTAAATGATAAATGTGAAGATGGTATGCAAAATACTTGATCTTCCACATCACACTCCAGTGGCCATGGTTTAGCTTCATGAATGCTACTTTGGGTCATCTCCTACATAGAAATATTACTAAAAATTGATCTTATTTTGAAAATCACACAACCCTTGTTGCAAACCACAGAGTAAAAGAAAAAGCTTGACCTCGCTGAAATGATCTAGACATTGGCTCCCTGTCCTTAGAAACATAAACCCAAAGTCTATCTTTGTGTGTGCAGTTAATATGTTGACACAGTGTTTCAAATGGTAACACTAAGTTTGCAATTACAAACAAATGAGCACATGATCAAGAACATGTCCCGATCCACCTCAAACCTATTTTATGTGTGCTGGTGAAAAGACTTCATGGCAGTTCAAGTAGTAACCGTAGGTTTGTAATTGCAGACAAATGCCCACATGAACCAAGCACTTTGTCTCAAACAAAAAATAAGTGTATAAGAACTCTTTTTCAAACAAAAAATCAGTGAATAATCACTTTTTCTCAAACAAAAAAGCTTTTATTTGTGCATCAGGGCAAATTACCTCATCACATTTGAAACAGTAATCCTAGGTTTCTGATTGAAAACAAATGCAATCAGATGTAATCAAACACACATTTGTCTCGAACAGGAATAGGTACAGCGAACAAAAAAGGAGGGATAACCTCTGCTAACCTCCTTATTGTCTTGTTTCTTTTCTACAAAGCCAGTAGTCGGTTGAGCACACTTTTCTTCCTGATAGAAAGTGAAATTTTCCTCATTCTCCCTGGGCAATTCCTCAGGACTTCCAATATCATCTGAAGATCCAGCTAAAGATTCTCCATGTTGAGTAGGGTCTATCTTCCTCTTTGCTCCACAATGACCATTCCTAGATTCCAACACAGAAACAGGGTCTGAACTTGATTTCTGCAGTCGATCATACCTATACCGGCAGTTATACTCATATGTGGTCTCCTGCGATGATTTAGGATGACCCCCAGTCATGTAAACCCCATGCCCAGCACCTCCTCTATAATCATGATGCAAAAGAGGGTTTTCTTGCAGATCAGACTCCACAGAATCCCCATCTTCACCAGATGAATAATAAAGGCCATGCTCCGGGGCAGAGCCGACACTCTCATCGTCATCCACGTCCAACACAACGCTGCCCTCCAAATGTGAGGATATAAGAGGGGGGCCAAGAAACCCTGAACGGTAGTGAATGGGTGGCAATTTTGTAGCAGGGAGTCCCCAGTTCCTGGCCTTTCCAATAGATGCATCATTGTATATCAAGGGATCAGACGCAAGATTGGGGCTGATATTTTCGGAGGAATATAAAGTGGGTTTGACATCCACACCCTGTTGGTCTCAATCAAACGTCTTTAATCAGCATATCAATCGCCTTTAAGCCATTTCAATGAAAATAAACTGGGTGTTCCAAATTCGGCACCCTATTTACTGAGAACTAAAGTAAAATTGTAAGAAATGGGAATTTGGTATGGTTTGGAACACTTACCTCTCGGACCCAATTGAGAGCAGTCTCATCTAGGCCTTCAGTAAACATCTTCTTCTTGTCCGCAAAAGCCGATATAATTTGAATCCCCTGAAACCAAAACCTTTGTTTCAATCCGTGATATCTGCCACTGCAATTAGCAGGATTTTCGTTGAATTAAGTAATGGCATGTACTCTGCCTTGTTCAATGTCTGTAATGCATAAGAGCAGGGCATTACGGATTCCTTTGCAACGGCTCTTTTTGACGATTTTCAAATAAAAACAAAGCTGGAGACTGAAGTTTCTGGGGTCCAGCTATCTAATATCAACGGTCATGTTTGTTAAAGTTTTCGACCCGCGAGAAGCTTTGTTTTTACACATTTACAATTCCCTGGTTAAAAACTACAAGTAATGTTTTGGTTTCATTTTAATTATTTCTCTCAAATATAACAAATTAGTGTTTAATTTAGAATTATATTCTATATTTCATTTTATTTATTTGTGATTTGAGTTCATTTTTTATTTATATTGTTTTTATTTGAGATTGAATTTATAAGTGTCAAATTGAATTGGTTTAAAATTATGTCTATTATTTTGACTCTTAAATTTTTAAGTTCAAATTTAATTATTTCAATCTAACTCACTTTCAACTGATTGTCCATAAATCAAGCATAAAATATTCAAATTGTGGTATTAGGGTGTTGTATAAAAGGACAAACTCTAATTCATTCTAAGATATCTTAGATCCAATATTAACTAGAGAGCATTCAGATTTCACTATAGCATTATGTAAATCATTACATTAGTAGCATAGGCATATGCATTTCTTGCTCAGTGTTTTTCCAACTTATTAAAAAATATTAAATTAAATCAAAAGTTTGATTAAGGCAAAAAAAAAGAGGGATTGAATTTCTTCCTATGCCATACAACAAGCTCTAATGATGTCTCTAGATACTACTGAGCTCAAATAACACAATCAAATAAATGTTTGAAGACATAAAGTGTTGGGATTAAGGTCATAACAAAAGTTCAATAATACAAATATTAAGCTAGATCAACAAGTGTCGAGATCACTCCTACGTATATATAGCTTGATTGAACCTAAAATGAGAATAGAACATGTTTTAGTCTATTGGAGTGTTACAATTTCAAACTTAATAGCAAAATCAAGATTGGATCGCCAAGGATGGAGTTACAACAAATTAATATCTTCTCACACATGAAACTAAGTACCCTAATCCTTTTTGAAAATAACATATTTCTTTAGTGTTTTTGTCCCATCTCTTTAGTTTGGCTAATTTCTTAATTGATTGCTTTATTTAGTTATTTATCCTAGATATTTGAAAATAAAATAATTATATATTTTCAAAAGAAAGTACTATGAACAATATGATTAATTTATGCCTAATAAATGATAACAAAGAATGTAATAATCGCAACTAAATAATCACATTCAAGTTGAGATTTGTCAATGCGAATAGAAAGTTAGATAAAAGTTATTTTTTGATAATGTCAAATGTCAATGTGGTTGATTTGAATGTGTCGAAGTGCTTGACAATCTAATATAGTTCATTCTAATATCAGACCTTGATTGTGATCTATATAGTTAATTTATCTCTAGTGTTTATGTTGTTGTTAAATACAATTGTGCATAGTTTTACTTTACTTTGGTGTGATTCATGTTTTACTCCAACATGTTTTTGTCTCTTGTTGTTAGAAACATTTGAATATTTTTCTCCCTACACAATATGAGGACAAGAGAAATAATCACACAAAAAATATTTCCTTGATAAAATCATACCAAATCTTCTTCATATCAAGTCTTATGAAGGAATAAAAAAATGTTTTAAGTAGAAGGAAAGTTAGAATAAAGAAGCATCTAGAAGAAACATACATGAAAGCCTCCAAAATAAGAAAAGAAAAAAACAACTAAACATTATAATATTGTACAATACTAACTAATCAAATATTCTTTATAATCTAAAGACTAAGCCTTATCAATTCCTCCTTAATTAGAGAAAAGTCTCCCCACTTTCTCCTTAAGTCAATATCATACATTACTAAAAGACGACATGATGTAGCCTTAGGAGCATCAATGGTTTTATAATAATAGATAAAGATGGCCATTTTTTAAAACTAACTCACCACCAAAAAAATATAATCATGTTGTTTGAAGGTATTAGGTAGCCCACTAATAAAATCCATAGAGATAAACTCTCATGGTTGGAAAGGAATAGGAAGTGGCTAATTATATAAACCGAGTTTTTTAGTGGAAAGATTAGCTTGGTTATAAAGGGAATATCATCAAATAAAATGGTCCACTTTCTTCCTCATGGAGGGCTAATAGAAATACAAATTTGTAAATGTTGTAGAGTTTTGATTGTGCTAAAGTGTCTCCAATAAGAAGAAGAATGGACCTAGATTTAATTAGTATGATCAATCAAATAAAACTCATAGGAACACAACTAATTCAACTTATATAGCCAACCATCTTGAATGGTTACAACTCAAAGAAAAGGGCTTGATTGGTGATAGTAAGATGTTGTAAAGAATACATAATTGGTCAAAATATGTATTAGAAGAATAAAAATATTTATAATCCTCATTTGCAACAAATATAACATATAGGATATGAAATATTGTGGTTAGAGATCAATTCAACAAATAAATAACTTTATTGGATATGGAATATTGTGGTTAGAGATCAATTCAACAAATAAATTTAACTTTATTAGTAGTTTTACATTTATATTTAATGACTAAGTGGGATTATTGAATATATAAGGCCCATTTCAAATAGCACTAGTCTTGAATCTTGGAATGTGAATTCAAAAACATAAGTGGTTGATGATCAATATGAAGAATTATTTCCTTGCTAAGAATGTAATCCCTCAATTTCTTCAAGGCTTTTACCAAGACATATAATTTCTTAGCATAGGTGATGTAATTGATATTGGTTGCTAATAGTTCTTCAAAATGATAGACTATAACTTGTGTCCTCCTTTATTAAGAATAAATTCTTTAATATAGTTGGAGTCATATGTCTCAATCTCAAAGGGTTGTTAAAGATCTAGAAGGATTGTTATTGGATTTGAGCACAATGATTCTTTAAGCATTAGAAGGCTTGATCTATTGTTATATCCCATGAAAAAATATTCTACTTAGATAGTTGGTAAAGTGGTTGAGCAATAAATGATAAAATTATGATGATTTTTTGGAGGAGTTCATGCCACATAGGAAACTCTGTAGATTTGCAACACGGTTAGGAAAAAGCCATTTTTTTAGAATTTTCATTGAAAAGGGACTTCATCTTAGCTTGAAGCTTATGTTACCAAAGGAGACATAAGGTAGTGTGAACATGTTGAGTACAATGCTCCAAATTATTACTATAATTTAGAATATCATTCAAATACACAATAATGAATTTCCCCTAGTGAGGTCAAAAATGACATTAATTTGAGTCACATAAATGTTGAACAAAACTTTTCTTAATCAAGCTAGGAGCGTGTTGGGTAGCATAGCCCTTGGGTAGGATTTTGGGTGGAGGAAATGAGTATCGCACGTTACTTGAAAAACAAGTCTCCTACTTCTGCACTATATGAAGTGTGGACTAGAAGAAAACTAAACAAGACACTATATGAAGTGTGGGCTAGAAGAAAACTAGTGTTGACACACTTTTGGGTATTTGGTTATGAGGCATTTGTTTAAATACCTAAGGAGTGGTGGTCCAAGTTGGATCTCAAAGCTAAAAGGTGTATTTTCATCAATTATGCAAAAAAAATCAAAGGCTACAAGATTTGGAATCCAAAAAAAATGAAGGTTCACTATTAAAGGGATGTTACATTTAGGAACCTTGGTGTAAGGCCTAAAATTGAATAGTCAAAGAATACAAAAATTGAGAGGTTAAATTTGTTTTAAATGATGGAGCAAAAAAATGTACTAGAAGATAAATAGGATAGTGGCCATGATAATTTGGAAGAGGAAGAGGAAAACACGTATGGAGCTAACACTAAAGAAGAATAGGGTGCATATGCAGTAGGAATTTCTTCACCACAAACTATGATAAGGTCTACTAGGCAATGAAGACCACTTGAAAGGTATATTCCACCTAATTTTTGTTGTGTATTTTTTCTTAATTTTAATTTAATAGTGAATCATTTTTTATGGAAGAGGCTCTCACTTCCAAAGAGAAAGAGTCATGAAGAATATCATGGATGAGGAGATGATGGCATCAAAGAAATGTAAGAATTAGAATTTGGTTGATCCACCTATAGAGAGAAAACCTACTAGCTTCAAGTGGGTGTTCAAGTAGAAATTTAGAGAAGATGAGGCACTTGAGCAATACAAAGTGTATTTGGTAGAAAATGGTTATTGCCAAATTAAGGGAATAGACATCAATGAGATATTTTCCCTTGTTGCTAAGTTCAAATCCATTAGAAGGTCATTATCGATTGCCATGATACTTAATTTGAAGATTGAGTAGATGGTGTAAGAGGTGAAAGTGTGAGATCTAGCTTAAATGAATTAAACTAGATCAATCCTTTCTCACCTTAAACATTAGGGAGCCTAAATAAACCAATAGATGTTGTTTGGCTATTGTCCTCAAGGGGGGTCCAAATAGGCTAGTTAGGGTTTTGGTCCCTTTTGTGTGGTGTGTAATGATTTTTGATAAGATGTAGAGAACTAGGTTAATTATGACTAAATTGACTAAGTGTGATAGAATATAGAAATTACAGAGTAGAAACTCAAAAATAGAAAGAAGATCTAGGCAAGAGATATAGAGAAGAACTTGTCATTGAAATCTAGAGAAGAACTAGCAGGATAGGAGTGTTGGGTACCCTAGTCTAGAAGTGCAAAAATATAGGGTTTTAGAGTACGTACAGGTGTAGAAGTATCTAAAGTTCTCTAACAACTTAGAAATCAAGATTTGAAGTGTAACTAAACTTGAGTAATCAATATTCCCTAGTTTGTTGATGATGAGTAAATAAATGCATTAATTAGGGTTTAAGAGTCTTCAAAGGAGTTGATAGGTCAAATACCTCACACAAAAACATGTAAACCTACAATATGATAGAGGGAAAAGGTTTGTATCATATAGGGTATTTCCTTGGTCAAACCCTGTGTTGGTGTTCTCACCTTCACAACGACAAAGATGACGAATGATAAAGAGTGTGTGCTCTCAAGGGAGCAAAGGACAAGAAATAAATGACAAATGATAATGAAAACACAAAGGATGTCTTACCACTCAAATCTGAAACCCTTGTTAGATTGATGCATGTTTTCCAATCTCACACAAGGAGGATGAAGAAGTATCATAAAGATCTTGCAAGTGTTAGCACATGTAATAATAATAGATAAGGAACATTATACAATTCTTGAACATGAGTTTGTTGATAGATTGCAGCCTATAATTGACTTGAATTATGCTTCTACTCTTCTTGCTTTTGATTTGCATTAATGGCCTTAGATTGCTAGAGTTATTAAATTGCTAGAAAGAGAGATTTATGAAAGGAGGGAAGAACTTGTATATATGAGTCTAAACATGATTCAAATTAGCCATTTTGGGAGACTGACAAATAGATTTAAATTCTTATTCACATTGAGGTTGACATTAAAAATTTAAATTTTGGGTATGAAAGGCCAAGACAAGGATGTTGGGCGCTTGGGTCCAGCTAAAATGTGCTTTTTGAAAGCTTGAAAAATAAGGATTTACCTAAGTTTCCTGAAAAGGTGGTAAAATAGGTACATTACAAACATTAATAGATACATGCACTTAAGGGGGTGCCAAACCTAATGTGAAATTGTGAGAAACAATAATTTACAACACTATATTTAGCCCCCACTTTAGCAAGGGTATGTTCTTACATGTCCATACCCATGGTAAAGTATGGAGAATCCAAAGTCTTTCCACAAAAACATTGTAGAGATAGGGCAACACTAAGCTGAGAGATGTGATAACCCTCTAGCTTAGGATCTATCATACTACAAGGCCAAGATTGACAAAATAAATACACATAAGACATGAGGCAAACAAGCATATGCACTTATATATCAAATATGGTTGGTAAAATAATAATCCAAATATACATGAAGCATACACAAATCATACATAGAGAAAATATGGAAAACACAAAAATACAAGGCATGGCATCAAGGACTAGCAAGATCCATATATTCTTACTAGAATCTATACCAAAGGCAATGTTTACAAGTCATGAACTAGTAAGGTTCGATGTTTCTTGGATGGCTCATGAATAAGTGAAATAATCAAATGCTACTAAAAGTTGATTATTTACTAGGTGAGCTCATGAATAGGTGAAAACATCACATGCTAGTAATTATTTTTGTTTACTAGGTGAGTTTCACAAGTAGCAAATAAAAAAAACACAAGATACTAAAGTTCATTGTTTACTAGGTGAGTTTCATGTTAACAATATAAAATTTTACAGGCCAAACAAAGTGCATTTTTTGTTGGGTAGCTATAATAGAGTGCTACAAATATGATCAAAAGGTATTGTGAGAGCACAATTAGATTTGTGGTGTGTGAAAAAAATGAAAAGCATAGTGGAATATATGCTATCACCTAAGTTAAGTAATTGCTAACACCAACTACGAGCAATTGCCTTTAAGGTATAAAGAGTGTTATATGAAAAATACACACGTGCGAGTTGTTTGGAAGCCATGTGCCAAGTGATATGCTTCTAAAATATACATCATGGCCCTAGGGGTTGCCCCTAGGATAAAAAAGTCAAATCACTGGCGTATATAATAGTTAATATCATACAATAGCACAAGAGGGATACAAAGATTTGGGATCAATATTAATGTATAATAGATATTATGTAATGATAATTTTGAATTGACATCATTCCCAAAATATAGTGGAACTATGAGAACAAGGGAAGATTTTTTTATTTTATTTTGGGTCAACATCGAAGAGAACTAAATGTCCTTATGCTTTTCATTGTCCCTAAATGACATAAAAGTGCATTTATGAAAAATAGAAGAATTGAGGTACATATAGAGGAATGTCACAACAAATTTGTTCTCTTTGTATCCTTGTGCTGGCAAGAGCATCAAGGGTCATCCAAAGAGAACAAACAAACAAAAGACACACCAAGAAACACATTATAGGGAGAAAAATACATGTAGGTATAACATAAAGATATAGTACCACACTTGCAAGTCAATTTATAACAAATCAACTCCATCCCAATCTTGATCATCATATAAACATGGCGGGAAACATGTTAGATGGACTACAACAAATACAATACAAGGAGAATCACTTGTTTTGACATATGGTGGGTCACTCGATAGAGAGGGATCATCACACATGCCCCCAAAAGCTAATTTCATTGATATATGTAAAGATCAAAGATAATTCTTTATGAATTTCTAATGGTTCATCCATGCGATCAATTAAATTAGTGTCAAAATATACCACAATGTGTGTTATGGTAGTAATACCAACATGGTTACGAGAACTATCACTCATAGAAGAATGATATTTGAGAGGGGGAATGGAATAATCTTGTGGAATCGACAGTGGTGAAGGTGGAATTTTTTTTAGCTTTTAGTTTGTTTGAGAAAGGTAAGCTCAGATTCATGCTTAAGTGACAAGGGTGAAGCAAAGTCAAGGGATAGTGAATATGGGTGAGGGGGAGGAACCTCATCAAGCTTATGATGTATGGGAGAAGGATCATTAGAAAATATTCACCTTCTGCAGCAAGTTGGTGAGCCATAGAATGACATCCTCTCTTGCATTCTTGCATTCTTTCGTATTTTTTTTTTTCACGTACAATTTAGAGCTTATGTAGAGGGATCTTGGATGTGTCCCAATATCATTTCCTTTTATTCCTTTGTAGGAGAAATAGAAAGAACCATCAAAGGTTGGGATACAATAGGAGAAGGAGGTTTTTGCAAACCAGACTACTTTCTTATATAATCTGAAGAGATATAGGAACAAAGGTAATCATAGAAGAGCAGGGAGGTCTAGGTTGTGTTTCCCTTGTGGTCTTGGATAGTATGGCAGAGGTGGAACCACAACATATACACCAAACACTTGGGTTTGAGTAGGGATACTCGATTCATTTTATGATTCATTCACTACCCATGGGATAGGAGGAACATATTTCATATCCATAAGAGACCAAGGAGCCTCAAGAGTAGCAGTTGGAATGGTAGACGATGTGTTGTTAATAGATAGTTGGGAAATGTGGCTAGCTTTGAATTTTTGATAAGATAGAAAAATAACATCATCACAGGGTTGAATATGTTGGATTGGTTGTGGCCAAAAGTAATCAAGTGAAAATTTCTCATGAAGAGACAAGAACCTAAATCCACTATAATGTATAGTGTGCATTTGTCCTCCAAATGGAAACTTTAGGAATTTATGAATGTTAGAGGGGGATACATGCATGGAATTTATCTATGGGTGACCTAACTTCACATGAAATAGAATTTTATCTCTAATATGTGGTTGTAGGTTCCCAATGAAAACCCGTTGCACATCAACATCCAAAAAGGAATATGGGATTTGAGAGAAGAGGGCACTATATTTTATTATAAATTCAGTCAATTTTTCCTTGGCTCCTTGCTTACAATGAACCAAATCAATCAATATGACTTTAGGTCAAATATTAGCTTGGAAATGCTGAAGAAACTGATTAAAAAGTTTTTAGAAAGAATGAATTGGTTGCTAGGTAATGAATAAGACCAATAAAAGTCCATGTATTTTAACGACCAAGGAAATATATTGGCTAAAAGATCATCCTTGAAGAGTAAATCACTACATATCATGGTAAAAGCTAACACACATCTATTAGGGTCTCCGTTTCCATTGTACTTCTCAAAACAAGGTGTTTCAATGTTTTGTGGTATTGGAGTTTTGAGGATTGGAAATGACAATGGGATATGAGTGAAGTATGATGGAGGATTGGATTGAGATTGGTTTTGATTCATATTGGATATTTTTATATAAATAACTCACATTTTATAAGAGTTGGTTGATGACAAGACCAAAAGGTGACATGGTTTGAGAATTGGTAGAATGTGAAGGACTTGGGGTAGCAATAAGAGGATTAGAATTTTGGTAAGTGAATCATGGAAAATGTTGGGAAATAGGTGATTAAAATTTTGATAAGTAAATCAGAGAGAGGAGGAAGGTGGGATAAATCTATGTGATGTATAGAATTCTCACATGTAACCCCAAAACTAGTGTTATCATAATTACTAACCTATGTAGCCATGGATATAACATAATAAGTGAATGTTGGGATAGAAGATGTCATCATGGGTATTGAAACTTGTTTCCCCATTTAGTTTTAAGAGGAAATATTGTTGAAAATATCTATGCATCTAGCTAACGCCATAATGTTTGAATCCACTATGTGATCTAGACTACGTAGAATTTTCATGCCTTGCATATCATTAACCATCAATTTCCTAATATTCTCAATGATAAAGATAGCCTCAACAACCAAGTGTTATGTACTCAAGAATTTTTAGAGACCAACCAATTATGTGTCTAGTTTATGAAGTTGGACTTTAGGAACAAAGGCCACATAGTGGTCAAACCCAAGAAAATGATGAGGGGATTGTGAGTTAGAGGTCATCAGAAAGGTAGGAGTGGGATCAAAACATAATTATTTTGTAACCATTCCTTGATTGAAAGAGAAAAAAATTAAGATTAACACCAAAGTTATTCAAAGCACGTGAAGCCACAAGTTGATAACTTCGTCTCACATGAGGTTTGGATGTATAATGCCAAGTCGTGAAACTCATAAATCAAGTACACATTTCAAGACACATAAATGTTCCAAGGAATCGAAAGATAGAAGAAAATGATGATAATATGGATATGTTGATTATATTAGGTTTTATGTTCTTGCAATAATACAAGAGAACGAGAATTGTAATGCTTTATTTTCTAAACTAACATACAATGTTTGCAAATATAAATAAGATATTCAAATAATCTAATGTCTTATTCAAGTAAATAAATTATGATAATACATGCAATTAAATCAAAATATCTATAAATGTAAGCTATGTCGGGTTCACCAAAATGTAAGAGGTGAAAGTGTGAGATATATCATAAATGACTTAAACTAGATCAATCCTTTCTCACCTTAAACATCAAGGAGCCAAAATTAACCATGAGATTTTGTTTGGTTGTTGTCCTAAAGGGAGAGCTAAAAATTTTGGTTAGGGTTTTAGTCTCTTTTTTTGTGTTGTGTGTAATTATTATTGATAAGATGTAGTGAGCTAGGTTAATTATGACTAAATTGACTAAGTGTAACAAAATCTAGAAATTACAAAATAAAAACTCATAAACAAAAAGCAAATATAGGCAAGAGATACAAAGAATAACTTGTCATTGGAATATGGAGAACTAGCAGGATAGGGGCATTGGGCACCCTAGTTCAGAAGTGAAAAAATGTGGGGTTTTAGAGCCTATATAGGTGTAGTAGTATGTGAAGGTCTCTGAAAACAAAAATTAGGATCTGAAGTACGACTAAACTCAAGTAATCAATATGCCCTAGTTTAAACATGATGATTAGTACATGAATGCATGAATCGGGGTTTAAGAGTCTTCAAAGGAGATGATAGGTAAAATCCACTTCACACAATAACAACATGTAAACTTGCAATATAGATAGAGGGGAAAGGGTTGTGCCATATAGGGGCATTCCTTGGTCAAACTTTGTGTTGGTGTTCCCACCTCCATGATGGAAAATATGAGAGGTGTGCTCTTGTGGGAGCAGAGGAAAATAAATAAATGAAAACACAAAGGATGTCTTACCACTCAAAGTTGAAACCCTTGTTGGACTGGTTCATGTTTATCAATCTCGCACAAGGAGGATGAAGAAGTATCCTTAAGATCTTGCAAGTGTTGGCACATGTAATAATAATAACAATAAATAGTGAACATCATACAATGCTTGAACATGAGCGTTTTGATAGATTGTAAATTTTAATTTACTTAAATTTGTATGCTTATGATCTTCTTGCTTCTAATTTACATTAATGGCATTAGATTGCTAGAGTTCTTAAATTACTAGAGAAATTTATAGAGTTATAAAAGGAGGGAAGAACTTACATGTACATATGAGTCTAAACATAATTTGAATTAACCATTTTAGGATGCCAAAAAATAGATTTGAATTCTTAATCACATTGAGGCAGACATTCAAAATTAAAACTTTAGGCACGAAAGGCCAAGACAAGGGCATCAAGTGCTTAGGTTTAGGTAAAATTGCTTTGTGAAAGCTTGAAAATTAAGGATTTACCTCAATTTCCTAAAAAAGGTGGCAAAATAGGCACATCATAAGAAAAATTAGGCACATGCATTAAAGAGGGTGTCAAACCTAGTGTGAAATTGTGAGTGGCAATAATTTACAACACTACATTTAGCCCCCACTTTAGTGAGTATGTACTTACATCCATACACACAGTAAAATATGGAGAAGCCAAAGTCTTTCCATCAAAACACTATAGAGATAGGGCAACACCAAGATAAGAGATTTCGTAGCCCCCAGGCTTAGGATCCTATCACACTATAAGGTCAAGATATAAAGAATGCATACACATAAGACATGAGGAAAACATGCATATGCACATATATATCAACTACGGTTAGCAACATAACAATCCAAATATGCATGGAGAATACATAAAGCATACACAAAGCAAACATGAAAAACATAAACATACAAGGTATGGCATCATGGATTAGCAAGATCCATAGATTCTTACTAGGATCCATAACAAATTCAATGTTCATAATTCATAGGCTAGCAAGGTTCGTTGTTTGCTATGTGGCTCATGAATAAATGAAATCATCACGGGTTAGAGAAGTTCATTATTTACTAGGTGAGTTCATGAATAAGTGAAAACCCTTAAAATATTGAAATATATTGATAACCCAAGGAACTTTATAAGATAAATTCAAAGCTACATAAATTGGAAAAACATAAAAAATATGAACCAACAACTCTGAGAGATATACAATATCAAAATGATAGAATTGCATTAAGAGCTTCCAAGATAAAATAAAAATACAAGCTAGCTAGTGAGTTTATATAAAACTAAGGAGAGGATGGAGGTGGAAAATCAACCAATAGGAATTGACCACCAATAACCATCAACAGTGGGAAATGCTCCACCCTTTAAGGATGGGGATACCTCATCGCCTCATCACCTAGTTATTAAATAACAAACCCACATTATTATCCTAAGCAAGCTTAATAAAAGTGTAGGAAAAACCTATGGTCAAGGGAAAAATAAATTAACTTGCTAGGAAAATAAAAACCTACTATAACACCCCCTTAAGCATAGCTTAGGAGGATGTAAAAGATGACGAGTTTTGACAAATGAGGCCATGTTAGGTACCCATGTACATATAAAATACCCCCCAAAGAAGAAAAATACCCCCAATAAATAAATAACACCCCTAGAATAGAGAGAGAAGAAGAGAAGGACTAATTAGCCCACTCCAAAGAGATCCAATGGTAGATGCTCGAAATTGGATGCAAAAGATGGTCCACAATTGTCAAACAACATTCCTCCCCTTAGGAAGAAACAAAAGAAAAGGAGTATGCAAGAAATATCCCCACTCTTGAAATGAATATGTAGGAAGAAAACTCAAAATGTATGAAGCCTCTAAACTCAGTTCAAGTGTCCCCGTGTCAATGTTGAAGTTGTCACAATCAAATCATGTGTTCTAGGCCACACTGATAAATATGACAAAGCAAAATATCCTAGAGATTGATGTAGAATGCAATCCTAAAACTCAAGTATCTCCTCTAAATATGTATTCTCTAAATGTTGATCCAAAGTATCCACACTCAAGTCAAACTGGAATGAATGATCATGTAGAGAATGGACAAGAGGGTTAGAGTTTTCCCTCATAACAACTAAAGAAGAATGAATATAATCAATAATGTCTCCCAAATATACAATATGCATCTCCATAAACAAGTCTAAAATACCTTTCAAGAGATCATCTCACAAAGTTGAATTTGAAAGACAATGTATGTCCTACTTCAAGAAATCATTAGAAGCAAAAGCAACACGTGATTTTGAAGTAGCAAAAAGTGTAAGGATGAAATATTTGTTATCAAAGAGAAGACATATCCTTAATAGTGCCTTGTATATCTAAAATGAGGGAATCTATAAACAAACAAGATATTTATGATAGAAATTGGTTCCAATGAAGTAAATCCAAGACATAAATGACCCTTCAGATATGAATCATTGGAGGCTCTCGAAGAAGCATCTCTAGAATTTGAAGTAGCAATAAGTATTGTTGATGTGGAATCAATGAATCGATTGTCCACACAAGATGTGTCCTCAAAAGATGGGGCAACATAAGTCTCAGTATCATCCACAAGAGCCTAGTTATTTAAGGAAACATTACTTTCAAATGAAGATTCAATGTCTTCATACACCTATAGGATGATGGTCTAAGCAGTGAAAGGGCACTCAATGTGCTCTATGTGATGTAGATTATCCTCAAAAATAGTAAGACATAGTAGTCCATAGACCATGTCATTATTGTTAAACAATGCATTCTTCTAATCATATTCACTTGGCTTAGGAATGAGCCCAAGGAGATAGGATAGTAGATCTTGCTCAAGGAACTAATTTTTTATCCCTTGTTTCCAAGATAAATAGTTCTCTAAATTTAACTTGATAAAAAATTATGGAAATAAGTTTTAAGAGACATGATTAACCCTCCATAAATGGAACTTTATCTTAGCTCATGATTACAAAATTCCTATATAATCCCTCGAAAAATGAGTGCAAAAGACACCAAAAGAACACCAAATACACTCCCACCCTTTTCAATAGTATGAAAAATCTCCCCCACCAAACATTATAAGGTTGGTACTTTATAGTTTAGTGTGTTTAAAAATCTTTTTCCAAGATAATGCTCAATAGGCCCACAATGGCTAATTTTGATATAAAATGAACGTAAGAAAAAATATAGAAAAATTAGCCATGTACTTGTGTATTTCTCTTCAATACCTTTCCAACGCCTATTTGTTTTCAAAAAAATGAAGCTCTTGGGCGAAAGTTATGACATGTTGAAGATATTTGTAACATATTACTTCAACCTACAATATTTGGTAGAAAATAGAAAAAAATCTTTTGAATACCTTCATAGAAAGAAAATTCTCATCTCTATCATCCTAATGATATCTTGTTTGCCAAAAATGGACACCATGGAAAAAAGTTATGATTTTTTTAAAAATGGTTGAATTTAGCTTGTAGTGACAACCCTCCTAGCAAAATGAAAATTTATCAAAAATTAAATTCATTTAAAATGGAATTTTTTTATATGAAAATAGGGGTTTTTGGGTTATTTGTGTTGCAAGGGCTTTGCTCTTGGTCTCCTTGTGTTGTTCAGCATGGCACTTGGGTTTGTGACATGGCTTAGTTGCCTCCTTTGGATCTTGAATCTTGTATAAATCTGATGGTTGTATCGGGCATTAACAGGTTGATCTTTTGGTGCAACGGAACCTACCTATGCAACAACTGGTATCAGAGCCGAGGTCATAGGTTTGAACCCCTCACTTGTCCTGAGGGGGATTGTTGCAAGATTTTATCCCTTGGTTTCCTTGTGATGTGAAGTGTGACACTTGGGTTCATGACATGGCTTAACCGACTCCAATGGATCTTGGATCTTGTATAAATTTGGCGGTTGTATTGAGCATTAATAGGTCGATCTTTTGGTGTAATGGCAGCTACCTGTGAAACAATTTGAGAATAATGGAAAGGTTTGTTTGAGATGAAAATGCTTCAATAAAATGTTGTTCACCAGATTTGAGCTTCAAACCCCAACTTGCGACTATGTCAAATGATCTCCAAATTGGATGAAATGAAAGCCAATTTTGACTTTCTCGAGCCCCTTGGACATGTTGGAATAGTAAAAAAATCTCAATATAACAAAAAATTCTGCAATCATCCATATCTCACTAACACATATGCATTATGAAGAGGTTATCAAATCTTTATAAACCTTTTGATTCTCTATATCATTCAAAACATAAGAGAAGAACATATGGGAATTTACAATATCTTAAATAAAAAACTCTAACTCTAAATTAGGAATCTATGAACTCAAAATTATAAAAAAAAGAAACTTTGATACCATGTTAGAAATCTGAAATAGATTGATAACCCAAGGAACTTTATAAGATAAATTCAAAACTACATAAACTAGAAAAACATAAACAATACAAAACAACTTCGAGAAATATGCAATTTGGAATGACAAAATTACATTAGGAGATTCCAAGATGGAAAGTATAAGCTAGGTAGACGTGATTTTATGTAGAACTAAGGAGAGGATGGAGGTGGAAAATAAACTAATAGGAATTGACCACCAATAACCACCAAAAGTGGGAAATTCTCCACCCTTTAAGGAAATGCTCCATCATTTAAGGATGGGGACACATCATCATTTTATATCCTAGTTATTAAATAATAAACTCACTTTATTATCCTAAGTAATCTTGATAAAATTGTAAGAAAAAACCTATGACTTAGAGAAAAATAAATTTTCACACTAGGAAAATAAAAACCTACACCAACAAAAACATCACATGCTAGTAAAGTTTGTTGTTTACTAGGTGAGCTTCATGTCAACAATATCATAAATTATAGGCCAAGCAAAGTGTGTTGTTTATTGGGTAACTCTGATAGAGTGCTACAAAGATAATCATTGCATAGCCAAGTAAAAAACATTGAACACATGAGAAAAGAGTGTTAAGGTACTTGAAGGAAACTCTAGAAAGTTTTTGAATTGATATGGCACTAATGATATGGGCATAGTGTTGAGTGTATAGGGATTTCTCAATTCTAATTGGGCTATATATATTGAGAGCTAGAGGTCTAAAAGTGGATATGTGTTTATTTTTTTTAGTAGAGCAATAAGTTGGATGATCAAGACATAATAAAATATATTTTTTAACTACTAAAATATAATTTATGGTTGCAAAAAATGATTTTAAAGAAGTAGTGTGGTTAAAGAAGTTAAGTAATAGTGTTGGTTTTAAGAGTTAAATAGTTCTGAAATTTGATTCATAGAGCACACATTTTTTAGCTAAGAATCATGTTTACCATGGAAGAACAAAGCATATTGATGTGTAATATCATTTTTAAGGGAAATTTTAAATGAAGAAAATTGATACTCAACTAAACACTATAGACTCTTTTAAAAACCTATACTTACTGCAAAATTCATGTGGTGTAGAGATGAAATGGGTTTGGCCCATTCTTAAGCATGAGATAATCTCTTAGGTTGAAATACTATATCATATCCTATGGTAAATATCAAATGAGAGAATGTTGTGACTTGAGTGATATTAACCTAAATAAATTCCTTGCACACTTAACCTCTTCAACCATATTGCTTCCTTAAAAGCATATGTTTAAATGTGATTTATATAGTGTAATTTATTTAGCTAGGAATTTCATTTACCATGCAAAAATAAAACATATTGATTTGCAATACCATTTTTTTATATTTGCATATAGTTTATCAAAATTTTAAGAATACAATATTGTTTTTGATCTATTCAGATTATATCATGTTATAAAATTACCACATATGATTACAAAAAGAATATTTTTTTATCTAAGAAGATCATATCATGGAATTTTAGACCTCCCTTGTAGACTAAACCCCTTTACAATGTTTCTAGTTCATACTTTTTCTAGAATTCTAGGTACCCCTTTAGGTAAGGAATGTTATCAGATTTATTGAAGGGTCAATGTCTTGCATACTTGATTTCCTCCTTGTTGAATTTTATTTAGCAGGTTGAAAAACTTCTCCTTTGATATCTCCATCATGATTGTTACCTACACATAAATGTTATTAAATCTTAGTCTTTTATCAGCCTTAATAAGCACCCTCTTTTTTCCTTAAAACCATTCCTTATTCCTTTCTTTCCACAAAATCCATAGGACTTCAGTAGTTAATAAAATCTAGAATAGATTATATTAATTACCTAAACCTTCTATAAAACTAGATAGGATCTCCTATCATTTAACTATTCCGATATCACCCTAACCCCCAAGTCACCACAAAATATGTTCCAAATTTCCTTAGCATAAAGATAGTAAAAAAACATGTAAAAAATAGTTTTTGGCTTCCTCCAGATAGTGTACAAGTTTAGACTATATGAGAAAATATAATAAGGTATTTTTTGTAAAACAAACAACCATTTGAAACATGTTTTTTTGGTTCTACAAAATTTAACCAAACAAATTTAAAAATCTTAGACCACTGTTTATCAGATGTTTCCAAATTACATTCTCTATTTAGGTACTTGGTTGTGCCCAAGTTTCCATTTAATGGATTATAAATTAGTTTGGGATTCACTTTTTGTAGTTTTTTTCCATCTACCCATTTGAATCTATCAATAATTTCATTGTTTGATTTACTTAGTGTTGTAAATTGGTACAATTTTCATGCTTCTCTCATTATAGAGTATGTCCTCTAGTGAGATGAAGGCAAATCAAACTTTGTATTGAGGGATGCCCAAGATTTAAATTTATCATTATATAGTATGTCACTAAAACATATTATTCCTTTCTTATACCAAGATTTTGTTGAATAGCCTTGTAGTAGTGCAAGGTACTTACCTTTATGAGATAAATTCCAACAAATAGAATTAGATGAGCATATTCTTCTATTTTCCAAATTATCACTATTAATGACCAGGTTTCTAATTTTCTCCCAAGCTTTCCATGAAACTTTAAATACACTAGACCCAATAGCATAAACAAGGAATTTTCTAAACAATAAATCACAAAATAGAATACACTTCCATGTTTTATCTTGTGTTGGTACAACTAGTTGAATGTTATTTCTTACTAGCATTTTCCAAGGTTCATTCCCTTTTAATGTTTTAAGGATCCATTTGACAGTAAGAGAAATTCCTTATTTTTGTAAATCTTTCTGTCCTAAATTCCTCCATTATACTTATCTAGAAAACACCATTCCCATTTTACAACATGTTTCTTTCTCTTTCCTTTACCATCAAACCATAGAAAATGTCTATTTTGTTTTAATTTTATTTATTTGATAGCTATTGAATAACCACATAGAGGAGTAATATATATTATAGGATGAACGAATTTTTTGACAAAATTGAATTCTTCTTGAATTATTCTTGCCAAGGATAGATACTATTTATTCCAATTATTTAATTTCCTTTCAATTTTATCGTTTGTCCACTCCCACGTGTCTTTTAGACATCGGTTCACTGCAAAGGGAATACCTAGGTATCTAACTTGTTTATTCAATCTTACCAATTGAAAATTATATTTTATAAACCACTCATGGGGGAGTTCTCTCAGCTTAATATTATATATTTGTTTGTTGATAATTATGCTCCAAATGCTACACAAAGCAAGTTTAGTTTCTGTAATATATTATTGAAGTTATCTTCTTCTAGCTTAACAAATATGACCGTGTCATCTACAAACTAAATTTTTAAAATTTTCTCATCATTGGGGAGGGAAATTCCTCTTACGTTGGGGCTCCAAGATGAGTCTCTTAGGAGATAGAATATTGTATTCAATGCAATTACAAATAGTTTAGGTGGTAGTGGGAATCTTTTCCTTATGGATATTTGTAAGGAGAATTATTCCAAAAATGAGTCATTTATCTCTACTTGTGTAACATATTTCATTAAAGTTCCAACCATCTAATAAAATCCTTTTAGGAATCCAAAGGCTTCTAATGTCATCATTAGAAAGGGCCATTCGACTCTATCATAGGCCTTCTCAAAATATACTAAGAAACTATAGTATTTTGATTGGAGCACCTTGCTCATTCCATGGCTTCCTAGCTAGTTATAAGATTTTCCAAAATATATCTGCCTTTAATAAAGCCAGTTTGAGTGTTATTTATAAATAAGGGAAGGATCTCTACCAATCTTAGTGCCAAGATTTTTGCTAATATCTTATAAGAAACATTGAGTAGGGTAATACATCTCCAATTTTGTATATGATTTGTCACCATTTTTTGCAACAATTTGATTATACCTTTGTTGATATTACTTCCTAAGGAGCCGCTATCAATAGCTTCAACGTATAGCTGTAATAAATCCTCACTCACCCAATCAATGTTTTTTTGTAAAATTCTATTGGTAAGCCATCTTCCCCTAGAGATTTGTCATTATTTAATTCCTTAATTTATTTCACTATTTCCTTTTTAGACACTTTTATTTCTAGTAATTATGCACTCTCTTTAGAAATATTTTTAGGTATTAAAGTTTTCCTACTATTTTTGGCTCTATGCCTCTCTAAATTATCACCTTGTGAAGAGAATAGATCTTTGTAGAAAAAAAGGATTTGATTTTTAACTTCTTCTAGGTCACTAAATTAGCCTATTTTTTTGTCCATGGGTCACCTACTTTTTCTTTTATGAATCTAAAGAAAAATTTAGATCCTTTTTCCCCATTACTTAACCAATTATTCTTTTCTCTTATTATTAATCCTTATATCTTAAAGGTTTGTAGGTTCCTAAATGAGTTTTTTACATAGACTAGCTCTTCATTTAGTTTAATATTCTTAGGGTCACATTGCAGATCTTTTTATAGTTTGAGCGATTTCTCTTGGAGGGAATTTTCTGATTTTCTACTATCCATGGCTTTCTTTTTTCCTATTAATTGATATATAACTTTCCAAGCTTCAACATTTCTATTCCATTTTTCAATAGCTGATTTTTTTCAACATCCAACTATTTATCCCCCTAAGAGTGAGGATAACATCATTGCAGTCTTCATATTTTACTAAGGTGGTAATTAGTATGATTTTTTCTTCTTTTTTGCATCTTTTATATTCTTCTTTACATATTTTGATTTTTACCATGATGAGATGGTGATCCGACAATGAGCATGGAAGGACTTTCACTCTATTCCTACCTTCAATTTGTTTGAAACTTAAAAAATCCCTATTTGCATAAAAAAACAAGCCTACAATTTATTTTTTTCTTCCTAATTCTGAGTTACACCAAGTAAACTAGATGTTTTTATTTTATTTCTTTAATCCTTCCAAAGGGTCAAATAGATTGAGTTTATTCTTCATTATAAGCCAAAATTTATTTTTATTACCTTTCCATTCCACTTAAATGCCCCCAATTTTATCATCATTGCTCTTAATCATATTGAAATCCCCTCTCACTATCCATGGGATATCCTGTAGATTAAGCATCCATTTCCACAACTTTGATCTTTCTTTGTATTCATTGGGTGCATATATTGAACACATACTGAATTTCTTATCTAGGGTAACCCACACTACCATGTTGCATGGAGATATTCCACTATATGTCGCATATTGTATCCACTTGTTAGATAACAAGATGATTGTTCCCCCTTTCCCTTTTTTATGCTTTGTAAAAACATGAGAAAAGTCTTTCCAAATGAATATGAGGTTAGTTTATAGATTAAAGCTCACTACTTTAACTTCTTGTAGTAATACAACATCTTTACCCTTATCTAAGTTTAAGTATCTCCTAACAACGTACTTACTCTTAGGGGATTCAAGACCCCTCACATTCCAACTACTGCATTTAAAATTCTTTTCAATCATGAATTGTGATTTTCCCTTAGGATTCCTAAAATTATTAAAGCATTTAGGAAATCTATTTTCTTTATATTTCATTTTTGAGTAAGGTTCTACTTCCTCCTTACTTTTCTTTTTCCTTTTTCTCCTTATTACCAACTGGTGTGTTTCATTTTCCTTTGATTGATTTTTTCCTTTGGAATTTGAATAGTCAATTGCATTTGGGTGTGTAATCCTTTCTATGTACTCCTCAATTGTCAAATTCCTTATAACCCTTGTATTCTCTTGGTTTTTTTGCTCCATCTCATATGGGTTTTGATTCAACTTGTCTAAGACTAAAACTAGGGAAATTCCATTTTGTCCAAAATTAAAATTAGGCAATGAAGGTATTATTTTATTCCTTACCTTACATTGTCCTATAAGGTCCTCTTTAATGAAAATCTCCTTATCATTTGAAATAGCATCTGTATGCTCTCTCTTGTCTAATTCTAACACTAGGGCACCATACTTTTGTCTTGAGCTATATTTAGTCAAAGATAGCATAGCGGGGCTAATTAATTTATTTGATCCATGTTGAAATTACAGCTAATTAACATATCTTTTGTATCTTTCAATTCTTTGTTTTTTGAATTTTAAGTCTCATATCTTTGGACAATCTTCAACACTTTTGAGTTTTCATTAATATTCAATGTTTTATGGTATTTATCCCCTACCTTATTCGATTCAATCACATCTTTATTAAAATCACTATTTTCTTGAGTTTCCAAACTAGTCTTTGGTTCAGAGTCCTCTTCAAGATTAACAAAATTTTCCATCCTACCATTATCTTTATTGTTTTCTTGAAGAATTATTTGTTTAATTATATCTAAGATAAGCTCTTGTGCATATTTCTAGTGTCCAAGATTGTTATTAATTATCAATATCCTATTATCTTTCTTCTCTTTTGGGTGGGTATTCTCCATGGATAGTGTATTCACCAATCCCTCTTCTAGGGATATTTCCTTATCGGCTTGCCAACCAATATTTTCATTTATATTTATTACATTTCTAGAGTATGTATTTAAGTCCCTCAATCTAGGGTTACAAGGAGGGATTTTTACAAAGTTTTCCACTTGGTTGGCTATGGCACCCTCTAACCTAATAGATTGCACTATATTTTCATTTATGCTTTCTCCAATTAACTTTGCATTCTTCTTGATTTTTGAAAACTTGGTGGACTTCACATTTTTATCATTACCAATAATTTCCCACCCGCTCAATTGCATACCCTTTAGGGTTTGGAGAGATAGGCCTTTGATAAGTTTTGAAATTCTTGAATCTATTCTTCAAAATAGGGTAATTTCTCCTCAAATGACCTTCCTTTTTGCACAAAAAGCAAGAATTTAAGCCTTCTAAGACTTCTAATTTGTAGGACATCAATTTTCCTATATTGTTAATTTATGACTCCTCAAGAGTATCTACCTCGGGGTAAGGGGATCAAAACCCTTACATCCATATGTATAAGGGTGGCTTTTGTTTCATCTATCTTCGTCACCTTTCCCAACAAAGAAAGTAGTTGAGGTACAAATGCCCAGATTTGAGGTGGAACATCTTTCGTAGTCACCCATCTAGGGTAGGAAAGGGCCTAAAATTCCTCATTTATTGACTCTAGGGACTAAGCAATGGCCCTGAACATCAAATTTCCAATGTTCCATAATTGATTCTCAATAACTATTTTTTGTATGTCATAATATTTAAAAAAATAAAAAATAATCCCTTTTGTATCATTCTACAAAATGAAATTTGGACCCCTATTTTTTTTACCCCAAACATTGTTAAACCATTTGTCCAGAAACTTCATAGCTGAGATCCTATTGCAATCAAGTGTTGCAAGAAATATGGCCACATTTTTTAACCTATATTCTTCCTTCCCCACCATAACAACCATTTCAATATTTGGAATAATAAAAAATTTCCTAGGGCCTTCGGGAGAATGCTTATATTTTCCTCCATCTAATGGCCGCTTACCCCAACCCTCGCCAAAATCCACCACTTCAACATTTGGAATAATAAAAAATGTCTTGGGGCCTTCGGGAGAATGCTTCTATTTTCCTCCATCTAATGGTCGCTTACCCCAACCCTCGCCAAAACCCACCACTTCAAACTTTATAGAAATCGGATTGCCTACACCACTATCTTTTGCCACAATGTCTTAGAAGGATCGAGTGTTATCAATTTTGGGGTTTTTACTACCCATTACACCATCTATATTACTGGGGGTTCATCTGGGACATTGTCATCACTTGTCATTAATGCTTTTAGTTGATCGACACTCCCAACACAAGGAGAATTAAATGCATGCGCCACTTGGGGTACCAAGATAAGAAATTACATTTCAATTTTAAATTAAAATTTCTAAAATATAATGTGGGAAAATACCAAACAATATTTTAAAGCCAAAAAGAGGGTAAGGAAGGATATGCCAAACCAGAATTTCAAGGTAGTGTGGTTGTCATCCTCCTACTGTTGCTTTACAAAATCTCCCTTGAGGCCCTCCTAAGTTTTCTCCAACCAACCATAAATATTATAATATGATAATCTTCTCATCTAAACTAAGTATTTGTAGGACCCCGTTAGCATGGATTTTCTTGTTATGAATAAACCCTAAGTGTCAGTCATTTTAACAATCCCAAATCGATCCAAAAACTACTCCTTATATGTTGAAAACCAAACCTAGGCGTCAACCACTCTATTAGGGTAGAATAAAATTTGAATAGGTGCTTGGTAGTTGATAAAAATCAAAGTTTTCGAGATACAAGTATTTTGAAATGTTTTTTTTGTTACATATTCCTTTTGCATAATTCCCAAATAAGAAAAAATTGTGTGGAAGAAATTGAAACTTGCAAGAGATCAACAGAAATGGATAGTTAACTTAATTATTCTTACTGTACTACGTCTCCTTTAGTTTCATCAGAGAATATCTACTTTCATTTCACCAATCATGTTGTCTTACTTGTAGAGATTTAAGTTTCCCTACCTCTTTTCCCTCTTGCTTGTTATTAATGCAATGTTTTTAATTTTTTTTTTAAAAACTCAACCCATTATACTATGAATCCTCAATACTATTTTTTAAGGGAAATGGATAATAAGAGGAAATACCCTATAGATAAAACTAATACTCAATTAAATAATGTAGAATCATTAAAAAAATTGTAAGTACTTCCAAGTTTATGAGATGTAGAGATTGAATAATTTTTTGGTTTGAAATATTGCATTATGTTGTAAATATCAAGTGGGAGAATATTTTGACTTGGTTATATTCACCTACAAAACTCCTTGCATGAAGAGTCTGTCTACATACTTAGTTGTGGTGATACACAATGAAGTTATATATGTTGTGATATAATAGGCATTGTGAGTTATATATGATAATGATGGTGTAGGTGTTTAATGAACAAGATATTTACCTTAAAACTTAAAAAACCCTCATTAACATTTAGATACACATTCATTCATTAAACCCTTAAATTTGTTATGATGAATTAGCATGAAAGGAAAATAACTGAAACCAAAACAACTTACACCATACACAAGAGAACACCAGATTAACGTGGAAAAACCAAGAAGGGAAAATCAATGGTGAGGATTAGCTCACAATATAAGTAATATCAACACTGAATACAATAGGGCTCACTATCGAAGGGCTCACTACCCAAAGAAGAAAGACTCACTACCAAAAGGCTCATTTCTAGAATAGAAAAGAAGATAGAGAAGGAATGTTACATAGAGAAAAACATCTCAATGTTGTTGGTATGTGGCAATTGATCATGCTATATTGTACACTTTTTAGTACTGTACACTCTTCATGTATCCTTGCTGGCCGAGAAATTTATTTTTTTCACCTTTTCTTCGCTTTGTCATCGAAAAGGAAAAAAACTGACTTTGTAAACCCTAATTTCTAGAAGCTTCTAAAAGCTTGTTATATGCAGCTAGGATGAAGAGTTGTAGTGTGGCATTATTCAAAATATTGTAATATGTTTTGCACAGGATAATAAAATCATTGGATGGTTGTGGTTTGGTGGATGTAGCCCATATTGGGTGAACCACGTTAAATTCTCTGTGTTATAATTTCTATGTGTGTTTTATTTCTCTGTTTATTGATAAAATCTTCATTTAACTCTTTAGATATCTGCCTTCTAACCCTAACAAATGCAACAAAGAATACACCACAATGACATCAACTCCTTTGTAGTCTAATTGAAAAATTGTAGCCACCTTGTGATCACTGCATCCAGTAAACTAACACATGAAATCTCACACTGCATTACTCACTTTCACACAATAAAACTCTGCAATTCACATCATTTTCATCTCTCGCATCTATCTTAACCTCCTTCAACAATTCAACTCATACTTATATTGTCCTCAACCTTGAAACTTTCTCCAAGGTTGGCTATGCACCTCAAACGTGCAATTTCAAACTAGTTTGGTGCCAAAAACACTTCTGTGGTGGGAAGATGTGAAATTAGACCACATCACATCTTAGATAGGACCAAAATCAACAATACCACACTACAAGATGCTTCTAAGAATAATATTTATCCAACACAGGTAGTGTAAACACCATGTTGATTGTTACCCATGCAAACACCATTAAACTTTTAAGTACACACTTCATCAAACCCAAGGATGACTTGTGAACCACACACCATGCTTGAACATGATCTAGAATATTCATCAAACACCCTAAAATCCAACTAAATCCTTCAAAACAATTTTCACTTGAAGAATGTACACACCTAGTACATCTAGACAACTCTGCCATAAACTGTTACTTGAGAAACTGACTTCTGGAGTACCAAACCTAAAAAAATATTGATTGAACAAAGATACCATCACTATCAAAAATCCTTCAGACCTGTAAGACCTAAAACATAACTACGAAGAAGCACAGAGTATAAATATTTCTCCCAAACACCTCTACAATACACAATTCACATACTTGTGAACACAAATTCTTTTATACAATGATCTATCACACCAAATATTGAATATAACCTCCTAACTACTCTCACCAAGATATCCAAATCACATAGGTATATCTTCAACCTAGAAGAAATGTGAAGCAAAACCAAAACACAACTCTATTACCCAGAATACCACTATATCATATTGTTTCCTCTTTTTATCAAATTTTCTCAAAAGAACTTGGAAACCAAGCACCAAAGACACATCCTCATCATCTTCAACACTTCCATAACACAACTAAATAATATACAACATAGTAAATTAACCATATATCCATAGACAAAATCTTATCAAAGAAACACTAAAGGTTGACACCGGTAGCTTTATTGATGACAACATAATGTAACTAATCAAAGCATCAATTGTTCACACTCTTGCAATAATATTATCCAACAATAGACATCAATGATAACACCAACTGCTCATACTTGCAACAATCTCCCCCTTTGTCATTGATGGCAACACATGATGTGAAAAACAATCAAAGATACAACAACTCTGAATACCAACACACTGCAATTCTTCACATTACTTTCTCCCCTTGAATAAATTATCTTTTTCACATTTTTCTCCCCCCCCTTTGTAGCTTGTCTTCTTCACACAACTCTCTCTCTCTCTCTCTCTCTCTCTCTCTCTCTCTCTCTCCTTAATGACTTTCTCTCCTTCATAACTTGTTCCTTTTTCACATGAATCTCTCTCCTCATTTAACATCAATGATAAAGGAAAAAAATGTTTCCACTATTTATTCTCTTCCTTTGACATCAAACAACCTGATTACTATTGCTCTACAACACCTTTCCTTTACTGCTTTGTATACTCCCCCTTAGGAGCACATACTGAACTATACCAAATCAACTACCAATGCACAATGACAACACACACTCTTTTGACTACAACAACCAATAATTCCACTACCTACTCTCCTTGAGAGGTAGCCACCAAAATCAGTCTAGAATAAATAATAAATCTTGAGATCCACTAGAATTATGCATATCCTTATGCATCTATTTCAAAGAAGGAGGGGCAATAACCCGCAACTTCTCCTGAAGATACTCAAAAGTATCCTTAGGAAGATCCTTAGTGAATATATTATCAACCTAATCCTTTGTAGGCACATATTCAAGCTTCACTTCATTCTCCAAAACCTTCTCTCTCAGAAAGTAATACTGAATTGAAATATGCTTTGTCCTTGAACGCATTACTGAGTTCTTTGAAATATTAATTGCACTTTTATTGCCATAGAAGATAAAAATCAGTTCATCATATACTACTCTAATATCCTTCAATGTTTTCCTCATCCACAACACTTGTCTGTAGCAAGATGTTGCTGCAATGTACTTAGCCTCTACAGTAGATAAAGATACTGAATATTTTTTCTTACTTAGCCATGATACCAATCTACATCCAAGAAAGAATGCACCACCACTTGTACTTTTCCTGTCATCAAAACAACCAACCCCAATTTTCATCTGTGTAAGAACTCAAAGTGAAATTAGTATCCTTTAGATACTATAAGCCATGATTCATAGTGCCCTTTAATTATCTGAATATCCTCTTCACTATTGCAACATGTGAATCTCTAGGATCTTCTTGAAATCTAGCCACAAGACAAATTGCATGCATGTTATCCAGTCTAGTAGCAGTTAGATATAGTAGTCCACCAATCATTGATCTATACTTATTCTGATCAGCCTTAGGAGATTCATCATTCTTGCTCAGTTTGCAACTAGTAGCCATAGGAGTTCATACTAGATTAGAGTCTTTCATTCCAAACTTATTCAACATCTCTTTGACATACTTTGATTGTGAGATGAATATACCTTTGTCTATTTTATTGATTTGTAGCCCAAGGAAGAAATTCATCTCCCCAAACACAGACATCTCAAGCTCTTTTTGCATCTCTTCTACAAAATTCTTTCACATTTCTTCATTTCCTCCATAAATTATGTCATCAACATACCCAACTACAATCAATATTTGATCTTTTTCAACTTTAAAGTAAAGATTACTATGTGTGGTACCTTTATTGAATCCTTTTTGTATCAAATACTTATCCAACCTTGCATACTAAGCTCTGGGATCTTGCTTCAATCCATTTAATGTCTTCTTCAATATACAGACCATATTTGGTTTATCTGATAACTAAAATCCTTTTGGTTGTTCCATGTATACTTATTCCAATTCTCCATTCAAGAAAGTAGACTTCACATCCATTTGATGAACTTTGAAACCCTTGTGTGCTGAAAAAGCTAAAAACATCCTGATATCTTTCATTCTTGCCGCCAAAGAAAATGTCTCATCAAAATCTATTCCTTCAACTTGTGAATAGCCCTTACACACAAGTCTTGCCTTGTTTCTTACCAATTCTCCATTGTTGTTTAGTTTTTTTCTGAATACCCACTTAGTTCCAATTATATTCTTGTTTTTGAGGTCTAGGGAAAAGTTCCCAAGTTTGATTCTTCTCAATCTGCAATAGTTCTTCTTTCATATATTTCATCCAATGTTCATCTTTGCATGCTTCAATCACTGTTTTAGGTTCAACTTCAGAAAGTAAACACAAATTTACGTCTTCTTCAACAAATTTCCTTCTTGTTGAAACATCTTTGATTTTGTCTCCTATGATTTGTTCTTTAGAATGATTCCTCTGTACATACTTAGGGGTTCTTGGGGTCTTTTCCGAAGCTTATGTTTCTTCTTCAAATTGCACTTCTTTTTCCTTAGTTTTTCTCCACAATTAGGCTCATCTGATTCATATCCATCTATCACTACTAAGTTATGAAAATCTTCATCAACCTTAACACTTGAAATTTCAACAATCTTTTTGAGTCTCTTATTGTAGCACCAATAGGCTTTGCTTTTAGTAGAGTATCCAAGGAAGATTCCATCATCAGACCTTACATCAAAAATTCCCAAGGTTCCTTCATCTCTTCTGATATAACATTTTTTTACACTCTGAAGTATTATATAGTAAGGATCCTTCCATACCACAACTTATAGGGAGTCTTTGTGCTATTTTATTTTTCTTGAAATCTATTAAGTATGTAAACAAAAGTAAGAATTGCTTCTCTCTAGTATACTTTTGGTAGGTTAGCTTCTTTCATCATAGTTCTTGCAGCTTCTTGAATAGTTTTTTTTCCTTTCAACCACTCCATTTTTCTAAGGATTCCTAGGGGTAAACAAGTGCCTCTTTATGCCATGATTCTCACAAAACATGTTGAACTCATTGGAGGTGAACTCTCCACCTCTATCAAACCTCAAACACTTGATCTTCATATCCATTTCATTGTCAACCATAACTTCAAATTATTTGAACCTATCTAGGGCTTCATATTTTTCTTTAAGAAAAGTAACCCATGCCATTCTAGAATAATCATCAATAAAAAGCATGAAATACCTAACACCTTGAAGACTTTTTATTCTTGTAAGACTACAAAGATTTGTATGCACCAGTTCCAGTAATTTAATAGAAGATTGTTCTTTTCCTTTGAAACTTCTTATTTTCTTTCCAATCCGACAATCCTTGTTGACAACATTGATAGGCTTTGTAATATTTGGTATATCTCTCACTACTTGAACTGAACTGATGCTTACTAGATTGTCAAAATTAATGTGACACATCCTCTTGTGCCATAACCAAATTTCATTAATCTGAGTCATAAAATAGTGACAATGAACACCCTTGAGCTGACAAACATTTCCATCTATCCTTCCAACAACAATCACAATTCTGGACCCTTTTCTAATTTCACATCCATCATCCTGAAAAAATAATATTGTATCATTTGCTACACATTTTCCCAACACTCAAGAGGTTATGCCTTAAACCATTAACATACTAAACATCTTTAGTATTATGATTACCATCAAAATCGATTGAACCTATTCCACATATCTTAGCACCCGAATCATCACCAAATCTAACAAGTCCTCCATCATACTTTTGAAGTTTAACAAAATTACTCTTATCTCTAGTCATATAGTTAGAGAAACCACTATGAATGATCCAATAGTTCTTATCTTGTCTAGCATGAAAAGTAGATACCAAAGTACCTTTAGTCTTAAATTTTCTCTATGGAGGACATTCCTTCACACATCTTTGAGAGTTAACCGAAGCAGATTCATCTTTTAAATCCATGAACAATAATTCATCATCATCATCTCCATAGTTAGATTCATCATCAAAAATACTTGTATGCTCTTTAACATAATAGATTTTATTGATCATCTTACCTTTGTTCTCTTTATTTTTGTCATTCACAACTCTATTTGGACATCTTGAAGCATAGTGACCTATCCTTCCATAACTATAAAATTTGAATGAAAATTTACCTTTGTACTTACCAATAGCCTTTTTCTAGCCTTCCATACTTGTTTTCCAGAATGCATAGTCCATTCCATCAAATATAGGAATCTCCTTATTATGAGCCATCCCAGATCTACCTTAAGTGATTAAGCTTTCTTCCAAGGAACCTTTCTCTGATACCAATTGTTGAATGCACAAGATAAATGAGAGGGGGGTGAATCAGTCATACCTTAAAACTTCAAAACCCTCGTTAACATTTAGATCCACATTCATTCATTAAAATCTTAAATTTGTTATGATGAATTAACATGAAAGGAAAATAATAGAAATTGAAACAACTTAACATACACAAGAGAACACCAGATTTACATGGAAAACCTGAGAAGGGAAAAACCATGGTGAGGATTAGCTCACAATATAAGTATAATCAACAACGAATATAATAGGGCTCACTAGCGAAGGGCTCACTGCCCAAAGAAGAAAGGCTCATTTCCAAAATAGAAAAGAAGATAGAGAAGGAATGTTACACAAAGAAAAACATCTCAATGCAATAGATAATCCACCATAATGATGTCAACACCTTTGTAGTCTGATTGAATAATTGTAGCCACCTTCTGCTCATTGCATCCAGTAAACTAACACATGAAAGCTCACACTTCATTACTCAATTTCACACTCTAAAACTCTATAATTCACATCATTCACATCTCACATCTATCTTAATCTCCTTCAACAATTTAACTCATATTTATACCATCTTCAACCTTGAAACTTTCTCCAAGGTCGGCTATGCACCTCAAAGATGCAAATTCAAACTAGGTCAATGCCAAAACACTTTCATGGTGAGTAGAAGTGAAAGCAGACCACATCAAATCTTAGCTATGACCTAAATCATTAACATCACACTACAACATGCTTCTACAAATAATAATTATCCAACACAAGTAGTGTAAACATTGGGTCGGTCGTTACCCGTGCAAACACCATTAAAATTTTAAGTACACACTTCCTCAAGCCCAAGGATGACTTGCAAACCACACACCATGCTTAAACGTGATCTAGAATATTACTCAAACACCCTGAAATCCAACAAAATCCTTCACAACATTTTTCACCTAAAGAATGTACACACCTAGTACATCCAGACAACTTTGTCATACAGTATTAATTGAGAAATTGACTTTTGAAGCAGGAAACCTAAAACCATATTGATCAAACAAAGATACAATAACTATCAAAACTTCATTAGAATCACAAGACCTAAAACATAACTGCAGAGAAACATAGAGCAAAAATATTTCTCCCAAACAACTCTGTAATACACAGTTCACACACTGGTGAACACAACTTCTTCTGTACAAAAATCTAGCACACCAACTCTTGAATATAATACCTCTGAACTACTCTCACCAACATATTTTAATCACATATGTAGATCTTCAACCTAGAAGAAATGTGAAGCAAAACCAAAACACAAATCTGTTGCCTAGAATATCATTGCAACTCTGTTTCCTATTTTATCAAAATTTCTCAAAAGCACTTGGAAACCAAGCACTAGAGACTCAACCACATATGCATAGAAAAAATATTATCAAAGCAACACTAGAGGCTGACACTAGTAGAGATTTACTAATGACAATATAATGCAACTAATCAAATGCTTACACTCTTGCAACAATCTTATCCAACAATAGACATCAATGACAAAACCAACTGCTCATACTTGTAACTGTAGGTTTTGTAGTACATAATGTATATTGGTTCATATGTGAGGTTATTGTGTAGTAACCTGGCCAAAATTATTTTAGGGTTTATAAATTATTGGTTTAAATATTAATCCAAAATCAACCAAAATCTTAGAATGATCCTTTCCATTTATATTGGTATCAAACACCCAAATTGTTAAACAAGTTCATAATGATGAAAAATAACTTGTAAATACTTTTATATTTATATTAAAGTTTGAAATACACTGAACATGTTGTGGTCATAATGGAAACATTGTTGGAACTATCACAATATAAGCACTATTGCCACCACCACGACAAGGAACTAGAAAGTATAGTGCCAAATCCTAAACATAAACTACATTATATTATATTGGATGACTCTAAAATATATAATAACATACTAATATGATAAAAAATATTACAAAATTTAAATTTTAAATCAGGCCAACAAACATATTGTTGGAAATTGTTGTCATTAATGTTAACATTAAGGAGAAGGTTGGAAGTTGTCAATATTGTTTGTTAGTTGTAATTAATATCAACAACTGAGTAATATATTGTTAGTCCTTGGCATTGGTTGTCTTTGTTATATTCAGTTTGGGCGAACATTGGTTGGATATTATTCCTTACCAAAGAAAAGAAGAGTTGAAGAAGTTCATGGTTGGATGACATGCCTTATCAAAGAAGAATTGAAGAAGTTCATCGTTGGATGTCATGCCTTATCAAAGAATATAATAAATGAATAAGTTCATGGTTGGATTCCATGCCTTATCAAAGAAGAATTATTTTTGATATTCATATAATGCATTATTATTGTCAACATAGTTGTTTTCATGATAATATATTAAGATGGAGATTAGAAGCATGACTAATGTTAGAGAGATGTTATTGAAGGTCTATAGTTTGTCTCATTCTCTCTCCTGATGTTCTTGATAATATATGTGTTTCTGAAAGGAAGTTCTGGTCTTTACAAGTTGCTCAAATGTTTATAGTTCAGGAAGTTACATTGAAGTCTATCTAGGAGAATGCTCTATATTCCTCCACTTTTTTAGTTTTGGTCTTATAGTTTGGTATTCAATATAATTTCTCTATGTATGTTTCACTTCTATCATTTCAAGTCACATGTGTTGTCGAGGAGGTTCCCGTGAATTGTAAAAGATCAATAGTATTGCTAGTTATATGGACCGGTCCGTGAAATGCTCTGCATTTCTCTGAATTAAGGTCTCTACTCATGTGGCTTGGTGAATGTGCTCATAATTTTTATGCAATGTCTCAGTTCCAATATCATATGTTGAAGTTGTTGAACACTTAGAATACTAAGAGGGGAGTGAATCAATATTATATTAAACCATTCAGATGTTAGCCATCCAATTACCAAAGAATATTCAACTACAGTAAGGAAAGAAAGCATGAAAACATCCACAACATCACATAACACATGAACACTAGGATTTTTATGTGGAAAAACCATGGTGAGGGTTAGCTTACAATATGTTATAACCGGTTATAGTATATTACAGAAATGCTCATTGTAGGTGGACTCACTATCCAAGTGAACTCACTCTCCATAGAGAAAAAGATAGAAGAGAGAGGGGTGGATAACAACTATTTTGAACTATTACAAAAGTATCTACAATATGATGGAATGCAATTCCAATGAAGTACAATATCAAACTTCACACTGATTTGGATCAATTCTCTACTCTTCTTTACATTCACACAATTGTGATCTCAAAATTCACAACTTATCTCTACTCTAATAAAATTCACATCACACATCTCACATACATCTCATTACATATAAAACATCAAAATAAATCTAGAATTTATATCAACATCAATTGCAACATCAATTTAGTTGGCCTAGTTGGATGTAACACACAAAATTCAACTTGTCAGTTCCAAAAAATTTCAATCAAACTTTGCACCACAATCCAAAATTCAAAACTCCTTAAGATAGGTCAGGATGGACTTGAAATGGATCCTATATAAAAGCACAACACAAATTATTCATTCACATACACATCAAACATGCTAAATCGACACACCATAGGACCTAAACAAAGATCCTTCAACTGGTCACCCAATTTGCAACATGTGGACCTCAAAACATGATACCATATAGAATTCATACTCATCTAACATTTGGAAGCTTATCTTCAACACTACAACATCAAAGACTCATCCACGGAGAAGTGTGGACTCTCCCACACTGACACATTGTATAAGAAATGATTATGAAATGCCAAATCATAATCTTTCATTCATATCTTCCAAAATGATTTTCCAAATTAGAAGAAATATTAGATCTAGATTCTTCTGACAACCAAAAAAATATGGTTAGAAGCACAAAGAAAAATATTCCTTTGCAGAGTGGTGCATACCTAAAAATTGATACACTATAACCCTGGACTGGTAGTTCTGACACTAGTCAGATTTTCACACCACTGAACTTTCCAAAGCAAATCTCTTTGCATAAATGACTTCTTCAACACCTCAAAAAATATTAAGATTAATCAGATTAGTCCACAACAATGTTGACATCAATGACAACACTATATTACAATGCTATGTACATTCTCCATGCTCATGTTGCCAACAAGCATCATCAATTTCAATCTCCTCAAACTCCCAACAATCTCCCCCTTTGTCACTGATGGAAACATGCCGAAAAATCCAAAAATATTCTCCAATACTCTCCCCCTTTGAAATCAAGGGCAAAGGGTGCCTATATAAATTGTTATAATCCATCAATAAAACTCCCCCTAAGTGATGTAGCCATATATACATAGTTGTGAAAAGAATTGACTTCCCCCGAGTCATGTACTAGAGCAAAAAGGATACTAAAATATAACTCTATATGTCTAAATATGTACTAAGAATTAAAAAAATGCATTAAAACATGAAAGATGAGTCAACTGGAGGTAGTTGAGCTTACAAATTCTTCACCTAATATTCCCAAGTTGGTCTACTATCTTCCCATTCTTGTTTGGCCTCAACTAGCAGCCTGATCTAAGTTTCAAAATCCAATAACAGTTCTCTTGCTTGTTTTGATGAAGCAGGTACCAGATTCAACCCTTTTGCCTTGCCTGAACTAAGAAGTGCCTTAGAAATTAGTAATAATTTGGGATTGACTAGATCCCTTACTTCCCCAAACTATAGTATGATATGTTCTTTTTGTGCTTGAAGTTAGAAAAACTACTTATGAAGATCTTCAATTTTACATCTTTTAACACCGGTGAGGTCCATAGCCTGGTCATATGCAGTGGAGGCAACATTAATCTATGACTCAATAGAGTCCACCTCCTTCATTATGTTTTGTGTGGCTCTAGGAAACTTTATGCCATATTGCAATAATGCCTTCGCCTCATCTACACTACTTTCAACATATTTCAATAATTCAAAAAAAATCTTATGTGCAATAGCATATTTCTTTGTCATCTCCATCATTTTCTTATTACTCAATCTCTTTTCCACTTCCTTCTCAGTTTCTTTAAGTCATGATTTATAAGATTTGAATGAATCAATTAAAAGCTTAAAAATTTCAATACTAGAGAGTGTGGTATCCACATGTGATCCAAGTATGATCTCTTGAAACACTTTTACTACCTCATCCATGAGTTCTTGGCTCTTTTGATGGGTTTCAATTATCTCCTTTCTAGCAGATGTATGGAACAAGTCTCCTAATTGTAGCTTGTGAATAGGAGAGATCTTGTTCAAATCAATATTACCTTGACTCATTGATAATTGCAGCAATTCAGAGGACACAATAGGTTGGAAACTAGGTTGAACACTTAATAAATTTATCAGAGAATCTTCAGAGGAGCTAAAAGATTCATCAAGAGACTTTGTAGTCTCCATAGCCTTATCCTTTTCTTTTGTAGTCTTTTCGGAGTTAGCCATTTCATCCCTTTTCAACATATTCGGATGCATCCTTCTTTTTATTTATTTTTCTTCTTTATTCACTTCTTCCTTCTCTCCATGATGTTCTCATTCCTCATCAATTTTTTTTTTTCCATCATCAAATATTTCTTCTTCATGCTCTGCATTAACATTTTGATCATCAACCTTGTTAGAGTTCACTTCTTCTTTAGTATTATCCATGTTTACTGGAGGAGGGATTTCAACATTCTGTATCGGAGGAGTTTCTTTTTCAATGTCTCCCTCTTCATTTTATTTTATCATATCCTCCACTTTTGGAGGGTTGTTATTTGTTGCACCTTCTTCATTCATATTTTTCTCATGTTGAGCATCATCAATGTATACTTATTTTGCATTAGGTTCATAATTTACTTCTTTAGTCACCAAAATTAGTCCTAGCTTTTGAATAATCTCCTCAGCTTTATCATTGCACTCTTTCTAGATCCTTTCAAGATCATTTTTGTCCTTACCCATAAGAGTGGTAACTCTCTATTTCGTTCTCAACTCCTTGTTGTATATGGTGGCCAATGTGGCTCTATCTGCTTTGGTCAATTGAGAACCAACTCTATTCAAGGCTTCATATTTTAGCCTTTCATGTTCCATTATAGCTTCTTCCTTTATTTTTAGCAAGATGTTCCATACATCATCAGGAATATCCTTCCTAATATTCTTCATGTTACCTTCAAATATAATGATATATCTGACTATGGCATTAATGATGGTACCTTTGTCTACCTCATGTTCTTCATTGTATAGCTCTTTAGTTTCTTTCAACATATCATTCTGCACAATTGTTAAACAATGTCTCTAACTTCATTTGGGAATGAAGTCTTTCCTGTTGTTTTTGTTTTTTGACCTTCACCAAAGACTTCTTATTTTGACTTGTCTCTTTGTCCTTCTTCTTTGAAGAAGCCTTCTTGGCTTCCTTCTCCTTTTCTCTCATCTAAATCTTAAATTCCTCTTTCTCTTTATCAATTTATTCCTCACTCTTTGTATCTACTTTGCCAATTCTCCTTCTTTTTGTGCTAGCTTCACCTTGTGAAGCCTTTTTCCTCCCTCTACAGACCAACTGTGGTCCTTCTTCCAATTCCTCTTCTTCATCAACAACATTAATGCCTATAATCTTCTCCCTTGTATCTTTTTCCTTGACTCTTCTTCTTGTAGGGGCAACAAGGGGTGACATGGTGGTGATCTTCTTCTTTTCTGCCTTGGTGGCATGCACTATCAAAGGGGATTTCTCCCTTACCAGAGGACTAGTAGTAGGTTTTATTTTCTCTCTAGAAAATGGTAAAGTCCTAGAGGAACTTTGTGTAGAGGGAGGAGTGGTAGATATTGAAGAAGTAAAAATAGAATAAGAAGGTAAATAGCTGAACATGCATATAAGAAAACACAAATAAGATTTATACCTTCATTGCTCCCTCCTCTTCATAGATTGAGCTCACAAGATACACCCATATCTTGCATATTTTCTCAAGTGATTGATAGTGGATTTGGTTGCTCAATATTTTAGCAGCATGATGGTAGGATAGAGATGGATTTGATGGATATTAGGGCAGCATAAGGATCCAGAGAATGTGGATGTCAAGAATGAGAGCCAAGGCCTCATTATATATAAATTTGGTGAGAGGAATCAAGGGCTAGGATTGACTGGTTAATTGAGGGTTGTTATTAAAAGAAGGATAAGATTTGGTTCATGGAATGAATATGGATGAGCCTTGTGACAAGTTTCACAAGATGGAGGAGGTGTGATAGGGAGGTATGCTCTCACATGTGTGAGCACACATTGGGAAGAGTGTGTGTAAGAGATAGGGTGGCTTTTGTAAGAGGTTAGTGGGGGTAGGTGAGATGGAATTTAAAATTAGGAAATAATAAGGATTATGGATGAGGGTTAGATAGATTAATCAATTATTAACAGACTTAATAAGCATAGGTTGAGTTAATAAACCAAGGGTTTATTAACTTGGGTGGAGTTAATAGTTAGAGAATGGGATAATAATGATTAGGATGGGGATAAAGTTAATTAATCAAAGATTAATTAACTTAAGAAAGGTTAGGGGATGAGGATAAAGGTAGGAATAATAAATGTAGATTTATTTAATTAAAGGTGGTGGATAAAGGTAATGGGTAAATTACTTAAATAAATAATTAATATTTATTCAATTAATTATTAGGATAAGGGACATAAGTTAAGTTAAATAAATAAAAAATATTTATTTAATTAAATATTATTTTAGGTGTCTACAAATATTCTTCTTGATCTTCTAGTACTCCTTAATGCTTCAACTGCATTCTTGTCTACTCCAGCTCTTGCAGAATCCACCTTTTCTTTTCACAAACCCAACTCTTGTTCATATACATCTACCATCTTAACATTTTTCCTCATGACAGGTTCCTTTTGCTTCAAATGTTCTTCCATGGATTTTTCTTCATATGTTCCAAACCTTGGTTGGTTCGCATCCTTTGGAATCTTCAGTAGAACATCTGCACAACCAATAAGTTCTACCTCTGCTACCTGGTAGTCTAACACAAGAAACCAAAAAATCCTTGGTTCCACTACCTCCACAATACAATAATTAGTATATATAAGAAATGCGATCTTATCTTTGTATTTCTCAACAATAATTCTTGGAATCCTTTGCCTTTCATGGATTCTTTTTCTAGAAAACAACAAATAAAATAGAAAGTGCTTCATCTTGCGATGTAACATCTCCAAGATTCTTCATGCAGTCTACAATATGTAATGCAACAGGTCTTTCACTTGACCAATTTACCTTTCCAAATATTGGAATCTCCTTCAGAAAGTAGAAAACAAGACACATAACCAAAGTGCCATACTTGAATACATACTTCTATTTTTTCAGCCTCAAATTCTCCATTGGTTGTTTCCTAAGAAACTCATAGAGGTCAAAGTTAGCACCATTCACAACAATCTCATGTGCCACATTAATTGTGGTTGTAGAAATAGAGTTATACCTATTTGTGAAGTAAACTTTGTATCCAATAACCATGGTGGTGTATCTGAAAGCAATGTTTTTGGTGGGATTCACTACAAGACCCTTTTTTCATATGTAGCTCCAGTATTCTCCATTACTACTTCATTCTTGATGGATTTTAGCATAGGAACCAATCCAAAGGAGCATAGCCAGTGACTCCTCTTATTACTTCTTGTGTTATCAGGTGGGGCATGTTAGTCCAGAAAAACTGATCATGGACTCTACTCAATGCCATTCTAATCCACTATTCATCATAGTAGAAAGGTTGGAACCATTGCCATACATCCAAAATTTTCTCAACTAGGTTTTTGTATTCTAGCTTCAGGTTAAAATTAACATCTTTTAATTCATTTTCCTAGACATCTCCTAATTTGGAGGGAGAATGCTCTTCCATATTAGCATGAATATTAGCCCTAAAATCCTCAGTTTGTAAAACTATTGCAAGTATGTGTAGATTGGTGTTGCCATTAATGCCAAATTTATTTGTTGAGGGAGATACGTGTTGAATATGAACAATTGGTGTTGTCTATGCTTTGATTTGTTGTATTATGTTGTCATCAGTTAAGCTATTGGTGTTAATCTCTAGTGTTTCTTTGAAAAGATTCTATCTATGAATGTAGTAGTGTTGAAGATGATGTGGATATGTCTTTGGTGCTTGGTTTCCAAGTTCTTTTGAGAAAATTTGATAAAAAAAGGAAATAGTGTGTTGCAGTATTGTTCTGGGTTACAAAGATATGTTCTAGTTTTGCTTCACACTTATTCTAGGTTTAATATATTCCTATGTGATTCAAATATGTTGATTAGAGGTGTTCAAAGATTCTATATCCAAAATTTGGGCTTTTGGATTGATGCGCAGAGAAATATGTGCACCAATATATGAAATGAGTTTACAATTGTGTTTGGGAGAAATGTATTTGCTTTGCATTTCTCTACGAGTTGATGTTTGGTCTTACAGATATGGGAAGTTTGTCATATTTCTTATATCTCTCATAATTCAAGTGTGTTCATGATTTGTTGTAGTATAGGATAAGTTTCATATGTTAGTGTGCATGGAAGGTAAACTGGGTGTTCAAGATGAATGTGTTTTACTAGTGCGAGTTGGTGCGAATAATTTTTTGGATCTCAAGTGGTTTGTGGAATGTTCTAGATTATCTAGAAATGTGTTATGTGGTTTTCAAGTCATCCTTGGGTTTGAGGAAGCATGTAGTGTTTGCATAGGTAATGACCAACCTTAATGTTTACACTACATGCAAAGGTGTTTAAGTATTAATGAAGATGTAGTGTGGTGCGTGAGAGTTAATTTGGGTCTCAACCATGTTCTATTATGGTCCACTTTCATTCTTATCCACTGTAGGAATGTTTAGCGGTGACCCATTTTTGAATTTGTAAGTGTGAGGCGTGTGTGGTTAACTTGAAGATGTTTTCAAGTCATAAATGATATAAGTGTGAGTTAATTTATTGAAGGTGGATAAGATAGATGAAAATAAATGTGTGTGATGTGAATGATGCAAATTGGAAAGTTGTAGAGTGTGAAATTGAGCAGAGAAGTGTGAAATTTCAAGTATTAGTTTGCAGGATGCAGTAATACAAGGAAACATATAAACCAGAGGGTGGTATAGATTCTCCCTAGTCTTTTGTCTCTTCCTTATTTCTCTAGATCTTTTCCATTTCCTTCTTCACTTCAACCAGATCAACCTTTTTTATTGGATCATTCCTTTTTATCGAATTATCCTTCCTTTTGTTTATGCTTTTGCAAAACTTGGCAATGTGTCTAGGTCTATTGCAATTGTGACATACAATATTCTTTTGAACAATATTCATCTTGGATCTACATTGATTAGATTTATGTTCAAATCCATAACATGTATAATAGTAACCATTGAAAGGTTGAATCAGTAAAGGATAGAACATTCTAATTCACTTTTCTTCTACATTCCATTGCTCTATGTCCAAATTTATTGCAAGAATAACAAATACCACTGAAAGATGGGTACCTTTGAGCATTTGGTTGTCTGATCGGAGGTCTTCTAGCATTATTTATTTGATTTTTCCATTGTTCTTCTTGTCTTCAGTCTTCTCTACTTCATTGATCTTTTCTACATTAGGTGTCTAATCCACTTTTGAGCTTTCACCTTTTTCAAATCCTAAACCATCTTTGATTTTTGATGCTTTTTGACCTACAATCAACTCATCAAACATTGTATAAATTTTCTTGAATTTATCTTCGTGACTTCTCACTTTCTCCAAATCTTCTCTTAGGTTTACCACTTCTTGTTCAAGCCTCATGCATTCATTATATTTTATTTTCACCATTGCATATAGACATTCCTCAACTCTTTTATTTTCTTCAACTTGTACTTTCAAACAAGTTATGGATTCATTTGCTTGTTTCAAATGCTCACTAACTTCCTTATGCATTTCTCTAAATTTCTTGATTTGCTCTCTCATTTTTTTGATGCATTCATTTTTTTTCTATAAAATTGTCCTTTAGATCTTTGTTTTCACCTTCAACTTTGTCAAGATCTTCAAGAGAAACTTTGAGTTCTCCATCTTTGTGAAACGTGCAATATTCTTCTATGTATCCAATATTAGGAATATATTTTGGAGGAGTAGGTAACTTTCTATTAGCCATGTGTTTAATCTCCAAGATCTTCCCAAAGCGGTCAAGCTCTAATACCAATTGTTGAACACTCAGAATACTGAGATGGGGGGTGAATCACTATTCTTTAGATATTAGCCATCCAATTACCAAAACATATTCAATTGTAGTAAGGAACGAAAGCATGAAAAAATCCACAACATCACATAACACATGAACACTAGGATTTTTAGGTGGAAAACCACGGTGAGGTTTAGCTCACAATATATTATAACCGATTATAGTATATTACAAAAATTATTACTGTCTATAGAGAAAAATATAGAAGAGAGAGGGGTGGCTCACAACCTATTTAGAATTGTTACAAAAGAATCTACAATATACTGGAATATAGTTCCAATGAAGTACAGTATCAAACTTTGCACTGATTTGGATCAATGCTCTGCTCTGCTTTGCATTTGCACAATTTTGATCTCAACATTCACAACTTATCTCTGCCCTGATCAAATTTACATCACACATCTTACATACATATCTCTAAATATAAAACACCAAAAAAAATCTAGCATATATATCGACATCAAGTGCAACATCAATTAGGTCAGCCTAATTGGATGTAACATGTAAAATTCAACTTGTCGACCCCAAAACATTTCAACCAAACTTCATGCCACAATGAAAAATTCAAAACTCCTTAAGATAGGTTGGGATGGACCTAAAATAGATCCTATATAAAAGCACAAAACACATTAATCCTTTGCATACACATCAAACATGTTAGGTCGACACACCGTAGGACCTAAATAAAAATCCTTCAATTGTTCACCCAATTCGCAACATGTGGGCCTAAAAAAATGATACCATCTGTAATTCATACTCATCTAATATCTACTAGCTTATCTTCAACACTACAACATCAAAGAATCATCCACGAAGAAGTGTAAAATCTCCCACACCAACACACTGTACAAGAAATGGCTATGAAATTCCAGACCGAACTTTGTCATTCATATCTCCCAAAATAATTCACCAAACCAGATGAAATATTAGATTTAGATTCTTCTAACAACCACAAAAATTAGGTTAGAAGCACAAAGAAAAATCTTCCTTTGTGGAATGGTGCAAACCAAAAAAATGATACACTATAACCCTGAACTGGGAGTTCTGACACTTAGTCAAATTTTCATACCACTAAAATTTCCAAACCAAAGCTCTTTGCATAAATGACTTCTTCAACACCTCATAAATATATTAAGATTAATCAAATTAGTCCACAACAATGTTGAAATCAATGTTGAAATCAATGAAAACACTATATTATAATGCTATGTACATTCTCCATGCTCATGTTTCCAACAAGCATCACCAATGATGATCTCCTCAAACTTCCAACAAAAGTGGTCTGTAGTTGTTCTACAAATGTTACATCATCTAGTTATGTATTCTATGTTTCCTGAGTAGATTTTTCTCTACCTATTTGGTCTACGATGGTTTTTGATGGTATGACAGTATCAAAGAAGTGTATGGAAGTGATGTTGGATGTTCAAGGATCATCACTATGTGATCCTCACATTGCTAATTGGATGCTTTGTTGCCACATTGTCTTGAGTTGGCTTTTTGGGTTATTATGAATATCTAACCGACAAGGCTTGTTGCTTTTCTTGATTTGTGTGCTTGGGGGGCTGCACCAATAATGGAAGATGTGTCATGATAGATTTGGGTCCTGACCTATCTTATTTAGGACTGCATCAAGTAAATTCAATTAAAAGAGTGTTTATGGGTCAACTAGTTATGTGCTTCAATGTGTCATCCACACATTTCTTTGATGTCGACTTAGGTTGATGTGTGCTTGCATGTAAATGATTTTGGATCACATTGAAAGAAGTGTTAAGATTTTATTTGGTCCTCTCTATCCTTGGGATAGGATCACATCATGCTTTGTTGGCTGACTAATTGAATTACTCAACCTAATTGAAGAATTAAAGTGTTGTGATGGATATAAATGCAAGATCATTTCATATGCAACAAAAATGAGCAATATACAAGTGTGAAAAAGTGTGTGAGCAAGCTGTATTGAATATCCAATAGAGATAGTACTAAATATTATGAAAGGAAAGATAAATTAAGCTTGAACGCCTCAGTCAATAAAGAGTTGTATTGGAAATATTTTTAATTCCCTTATAAATATTTTGTATCTCTCTCTAAGATAGTTAATCTCATTAGGTACTCTATATCTTGCTCCTAGAGTTGATTGGTACTTCCATGCTACAAGTCCTTTTTTTATCTTTCTCTAGGGTAGTGATCCTTCTTGCAAGTCTTTTGGTAGTGAGCCCTATATTGTGAGTTAACTCTCACTGCAGTTTACCCTTATTGGGCTTTCCATGTAAATTTGGTGTCTCCTTGTGCATGTGTGTGTTCTCTATCTCTTTGCCTCTGATCTGATTACTACTATATATTTTATTGGTATTGTTTGTTGAAGGTGTTAAAGATTCAAATTACTATATTCTTCTTTATTACCGCTCTGCTTAAAATTCTATGTGTATTTGCTAAAGGAGTTTGAGTTGTACTAAAAATTTCAAGTTTCAAAAGGGGTTAAGTTTTGTGTAGAATGATTCACCACCCCCCTCTTAGTCTTCAAAAGTTTTCAAAATTGGTATTAGAGCCAAGTTCCTTTGTAGAAGCCTAACAACTTGAGGCAAATATCCAGGATGGCACATGATGGTTCATACAAGGGTCCTAGGTTTGATGGAACTAATTACTTCTTTTGGAAATTGAGTATGGAAGGATACCTAAACTCTCTTGGGTTTGGGGTGTGGTAATCGGTCAAAAGTGGTTATACTACCCAACCACTCCTCTTACAAATCTATTTGAAATAAAATTGTATGAATGCAATGCCGAAGCCAAGAAGCTATCTTGTGTGGGTTGGCTGATTCAAAGCTTTTGAAGGTGATGAATTGCATTTTTTCCAAAGAATTTTGGGAAAATCTTAGTATCATTGATGAAGGAGACACTAAAGTGAAGCAAGCTAAGATGCATATCTTCAAAAGTAGATTTGAGACTCTAAATATGACTAAAGATGAAGACATTACAAATTATATGCTTCGAGTACAAGAAATTGTCTCTAGCATCTCTAAAATTAGTGGAGAAGTAAAAGAAAGTGAAATTGTAAAGAAGGTTTTGAGATCTCTCTCAAAATATTATAGTCACAAAGTATAATCCATTAAAGAATCTAAAGACTTGGATTAGTATTCACTTGATGAAATGTTTGGTACTCTTACTACCTTTGAGATGAGAGAGTTTGATCAAAATGTTCCAAAGAAAGAAGCTATATTGAAAGTTAACAAAAAAATTGAAGATGAAGTTGTTGATGAAATTGATGAAGTTGAAGCAAACTTTGTGAGAAGATTGAAGAAAGGCACTGACAAATACAAAGGTAAGTTAACATTCAAATGCTTCAATTGTGGAAGAGTTGGTCATTTTGCATCTAGATGTCCCTACAAAGAATCTATTGATGATAACAAAAAAGAGAAAATCAAAAGAGGATTCTATTCTAAGGAGAGTTGTTGTTCCTTTGAAGATGAAGTTAATGATGAAAATATATTCATGGCTTTGGAAGGAAAAAATAACAATATTGGAGAATGCAAAAGGTCTGATACCTTGCATAGTAGCAAGGTTAATAAAATATCTATTGCAATATGGACTGCTTTTCATGTAAAGGAAGAGGAAAATGCTTGGGTGATTGAAAATGGTTGTTCTCATCACATGACTAGTGACATAAGTAAGTTCATCAGTCTCAAGAAGGTCAATGGTGGAGTTGTTAAGCTTGGTGATGATAATTTAACACAAATATGTGGAAAAGGTGGTATAAAAATTGATGGAAAGAACAAAAATGGGGATGTCCTTTATGTCAAAGGCCTAAAACATAATCTCCCGAGTGTTAGTCAAATGTGTATCAAAGGATACCTCACTTTTTATGCTAATGGATGTGAGATCAGAAAGGAAGGTTCCAAAAGGCTTGTTGTTGAAGGAACAAGGAAAAATGGCAGTGCCTATCATCTAAAGGAAGCTAATGGAAGAATTTTCTTATTGGCTCAGTCTAAAGAATTTTGGTTGTGGCATAAAAGAATGGGGCACATAAACTTTGACAACATGGTGAAAATGAGTTCCTCTCATGCTGTGAGAGATATGCCTAGGATAACCAAGCTTGCAAACACATTGTGAAAAGAATATCAAATGGGAAAGAAAACAAAGAATAGTTTCAAAAGCAAGGAGTGCCCTGTTTCAATTCCATTGGAGATGATTCACACTTATATATGTGGAACTACAAGGATAAGGAGCCAACAAGGTGAAAGGTATTTTATGTTTCCTATAGATGATTACACTAGAATGATGGGTTACATTCTTAAAAGAAAAATTAGAAGCCTTTGATAAATTTAATATTTTTAAAGAAAAAGTAGAGAATGAAATGGATGCTAGGATCAAATGTTTAAGGTTATATAAAGGAGGTGAATTTACTTGATATGAATTTAATTCTTTTTTGTGAAGATCATGGCATTAGGAAACATTTGTCTACTCCTAGAACCCCTCAGTAGAATGGGGTAGTTGAAAGAAAAAATAAAATAGTACAAGGAATGGCTAGTACAATGATGAAAGATGCTAACCTGCTGAATATTTATTGAAAGGAAGAAACACATACTATTATCTATTTCCTTAATAGAGTGTAACTGAGGGTCAAAAAAAATAGGACCCCTTATGAGTTGTGGTATGGAAGACCTCCTACTGTTAGATATTTCAGAATCTTTGGCAGTAGGTGTTATATAAGAAGAGATGAAGGAGACCTTGGAAAGTTTGATTCAAGGTGTGATGAAGGAATATTTATTGGCTATTCAACTAGGAGCAAGGAATACATATTATACAATAAGAGATTAGGAAAAATGATTGAAAGTACAAATGTCAAGGTTGATGAAGACTTGTGTCAAATCTCACATGAATCTAAGGTTCTCAAAACTGATATACTTTCCTAAATTGTGTAGAAGGGGGGGACCAACCACACCAAGGCTCTAGGTCATAGAGAGAAAAGAGTGGAGGGATACCCTAATCTATCTCAAGTTGGATCAGCATTTTAGATCAAGGACAAAGAATGAAGAGCACTCTCAAGTGCTTCTATCATTCTAATAACCTAGGAGGTTTGATGAGGCAAAATGAGTAGGTTTTTGGAACCTGAACTATACCTCAAGTAACTCTCTGCTCGAGAACAACAACATAGATTAGGGATGATAATGCAATGCACTAGCGTCTCTATGGGGAACTGGCATTCGTATGGCTAGAAAGTGTAAAATACAGTGAAAGTCAAAAAAAACCTACTAACTACTTAGCGATTGAAGCGTAAAATACTAACTGGAATGATAATAAACAGAACAAATAAAGTAACTAAAATAGTGATATAGAAGGTGACAAAGATGAAGGTGATGAGGATTAACTTATGAAGAATTCAGTTCACCAACAAGCTCCACACGAACACGTACCTAAACACAATCAAGAGAGGAAAAATGTTGGGGTTGTATAGGGGTTTTCCACAATCAAACCCCCACTTTGGTGTTTCCATCTCCATGAACAACCAGGAAAGCCACGAGATAGAAAATATGATAGAGAGAACAATAGGAAGGATAACAAAAAAATAACAATAACACTATGCTACATAAATCAAGTGACAAATAACTCCACAAGTACTCTCCTAAGGAAAATTGAACAAAGGAATCTATAGATCCTTGGAGCTATAGAGTTGATTGAAGTGCACCGGAGGCCCACATACCAATGATGGAAAAATCCCACAAGATGCAAGTGCTTCATAGATCCTTAGAATTGCAAAGAAGGTGCCCCCATGGTACTCTCTCCTGAAGGAAGCCCAATGTAGGGGACTCCATAGAGTCAGATTGGAAAACAACCTCATAGGCACACCTGCAAAGCAACATGCTAATCCATAGATAAAACATGTTAGAAAACAAAAATCAACCATGTAGGAAAACAAGCAAGCAAATAGTCAAAAAAATTTGGAGGAAGAGCTTTCAAAGGGGTCCCTCGAGAACCCTTTAAAAGAAAAAGGGTCCACTCAAGGGACACTCAGTTTGAAAGTGCAAGAGAATTTTTTCACAATCAAATTCAAAATCAAGGAATCCTTTTGAAAGATGCTCACTTCATCAAGGAATTCAAAAGGAAGAAGGTCCCTTCGCAAGGGGAAGGTCAAAATTCACCCACAAGAGAAGTTGCTTCCTCCTCAGAGGAAGGTTTTTTCAGATTATTTCTTTGTGAACCCATGATGAAGGAAGAATATTCTACTAGGGGTCCTTGTTGAGGAATGCGATTTGAAAAATATTTTGAAGAAATTTTGAAGAAAATATTTTTTGGCCATTGAATGCATTTTTTGAAAATAAAAGTGACATGATAGCCCCCTTAGGATGGTGTGTGTTGAACACAGAGGCATGTGACATCCTAAGGAGAGAAAAACAAGAATGAAAAAGTGATGTTGTGGCCGATGAAACATAATGAGATGTCACCATGGTAATGTTATAATATACGTGAGGGACAACACATGAGCACCACAACATCACAAAGCAATCCAAAAAGATAAGAGAACAAAAAAGGAACAATAACATTATGAACAAGGGACATATGGGTGATCTGATATTTCAGAGTTAGAGTTGCTCATAAATATAGATAATTATAATAATACTATATAAATGAACTTTCATCAACCCCCTACTACATCAGACCATACGAAGAATGCATGAGAAGATAAAATTAAAATTAAAATTTGGGTTAACATGGAAGGGACACCTAAATTCCCCCAACACTTTGCATCATCTCCAATTGTTGAAAATCAATACACATAACAGAGGAAGAATGATTTAACAAATAGAGGAAGTTTTACAACACAAAAAAACTCATGTATCCAAGCACCTATAAGGGTGACAAGGGTCATCTATGAAAACATAATGCAAGCACAAGGGAACATAAATACACACATACACAATCTAATCTACAGATAATGAAGAGGTGCCCCCTAGTCCTCATCAACCAAGAGGACATCAACCTCCCAATCTAGATCATCATAAGGGGAAGGTAGATGAGCCTACAAGGGGAAAATATCAAGGGGGAACCCTTCGACCCTCCCCCAACAAGAGCCAAGGATTAAGGCCCCTAGAGGTCTTCTTCTCTTAGTTCTTGTGGGGTGAAAGTCAAAGACTTCACAAAAATTTCTGATAGGGTCAAGACCACATCCACAAAATTAAACATGCACTTCACAAAAGTGCCATGTGTTGACTCAACAGACAAGGGAAACAACACCCGAGATTCACTACTAGGCTCATTAAGTGACTCGGGAGCAATGAAAAACTCCAAGGATGCAGAGACCTTCCATCACTAGGATGGAACACGCTAATGTAGAACCACCCTCCAAAGAAGGTGAAGCCCTCTTTTGACCCCCATTACTAGCAGGGTCATCCTCCATCTTCCACTTCATCGGAGGATGCAAGATCCCTATGAACAAGTAGAAGGTGTGGAGGAAGAGGAGAAAATTGTGGTGGACACCACTGAGGTATTCGACATGTCCACGGGCTTTGAAAATGATGAGATGTCCAAGAGGGGAAGCTTGATCAAAGGAGAAATAAACACCTACACCCTCTCTAGGTTAGGAACATTTATGCTTGTAGCAGGAGATGGAAGCAACACTAGAGCTAGAGGAATTGAAGCAGAGGGGATGGGAGAGGAAGATGTAATAGAGGGTTCTGAAGCATAAACTATTGGCTCCCTTTCCTTCCTCTATAGAGTGGCTTGCTCAATGGCCAAAGCCTTTCTCCAATGCTTGTGCTCACGTGCAAGGCGGTTCTTGTGACTCTAGAAGCTAGAGGTCAAAAACTGATATGGAACGAATAACTCTTGTTCAACCATTGGAGTGTCCATCATGGCCATTTCTGGTGGAGGGAGGGAATCATGGATGGGAATAAGAGGGAGAGGTTGAGAAGTGGTTGGAACAAGGGGGAGTCAGCTCTAACGCATCAACGATGGGCCTCTTCCCATTCACTGCCTTAAGGGAAGGAGTAGTAGGAGGCTACAGAGGCTGAGACATAGAGGAATCCCCACAAAGACCCTTCCCCTTATGATATAGAATGAGGTGAGGCATCATGGGTAAGATGGGAAGGTCAGATAACCAAATATTAGCTTTAGGTCAAGTAGGCACCATCATACTTCTTATGTGAAAACTAGGAGTAGTAACCCAAAGTTCCTCTTCATGAAGGGAGGCAAAGGTGGTTTCCTGAGCATGGGTAAGCTTCTCCTCCCCCTTCCTAGAGGGAGGTAGCTTGTCATTGTGCTACCATGTGAGTCACTTTCGACTGTCCTTTGCCCTCAATTTTGTACTTTATGTATTTTCGATAAAGTAGGTCCATTCTAGGAGGGAGTGAACCAATCGGGGTGGGCCAAAAATGATCCAAAAAATAACCCCCATGAGATACCAATGGCTAATATCCAGATTCATGCACAACATGGACAACACCTTCATGGGAGAGCTTTAAACATTTGTGAATGATAAAAGAAATTTCGTTCACATAACAAATTAGATTCTGGAATGACATCAAAAGTTGTATCCGCAAGATGCCCAACTTCACCCTAAATAGATTGGATTTTGGAATGACATCAAAAGTTGTATCCAAAACCCTAGGTCCTACTAGGATGGAAAGAGTTATAAAGACATATGGTGCAAGAGAGAGATTGTTGTGCATATGTATAATATATTTTGTTTTCTCATATTCCTCCCTCTGTAATGAATTTAACCATAATGTCTCCTTCGTAATAACATTCACCTGGCTCTCGGGGTCAACTAGTAATCTTGTCATAATGTTTCCATTGAGACAAGTAGGGATGTATAGGGGAGAGGGATTGTTATTCAGAGGCAAGTCTTGTGATTTGAAAGTCACATTTGGAAAACTAGTTGTAGGCTACGAGGGAGGAGTAATCAAAACCATATTAATATATGCAAAAGGTTTAGGAGAAGCATCAAAGGGGTCAATAATCAAGTTCATAGAATGGGATGAAAATGGGTTTGTGTAAATCTACATCTCGCTATTGGCCTTTGCTACTGACTTATTTTTATTTTTCTTATTCCCATCGAGATGGATGGTACCGTCATTGATGTGATCCTGTATCTCATGATGCAAGTGCATACAACACTCAGTACCATGCCTGTTAACACAATGGTACTGGAAAAAACATTCCCATCATACCAATCAGGATAAGGTTCCTTCAAAGGTTGAGGATTTTCCAATGTTATGATCTTTATCCCTCAATAAATTGTGCATAATAGAATAGTAAGATTAAGCTAACTTCATAAAAAATTTGTCACACTTGAGGCCATGGTCATTAGTCATGACAACTACATTTGCAACAAATTTTCATTTTACTGAGATGGACACAATAGACTTTCCTTTAGAATGGGATCATGATGAGGATCCCTTGAACTAAACCACCATTTGCTGATACTTCTACAACACAACACACAGATGTGAAAAAGAAGGGTATTTCATTAGGGAAAATTTCTCCTACCAAGCTCACTATAGGTTGCCTATGAATACCTTTTGCACATCTGAGTTAGGCAACGAGTATGAAATTTATGAAAAGAGTGCTTGGTAATGCGTGATAAAATTAGTTATCTTCTCATGTTCTTCCTACTTACATAGAATGATATCTCAGAAGGTCATCTTTAGATTGATGTTAGCTTGGAATTGATGGAGAAACTGATTTATGATATGATCAAATGAGAATATAAAATTATCAAGCAAGGAACAATACCACTTGAGTGTTGTGTCCTTGAGAGATCGAGGGAAGAGTTTTTCCATTAAAGAATCATTATGAAAGAAATCCGTACACATGGCATTAAAATATGATACATTTATTTGTGGATCTCCTTTACCACCATACTTCTTGAACTTAGGGATATCCATTCCCTGTGGAAAAGGAGTTCCCAAGATTGTTACCGATAACAAATTGTGTCAGGAGAAAGGCTAAAAGATAGGTTGGGAGGAGGCTTGAGATAGGTTCGCCAAATTTCTTGACATTCAGACCATGTTCTAAAAATGAGAATTGAAAATAGGGTTTGAGGATGAAAAAGGTCTAGTAGAACCTCCCCCAGAACTGCTACCACTAGAACCACCTCTGGAGCCACTATTGTGACCACCGTCAGAGCCACCACCACTAGTGTGACCTCCACTACATAAGCCACCACCATGGCCTCCACTAGAGCCACCACCGCCAATTCCACCACCGTTACCAAATTCACCACCACTCATCCCATCAGAGCTGCTCCCGGGGTAGTAGGAGGGGCGAAATTGAAACCAAGGTGTATTCTACTCACCTTAATAGTGTGGGGCTTGTGAGAAGCAAAGGGAACACTGATCAAGGAGCCTCTTTCATACATGCATACAAACATGGTAGGCATCAAGACACCTATTTTTCTTTCATAGGCATCGAGCACCTCTACTCGGGTAGTACTTGATCTAGTGTTATACGAAGGGATGTATGCTTCAGTTAGATCAGTGAGGCCACATAAGAACTCTATACCCGTCTGATCCCTACCTAACATTTATCTCACCTTGCTAGCAATCCTAGTAGCTCTCACCATATTCGATGCTTTCTCCAAATTATTTACGAGGTCTAACAACCTCCTATCTAGTGCCAAAAGACTTTTTGCAGGAATATGAACAACATCATCCTCATCTATAGATGAAGCTACAAGGGATGCTGGGGGACTGGGTACATGAGTGGTCTCGTCAATGAAACCCATCTCATCTATAAAACCTATAGAAAAACTAGTAGTAAAGCCAGAATTGACCTTCATATTTTCCATTGGTAAGTGTCATAGACTTCTCTTAACAATGTACCCAGAGGTTGTAGACTGGGTTGTGATGCTCATAAACCCTCACAACACCCAAGTCTAATTTAGTCACCGAGTGCACATGAAAAAGTTTTGACATAAAGAAACGGATAAACATTGTTCACGTCGGGTTCACCAAAATGTAGAAGAGGGGGACCAACCACACCAAGGCTCCAGGTCATGAAGAGTCGAGAGCGGAGGGCTGCCATAGTCTACCTCAAGCTGGATAAGTGTTTTAGATCAAGGATAGAGAATGAATAGAACTATTAAGTGCTTCTATCACTCTACTAACCCAGGAGGTTTGATGAGGCTAAATGAGCAGGTTTTTGGAGACCGAACTTTACCTCAGACAACTCTCTTCCCAATGGCCAGAAAGTGCTAAAAGGCTAAAGGCTAAATGTGCTAGCATCTCTCTGGGGCGTTGGTGTCCATATGGCCAGAAAGTGTAACTTACAATGAAAGTCACCAAAACCTACTAACTACTTAGTGGTTGAAGCATAAAATACTAACAAGAATGATAATAAACATAACAAATAAAGTAACTAAAAAAGTGATATAGAAGGTGACAAAGATGAAGGTGATGAGGATTAACTTACAAAGAATCCAATTTTCCAGCAAGCTCCACACGAACACGTACCTACACACAATCAAGAGAGGAAAAATGTTAGGGCTATATAGGGTTTTGCTATCGTCAAACCCTCGCTTCAGTTTTTCCACCTCCATGGACAACCAGGAAAGCCACGAGATAGAAAATATGATAAAGAGAACAATAGGAAGGATATCGAGCAATAACAATAACACTATACTATGTAAATCAAAAGACAATATCACCTTCTCAATCGCGGTACCCTCAAGAACGTAGAGGAGGATGCAAGCTTGGTAAGGTCTACACTTTCGTAACTACAAAGAAGCAGTCCCTTAGGACACCAAGTCATAATTCCAATAGTGGAAAATGTGCAACAAGACATAGAGAAGATGTGTAAGAACTCAAGAATCGTGAGGCCAAAATCCAGACAACATGTGAGATTGTGTAGAATTGTGAAGAGGATGGAATGAAGGAGAAATATATGCATTTGGAGATGAAAAGGGAGGGAAAGTGTTGTTCTTGGGTCGATAGGAAGGCAGATAGGCATTACGCTTCATCGCTAATGGAGAACATAACATCTCTAGTGTGGATTCTAGAGGCAAGGATACATTAGAGATGGTAGCACGTCATGTAGATGTCTATGCTCCACACATGCATCCTTGAAATAAATTTCCCCATCAACATAAAGGACAAGCACCAAGTGGATGCATTGCAAGTAGGTGATGTGGAATTTCTTAGTCGAGTTTTATTTTCTAAGGTGGAGGGATGTAAAAGGGGAATTTAAGAAAGGGGTGCAAATTCACTCCTATACATATTGAATAAGATGAAGAAGAAGAAATAGAAGAGAAAGAAGAAGAGGAATCATAACCAGTGAAGAATATCAAGACTCCAAAATATGTGTAGAAGAACTACTCTCTAGATCAGATCATTGGAGATGAAAATGAAGGTGTGTTGACAAGAAAAAGTTTGCAAGAGTAAATGAGGAAGTGAATTTGTGCCTATTGTTAAAAGTGGAGCCCAAGAACTTTGCTGATGCTAGAAAATATGAAAATTGGATAAAGGAAATGGAGGAAGAACTGAATCAGATAGAGAAGAATCAAACTTGGAAATTAGTTCCTAGATCTACTAATAAGAATGTGATAGGAACAAAGTGGGTATTCTAGAACAAGTTGAATGAAGATGGTGAGGTGGTAAGGAATAAAGCTAGATTGGTTTGCAAGGGTTGTTCATAATTTGAAGGTATTGATTTTGAGGAAACCTTTGCTTTGGTAGCTAGACTAGAGGAAATAAGAATGTTTCTTTCTCTTTATCAAATGGTTGTCAAGCTAGCCTTCCTAAATGGTGATATAGAAGAAGAGGTATACATTGAGAAACTAGATGGTTTCCAATTATCAGAGGATCCATACATGGTTTGTAGACTCAAGAAAGCTCTATATGGTCTCAAGCAAGCTCCTAGAGCTTGGTATGCTAGATTGGATAAATACCTAATTCAACAAGTATTCACGAAATTTAATGCAAATAGTAATTTATATATCAAGGTTCACGAAGAAAAATTGTTGTTTGTAGTAGTATATGTTGATGAAATCATCTTTGGTGGAGATGATGATATGTGTAAAAAAAATAGAAGAAATTTAGAAAAAATTTGAGATGTCAATGATTGGTGAATTTTCCTTCTTCATTGGGGTTCACATTATTCATCAAGATGTTGGAATCTTCATTTCTCAAGCTAAATATGTGAAGGAGACGTTAAAAAAAAATTGAATGGAAGATTTCAAACCAATGGGTACTTTGGGAACTCCTATGGTGATAGGCTATCACCTAAGTAAATTAGATGAGTCTCTAGAGGTTGATTATAATCTCTATAGGTCTATGATTTGAGGATTACTCTACTTAACTACTTCCAGACTTGATAATATGCATGTGGTATGATTGGTTTCCAAATTTCAAGCCAATTCTAAGCAATCTCATGAGAAGGATGTAAAAATAATCTTTAGATATTTGAAGGGTACTCTAGATTATAGCCTATGATATAAAAAGGATCAAAATTTCTCCTTGAGTGCCTTTACTGATGTTGATTGGGTAGGTTGTGTTGATGATCAAAGGAGTACAAGTGGAAGTGCATTATTTTTGGGAGACAAATTGGTCTCATGGTTCAGTTAAAACTAGGAATCAATGTCTTTGTCCATAAAACAAGCATAATATATTACTACAATATCTAGTTGCCCTCAATTGCTTTGGATGAAGCAAACTTTGAAGGATTTGAAGGTGGTGTATGATGAACCTATTCCTATACTATGTGGCAATACAAGTGTTATCAATATTTCAAAGAATATAGTAATGCACTCAAGGAATAAACACATTTCAATCCGGTATCACTTTATAAGAGAGAAGGTCACAATTTTTCTCATTGATGTCAATACTGATGGTTGTGTTGTTGTCATTGATGTCAATACTAATGATTGTGTTGTTTCCATTGATGTCAATATTGATGGTTGTCAGTGATGTTTACACTAAGGAGATTGTTGGAAATTGTTGTCAACATTGTTTATTAGTTGTAATTGATGTTGGTACCTGAGTAATATGTCATTAGCCCTTAGCACTGGTTGTATTTATTATATTTAGTTTGGGCTAACATTGGTTGGATATAATGCCTTATCAAAGAAGAGAAGAGTTGAAGAAGTTCATGGTTGGATGACATGCCTTATTAAAGAAGAATTGAATAAGTTCATGGTTGGATGTCATGCATTCTCAAAGAAGAGTATAATTGAATAAGTTCAAGGTTGGATGTCATGCCTTATCAAAGAATTATTATTACTAATGTTCATAATGTATTATTACTATCAAAAGAGTTTTTTTCAAGACAATATATTAAGATGAGGATTAGAAGCATGAATAATGTTGGAGATATGTTGTTGAAGGTCTATAGTTTGTCTCATGCTCTCTCATAATGTTCCTCATAATATATGTGTTGCTAAAAGGAAGTTCTAGTCTCCACAAGTTGCTCAAATGTTTATGTTTCAAGAAGCTACATTGAAGTTTGTCTGGGAGAATTCTCCACATTCCTCCACTATTGTAGTTTTGGATTTTTGATTTGGTACTAAATTTCAGTGATTTGAGTATGTTTCACTCCTATCTTTTCAAGTCACCCGTGTTATCGAGGAGGTTCTTGTGAATTGTAGAAGGTTGGAAATGTTGCTAGTTGTCTAGATTGGTCCTAGAAATGCTTTGCATTTCTCTGCATTAAGGTCTTTTCTCCTATGGCTTGGTGAATTTGCTCAAAAAATATTTGTAATTTCTCAATTCCAATCTAATATGCTGAAGTGGTCTGCAAGTTGTTCTACAAATGTTACATCACTATGTGTTTCCTGAATATAAATTTTTTTACCTATTTGGTATGTGGTGGTTGTTGATGGCATGAGAGTATGAAATAAGTGTATGGAAGTTATGTTGGATGTTCAAGGAACATCCCTATGTGATCCACATGTTGCTAATTGGTCATTTTTTTCTACATTGTGTCTTGAGTCGGCTTTTCGGGTTATTTGTGGATATCTAGCCAACAGGGCTTGTTCCTTTGCTTGGGTCATGTGCTTGGGGGGTTGTCCCAACAATGAAAGATGTTTCATGATATATATGGGTCCTGACCTATCCTATTTAGGATCACATCAAATAAATTCATTTGAAAGAGTGTTAATGGTCTAACAGGTTATGTGCTTCAATGTCTCATCCACACGTTTCCTTGATATCGACTTAGGTTGATGTGTGTATGCATGTAAATAATTTTGGATCACATTGAGAAAACTGTTAATATTTTTTTTCCTCTCTATCCTCGGGATAGGAATGCATCATGCTTTGGTGGTCAACTAGTTGAATTCATTGTTTATTCTCTTCTTGGCCGACCTAATTGAAGAATTAAAGTGTTATGATGGATTTAAATGCAAGATCATTTTGGATACAAAACAAATGAGTAGCGTACAAGTTTAAAAAAGTGCATGAGCAATATGTATTGAATAGCCAAAAAAATTGTGCTAAATATTGTGAAAGGAAATATAAATTAAGATTGAATGCCTTAGTAAGTAGAGAGTTGTGTTGTCAATCTTTATAATTCTCTTATAAATTTTTGTATCTTGCTCTAAGATAGTGAGTCTCATTAGGTCCTTTGTATCTTTCTCCTAGATTTGGTTGATACTTCAGTGCTACAAGTATTTTTTGTGTTTAGATCTAAGGAAGTGACCCTTCTTGCAAGTATTTTGGCAGTGAGCCTTATATTGTGAGTTACCTCTCACCGTGGTTTTCCCTCATTGGGTTTTCCATGTAAATATGGTGTCTCTCTATGCATGTGCATTTTCTCTATCTCTTTCTCTTTTTTGCTGATATAATTATTATTGTATCTGTTATTGGTAAGTTTTTTGAAGGTGTTAAAGATTCAAATTGCTATATTCTTCTATGTTACTACTTTTCTTAAAGTTCTATCTTTATCCGCTATAGGAGTTTGAGTTATACTGAAAGTTTCAAGTTTTGTAAGGGGTTAAGTTTTGTTTAGATTGATTAATCCCTCTCCTAGTCTTTGGAAGTGTTAAACACATATTATAGACTACAATTTTTTTACTTATACTAAATATTATAAATACAATGCAAACACTGCTACAACGAAAATAACATACATTATATTGCTTGACCCACAACCACAAAATATAGACCTTATGAACATGAGATACATGGTAACAACTATGGAACAACACCTTCAATAATGGTAGAAAAAACCCAAGATGAACTATTCAAATTTGTAAGCAACTTGAGATGATACAAATTAGTATGACTACAATATGAGATCTACCTTTGGGTCAAAATTGTTTTCTTCCTCTAAATGATGAAATCAAATGGTTTTTTCCCTCTATCTTCATGTGTATCTAAGGGTATTTATCTTCATATCTTACTATCTAAATGTTCGTGCTTAAAATTATGGGGATATGGTTTTTTTGAGAATAGTTGATCATGCCCTATTTGAATACATCCATATTTTGATATCCTTCAAATAGATAGTAGTTAAAATATCCCACCTAAAGCTAATGGTTAAGATCTATGCCAAGACAATGAGCAGCTTAGGATGTAACCAATGCATTAATAATTCCCAAGGAGTAGGTGATTGGTTGTGGTGTTCAAATAATATGGATCCCTTTTTTAATGCTAAAAGTATATGAGATCATGCCCAAATAAAAAATGCTTTTCCTAGGAAGGAAAATCCCTTTTTATAGTGGTCACAAAATAAAAAATAGCTATTAATGGTACCCTATGTCATGTAGGGAGGTAGGCAAGGAGAATAAGGAAAAAAGGTGGGAATGTTAGAGTTAAAAGGTTGAGGATACCATATGATACATGCCAAAGGTTGGGAGTTAGGGAGTCAAGGAAATGTATCAATGGGGAAAATTTTGAAACTCTAATAAGGAAAGGAAAGAGTAGGGCTTGGTAGGAAGGTATTTTGGTATGGAAAAGTCTAAATCCTAGAAATATCGCCCACACACAAGAGTTTGGACGTAAAATCCTCTACACTTAGATAAATTGAGATCAAGGAATTTGTGATCAATTATCTTACCTCACTAGAAATAAGGGGAAAAGGGCTTTCAATCCAAAACATGAATTTTATTAAAAAGGGGATATTACAAGTATGCCCTTCCCAAAACTGCTTGACCTCAAGAAATTTAAATTCTAGATCCCAATTCATCCTTAACAACTTACAAATGCTCGTTCAAATAAATGGCTATTGTGGAAGTTAGTTTATGTGGTTCCCTAATATCCTTTTCCATTTCTTTGGGGAATGGATTTTCTCTCTCATTTAGAAATGGTTCTACTAGCTAATCTATAGTCCTATACAAATCCCTTGCAAATATACTCAACTTGGTTGCTTCCTTTGTCCTTGAAGCTCTTAATATTTCCTTAGGTGTCTTTATGTGTTGAATGTTCTTACCACTATGATTTTTTTGCACTTCTTTTATTTAAGTGGAATCTAAACACTTAATACTTGAAGAAACTTATATCACCATGATTTTTTCTTTGAATATATTCTTTCATAAGATGTAATTCCACCTACAAGTGGCAGATTTGAATGAAGAGAAGTGATGAAAACATTTTTTCTTCATCTTTTAGCTCCTTGTGAATCATGTCCCTAATCATTCTTGAGGTATGAATCAATGTAAGCTAAAAATTTGCACATATCTCTATTTCAATTTCAATTTAAAAATATTTTACTTGAAACTTCATGATGATTAATGAGGAAAGAAGTACCATAACCTCCTTTGGTCCTCCATACATCAGTCATTGGTTTACTAATGATTTTGTCCATTTTCACATTTAATTATGTTATTATTAGCAATTTTACAATGAGGATATGTAGCCATTATTTTTTGAAAAATATAAGAACATCCTTCATTTAAGCATATTTACAAACTTACTCTTGGAACCCATCTTCTCCAAAATGGATCTCTAACCATTTCTTTTACATGCTCTTCTTTCCTTATATCTCATGGATTTTCCTAGTACCAACATCCTTTCTTTTAATAAGAAGATTTTTTTAATATTTACAATACATTCTTCTATTACCCTTTGTTGAATCTAATTGACCACAATAGTACTCTCGTTACTAGCCCCATCACTGATGATAAATCAAGAGCATCCAATGTATTCTTCAAGAGGTGTTAAATTTGAGTGGTCTTTATTTACTCAATAACATCTACTCCTACAATTATTTGATATGTACTTGAAATAAAATTGGATTGATCTACATTGAATATTTTTACAGTTACTTGATATGGAAAGAAATACATTTCATAAAACCCTATTTAGTATGTGTCTAAATTGTAAATTTGATCTTTCCCCAATTGTGTATGTTTTTATAAAGAATAACTTCCTCACAAGGTCTTCTATAGAGTTCCCTCTTTTGATATTCTTCCTTGTGCATCTTGAAGTGATGATTATGTTTGGAACTTAATTTAAACCTTATGAATTTTTGAGCTCATTTGTCTAACGATGGCCTTGGGAACAAGTGGCTAAAAATCATACTATAATTATTGAAATATATAGAATATTGAAATAATGTTTACCTTGTTGATCACCTTCCAATATGAATTTTATGATCATCACATCTACCTACTTTTTACAATATCTTTTTGTAAATATTTGTGTATTAAATCATAAAATATTTCAAATAACATTATTTTGTATTTTATTATAGTGTAGTTCCATGAACTAAAAACACTAAAAATCCATAACCTTGTGAGCATTTACAATATGTATTTCATATTCCTCCTAGATTATATTTATTTTTTCATGATGATAAGAGTTTGAGAATTTATTTTTACAAGCATATACAAAATTTGAATTATTGTATTAAGCATCTAATAGATTATCTCCTTGACCTTTGGCCATCATGGTAGATCATGAAGATGCAAATACACCAGGTTATCATTACCCATTTTTAATTAATATTGTCATTTCCACATAAATTTAATTCATTACATGTGGAGGGTATTATGCCAACATTAGCAATACTAGAAACTAAATAAGAATTAATATAAGAAGATATTTTTTTCTATTTAGTGTACCATTGAATTTGTGTAGAATATAGTCATTTATCAACTTATTTCTGACCATCATATCACATGCATTTATCATATTTTAGATATTAGATCTAGAGCCAACTAGAATTATATGAATTTTCTTACCTGAATTCTAAATTTTTCATTACCATTATAAAATAGGAGATGACATATCATTATTATTTGAAAACACTAAATCCTATCATCATTCACAATTTTCTTATGTTTATCTATGATCAATTTGGACCTTTCTCTTGGCTAGTGCATAGGTTGGTGAATATATCAATAACACCTATATTAAACTTATTTAAAGTTTGAATCTTTGCTTGTGCTAAAATATTGCCTAGATCCCATAACATATTGTATAACCAATCTTGAAGAATATGATCTACTATTTTTATATTTCTCCAAAGAAAATAATACTCAAGTCCCAAATCCTTGCATACATGCTTCCAAATTTAAACCAAAGGATCTTTCTTCCCTTCACTACAAGTTATGCCTTTCATTCTTTCCACCTTAGAATATCTTCCATGATGATAATAATGGGATGACTATAATAAATATGATTAATAATTTCAATATTATCTAATTATAAACAATTCCTTTAAGTACATGCCTATCACCATGGTAATTCTAAATTATATTTTATGGGGTTGTGGTTCAAACTTTAAAAGATTCTCTTCAATTATAGAAATTTTATATTCAATCTATAATGTCTATTTATCATTGAATTTATTAAGAATAATATTTAGCTTATATACAAACTTCATACCATCCACTTGTGTTACAAATTCTTCCACATATTTTTTCCTTTAAGACTCTTTCAAATATATTTTTCTTTCTTGATTTTATTGTTGTTTTATTGGGAATCATACTTGTTAGAATTAAAATAAATATCTACTTGTTTAGCTAATGGTTTAGAGGTATTCACCACCTTCTTCTTTGGACCTTCATCATATTTCCTTGATTCTTCATCTAACTTCACCTCTTCTCAGTTCTAACATTTATGGCTTGGATCCCAATATTATTTACATGAAAAGCACATTTTTTATCTTCTAATTTTATTTATTCTATCATCTTATTTTGTAAAAGGAGAGCTCTTATATTCATGACTAGAAGGGGGTTCCTTATAATGAAATTTATTTTGGGGTAATAAATACCTTAGTTTTGTAGCTCATTTGATGATTTCTTGATGATTTGGTTTTAATTGTTCTTTTTTTAGTTTTGAATTCTCATCTTACTTCTTCAATATTCTAGTGTATTTACACAGTTCTCTTTTCCATTACACCCTTTAAAATCCTTCAAAATTTAATACATATTTAAAATTATCCAACTATTTATAATAACCTTTGAAAAATTCATCCAACTCTTCCTCCCATAAAACCTAGTTATCGACTATTGAAATTTCTTCTTTCTTCTTATATAATGCACTTTTCCTTACCATATCGACATACTTTTCATATATTAGAGCTACCCTCATAGCTTTAGATTGATTTTGATATTTCTCCATTAACTTATCCACTTCTTCAAATTTGTTCATTCTATATTGGTCCCTCTTTATTTCATTTTGAGTCTGTTGTATTTGTATCCTTGTATCAATAAAATGACCTACATTGTTCCCTTTTGTTAGGAAACTTTAGAATTCTCCCATGATTCATAGGCTGGTAGGAAAACTATGCCTCATACCATTATAGTAACTCAATAAAAATTATTTTAGGGTTTATAAAGTTCTAATTTAATTTTTTAATGTAAAATTAGCCAAAAACCAATAATGATACTTTCTATCTACACTAAATGATATTAAACACCCATATCGTCAAACATGTCAATAATGATGAAAAGAACTTGTACAATTTTTTTTATTTATACTAAATTTGAAATACATTGAACATACTATGGTCACAACAAATAAACTATTCGAACTACCATAACAAGGAATTGAAAAGTATAGTGCCAAACCCTAAAAAGAAACTACACAATATTATATTGGAGAAATCTGAGATATATTACAACACCCTACTATTAAGAAAAATATTACAAAACCTAGATTATTAATCATGCCCATGAACAAACTATAGACTGCAAAACTTTCACTTATATTAAATAGTCGAAATATAATGTGAATTATGCTAAAATAACAACCATAATATATAGATCTTGGAGCAGTAGCCCCTTCCTGGATTCACCTTTTGGGACTCCCCTTAGAGTTTTGGAATAATAAAATCTTCTAAGGTATCACCAAATATTTTGGCCACCTTCTTGTGGTTGATAAAGTAACTCAACAAAAGACTAGATTGGTATTTGCTAGGATGTGTGTTAATGTCACAATTAACAAGGATTTACCTTCATCTCCCTAAATTCAAGGTTTAGGGTATGGAACCGAACATTAGAATATGAAAATGTAGGTATTTTTGCTAGATCTATAGAAAGTTTGGCCACTTAAGTGATTACTACAAAAATCAATATCGGGATAAAAATAAAATGTTGGCTTAGCATAATGCTCATTAGGCATCACCACCTTTTGAGAAGGTTGGCAGTAATAAAGAAGAACCAAGGATATCATATCACATAAAATAAAATAAAATAGAAAGGGAGGGAAAGGGTGAAATCTAAGGAAGGAAGAATGGAAGGTTCTAACAAAAACTAGGGTACAAAAATATCAATGAACACCTTGAAAGATCATGTTGGAAGGAATGGGAAAGGAAAAAACCTAGACAATGGAATTGAAAAAGGAGCAATAGATCAAAGTAAATAGAATGAAAGAAACACCTCCAATGAACCTTATTTAATTAAGGTTGACATGCCTATGAAAGTTAACTCAAACTCCCTCTCTTCAAACACCAAAGGGGGCCATGAAGTTGGAGAAATCCAAAATAAGTCAAAAGAAGATCACAATGAGAAGAAGAGAAAGGTTTTAGAAAAGGAGATAGCCTCTAAAGGGTTGTTGGGGGGCCAAAAAATAATCTATTTGATTCCCTAGAATTATTAGGATTTGAAGTTAATGAGGCTCTTACTCCTATGAAATTCTCAGAAATTGTTTTGGATGAGGAGCAGACTCAAGTTAATGGAAAAAAAGAAGAAAAAAGAAGATGTAGGGGGAGACCAAAAACAAGGGAGACCTTCTCAAATGGAAACCCAAGCATGGGATGCTGCTAGGGATGTGGCTTCAGAAAAAAAAAAAATCTAGACTACCTCTAGAGGAAAAAGAAACAAAAGAAATGAAAGCTTGGGGGCCAAGCCTCCCTTTTTCAGTATCAAAGTTGATATTGACTTTCACCTTCCTAATTATGAAGATAATGTCTTGGAACATCCGAGGGTTGAACAAAGCTTTAAAAAAATTTATTATCAAATGATGTATTATTGATCAAAAAGTGGACATTCTGCTTATCTAGGAAATGAAAATGCAAAAGTCCACCTTTGACCATATAATTAAAAAAATTGGCCTATTGCAGACTATTGTGTCAGTCGTACTGAAGGAGCCTCCAGAGGATTACCTACCCTTTGTAACCTTGCTAGGTTAAAAGGTAACAAAGAAACCAATTATAAAACTAGTTTGTTGATAGTCATGGAAGATCTAAAAACTCTAGAAAAATGGAACTTGGTTAATATCTACGCTATGAATACTAGGGTTGCTAGAGTCCAGCTTTGGGATTCCTTATATTCTCTTATTTAAAATAAAAAATATAAGAATTTGATGCTTGGAGGGGATTTTAATACTCCTTTATTCCCTTCTAAAAAATTGGGGGGTCTAGATGATTATTCTAAAAGTATGGTGGATTTTTCCAACTTTCTTTCTTCTTAGAGTCTTATGGATGTTTTCTCTAAGGATCTTTGTTCACCTAGTCTAATAGGATACAAGAAAATAATCATATTCAAGTTAAAATTGACAGGCTCCTGATCTCTTGTAGCTGGGATATTCTTCCTAAGCTTAATTTAACTACTCTTCCAAGAGCAGGTTTTGACCATTGTGCTATCCTTTTGGATTGGAAGGAGATGATGACTAGGAGCCCCTTTCCTTTCATGTATGAAATAATGACATGGAAATATCACCTAAAATTTAAAGATCTAATTCAAAGATGGAAAAATTTCCCTTGTCATGGTACTTTGATGTACTATTTTGTTCAAAAATTAAGAAGGATTAAAAATATAGTAAAAGGATGGAATAAGATCTCCTTTGGAAATCTTTCGTAAAAAGAAGATTGTTTCTTCACATTTGAAGGAAATACAAGCAAGAATAAAGGAAGGAATTAATGATGAGGAGACTACAAAAAAATAAAGTGAGCTTCATACGGAATGGATTAAGATCTCAAAGGTGGAGGAAACTTTCTGGAAACAAAATTCTGGGATTCTGTGGCTAACCAAGGGAGACAAAAATACAATTTTTTTTCATCAATCTACCTTGAAACATAGAAAAATAAATAATATAAGGTCCTTGGTTGAAGAACATGACTTTATTTTTACCCAAGAAGATGATATAGCAGATGTTTTCTTTTTTAAAGAATCTAGTGCTAACCCTAATTAGGTTGCCTTTGGGATGGATGAGATTCTTAAAGTCATCCTTAATGCAATATATAATCAATACCTAAAGGATTTGGGGAAACCTATTATGATGTAAGAAGTTTGATGTGTGGTGTTTTCCTTTGGAGATTATAAAGCCCTAGGGCCGGATGGTTTCCCTCTTGCTTTCTTTCAGGACTTTTGGGATGTCATCTAAAATAACCTCCTAAATGTTGCTAGAAATTTCTTTAGGTCAAGAAAATTAATCAATCAACTAAACTCCACTTTTATAGTGTTAATCCCCAAGAAAGATGATGGTGTGTCCTTAGAGGATTATAGACCAATAAGCTTATACAACACAATCTCCAAAATATTTTCTAAGCTTATTGTTAATTAGTTGAAAGCTATTCTTACAAGATTGATATCTCCTAGTAAAAAAAGGTTTGTAAAAGGTAGAAAATTTTTAGATGCAACCTTAGTAACTCATGAATATATTCACTCTATGGATTTTACCAAGAAACCAGGTATGGTTCTTAAACTGGATATCTCTAAGGCCTATGATAGAGTCTCTTAGCCATTTTTGCTAGCTGTTCTTGAGAAGTTTGGTTTTAAAGGTGGATTCCTTAAGATGATTAAAGCTTGTGTTACTACCCAAAATTGCTCTATCTTGATTATTGGGATTCCTAAAGGGTATTTATCTTGTGGTAAAGGGTTAAGACAAGTAGATCCTCTCTCTCCCTATTTATTTATTATTTTTATTGAATTTCTTAGGAAAAAAATCCAAAAAAACTTGACCAAAGATGTCTTAAAGGGGTCAAAGTTGCTTCTTCTTAGCCTCTTTTTTCTCACTAGCAATTTTTGGATGGTAGAGGCTACTCACTAGAAAATTTTCCTTCAAGATTATGCTAAGGCTTTTGGTCAACATATAAATTATATGAAAATAAAGTTTTATTTATTTATAATGTGGATCAGATGCTTAAGGATAGGGTTATGAGAATTTTAGGATGCCAAATTACTGTTCTTCCTACTTCTTATCTTGGCCTTCCTTTAATTACCAAAAAACATACTAATAACTATTGGAATTACATAGTTGAAAGGATTCAAACAAAGCTAGTAGGATGGAAAGGAAAACTTCTAAGTCAAGCTAGAAAGATTCAAATCTTAAAATATTCTCTTCAAGATGTCCTTATTTACTATCTCTCCTTATTTAAGATCCCTACTTTCATAGTGAATAAAATAGAGAAAATTCCTCTAGGTTGGTACAAAAGAAAAATCAAGGATTTCTCTAGTTAAGTGGGAAAAAAGTTTTTCTTCTTAAAAAGTATGTGGGCCTTGGTATAAAAAGGATAAAACTATTCAACAAAGCTATTCTTACTAAAATTGGATGGAACTTCCTTGAAGGTATCAAAGACTGGGTGGACATTTTTAAAGTTGAATATCTTGGAAATTCTGATCTAGGAAATTTATTGTTCTCCTTTGATCTACCAAATGGATATGTCATATGGAACTACTTAATAAAAACCAAGAATATTTTAAAAAAAGGGATTAGAAGGTGAGTTGGTAATGGAAGGAATACAATGTTTTGAGACGAAGTGTGGAATAATGGCTCTATTTTATCTTCTTTTAATCAACTCACTAAAATCAAGGAGAGGCTAATTAGAGTCAATGGGAGATAATTGCATGATTACATCAACTAGGGAGGTAATAAACCAAGTTGGAAGAATTTTAGAGAAAAACTAACAAGAGGAAGGACTCTAAGGGGAGGAAGACAACAAGGGTGGGAAGTCATTTCCCAAATTTTAAGCCAACAAATTAGAGATTGCCATTTTTTCTCCTATAATAGGGATGACGAATGAATTTTGTGTAGGCTTTAATCTAGGGAATTATTTCTCAAGCCTACCTATGTCATGATGGAACAACATATAGTTCCTCCTATTAATCAAGATTGGAATCAAGTTTGGAACACTGGCCTTATTCCTAAAATTAATTATTTTTGGTGGGTTGTAGTCCATGGTAGTATTCTCACTATTGAAAATCTAAATAGAAGAGGCTTTAAATTTATAAATAGATGTTCCCTTTTCTATGAGGATGTAGAGAATATAGAATTTTTTATTTTTCATTTCTCCTTCTTCAGAGAGGTCTAGAATCTTGTTCTAAGGATTATTTTGATTGAGTGATTTTTTCCTTGCACCCTCAAGGACTTTGTGGAAATTTGGAGAATTTGTCCTTCAAACACCCTATTATTGTGGATATGTGGAGAAAAATCCCCCATTTGTCTCATGGGGGTTGTGGAAAGAAAGAAATAATAGAATCTTTAAGGACTAGAAGAGAAGTAGTATGGATGTTTTCATGAGCACAAAACAACTAATTCAAGAAAATATTAATACTAGAAATTACGGGTTCTTAAAAAGGATGCCATCATATAGAGATCTAAGAATTAAATGAAATTGGGGGATCGAGAAAGACTTAATCAACGTTAATTGGGACAAAATATTGAACAAAAGGATAACCAAATGGATGCCTCTTGATGAACGATGGATAAAACTCAATTTTGATAGCTACTCAAGAGGAAACCTGAGAAAGGTGGTAGTGGGTGGAGTAAAAGGAGACCACAAGGGTAATCTTATTAAAGGTTACACTAAGAATTTAGGTATCTGCACTAGTAATGTGTCATAAGCCATTGTTGCTTGGTGGGGTCTAAAGAGAACTAAAGAGTTGTTCTTTAGTAAAGTTGTCATAGAAGGAGACACTAATTTGATAATAGATATTCTCAAGCATGATTTTTTTGTTCCTTGGGTGCTTAGATATTTAATGGAAGACTCAAAAAACTTAATTGGGGGCTTTCTTCAGTTCAATATTAGACACACCTATAGAGAGGGAAACAAGGTTGCATATGTAGAATCAAATGAAGGGATGTCTTTCCCTCACTAGGTAAGTTGGGGATATGATCATGTCACTCAAACAATTAAAGAATTAATATCAAATGATAGAATCAGAGAAAATAGGAGTCTCAAAAATTGCAATAATTTGTGACCTAAGTTTGGTGACTAAGAGCAAGATGGGGATTGAATACTTTAGGTCTTATAATATTCTGCAAAGATTTAAGATATATTCCTACTCCAAAAGTATTAAGTTAACCTTTTTTGAATATATAATAATTATTATTTGAAAAGGGATAGGTATGACAATCACAAAAAGGAACCCTTTTTGAAACATCCTAGTGATGATTTATATGACAAGGATGTATCTGCCATCACTATTGAAAAGAACATGAGGAGGTTGCTAATTATTGTAATAGATCCTATTGATAATTTAGAGAGATATACTCTTTTACACATGTGGGAACTTTCAAATATTCACATGATCAGTTCATCTATCCCTAATTATTGCACATCAGGAAGGAGGAAAAAATTTAAAGAAAAAATCACTTGTAGTCCCAATGGCTACAATTATTCGAAGGAGTGAGGTGGAATTAATTACTCATCCGAGGATAATGACTCATGTGATTTTATATTTTAAATTACAAGGTTTCCTTCATTTTTTACAGTCTTAGATTCGATTCTCTATCCTTTGTAACTGAGAATTTTGGCTCATTGAGGAAGAATTTTGTGTTTTCAAAGGTGGGATAGAGTAAAATGGGTGGTTTGAGGAAAACGTTTGAGTTGCTATCCTACATATTGTTAAAGAAAAATGTTGAGTTGTGGAAAATTTTGAGGAAGCCAGTCTAGCCCCTTTTTTCAAGCTATGCAAATGTTAATGATATGCTCACTTCAAAATTCTGTAATTCATGGAAAAATGGACAGGTTTCTATCGGAAGCCTTTAATTCACAGTGAATTCCAACCTCATTTTGGCTACCATAGGTATCAAATACAAATGGATAAAAGTATCCAAGAAGAGAAATTAGGAATATCAGAAGTTCATTGATAATTTCTTTGAACAAGGTGAAAAATAGAAAGATTTCAAAATGGCTTCAATAGAGAGAAGCTCCCAATTCCTTTTGGAATGGTAAGTTTATTTGTTATGTGATATCTTACCTTAAGAGGATAGATTCAAAACTATGCACAAGTACCACTTTCCTTCATTGAATCATATTAGGCATAATGAAAAGATAAATGTCCCTTTCTTTTTGCTCTCTTCTTTGCATGAATGTATGGACAAGGGAGCTTCTCCATCCCTTCACTAAGGTCTTATATTTTCTATTTAAAATTATGTGCTATCCTCTACCCCATAAAAATTCCCTACCTTTGCTAGCAATCCTCTAGAGATAAATCTTATTAGTAGTAAACCACATTCGTCCCCCAAACATTCTCTTCCGGGTCTAACCCAAAACCCAAAAATGGTGTTTTGAAAATTACTGGTGTGGAGACCCCTTCTCTTGATGAAGAACTATTAAATGTTACTTCGACAAAGAGGAAACCCTCTACTAGCTCTCAAGGACCTAAGAAGAATAAAAAAGAAAATAGACACTATTATGGGTCAAAAAATGAACTATCAAAATTCTTGATGATCCATATTTTAATGACAAGGGTGATGGAAGTCTTGGTCCTTCACAACCAAGAGGGGGAAGGTATGCTCAATTGGCCAACACAGGTCACCCGAACAAAATAAAAGATAAAAAAGGTAAAAAGCTCATATTTGCAGAGAAGGAGAAAGATTTGTCTGACGAGGAGTTCTCTCTCCATTCTAAAGAAAAAGTCCTGGAGAACAGTGATTCTGAAGAGGAAGATAATGTTAAGGATGATTATGAGGATAATAGTGAAGAAAGGTTGAATTCAAAGGAGATTAATGTAGAAGAAATGAAAGAGGAAAAATCCTTGAGATGGACAATGTGATCGAAGAGGTTAACATGGAGGATATGAATGAGTTAGGAATGGGCCATGAGGAAGATAATTTTAGTAAGGAAGAAAACAAGGAGGATCATGGTCAATAGAAAGAGAGAATTTTTGAGTATCCGGAGAGCCTAAAAGAGAAGATTATTGAACTTCAAGGCCAAGTCATTAAATGGAAGAGAATTTTGAACCTAACAATGTTAAAGATAAACTTATGATTATGTAGAATTCTCTAGGTAGCATCATCCCTATAGTGGATGGTATAATGCAAAGAGATATCTTCAACATCATTTCTAGGTACTCCAAGATCAAGAAATTGAGGAGGAAGATAGGAATGACCAAGGAGGAGATATTTCAAGACAAGGGAACCATAAAAGAAACAACAACATACTAGAAGGACTCCCTGGAAGAGTTGCAGGATAAATGACATCTTATAAATGGTCCCAAGGAATGATGGGTGTTATGGCCCTCTAATGTTTCTATTTTTTGTAATGTTCTAATTATTTGGACTATGTGCCTTTTTTTAATGCTTGCATGCACCTTTTAATACTTTCTAGTGCTATTTTTTTTTTTAGTTTCTTAGTTTAGCCTGTTGCCTCCATGGTTGCTAGTCTTGGTGGTGGCCTTGCACCCATTTTTCTTGTTTTTCTCTACTATTTTTATTGTTTTGAGATGATATCCCTTTTCCCTTCTTTCTAATAAAAACAACAAGTGAAACTATGGTTCTTGACCCATGAACATAAAATATTGACCTTATGAACATGAGATACATGGTAATAACCATGGAATAACATTTGTAATAATAAAAAAACAACCCAAGATAAACTATTTGAATATGTAACCAATTGGAGATGATACAAATGAGTATTCCTATAATATGCGACCATAAATCATTATTATGACCTTTGTATGAGATCGATCTCCAATTAAAAAGGGTTTTCATCCTCTAAATTCTCATGAATTTGAGTGTCTTCATCCTTAGAACTATTTTCCTATAAACTAGTGCCTAAAATGATGGTGGATAGGGTTTTGTTTTGGAGAATAGTTGATTATGACTTCTCTAAACATGTCCCTCTTTTAATATCATTCAACTTGATAGTTTATAAAATCCCCCATCCAAAACCAACAACTAATATGTATGCCAATAACATGGGTAGTTGAGGATGCAACCATCACATTAATGACACCTAAGGAGTAGGGGACTAGTCACAATGTTCAAATAAAATGGATTATTTTTTATAATGCTACAAGTACATGGAAATCCATTCCAAAATAATAAATAATTAATTTTTTGGGTAGGAAAATATCTTATATAGTGATTGCTAAGTCAAAAGCGGTCATTAATGGAATCGTGTGTTGTGTAGGGAGGTAGGTGAGGAGAACAGGGAAAAAAGAAGGAATGCTAGAGTTCAAAGGTTAAGGATACTACATGACACATGTCATTGGTTGGAAGTTAGGGATTAAAAGAAATTCATGCTAGTGGGGAAAAATTTGAAACTCTAATAAGGGAAAAGGAAAGTGTAGGGCTCAACAAGAAGGTATTTTGGGATGACAAAGTTTGAAACCCTGAAAAAATTCCTCCACATAGGATTTTGGACATAAAACCATCTCCACTTAGATAAATTGAGACCAAGGAAGTTGGGATCAATTAGGCTTAGCATACCAAAAATAAGGGAAACAAGATTTTGATCCACAACATGAATTTTATTAAAAAATAGACATTACATGTTAGAGCTCTATCACAACTATATATGTGTGAATTGTTTGTTGGAGCATGATCAGTGATGCAAGGCCACATGTGAAAAAAATATGGAACATGTGGCAATATTTGAGGGTATCATAATTTATTAGAATATGACACTAGATACTACAAGTAGTCTAGAGGAGTGTTATGTTGGTGTAAGCTATCACAAGTGGGGAGTTGGTAGTGGTGGTTTAATCAATAATGTGCATATGAACCAATAATAGAAAGGATGTAGCTATTGATTCATTATGTTATACAAGGTGATTTTCCATATGGAGGCATCATATTCAATTCATTATGTGGTATGATAATGTCATGTGATCAAAATATAGTTACATAATTTTTGGTATTCTATGAGTTGGTTATATACTTGGATTGTTGGAATTATTTGAAACATGTTTATTTATAATAGTATGTTTTTGATTAAAAAATAAGGGAAAGGGCCTTGGTCCCATAAGTTTAGAGCAAGATAAAAATAACAAAGAAGTAATACGAGGGAACACAGGCTTGAAAAAATAGTGAAACTAAAGACAACAAACAATAGGAAACCACTAAACCAAAATTATTGATCAAACTCTAGTCTGTGATGAGAGAGTCCAAGGACTCCTCTGAAACCTCCTTTACCATCAACTCTTTTTTTTTTTTTTCCTCTTCATTTTGGTACTCTTTTCTTTTAGCCAATTTCTTCTTCTTCTTTTTTGAATTTTGAGTGACCTGAAATTTTACCCATGATTTCCTTCTTCACAATGCAATTAGTTAGCTTTATGAGTTTATAAATGGAAATTTTCATGCACTTCATCTTCTCCTAGTTGTTGTTAGCTTCCATTTTTTTTCCATCTCCTTCACCTTGAACTTGAGTTTCTTGAGTTTAGTGTTTTCCTTTCCTCTAGTATCCTAGTACTCATCAGGTGTAGGTCTTCTTTCCACATTTATTTCCTTCTCTTCCTAAGACCTAGGGAAGAAGGAGACATAGTTTCCATCTCCAACACCTTTATTTCCTTAGCCTCTTCTTGTTATTATCCTCGTCTATATCTTCTTCCTTTTCCTCTTTGTCCTACTCCCCTACTTCATAGTCCTCTTGAGTTTCCCCCTTAGAGCCATGCTCATAAGTTTCCTTGTCCCATTCATCATCCTATTGAGGAAGGAATTCCGTTTACCTTTTATTCTTTTAGAGTTATCCACCATTGAGGCTTGAGCCAGACTGGTAAATTTGCAATCACTTGACACCTTAGAGTCACTCTGAATTATCCCCACATTGTCTTCTTCACCACCTTCGACATTGGATATTTCAATCATCCCCCCAGCCTCAAGGAGATGAGGGTTTTGTTAGAAAAAGGTGTGTTTTCCACCTTGCATAATGTTATAATGAAATATTTATTTATTTATTATTTGGTACACCTATGGAATCTAGGGATGCATGCATCACATGGGCTAGCATTCTTGGGGCTACTTTATATGTTGAATGTAACATTGGATTAAATATTTAATGTGGGGTTTCAGAAGGGAAAAATATTTAATGTTGGGAAAAATTAGTAGTAATATTAAATGGGGGGTTAATGGTTTTTTAAGCTCATGGTATTAGTCACATGGTTTTATGTAATACCACTTGGTGGTTTTGTGTGAGTTTGCTTCTATAAAATAAAACACATGGGTAGTTTTCTAAAGTTGTCTTGTTGGCTATTTTGGCTAAGGGGTTGAGAGCATCTCTTGTTGGCATTTGTGAGGGTTGGAGCATGGCGTGAGATGTGTGGTTACATTCTTGTTCAAATGGAGTGCTTGTAGATGGATTGATGTTTCAAATGTGTTCATGTAGGACTCTAAATATGCAGTATAATGTTTATTGCTGAATAATACATGAGTGATGGATGCTTTTGGAGGCTAGGATTTTCCCTCTTGAGGGTTTTCCCAAGGTATATCTTGTATCATATTTGATGGTATATTATTTATTCTTTTACATATGGATTTTGAATACTTGTTTGCATATATTTCTCTATTTGGGTTATGTGAAAATTATCTTGGGTGGATGCATATTTCCTTTTAGGTTTTTGGAGCATTTGGTTTTTTTATTGTCTTTATCTAGAATAACAACTTACAAGCCCAGGTCCAAGACCTTTTTTCTGTGAAGGGTAATCAAAAGTAGCTCTTATTGGGGAGAGGGAGTGTTAACTCCCATGTAAACTTTTCCCCTTTTATCAGGTCTCACTTTTACCATAAAACTAGGGTTACACTTGTTCTAAGAAACAAGAGAGGGGGAATATTTTTTGTTCTCCAAGAGTTTGATTTTTACATTACTCTTGGTAGGGGGGTTAAGGGTAGGGTTAATAGAGAGATAGTACTTGTATAGGGTCATAATGAGGCCCTAGTGGGTAGGCATCTTCAATGATATAAGTTTGTAGAGACAAAAAAAGGTAGAATATGTAAGTTATTTTTTTTCATGTCTAATATGATTTAAGATGGGGAAGTTGTAGCCATGGACTATCTTAAATCTACCCTCAAGAGTGAAGTATTTAACGATGTGTAGCCTTACTAGGGCCCATGGGGCTAATAGCTTATCTTTGCTAAATCTATTTTGGGATTTTTTAGGTTTCTACTCTCCAAAAAAGAAGACACTAATAAACCTTTTCTACTCTCCTTTACTTTTATTTTCCAACTTTATCCCCTCATAGGTTAGACTAGTAGATTTCACTATCAATTCATTGGAGACTTTGAATAAAAGTCCCCCAATAGTTGATGAATTTGGAGTAATTTTGTCATTGTAACCTTTCATGGCCATAAAGAAAGGGGTGTATCCCCCTTATCAAACAAATCCTATAGATCCACATTTTGTTTCAAGGCTTCATAGGAGATAGGATTTGTTCTCAAACACGAGCCACCCATATTACTAATTTGGTGAGCACCAAAATATTCCTATAGAAATAATGGAAAATTTATTTAGAGGCACCAACAAAGTACCATAACCAGTTGTACATAACCAAGAAACTCTTATGTAATTTTTTTCCAAATACTAACACACCACCCACCTTGTGTCAATGTAGTGGTGCATCCTTGAATTATTATTTCACTTATAACATCACCACCAATATTGATGGTACTAATTTCATAATATTTTATGTTAATGTGCTAGTGTTGGCTCCATTTTATGAACTCATTATAATATATACTATTTAAAACTATATATATTTTTCATGTAAACACTTGAATGATTAAAAAAGAAGGTATGTTGTAGTTTGAGACTCTATAAAAGGTATTACTAAGAATTTGTTGTATTTAATTTGTGTTGATTATGGAAATACAATAGTGAATATATTTTGGTGGCTGGTTTCTCCCATAAGGTTTTCACTTAAAATATTATGTCTTGTTTGATCTTATGAATACATATTATTCCATTACTTTCATATATATTGATATTTAGATTTGGTAAATGTTGTTGTCTATTAACTAAACACATAATCCTAAGAATTTATTCTCTCACTTTATTGGCCCTCTATAACATGGGTAAAAAACTTAACAAGAAGGAAAATAAAGGAAAAGGAAGATCAAATTCTAGAGGGATATTTAAGCCCCCTAGTTAATCTATGGTAAAATACTAGACTTGCGGAAAGAAGGATTACAAGAATAAGGAAATGAGTGGATTAGAAGATTATTCATACTCAAGTAATTTTGAGGATGATGCCAACGATAAATTTATTATAGCTTTAGATACACATGCATGTGAGGATACATGGATGCTTGACTTTGGAGACTTTGCATGTGACTCCCCAAGGTAGTGATTTTATAACTATTTTTTTTTTTATGGTGGTAAGGATTACCATTTTTACAACTTATTTTTAGTATTTTAATCTACTAGTTTTAGTTTATATTCGGTGGGAGGTTTGGGAATATTTTTCACCTAAACATTGGCACCTATATTCAATGCAAGAATACAATGGTACATGCAACAAAGGGACTTACAAAAATTACACGTATAATTTTGGTACCTACAACATCAAGACAACCAACATCTACACTTATATTAATAGTCCTTACAATATGTGGATTTATAGTTTGGGTTCCTAAGCATGCTCCTACCATAAAGATAAAGTTACCTGCAAAGAAGATTATTTGTCATGCTATTACCTTAAAGATAAAGTTACCTGCAAAGAAGATTATGTTGCCATGCTATTACCTTAAAGATAAAGTTACCTGCAAAGAAGATTATATTATTGCATGAGTTCATGGGTCACATTAGTGAGAATATATTAGAGCCTTAAAAAATGAAAATAGCATAGAGAGGTTTTATTTATTTTTCCTTATATTTTGACTTTTGTGAACATTATTTATCTAGAAATCAAAATCATGTTCATTTTCATTTGAGTTCTATTAGATTTATAAGGATCTTGGGTTAATTCATATTGATGTTTTTGGTCTTGTAGATGTATCTTCACTTGAAAAATATTGATATAATATTTCATTAATTAAATATTATCCAATAAGATGGGTACATTTTATTAAGCTTAAATCTAAGTTCTTTAGTTAGTTCAAAGAGTTTAAGGCCTTGCGAGGAGCTAGATGGATAGGAAGATCAAGTTGTTGAGAACTGATAATGGTGGGGAATATTACTTAGTAGAGTTTGATAGATTTTATAAGGATAATGGTACTTCTCAACATAAGAAAAATCCATACACCCATCAACGTAATGGAGAGGATGAATACAATGTTTTAGAGAGGGCTAGTATTATGCTTAATGGAGCTATTTTGGATTATAAATTCTAGGTAGAAGTACTTAATACAAATTGTTATCTAGTTAATAGAATAAAACCCTGGAGGGTTTTTGACATATAAAAATCCCTCACTCCAACATATCTAGGTATTTGGTTGTGAGGTATATATTCATGTTCCCAAGGAAAAGAGGTCTAAGTTGAACGTCAAAATAATTTGTGTATATTCATTAGTTATAATGATGTTGTGAAGGGGTATTAGATTTTTCATCTAATGATATGAAAAAATTATTTATTGTTAGAATATATTCTTTAGGGAGATCAAGTATATTCCTATTATTGATCAACCAAAGGATGATGTGAATCTAGTTTTGTAGCTACAACCAAATATTGAGAAGGTGACTCCTAAGGTTGAACTAGAGGTTCATGATGGACAAGATGAAAATGATAGTATTGATAAATCAAAGAGCTTAGAGGGGGATAACCTCCACCTCAAATTTTGAGGTCCACTTGGTAGACAAATCAACTTGAGATGTATATCCCACCTAATTTTACAAATATTTTATCTTTAAGTACTAATACTAATGAGCCCAAATTGTGAATGAGGTAATTGAAATTAATAAAAATAAGACCTAAAGATTCAATAGGGGTGAGTAGATGATAGAATTTAAGAATAATAACACATGGGACCTAGTTTAGTTACCTAAAGGGAGAAACCAAGTAGTTATAAATGGGTTTTCTAAATGGATTTTAGTTTGGATGATAAGGCGGAGAATTAAAAAGTAAGGTTGGTTCCCAAAGGCTATTCCTAGGTTGAGGGAATCAATTTTAGTGAGATATTTTCTCTATTTGTAAAAAATTAATTTATTATATATTTTTAATTTATTATAGTTAAATTTAATCTCAAGGTTGAGTAGATGGATATGAAGATTGTTGAAAGAATGAAGAAGGAACCTCTTAACATGTTTTCATTGATGCCAATATTAATTTTGACATTTTCACTAATCTGATGAACAAAATGGAGATATCTTAATCTAGTATTTTGGTATGAATTCACTCACATGATAAGATCTACCTATGTAGTAATAATATGTTATTCTTGACCATTATGCACATATATTTTCAATATTTCAGTTAGTTTGCATGTATAGTTTGAAAGTTATAAGCGATAGTAGTTTGGCATATATTTTTGGCTATATATAATGTATCTGGGTATGAGTAATCCAACCTGCGTTCCTCTAGTGATTGGTATTAGTATTTGAAATTTTGGGAGATTAATTATAGGTGTTAGTACACCATATATTCATGATGTTGCATGTTTATGTGATTGGGTTGATCACTGGTATTGATTAGTTGGCTTATTTTGTGATTAGGTCTAATTCCTAGCCGACCTAATGCTTGGCATATGTTGTGGTGATTAAATATGTGTTGTGGATGTTAGTAAGATCTATTTTAGGTCTATTCTAACCTATATCAAGTGTTGCGCATTTGGGTTGAGCATGAATATTTTTTTGATTCAAGTGATTCCAACAAGGAAATTTTGATTTATTATAGGGCTCCATCTAATTAGGCCGACCTAATTGATGTATGCAAATGTATTGGGTATATATGTAAGACACTTTTGAAGTTGTTGGTGTGTTATGATGTTTGATATGATGCGAACATGAAAATTTGTATGTGTGTGATTTGAATAACAACAAATATATTGTGAATGTTGAGTAATTGTAAAGCAAAGAAATGTTTTGTGTTTTGCATCTCATATAGTGCATAGAGACAACATTCAAAGCTTCAAAGTATTGAATTCGGAACAAGGAAGGTGCATTTTGTATTAGTTCACATCCTAGCTATGTGGCCATTTATGTTTTATATCTATCTTTTTGTAGTTATGAGCCCTATTGGACAGTGTGTCTTGGTAGTGAGCCTCTGTAATATATTATAACCGGTTATAATATTTTGTGAGATAATCCTCACCATGGTTTCCCCTTTTTGGGTTTTCCACATAAAAATATTGGTGTTTATGTGTCATGTGATCTTGTGATTTTTTCATGCTTTCATACATTATTATAGTTATATATGTTTTGTTAATTGGATGGATTATAATCAAATGGTTTAAGGGAATACTAATTCACCCCCCATCTCAGTATTTTGGGTGTTCAACAATTGGTATTAAAGCTTGGTTCCTTTTAAGAAGCCTAACAACTTGAGGAAGATATTGGAGTTTGAACACATGGTTGATAAAGAGTTTTCAAATATTACTACAAAAAGTGATTACATGATTGACAAAGAAGAACTCAAAGTTGCTCTTGAAGATCTTGATAGAGTTGAAGGTGAAAACAAAGATCTGAAGGAAAATCTCAAGGAAGCAAATGAATGCATTAAAAATTTGAGAGAACAAATCAAGAAATTCAGAGAAAGACATAGAGAAGTCAATGAATAGTTGAAGCAAGAAAATGAAGACATCATCGGACTAAAAGTACAAGTGGAAGAAAATAAAATAATTGAGGAATTTATGAATGCAATGGTACAAAGAAAGATTGGTGAATGCACAAGACTTGAACAAGAAGTGGTAACTTTGAGAACAGATCTGGAAAAAGCAAGAGTTCATGAGGAAAAATTCAAAATAAGTACTACAATTCTTGATGAACTAATTGCAGGACATAAACCATCTAAAGATAAAGGAGGTTTTGGACTTGAAGAAGGAGAAAACTCAATGGTAAATAAAACTCCTAACAAGGTTGAAAATCAAAAGAAGACTCAAGGAAATGACAAAAAAATTAGGAATCAAAGAAGCAATGCTAGAAGACCCCTTATTAGACAACCAAATGCTCAAAGGAACCCATCTTTTAACGGTATTTATTTTTCATGCAATAAATTTGGACATAAGGTAATAAAATATAGAAGTAGAATGAATCAAAATGATGAATCCTTCATTGGACAATGTTTTGCATGCAAGAAATTTGGACATAGAGCTATTGGGTGTAGAAGTCAGATGATGAATAGATATAAGCTGGTAGAATGGTTTAATCTTTAAATGGTTACTATTATGCATGAAATGTATTTGGACATAAGGCTAACCAGTGCAGATCAAGATTGAATAGAGGCCAGTTTGGTCAAAAAAGTGTTGTGTGCTATAGTTGCAACAAACCTTGACACATTTCAAGATTTTGCAGAAGTAAGAAAGGAAGGTATACTAATTTGGGAAAGAGGAATGAACCTATGAAGAAAATTGATCCTATTGAAGTAAAGAAGGAAATGGAGAAGATTTGGAGAAAGGAAGAGGAGCCTGAGAAAAAAGATGAATCAGGAACACTAAATGTATTTGTACCTCCCTCTAGTGCAGATAATTCTCTTGAAAATTAAACCTAGGCATGAGCTTAATGGGAGCAATAAAAAATAAATAAAAAAACCCCCTAGAAATATGAGGTTTCAAGGAGTAATATGAATATATATGGTATAAAATGACATGGTTAAGCTTTTGAAAAAGAAACCAGCATAAAACATACAAATCTGAAGAAATGCAAAGCATTTTAGGGTTTACAGTGTATCATTGAAGGGTTTACCAACTTTATGGAAATTAAATCATTTAATGTGAAATTAGGGAAAATCATAAAAGTTTAAAGTGAGTTACTAAGTTTATTTTAATCACATTTATGCATTTGAAGAAAGTAGAGTGAGTTGAAGGAGATTTGAAGGTGATTCAAAGCAATTTGGTGAAAACCCTAAATCTTGTTGTGTGTATAAAAGGTATTTACGACTTTCTATGCTTTGTGGGTTTGAAATAGATTTTATTTCATAATAATTGGAGTTTGAATCAAAGTTGAAATGGCTACCCCAACCGTTGCCAACATTATTGAGAGGCATAAACCAAAATTCAACAAGTATCCAATGAAAAAATTTGACAATGACCTCGACGGTGCCTTCTCGAAGATTCCATATAGGGTTTTACCTATAGAAGATACTAGGGCCTACATACATGGGAAATTGGAAGAGTATAATCACTAGAAAATTAAAGATCTATGGTCTGATGAGTTGAATAGAGATGATTTCTTTGTAAGACCAGAATATGTTAACCTAGTGCAAAAAAATATAGATGTTTGGAACTGGTTTCCTAATTACAGTAATGATGTTCATGATAAGTATGTAAGGATAGGATTGAGTAGTCTACATGATAAATTTATATGGACTGACATGCTTGGAATCATAACTAAGGAAGTGATTAAGGCTGTTACAGGATTGCGTGATACTAGACTTGTACTGGTACTTAAATCTATGAAAAATGAAGCTATTATGAAACTCATTAATGCTACTTATGATAAGAGGGATTTGGAAACTAAACCTATCTAGAATCCTACTATGAAATATTCTTCTATGGTGATAGGTCACAAGATTTACTTCACAAACATCAAAAATTTAGTTTTGGCTATAGTTATTCATGTTGCACACAAAATGGTGGTGAATGGAAAGGATTTTGATCTGTGTGAGTTGCTCGAACAACAAATTCTTGAGAATTTGAAATTGACAAGGGAAAATAAATATGTCTATAAGTTTGGAAGTTTGGTAATGCATTTATTGTTTTACTTCCTGAAAGAGCTTCTTGGAAGAAAGGTTATTGTATGGGACATGAGTAGACCTATGGGACATTAAATATTTCATTATATGCATAGCTTAGGAAAATTGAATGTTGAGGATGCTTTGACTATATTCTTCATAGTGTTTTAAAAGAATATGCATGAAACGGAAATAATTCCCCACAAAATTGTAGAAAAATATGCAAAGGAAATTACTTTCCTTGTTACAACTGATGAGTGTATAATTGAGGCTATTGAACTAAGAATGGTGTGGATTATGCCTCTTGTCTATGAATTTTTTGAAAATGAGGTTGAAGGATATGTGGATTTATTACTCAAAATTCCTAAGGACCCCTCTTAAGTAAGACATGAGACATACAGAGAAAAATCAGCTGAGGTGCATTTGGAGCTGAAGAAACTAGAGATCAAGAGGAATTCAAGGAAAAATATAGAGGAATGGGCTAGGAGAGAATGTTATATAGAAGAAAATATTAACGAGGCAAGAGCAAGAGAAACTAGAATAGCAGGTGAGTCCTTTATTTTACCTCTACTCTACCTAAGTCCTTTGATACAATTGCTATTACCAGTGGTAAAGGAAAGAAGGTGGAGCCTAGTGCTTCGGTAATTGACGAAGTCACTACACTCTCTGAACTTAGCATAAGGACTAGAAAGAGGAAGAATGCACCTCTGGTAGCAACCCTTGCTACCTCTAGTTGAAGGAAGAAGAAAAAATATTTTAGGGAAAATAATTTAAATGTTGTGGTTGAAGAAGAAATCAAGCTTGGGCTAGAACATGAAGAACAACTAACAAGAAAGAGAAGAACCATTGCTACTACAAGTAGTGAAGGTGCTTCACAAGAGGTAAGCATCAGAGCTAAAAATCCAAAAGTTGACATTGTAGACACTTTAGAAGAAGAATAAATAAAAAGAGAAAAATAATCATTCACTATCCATATTCATAAGAAACTTGAGAAGAAGAAGGAGAAGAAGACAAAGGAGCAAAATAAAAAGAAGGAGAAAAAGACTCCTCCGATAAGAGCTCGTACTCTGATGAAGTTAGATGTTTTAGTTAGCAATGTTACAATATGATTATTTTTTAGAAGCTACTACAAAGCTATATGAAGAAGTGGATGATGAAGATAGGAAAACAATCATTGAAGCAATTATTCAGTACATTATTATTTTAGACTCTGACATGAGTAACATCAAGAAGAAGGTTCCTAGAGCTGTGTGGGATGCCTTGGTGGAAACAAGGAATGAAGCTATTGAAGCTAAGGATAAAATGAAATCTGATGCCTTGGAGGAAACTAGATACTCCTTGTTAGAGGATGATAAGGATACTCTAATAGAAGTGTGTACTAAACAATTCAGAGTCAAACAAAGAGTTACTATTCTTATGGGGAGAGAAAAGGAGCAAGTGGACCAATTGAAGCATGAAATAATCAGAACTGTCAAGGATATTGTAGAGAAGTTTGGGATGGTATCTTGTTCTACATCTTCTACAACTCAAGAGAAGGAGAGTGATAAGGAAAAGGTCACTGATGTAGAGGAAAATCTTCCTCCCGACACAAATTTACTAGTTTTCAAAGAGATCTTAGAAGAGAAAGAAGTAGATGATCATACCATTGAAGAAACTACATTGTTTGATGTTATAGCTAATGTGGTTTCCTCATTACCATTGGTAGAAGAAACAAATGCTTCCCTTGAGACTTTTTCTCCTTCGAAAGATATTGACAAACCCACTGGTAATGATGAAAACTAGAGTGTAGAGCAAGAAAAAGAAAAGGATGATGTAGATGGTACTAAGGATCACTCTGATTAAAAAAAAAGATGCAAGAAATGAAAATGAAGATAATCAAAATGAGAATGGAGAAGAAAAACAAGGAGAAAAAGAAGAGAACAGTAAGAAATATAATGATAAAGATAAATATAAAGATAAGCAAAAGGAAAATGCCTTCGGTGAAGAGGAGAAAGAAGAGAATGAAGAAGAGTCTGAGGTTGGAAAGAAAGAAGAAGATACACAAAAGATCATGGAGCTAACCAAGTTATCTAGAGAATCTTCTAATAATCCTCTTAAGGGTCTTTTGTCAAGGAAAATTAGATTTCAACTTGCAATTCCTCCTCAGATGTTGCAGCTCCCAATGTATCAATGAAGTGTGGATCTAGAGAAGATCTCACCAATTCTAAAGTTGGAGCTTCAAGATGTCTTTCATGCCTTTGGAAGAAAATAAATAATTGAGTCACATCAGAAGGGAACACAATTGATAAATGAATCCATAAAGACTCTACAGGATGCTACTCCCGATACTACAATTGATAACTCTCTAACCTTAGTTGAGAATCTCAAGTTTTTACTTGATTCTCTTAAGGAGCATGCCTCTGATTTGAAGGAACAGATTGAAAAATAAGTTGAAACAAGGGTTGTAGAGAAGAAGCTTCTAGAGCTACAAGATAGATGTGCATCAACACATAGCAAAGTGGAGAAAATCATAAAGGAAGTGCAAGAATATGAAGATGAAGCAAAAACTTTATTTTTGTACTGCATGAAGTGGGTAGATGCCACTCAAGGAATTAAAGAATTAATGGAATCGATTGAGTTAAAGATAAATAATTCCTTCACATTGGAAAGGTAGAAAGAAGACATCATAAGGAGATTTGGACAACTTGGGGATTTGGTGAAGACCAAGCACATACTAGTGTCAAGTTCCCTAGTTGATGTAGAGAAGCTTACAAATATAAATCCAAATCCAAGTACTCTAAATGAGGGAGAGGAGAATATTGTAGAGATAGAATCATTGTACAAATCACTTGCAGTAGCCAAAAAAACTTGGAATGAAGGGAAGTGTTCTTGGAAAGCAATTCTTAAGAAGCTTGAAGGTGCCTCCTATTGGGAAGATGTGTCTCAACCTTTCAATTATATATGGTTTATTATAGATAGGTGGTGACTGATAATGCAAATACTATACACTCGAAACAAAATTCATTTATACGTCAATGTTTTTTCCCATTGACATGTCAAGGTTTTTTTCCCACTGACACGTTAAGGTTTTTTTTCCCATTGAAACGTCAAGGCTTTTTCCTGCTGATTCATCAAATATTTTCTGTTAACACATCAAATGAAAAATGACCTTGTAAACCCTAATTCTAGAAGGTTCCAAAAATTTGTTATAAGCAAGTGGGATGTATGTAGACAGGGTTTATTCCTAAGAATCTGATAGCATTTGGGTTGTCTCTTGATCTCTGATGGTGATACTCCTATGAGAAGCCTTCTCTACAAGTATATTGTAATCTTTTAATTTTTGAATAATTTATTAGGTGGCTTTTGGAGTGTGGGGTTTCTCTCCCAAAAGGATTTTCCCCACGTAAATCATTGTGTTGTGGTATGCATGATATTTGTGTTTATTTGTGTTTAAGTTTTTTGTAATTGTTAAAGATTTGTAAATTTTTGCATTTTTTCCTCTCAAGATTAGTGTAGGAAGTTGTTCCACTAACTTGAATTCCTTACAATTGGTATCAAAGCCTGATCACCATTGGTTTCAGTTGTGGGTTGTTGGGTTTTTTGAACTAATCCATATTTGAGTGGGAGATTGTGCAGAAGACACTTTGAGATCTTGTTGTAGGAATTTTAAGATGGAAATTTTGTCAGGGAGAATAGAGGTGGAGAAATATTTTGGATTTTTTTTGAGATGTGGAAGCTAAAGATGGAGGATTTGTTGATAGATCAAGATCTATGGGATGTTGTTGATGAGAATGTTTCAAGGCTTGCGGATCCTACTCAAGCTACTCAATATGATGTTATGGACCATAAAGCCAAAGGTCTAATTGGATTATGCTTGGTAGACTATGTTTTAAACAATGTCCATGAAGAGACCTCTGCACAAAAACTATGGAAGAAGCTTGGTGAGTTGTATCAAGCCAAATCTTTAGTGAACAAGATTTTCTCAAGGAAGAAATTGTATTCCTTGAGAATGGAAGAGGGTAGAAAAATTATAGACCACCTAGAAGCATTTAATATGCTAGTGGGTCAGTTGGCATCAGTTGGTGTCAAAATGGATGAGGAAGAGAAATGTCAGATCTTTCTTTGTTCTTTGCTTGATTCATGGGATTCTCTTGTTAGGGATATTGGGAGTACTTCTATTATTTTGAAGAATGGAGATGTGGCGGGTTCTTTGTTTTCTGAAGATATGAGGAGGAAGGTATCCATCAGTGCCAAGGAGGCCTTGAATGTTTGTGGAATACCTAAGGAAAAAGGCAAGAAGAATGAGAAGCGTGAAAAATCCAAGTCCGAGGGGAGATCTAAGTCTCTTGGAAAGTCTAAAGTTATTTGTTGGAACTGTGGTAAGCCTGGATATGTTCGTAAGGATTGCAAAGAAGAAAAGAAGAAGAAAAAGAAGAAATTTGATTCTAATTCTGAGTTTGAGAAGGAAGATGGTGATGCATTGATTGTAGCTTTGGAAACTCGTGCAGGCAATGATGCATGGTTAATCGACTCAGGTGCATCTTTCTAGATGACCTTTAATAGAGATTGGTTTTATGAATATGAAGAATTTGATGGAGGTAAGGTGTACTTGGGTGATGATTCTCATTTAGACATTGTTCACCATTGTAAAGTTAAAATTGGGTTTCCTGATTGTAGAATAAGAAAAATTAATGGTGTGTTGCATATCCCTGACTTAGCACAAAAATTGTCATCTATGAGAAAACTAATAGATGTGGGTGTGCAGGTGTATTTTTTGATGCAGGATGCAAGATGGTTAGAGGTGCTATGGTGATTGCTAGAGGTGTTAGATATGGGACATTATATAAGCTTGATGCATGCACTATTGAGTGCAATAGTACTTCTATGAAAAGAAAGTCTATAAAATAAGTGAGGGTTTCATCTTCAACAAATGGTAATGGATTTTGGGTACCCAAGGGTGCTCTTTCTTCTGAGACAAAGTTACCTATAGAGAAAAATATGTTATGGCACCAGAGACTTGGCCACATTGGAGAAAAGGGTCTAAGGACCTTGAAAAATAAAAAAAACATTGTTGAAGGTTTTTCTAATTGTAATCTTGAATTTTATTTTTATGAGCATTGTATTTATGGAAAACAAAACCGTTTTCAGTTTTACTCGAGTTCTCATAAATCTTGTGGTGTATTGGATCTTATTCACTATGATGTGTTTGGTCCTATAGATTTTCCTTCAATTGGTAAATCCACATATTATGTTTCATTTATTGATGATTACAGAAGAAGGACATGGGTATACTTTTTAAAGAGTAAATTTGATGTTTTCAACCAATTTAAAGAGCTTAAAGCAATGGTTGAGATGTAGGCTGAAAGAAAATAAAATGTTTGAGGATTGATAATGGTGGTGAATTTTTCTCTAATGATTTTGATAATTTTTTAAAGATTGTGGTATTCATAGACAAAAGACAACTCCGTATTCTCCAAAGCCTAATGGAGTTGCAAAAAGAATGAACAAGACATTGATGGAGAAGGCTAGGAGTATGTTGAGTGGTTCTAGTCTAGAATAAAGGTTTTGGGCTGAAGCTATTGCCACTACTTGTTACCTAATTAATAGGTCTCCTAGATCAACTCTTGTTGATAAGACACCTATGGAGGCATGGTCGAGCCACAAGCCTTCATTAAGAAATATTAGAGATTTTGGTTGCAAGGCATATGCACATGTGCCAAAGGAGAAGTGAAAAAAGTTGGAGAACAAGGTTGTGAAATCTATCTTCATCAGATATAGTTATGGTGTGAAATGATGCAAGCTTTGGGATCCTATTACATAGAAGGTAATACATAGTAGAAGTGTCATTTTTAGAGAAACTAAGCCTTTTTCTATTACATTGCAGCCAGAATAGAGTAAACAAGAAGATGCAATTAAATTTCCTTCTACGCCTGAGAAAGTTGAATCAAGGCCCATGGATAGACAAGAAGTTGAGGAGAGCTCATCCAACTACGAATCTCCAGAAGAGGAGGAAGAACTCCAAAATCATCTATTTCATAGGTCTACAAGGCATAAACAACCACCTGAAAGATATTCACTTGATGATTGGAGATGCATTTTTTCTTTGAATACTAACATGGATGAACCCAGATCTGTAGAAGAGGAACTAGGTATGAATTATGTAGAGTCTTGGAAGATTGCTATAGATTAAGAAATGTTAGCTTTGAAAAAGAATGATACATGGGATCTTGTACCATTTCCTGAAGGATGAAAAACTCTTGGTTGTAAATGGGTGTTCAAGAAAAATATTGGTTTAGATGGAGGTATTGAGAAGTACAAAGAAAGGTTGTTTGTGAAGGGCTACTCTCAAGTTGAGGGTGTTGATTATGGTGAGATATTTTCTCCTATTGAAAAAATGTCATCCATTAGATTTTTGCTTTCTATTGCTGCTACTAATGATTTAGAGGTTGAGTAAATGAATGTGAAAACTACTTTCCTTCATGGTGCTTTGGAGGAAGATATCTATATGACACAACCAAAGCACTATGTGGTGAAAGGTAAAAGTAAGTTGGTTTTCAAATTAAAGAAATCTTTGCATGGATTAAAAAAGAATCCTAGGATGTGGTACTAGAAATTTGATACATATGTGTTGAGTTTGGGATTTGAGAATTCTAAATTAGATCATTGTGTTTATTATAAAACTAATGGTGATCATTTCCTATTTATTTCATTATATGTTGATGATATGTTATTCATTGGTAAAGGGAAAGGTATGATTTTAGAACTGAAATCTCAACTTGCTGCTAAGTTTGAAGTGAAAGATCCTGGCGCACTAAACACATTCTTGGGATGGAAATTAGGAGAGATAGAGTGAAAAAAAAGCTATGTCTTGGCCAAAGTAAGTATGTCAATTCAATTTTACAGAGGTTTGATATGCAGGATTGTAGACTATTGTGTATTCTTGTTTCAGTTGGAACAAAGTTATCTATTTCAGATTGTCCAACATCTCCATCAGAGATGGAAGACATGAGAAAAGTGACTTACTAGAGTGTAGTTGGAAGTTTGATGTATTCTATAGTTTGTACTAGACCAAACATTGCCCAAGCAGTGGGAGTTATTTCTAGATATATGTCTAATCCTAGTAGAGTTAATTGGGATGCAATTAAAAGAGTCGTCATATATTTATGTCGTACCTCATATTATTCATTATGTTATCAAATTAATATGATGGAAGATGATATTTCCCTTCATATTCATGGTTATGTGGATTCAGACTGGGCAGGTGATGTTGATAGTAGAAGATCCACTGGTGCTTATGTGTTTACTTTATTTGGTGGTGTGATTAGTTAGATGAGTAAGCGATATGTTGTGGTTGCTTTGTCCACTACTGAAGCAGAGTATATGATAGCTAATAATTCTTTTAAAGAAGCCATTTGTCTTAAGAGACTATGTTTAAATATTGGAATAAAATAAGGTGCAATGACAATTTATTGTGATAGTTAGAGTGCGATATGTCTAGCCAAGAACCCAACGTTTCATGCCAAGACCAAGCACATTGATATATAGTGTCATTTTGTTAGAGATATGGTCAAAGATGGCAGGGTGAAACTGGTTAAGGTAGAGACTTTGATGAATATTGCTGATTCTTTAACTAAGCTTGTGAGCACAGAGAAGTTCAGATGGTGTTCAAAGACTATAAGCCTTTTGGCCCCTAGCAATTAGAGATGATGGTAACACCCTTTTGTTTCTCTTGCATGGTGTTCAAAAAGTGGGAGATTTGTTGGGAAAATGTGTCTCAACCTTGCAATTATATACAGTTTATTGTTGATAGGTGGTGACTAATGTGCAAATATTGTACACTTGTAAAAATTTCACTGACATGTCAAGGTTTTTTCCCATTGACACATCAAGGTTTTTTCTTGCTAACATGTCAAGGTTTTTTTCTTGTTGACACGTAAATATTTTTTCCTACTGAATCATCAAATTTTTTTCGTTAACACGTCAAATGAAAAATGACCTTGTAAACCCTAATTATAAAAGGTTCCAAAAATCTTGTTATAAGTGGGTGGGATGTATGTAGACGAGGTGTATTTCTAAGAGTCTGATAATGGTTGGGTTGCCTCTTGATCTCTGGTGGTGATACTCATGTGAGAAGCTTGCTCTACAAGTATATTGTAATCTTTTGATTTCTGAATAATATATTGGCCGGGTTTTGGAGTGTGGGATTTTTCTCCCGAAAGGGTTTTCCCCACGTAAATCATTGTGTTGTGGTATGCATGATATTTGTGTTTAAGTTTTTGTAACTATTAAAGTTTTGTTAAGTTTTGCATTTTTCTCCTCTCAAGATTAGTGTAGGAAGTTGTTTCGCTACCTTAACTTCCTTACACCTCCTCCTTTAGTTAAACATTTTTCACCTGTATATTCTTTCATTGTTTTAGTTGTTTTCTAGTTTTTCATTGTACATGTAGGTGGATAAATTTTATTTTTGGGGATAACTCCTTGAGGGGGAGTTAGTAAATTTCATTCAGTTGTTTTCCTATACATATGCATCAAATTTTGGAGTTTACATGTGTGTTACTGACACACCCTTTGCCTTTGATGTCAAAGCGGGAGAAGTTTGATGATTGGAAATAGTGTATGTTTTGAGTTTTTGGAGATTCATTTTTGGCACATGTTGCCATCAATGAAAAAGGGGGAGATTATTGAAATAATGAAGAAGGAACCACTTAATGTATTGTCATTGATGCCAACATTAATTGTTAATATTTTCACTAATTCGGTGAAAAAAATGGAGATATCTTAATCCAGTATTTTGGTCTGTATTCACTCACATGATAAGATCTACCTATACAATAATAATATGTTATTCTTTACCATTATGCACATCTATGTTGAACATTTCAGTTGGTTTGGATGTATAGTTTGAAATTTTAGTGACAATAGTTTTCCATGTAGTTTTGGCTATATACAGTGAATTTGGGTATGAGTAATCCAATCCCTATTCCTTCAGTGATTGGAATCGATCTTTGCAATTTTGTGAGATTGATTAGAAGTGTCAATACATTATATATATTTTCCTAATGGCACATGTTTATGTGATCAGGTTGATCACTAGTATTGATTAGTTGGCTTATTTTGTTATTAGGTCTAATTCTTGGCCGACATAATGCTTGGCGTATGTTGTGGTGATTAAATATGTGTTGTGAATGTTAGTAAGATCTATTTTAGGTCCATGCCAACCTAAATCAAGAGTTGCACATTTGGGTTGAGTGTGAAGATTTTTTTGATTCAAGTGTGGTGCTGATAAGGTAATTTTGATTTAATATAGGGATACATTTATTTAGGTTGACCTAATTGATGTATGCGGATGTATTGGGTATATATGTAAGACACTTTTGAAGTTGTAGGTGTAGCATGATGTGTGATATGATGCAAACATACTAAGTAGTGCGATCTGAATAGCAATAGATATATTGTGAATGTTGAGCAATTGTAAAGAAGAGCAATGTTTTGTGTTTTATATTTGATATAGTGCATAGAGACAACATTCAACGCTTCAAAGGAGTTGAATTCAACATAAGTAAGGTACATTTTTTATCAGTTCACATCTTGGCTATGTGTCCATTTTTGTTTTGTATTTATCTTTTTGTGGCTATGAGCCCTATTAGATAGTGTGTCCTGGTAGTGAGACTTTGTAATATATTATAACCGATTATAATATATTGTGAGCTAATCCTCAACGTGGTTTTTCACTTTTGAGTTTTCCACGTAAAAATATTGGTGTTCATGTGTCATGTGATCTTGTGATTGTTTCATTATTTCATTCATTGTTGTAGTTATATATGTTTTCTTAATTGGATGGATTATGATCAAATATTGGTTTAAGGGGATACTGATTCACCCCCCCTCTCAGTATTCTAGGTGTTCAACAAAGATAAATTTCTTATATGGTGATTTAGAGAAATAGATCTACATGACATATTTGGAGCACTATATTATAAAGGATAAGGATTCATTGGTTTAGAAGTTAAATAAATCTCTTTATCATATTGAATAGTCTCCTATAATGTGGTACACAAAATTTTATTCATATGTGTTGACATGAAATTTGTTAGATCCAAATCGTATTATTGTATTTATTATAAGTGGGATGGTGATTAGTTTTTTATTATCACTTTATAAATGGATGACATGCTATTCATTACTAACAATAATGACATGATTAGGGATTTAAAAGTTTAGTTTTCATCATATTTTGACATAAATAATTTGGGGGCTACTAGGTTTATCTTAGGGATAGATATTATAAGGAATAGATCTAATATAAAACTTTGGTTGAGCTAAAGGAAGTATGTTATCTCTATTTTGTATAATTTTAGCATGATAAATTATAGATTAGTGAGTGTTCCTATTTTTATGGAAATAAAGTTATTAGTTGAGAAATTTCCATCCACACCTAGTGAGATGGAGTATATGTACCATGTCCCTTATACTATCGTAGTAGGGAGCCTATGGTTTATACTAGATCAAATATTTCCCAAGCAATGGGAGTCATCTAATTCATGGTTAATCTTGGAAAAGATCACTAGATAAAAGTGAAGATAATCTTTGGGTATTTGTGGGGCATTATAGATAATTATAATTTCTAATAGGTTGGTAATATAGGTCACTTGTGTCCAAGTGGTAGTATTTTTATTAGTCACTTATAATTAAGGGATAGCAATAATAAAAGTCGCTTATAGCCAAGGGGTAGTGGTACTACAAGTTACTTTCAACGTAGGAAGATTGGTGGAAATTTTAGTAGTATCAATGAGGACTTACAATATTTAGTCAAGATTCAAGGATTTGTTGATGAAAATTGGGAAAGAGATGTAGACAATAGGATCCCAAAAAGTGGTTATGTGTTTATCTTGTTTGGTGGTACCATTAATTGAATAAGTGACACATTATGGTTGCTCTTTCCACTATAGAGGAAAATCATATAATATCTACTCATTCCTATAAGGAGGTTATTTGGCTTCAAGTATTATGTTCAAATGTTAGGCTATGTCTGGAAGAAATGAGAAGTAACCGTGATAGTCAAAGTGTCATTAGCTTGGTAAAGAACTTGATTGTTCACACTTAAAAAAGCACATTGATGTTCAATATTATTTTGATGACATGATGGAGGATATGAGAGTTATGTTAGAGAGGTTAGATACTTTGGTGATAGTTATAAATTATTTAAGAAAGACACTGAGAACAAATAAGTTTAGGTGTCATCTCATAGCAGTTAGTTCACATATTGTTAGTGTTTCCATTTTTATCTTGTGAACCCCATGATCGATAAGATCTTGGATAAGTTTTTTGAGAGTCATATAGTTTGAAATATTATGATATTTTGTGAAATGATATTCATAATAGTCATTATCTTTGTACCATGAAGGTTTGAATAGTGGTTCTTCATAATGCCTAAATTCAGGAAGTTTTATTAAGTTCAATTGGTTCAATTTACACAAGATCGTTTCAATAGGTTCTCCCAATGGAGTGTATTTGCATCTGGGTGGATAATTAATGTATCTTGGTGGTGGTGGTGGTGGTGCCCTTGGAATATTAGTGTTTTGGAAATTTTGTTGGTTATGCAATTGTGTGTTTGATTGAGATGGTGTGTTTATCACAATTTTTGTGTCTACCACATCGTCACTAGTTACATTCTTATTTTTGGCCCATATACGGGGTTTGTCACTTGAAATAGATGGTTGGTGATTGTTCTTATAGATTTACATTTCTCCTTTAGCGATGAGTGCTCTCTCAATGTTGAATACCTTAGAGATGAGTTATTCAAAGGTTGTTGCATATTGCATTTGTAATTGAAAGGTGAGATATGTGTTTAGGTTGCTTGCAATGATTTTGACTTGTTATTTTTCAAGCATTGGATATTTGCACTTGCTCACATTGTGTCTCCATCTTTGTAGGAAAGAGGCAAAGGATTCTCCTTTATTTTGTTTTAGAGTGTATATTTCTTCCAAGGTGATTTCAATATCAATATTATAAGAGAAATGAGCTACACATTGGTCTATAATTTATTAAAACATTTTAATTCCTTGTGGTAGATGTGAGAACCACTCTATAGCTTTCCCACCCAAACTACATGATAAAAAGGCACATTAGATATGAATAATTATATGATACGTCCATGAAAGATACATAGAATTCTCTTCTGTATATTCAGGGTTACCATAGCCTTTGTATTTATCAAACTTTGGCATTTTAACATTTTGGGGAAAGGGTAACATTGCTATGCATCTGTCAAATGGATATGGACATAATTATTGGACAGTGTATGAATTCTTTGTCTTTCCTAGTTGTATATCCTAAATTTTTTATGTTCATTTGAATTTGTGAGGAAATATCTATAGGTGGAATGTTTGGTAGTGAATTGTAAGCATTGTATATATTTGGAACTTGATATGTACATGTGTTTGTGCCATATGGATGGTATGAATATTGAGGACATGTTTGATATTTTGGATTCGGTTGGGGTCAAGGAGGTACATTGTAAGGTAAATATTGGTGTTGGAGTATGATGTTTGGTTGGTTTTTTTGTTGCATGGATTGTTGTTGTTGTTGTTGTTGTTGTTGTTGTTCAAGTAACTGTTGTTGGGCTTGTAACTGTTGTTGAGCATGCAATTATTATTGAGATTGTAATTGTTGTTGTGCTTGAAGTTGTTGTTGATATGCCATTTTTTTATTGGTGTGATGTGGTAGGATTAGTTTGAGGATTAATGTATTGATTTTGTGGAATGATGTTGTGTTAGGGAGGTTGTTGATGGTGACTTTGAGGTTGATAATGAGGTTGAGGTTGAGGTGCTTATTGAGGTTGATAGTGGAGTTGAGTTTGAGGTGTTTCTTGAGGTGGTTGTTGATGAACATGTATGTTTTACAAGGGTGGTGTAGTAAAAGGATTTCTCACATAGTTCATCAAATTTGGATTTGGTTGGTTGGTCTATGTGGGTGGATTGTTTGTATTTTGAAAGCCTATGTTTCTTGGGGTCCCTAGACCTTAAGTGTTATATAAAAAAATGTTATATTGATTTGCAAAGTTATTTTGATTCACTCCTTGTAAAGTGACCATGGGTTGATTTGGTATATCTGTTGAAGGAGGATTTGGTATTTGTTTAATGATATGATGCACTAAAGGGTCAATTCCTTGTGGATGGTTCCTCACTCCAAAACTTGAAAATGCTGGTTGATCCCTAAGTTTATTGATATCAAAATCTAAGGGGAATTCAACACTAGCTTGTGTGATTTTTAACATGTGTAGGTTTGGATCAAGACTTAACATAACATTTATTTCCTTGGTAAGAGATGGGTCTTGTGACATCTCTAATATCTATTCAAGAGTGAAGTCAAAAGGTTTGTTAGTGTCATCCACTATATGGACTTTTTCAGCTTCAACAAGATTGGGTTGCACTTTTGTTGGTAAAGGAATTGCATACCATTTAGGATTAGTTTTAGGCATTCCATATGCTTGATCACTAGCACTTGTGGTAGTGGGTTGAGTTGAGCCACTAGGATTATTCTTCATTTTATTTTGAGATCTAGTTGTGACCATAAAACTTGTATTGTCCTAGGAGATATGGATTTTGAAAGTGTATGAAGATGTTTTTTTTGGGAATATTTGAGTGGCCTCAAATTGAGCTAGTAAAGACACCTTAAGCTTATTTGGACCAATGATGAATGTTGCTTAGATGAATGGATTAAGTGAAACCTTGAATTTTGGACAAATTTTGCTTTGGATAAAATATTTTGTTTAAGATGTGTTTTAGGGATGATCCTTGCTTGTAGTAGACAAATGAGTCCAAGCTAAGGAGGATGATAATGGGATCCACAAAATTTGGGAGTAGATAATGAATCCAAAGAAAGTTAACTCATAATTTTTTGACACTAATTCAAGTAAGTACTTGAGAGAAAACAATTTTTAAAGTAAAGAGCTAAACTAGGAGATGATTTAGATATTTTGAGCCAAAAGTGAGCTATGTCAAATTCTAGGGTATTTTTTTTGAATGGATTGGTTTTATATTCTTGATGGAGTTGAATTGTTCCAATTATGACTAGAGGTGTTTAGACTAATTCAAAGTGAAGTAGTGGCATGAGATGAAGATGAAAATATGGTGAATCGAAGGTCATCCTCGATGAACCGAGAGTCATGGGGCTTGGCTTGAAGGATGCTAACTACTCCTTGGGGTACAAATTTCATTCCCCCCCTTTATACAACCCACTGAGAAATGTGCTTGAGATTAAAACTTGGGGTGATGAGGCCCCCAAGAAATTCTCCTACTTTTAAATAAGTGACTATGGTCTTTCTTTTGATCCCTAAGATCATTGTTAGGAGTCACGAGGATAGAGTATACACACATACCTCAATTTATACAACATATTGCAAGTTAATGGTATTTTTGATTTACAAGATCACACCAGGTGCAAGGAAAGAGAATACATACACATCAACCTACAAAAAACACCATAGAGTTATTTTTAAGTGCACCAAGGATTCAAATATATAGTTCAATTTTTAAAACACCAAATTCAAATGTGCAAGTTGGTAAATTTTAAAAGCCAAATTGAAGTGTGCAAGTTATTGGTTCAATTTTAAGCACCAAATCAAATATGAAAGTTGTATTGTTATTTTTAAGTGCACCAAGGGAAAATAAAATTTGTATTGTTCATTTTAAATGCACCAAATGAAATGTGACATGACATTAAATTTTAATTGTACAAAGGGAAAATGAGATTCCTAGATTAAATCAAAAGCCTACAACAAAAAATGTTAGTATTTTCATTTTCTAATCTTCCTCCATCGATCACCAAATGCTGCAAACTATTAGATAAAATTAGGAAAATAGAGGATTGTTAAAGGTTAGTCAAAATAAAGAATTCAAACCAAGCTACAAACCTTATCGAAATATAAGCATTTTTTCCTAACAAAGGCATCAAACTTCTGAACAAAGGTGTTGCACTGTCAATCTGCAAAGGCGTTGATCTTTGGAAAAGGCTTTAAGATTTGAACAAAGGCACGAAACTCTACTGCAAGAAAATAAAGAGCAATTAGAACAAAAGTGAAAATTTATGACAAAGGCGCTGATATTCTAATAGAAAAGACATCACAATTTTTTAAGGGAATAAATCTTTGAATAAATACATTGAATTTTCTTGTAAACATACAAAAGATGAAGTAGTCAGATGCGTCAGGCTTTAAACAAAGGCATTGATCTTTGATGTGCAAATGTATTGATATTTTGAAAAGGTGACACACACTGTCTCTGCAACCTACAAGGCCGATAAAAACTTCATAAAAATGGTTAGAATAGGGACGTGGGTCCCACTAGGCATGCCAAAATATCATAGGGGAAGTAATTGAGCATGCAAAAAAACCATGAATGAAGTAATTAGAGTTTAAAAACACTAAGAACTAAAATCAAAGCAATTAAATCACTTGGAAGTTCAAACCTTCAATATCATTGTGTATTGATGCATAATTGTGATGTGGATTGCTCAATTTGTGCATAATCCATGTTGCAAAATCTTGATATGAGAGGTGTGATTCACAAATAGGTGCTCAAATAATCAAGAAATGACTTAATAATTCTAGAGTTCCTATGCTTATGGGGATTGTGAATGATTTCCATGTTGATGAAGGCTTGTTTTATAGATTTTGGAAATTTTGATCAACGGTCAAGATTCAATCTCACAATCAATGGATGAGAGGAAATGAAGGAGGTGAGTGTGGATCAAGGAGGATCAATGGTTGAGGATTCATGAGAGCTTAAAAATATCCCTAATTTTATAGAAATAGGTTGGACTAGATATTTTGAATTGGAAGGAAGAATTTGAATTTGAAAAGGGAATATTCTTTGTGCAAGTTGGAGGATTGGAGGAAAAATAGTCAATTGAACAATTATGAAAATCATTTAATTGTGAGGATGGGAGGAATTAAGTTTTTTAATTAAATAATTGGGAATTATTTAATCAAAGGGGGAAATTAGCATAAAAATGATTAATTAATCAAATAACCCTAATTATTCAATTAATAGGAGAATAAAGTGAATTTAACAAAATAATTAGACATTATTTAATTAAATGGAGGAATTAGATGATAATGAGGAAAATGATGTTAGTGAAATCAAGATGTGTGATATAGTCAGGACATTTTTAGGTGTCTACAATGATAAAGTAACAAAGGGGGTAAAACACAACAAAACTAGAAACACCTAAAAAAATCCAAGCAAACCTAGAAAAACCTAAAAATATCTAGGAAAACCTAAAAAATATTAGAAAAGAAAAAGATTCAAAATATTCTAGGGTTTAGGGTTCATCAAGGTCCAATAGGAACTTGGCGAAGGCAATGAATAGGACACAAGACCTGAAAAATTATTGATCATTGGGCCATGTGCCAATAGGACCTAGGCATATGTGCCTCATTTTATTGATCATTTTTTTAATTTTGATACTATACCATACTTACCAATGATGCTATATTTATATATTTCCATCAAAATGTATGGATAATGCACCTATATTTATATGTGTGGATTTGTTTAAGCTTATATTAGATATAATTCTTCACATTCATTTTTTTCACTATGATACGTGTTTGTATATATGTAGACACTTAAAACTATCTTGATTATATCACATACTTGATTTCATGAATTAACACCATTTCTAGTCTATTTCACCTAATCTTCCATTTAATTAAATAATGTTAATTATTTAGTTAAATTCATTATTTCTTCTATTAATTAAATAAAACAAATTTATTTAGTTAATTCACTATTCTCCACACTAATTTCATTCTCACTTGATTAAATAATTCAAATTATTTGATTAATTGTCATTCTTCACACTTTTCTTAAATAATTCATTATTATTTTATTAAATCATTTATCTCATTCATTTGCACAATTAAATAATTTTAATTAATTGTTTAATTGACTAATTTCTTTCAAATCCTCCAACTTTTCCCACTTTCACAATGAATATTCCCTTGGGATATGCCATTTTCAAATTCAAATATTTCCCACAAAATGGAAATATCTCCAATATTCCTCCAACATATTTCCTAAAAATTAGGGAATTAATTCGGTCTCTCATGGATCCTAAACCAATGATTTGATATTTGATCCATTCCTCATGGATTGCCATCCTTGATCCATGCTCATTCCTCTCATTCAATTTCATCCATTGATTATCCTTTTTGATCTTCACCATTGATTCTCATTTCAAAAATCTATAAATAGTGAGCCATTTCTTCATAATAATCATCCACAAGCTTTGAGTAAACTTACTCTCTTGAATTGAATTTGTAATTTGATCAATTTGAGTGTACTTTGTGGGTCATTTGAATTTATTTCATCCATTTTCTTTGCATATCATGATTTTTTTCTAAATTGTAGCAATCCACATCCATGAAGGACATAATCCCTCAATGGGATTAAGGTTTGAATCTTTTGAAGTAACTTTCATTTGATCTTTCTTTGAAATTTCTCATGTTTTGAAAGTTTATTTGTTTAATTGATCATATCTTTATTAATTTGATTCAATTTATCTTTTAATTGGTCAATTGAGCTTATACATATACAAAATGGCATGCCTAGTGGAACCCCATGTTCCTAGCAAACAAATTTTGCTTTAGATTTTTGTGCTTTACATGAATAGGAAGCAAAATAGTGCACTTTTTAGTTACATAGCGACACACTTGAAATATTGTGACGCAATTTCAAATATTATGACGCACTTGAAATGTTGCGATGTAGGTATTTTCTCAAAGGCTGATGTGCTTGTAATTGCGATGCATTTGTTGATTTTAATGCTTTCTATTTGCATGTCTGATAGAGTGGCAAATTGTAAATCCTAACACACTTGAATAAGAAACACTTGTAGATATGCAAAGAAACACAGTTGTTTGAAAATCTGATGCACTTGTCTGGAAGATCGATGTAGTTGCAGGTGAAACAAAGAGTTAAATTCTAGGTTTATCATTTGAATTTCAAGTTTATTTGACATATAACCCTAACCTAGTTTTCTATTCTCTATTTTTGTTAGGACTAACATTTCTTTTGTATAGTCTAAGTGAGGTATTAAGCAAGAGGCCAAGTGTTTATTAACATTCCACCATCATGAATGCATCGAATTTTCAAAAGTGTTCATCAACACTTGTGTGAGGGATAATCTAAGAGCTATTTCAATTTAAAGCTTTAACTTAGGTTCATTTTACATTTTGTTCTTAACAATTGGACAAATACAACTTGAACTTTTCAATTTGGCCTTAAGAATTGAACCACACAATCACACCTTCATTTGGGTTTTAAAAAGAATAAAAAATTCTCACACTTCATTTGATGCTTTTAAAATTTACTTACATTTATCTTTGGTGCGCCTAAAATGAACAAGAGTGTGTGTTGTGTCTTCTATGCTTGGTAGACTAGTAAGTGCATATCCTCTCCCCTTATGGTTCGTGTGATCTTGGGTAAAGAGAAACACTTCTAGTTTTCAATTTGTTCATTGTAAACCCTATAATATTTTGCTACGTATCCTCTCCCCTTGCACTTCGTGCAATATTGGTTGAAGAGAAATAGCATCACCTTCATTTTATTTTCTTTGGAAGTAAGATACCTTCCTTGAGACACATCCTAACTGAGAACTCAAGGGTTCAACCTCAAGCAGAATTTAGGGGCACACTATACAAATTGGTTGAGAGTGAAATTTGTAGGTTAAACTGTGCATGTAGTGCTCCCAACTTGCGTTATGAGACTACAATTTTCTAGTTCTCAAAGGTGATGTTCGAGAGGTCGTAAGTATTCACCTAATACCCACTAAAAACATATTTGTTCTAGATATCTAAACGACATCGAACATTTTCTCAAGAAGATGCAATGGAATAGTATCATTCCATCAAGATATTCTTTATTACTGATTGCTTGTTGAGGTGATAAACACCTTGTAAGGAAATTTTCCTTTCAAAGTAAGAGGTGTATTGTGTACGCATGCATACTCTAGTCATTCGCTCAAGCTAGGTATTCTATCACACAAACCTGACTTGAGAAAATACACCCACTTGAATAAATATGAATGTGCTTTATTTGTGTTCTATCAATATTTTATTAATGAGCTTTGTGGAAGAAAGCTCATGAAATATCCCCCTTACCTATTGAGTAGGTAAATACATTGCTTGTCATCAAAAAATTAAAACAAACATTTAACTTGGTTATGCCAAAAACTTTAAACCCTTTGAATATAATTGGATGCACTTGAAGGAAATTATACTACTACATGCATCTAAGTATATCTTGTTTTTATCAAAACAATATCTTAGTGTGCTTCCGAGTATTTTTGTTCATATCTTTGCTCATTATGTCATATTAAGCCTAGGGAACTATAATTTAGCACTTTGGTTTTCACAAATTTTGATCTTTTGTGAAAAACAAATTGATTTATTGTAGGCATCTTAGTCTTAAATAATTAATAATCAAGACTTCTATGTGGTAAAAATAATTCATACTAAATCAGATTTTAAAAATTGAACCCACAAAGCAATATTCAAAAACACTTGGTTACTTGATTCAAAAACACTTTGTTACTTGGTTCTAACAAAACAAAGAAGGAAATTCATGCTCAAGATTGTTTTTATCAAAACAATTTTTGATTTATCCTTAGATCAAAACATTACTCTACATCAAACATTGAAACATTTTACAAGGTTCTTTATCACAAACATTTGGAAATTTTCAAAAATAAAATTATTTTGTCATTTAGGGATCAAAATAATTCAACATCAAAATTTTAAACATCCAATAAAACATCATAAAAATATCATATAAAATCAACAAACTTAAACATTTGGGTATGAATCACTTAGGTTTGAAATTTTTATCACCCACTAATTTAGCCTTATCCTTGAAAATGATCTTTTTTTCAAGGTGTTTAGGTTGAATTAGCAAACATCATTGTGAAAAACTAACTTTGAAGTCATGAGTCTACTCTCAAAGTAGTAAGTTCATAATCAAACACATCAAAATAAAAATCAAACCAAATCCTAGGTGTAGTCCAAGTCAAAAGTTTCATATCATTCATATCATCATCATCATTGATCAAAATAAAACTAAGAAATCATCATTAACAAAAAATTTGAGGTTAAAAAATACATTTCCAATCTTGTACGATCACAACAAGATCACAATGCAAGAAAGCTATGGAGACTAACCCCATTGAATCAAGGGATCCTAACTCAAATTTATATTAAGGAGGGACCAAAACCACATGAGATTACTCAAGAAGACATCATGGAGTTACAACAAAACCAAGATTTTTGTCATTCAATGGAAGTGTTAATGAAACAAGACCCTACACAATACATGATGAAACTTGCACAAATGGGTGCTAAAATTCCATCTAACTTTGATGTTAATGCATTAAAGGAACCACCCCTTGAGCAAACAACACAATCACAAGATCAAGCTTTCGCTCAATACGCTTCAAGGAATCACCCACAAGGGAGTGTATCCTTTATACACAATGTGATCCCACAAGTATCAAAACCAATGGTGAGTATACAAGGAGGTGCTACAACAAGTCATTCAATTAAACATGATAATCCCAAATAAAATACTCAAAATTCAAATCATACTAATATAAAAGTAGGAAATGTGGGTTCTTACAATACTTCAAGTACACGTACATTAACTACATCAAACCAAAACTTGGTAGGATATGGGTTTAATCAATCACCTTTTACTCGCCAACCCTTAATTCAAGGTTACAATCAACTATCATCACAAGATCATCAAACACAAAATCAAGGTCATGTGGGTCCAACTCAAGGTCATGTTGTTTAAAATCAAGATCATGTTGGTCTAACTCAAGGTCATGTTGGTCCAAATCAAGGTCCACCTCAAGGTCATGTTGTTCAAAATTTAAATCATGTGGTTCTAGATCAAAATCACATGGTTTAAAATCAAGGTCATGTTGTTCCTGAATCAAATTCATATTATTCAAAATCAAGGTCATATTGGTCAAAATCAAGGTAACATGATATCAAATCAAATTCAAAACATGGTTACAAATCAATACTTGATTCAAAATCAAGGTTACATACCTTCAAATCAAAACAATATGATTCAAAATCAAGGTCAAAACCTTCAAATTAAAACAATATGATTCAAAACCAAGGTCAAATGCCTCTAAATCAAAACATTGTTCTAAACCAAATCATGGGTGCAAACCAAGGTCAAATGGGTATAAATCAAGGCAACAATTTTCCAAATCAAAACATGGTGCCCAATCACAATGGTGTTTCAAATCACAACATTGATTCTAATCACAATATTGTCTCAAATACAAGCATCACTTCACATTAGCATATTGTTCCTAACCAAAACATGAATCAACATTAAGGATTTTCTCATGATCCAATGCAAGCACAAAAAATCTATACACAACATATGCTTGATCAATAACAAGGTCAAAAATATCTTAATCCCCAAGGTCAATAATACAATCCATCACAAGGAAATGAAACACCACAATACCAATATGGTAAAACATATAACACACCATACAATACACCTCATTACCAAGATCATATGTATGTTCCACCATTGGTCAACACAAACATGGAAATTTCCTCACAAGTACAAACATTGTCACAAAGAATACACAATATTCAAGTGGGAAAGGTTAAAAAGTCATATGCAGTCCAAGACTTATGCTAGTATCCATTTTATAGGAGCATCATAATGATACCTTTCCCTCCAAACTTTGAGATCCCAAAGTTTGAAAAGTGCAAGGGAAGAGGAAATCTTGAAGAACACATAAGGGAATTTTATGTTGCTTGTATGGAGGTCTCTTACAATGATTCATATCTTATAAGACTATTCCCAAGAAGCTTGGGTGGACTAGCAATGTAATGGTTTTCACACCTTCTTCTAGTAATTAGAACATTTCAAGAAATAATTGATCAATTCATTGCATATTTCTCATATAACATTGATGTCGACGTTAAATTGGAGGACCTTTACATATTAAAGAAAAATAGAGGAGAACCTTTTGTTACCTTTTTGCAATGTTGGAGACACAAAGCTAGCAAGTGCAAATGGACCATTCCTAAAAAACAACAAGTAGAAATACTTGTTGGAAATATACAAACTGATTTGGGTTTTCAACTACATATGCAGTGTGTCTCCACATTTGAAGAGCTAATCTCAAAAGGGATTACAATTGAAAAATCTATAATTTCAAAAGGATCCATACAAATATAAATTGATAAACCATCATCAAGTAATAACAACAAACCTTGATTTTGGGATAAAAATAAGAACAATACTAATGATGGTTTTGTGGATGCAAAGGTGGTCATCAATTATCCTCCTAAACCTACATTCCAACAACCTAATCAAAAAATGTGCAAACAATCAATACTCAAGAACAAGGACAAGTAAGAACAAATAATTATCCTCCAAAATAAAAATACACTCCTTTGGGAGAACCCATTGAAACTTGAATAAATTACTTCAAAATAATCTTATTAAAGTTCTTGATTTTTGTCAATATCCCAAACTTGAAGTTAAAGCACCATGGTACAAAGATATATTTTTGTGAATATCGTCATATCAAAGGTCACAAAACATCTAGTTGTATGAAATTGAAAAAAGTTATTCAAGACCTTATAGACCATGGAGACATAAATGTTGATCAACAAGAAGGAATGTTAGGAAATAAGGACCTTGGAATTTATAAGAATCTAATTTCAAAGCATGGACAAGGAAATTATAAAGGAAAATGAAAGGTGTATAACCAAGTGAGTCATGTCTATGAAAATGTCGTAGGAAACACACATACATTTGATAATCATATGTTTGTCATCACAATACAAGGAAGAAATCCTGAATGTGGAGTCAACACATGGTGAGGGAAGGTTACAATACAAGAGGATCCTTTACCACCAAAGGTATCATCTAAAGAAAATACCAAAAATTATAGTCTTCTTGATCAACTTAAGAAGACACCAACCCAAATATCTATTCTAGAACTATTGAAGATATCACCAATTCATAAGGAGATCTTAGAAAAAGCTTTATCTTGATCAAGTGTACCTAATGACATTGAAATTGAGAAATTACAAGCCATGGTAGGCCATATTTCATCCACTCACCATAATTTATTCACATAACATGATCGCCCATCCCAATCATTCCACAATTGTGCACTCCATCTTGAGGTATATGTGTGCGAGAACAAAGTGATGAGAGTCTTAATAGATGGGGGTGTGGGTTTGAAAATTTGTTCCCTCCAACTAATCAAACACTTGGGATATTCAGAAGAGGTCATAGAAAGAAGTGGAGGAACAACAATCAAAGGCTATGATGGTGAAGAAAGGGATTCCAAAGGTACCATAACATTACCTATCCAAGTGGGACCCACCCTAGCAGAAGCCACATGCCAAATTTTGAATCTTGACCTACCATACAATATATTACTTAGTTGGCCATGGATTCATGCTATACAAGCAATTGATTCTACTTTCCATCAATGTATCAAGTTCTCCTATAATGGACCACTATTCATGGGGATCTAGAGCCATTCTTCTATTATAGAGGACTAGATGAGAAGTATCAAAGGGTATTGCAAGTCCCTAAGAATGATGAGGTTTCAATACCTTCTTCCTTTTTTGATCTAACCACACTACCATCTACTTATAGTTCTTCACCTACACCTAAATTGAAAATGCCAGATATCAAAATCAAAACCAAGGATAGTGTTTGTGGAGATAATACAACCTTTTAGATTCCTTCTTGGGACAACTAAGTTCAAATCCAAAGTCTCATGGTGAGCCACAATATTGAGAAGGTAACTAAAAGGATCACACAAACCAAATTTTATAAATGGGGAGATCTAAATATCGAAATCATAAATGATGGTAATGTATCACAATGGATATATCAAGACAAGAAAGAGGAACTCCTATTAGTAGTGGACACAAGAAAGAAGGGATTTTAGATAATAAAAAATATGGGTTACAAAGGCATAGGTGGCCTTGATCTAAACCAACAAGGAATGAGGGAACCAATAATACATGTATAATGCATAAATAACATTGGTCTTGGTTACACCTCAACCAAAAATGTGGTCCCTAATGTCAACAATATTACAATCGAAGAGGATAAAGTTTCCTTATGGTTAAATACATTTGAGTACACAAGTATCTATGATGAACCAATGTGCATAATAAAACTATTTGAACATGCATAAATGAACATGATTACCACTACCTTCTTTTCCTCATCAACCCAAGCCAACAAAATAACCCTCATTTATCCTCAATTATCCTTAATTAATCAACTGGGATCAACAACACACACTGGTTCTATATTCATGAGAGAATGATTAGGTGATTTTAGAATTAATGGGAGCTAAACATCATATCTTTGGAGATCACAAGGTAGGCTTTGACATTGAATTATACACAAAATCCTATTTTGGGGAGATGATTGAATCCTTCAATCAAAAAAGATAAAATTTGAAAATCAATACACTATTTTAAGTGAAAACCATAATGTGACACTTTCTTATCATAAAAAAGTAAAAATAAATGACACATCCAAAGGTGAAAACCTCTCTGGGGCACTTGAGGATGGGGGATTCAAAATCCCCCATTTAGAGCAAGAAAAGACAATAGTTCTAGTAGATCCATGCAAGCCAATTAACATTGGATTAAAAGAAGCTCCACAGATAACATTTCATGTTGCTTCATTAGATGATTATGAAACACATAACCTGGCCAAATTTATTAGGGAAATGAAGGTATGTTTTGCATGGTCTTATGTTGATATGCCTAATCTTGATACATATTTAGTAGTACATCATCTCATAGTAAAACCTGATGCCAAACCAGTCAAATAGAAGTTATCAAAGATGCATCCCTAGATAACATTAATAGTAAAGGTGGAACTACAAAAAATAATTTATGTTGGGTTCATTTGACCAATTTATTATCTTGAGTGGGTTTCCAACCTGGTTCCAGTCTCCAAACCCACTGTGGGTATAAGGATCTGCACTAACTTTAGAGATTTGAACAAAGCATGTCCTAAGGATGATTTACATTTAATTAACATTGATATCATCATAGATCTCATAAATGGTCATGAAATACTATCACTCATGGATGGAATTTAAAGGTACAATCAAATCATGATTTCTAAAGAGGATCAACACAAAATGGCCTTCACATGTCTGTGGGGAACCCATTGTTGGAACATAATGGAACTCAGTCTAAAAATGTAGGAGCTATATATCAAAGGGAAATGAAAATAATCTTTCATGACATGATTTATAAAATGGTGGAAGATTATGTAGATGTTATCTTGGCCAAATAATTAACAAGGAAAGGAAATTTGGGTGTACTATGGCCAATTTTTGACAGGCTTGAAAAATATAGTGTAAGGTTGAATCCAAAAAAGTGTCTTTGACCACTAAAAAACTCTTAGGATACATAGTGTCATGAAGAGGCATTAAATTTGATCCAACGAAAGTGAAGGAAACTATGGAAATGGAACCAAAAAATTCACTCAAACAACTAAGGAGCCTTGAGGGAAATCTTCAATCAATTAGGAGATTCATAGCACAACTTGCAAATAAGTGTCATCCTTTCACTCATCTTCTTCACAAGGGTGTAGCATACAAATAGGATGATAATTGTGAACAAGCATTCCATATGCTCAAAATTTATTTGGAAAAACCCCCAATCTTGATGTCGCTAATAATGGGAAAATATTTGATTCTATTTGTGTCAACAAGTTTAGTAGCTCTCAGAGCTCTCCTAGGTTGGCATGATGAAAATGGAAAGGAATGGGCTATCTATTATATAGGCAGGACTTTAGTGGGCTTTGAGCTTAACTTTTCACCTATAGAGAGAGCTTTCTTAGTAGTTATTTTTGCTTCCCAAAATTTAATACATTACATGTTATCACATTAGGTTAAGCTTATTTCCATGGTAGATCCATTGAAATATCTATTATCCAAATCTACACTCACTAGTGAGATGGTGAAATGGGTGATGATCCTAATTGAATTTGATATTGAATATGTAGATCAAAAAGTGATCAAAGGAAAATTCATAGCAGACTAGTGGGATAAATCACTATTAGAGTTAGAGAAGCCACTGATATCAAAATTTCCAGATTAATCCATCTTTACCCTCACAACATATAAGTAGTGGAAATTATATTTTGATGGATCACATACTCAACATGGGTCTAGAGCAAGAATATTGTTTATCACTCCATAAGGAGATTGCGTACCCAAGTCTTTTAAATTGAAATTTACTTGTACCAATAATATAGCAAAGTATGAAGCATTGATTATGGGATTAAGAACAACAATTCAATGGAAAATCCAAGAGCTTCAAGTATATGGTGATTCACAATTGATAGTGAAAGAATTCAATGATGATTATCAAATGAAAGATGATAAGCTCACACCAGACAAGAAAATGGTGGATACCTACAAGGAGTAATTCATTTACATAACTTTTGAGTAGATACCAAGGGTGAACACTAGAGTAGCTAATACAATGAAAACTATTGGTTCATTAATGGATATAACAAAGAATATAGCTCAAAATGTGATTTCCTTGTGGAATAGCTTCTCATACTAGCATTTGAAGTTCCAGAGTTAGAATTCATGTAACCCCTAACTCACACAAAACCTTTATTAGAAGAGCCTCACAATTTTTCATGGTTGGCGATACCTTATATTGTAGTTTTGATAACATGTTGATCATATTTCTTAACTAGGAGGAAGCTTATGTCACTTTGAAAGAAATAAACAGAGGCATATGTGGGTCAAATTTGAGTGACATAACCTTGGCCAAAAAGTTGTTGTGAATATGATATTATTGGCCCACCATGGAGTAGGAGTCAAATCAGTTTGTGAAAAAATGTTTACAATGTTAGCAACATGGAGATATTATTCATGCTCCAACACAAGAGCTCCAATCAATGGTAACTCCATGGAAATTTTCTCAATGGAGGCTTGATCTCATAAGAAAAATTACACCCACTTCTTCCAATGGACACAAGTTCATTATTATTGCCACAAAGTATTTTACAAAGTGGATAGAAGCTATTCCTATGACATATATCATTGGGAAACAAATCTCAAAGTTCATCCTTAATTACCTTATCTGTCGTTACTGTGTTCCACAAGGCATTATCATAGATAATGGAACACCCTTCAAAAACTAGGATGTAAGAGATTTATGCAATAAATTCAATATCCAACACCGTTTGTCAACCCCATACTATCCCCAAGGAAACAACAAAGCTAAAGCCTGAAATAAGACCATTATCAAGATTCTCAAAAAGATGATTGATGATGCTAGCTGAGATTGGCATCTGCAGTTAAATCCTTCTCTTTTGGCATATCAAACCAACATCAGAACACCAAATGGTGCTACATCTCATTCCCTACTATATGTAATGAATTTTTTCTGCCTATTGAGATTGAGCTCCCATCATTGAGAGTGTCTCTATAGAATTTGATCATTGAGGAAGAATATAGAGTATCAAGGCTAAATGAATTGGAATTGCTAGATGAACGGTGTCTAGAAGTACTAAACCACCTTCAGGTATACCAAAACAGATTCAAGAGGATTTATAATAGAAAAAACAAAAGTTGAAACTTCCAAGTGGGATATCTTGTACTAAAAGAGAATTAGAAGAATATGATAGACCAAAATAGCAAGGGGAAGTTTGAACCAAACTGCTTGGGACCCTTTTTCATCATAACTCTCTATGGATTAGGAGCTCATTAGCTCACAACACCAAAGGGAGATTCATTACAAGAACCTATGAAAATGCATCTCAAGAGGTTTTATTCCTAGCCTAGGAGGGGAAATATTCTAGAATTAAAAAAATCCAAAAAATTCAAAAATCCAAAAAAATTAGAAAAAGGATTGAAAATAGTAAAGAAAAAATTGTCCTCTAGCGAAAAATAATTTGATCGCGCTTTAGGAAACTACCTTGGTGAAAACCCGGTAAACAAGTGCTTTGCATATATAAATTTCATCTCCATCTATTAATGACTCTTACCACTTCATCCCATTCATAATAAAATTGGCATTCATTTTCCACCCATCTACTCTCACCCTTACCATGGCTTGGTTTTTAGAAATATGTTCATCAATCCTATTGAGTTGTATCCTCAGGTTATCCTATCTGATTCATATCAAAGTTCCATAACACTAAACTGGGAGCACTTTATTATGCTTGGTTACAACATTGGATTCTTTTATTATCCAAGTCTTGTAAATAACATTCTCAAAAACTCCCAAAAGAATTCAAAAATTTTTAAAGCTCAAAATCCCAAAAACATCCCAAAAGTTGTAAGGCTCAAAATCCAAAAAACATCCAAAAAGTTGTAAAGCTCAAAATCCCAAAAATATCCAAAAAGTTGTAAATCTCAAAATCCAAAAAACTGTAAAGTTCAAAATCCCCAAAAAACATTCAAACATTTGTAAAGTTCAAAATTTCAAAAATATCCAAATCATCCTAAAATCCAAAAACATTCATAACATGTGAAAAATCCAAAAACATCCAGATTATATCAAAACCCCTAAATAGGTCTAAAAGTCAAAAAAGTAAAAAACACTTGTCAATCTACGTTGTCTCTGTGTGTATGTAGGAAAGGCCATCATCGATGAGCCCCTGCGGCATTAGGTCAATCCTTTAGGAGTCCATCATAATAAGTTGATGATTCAAAATGTTCATATTCCATCAATAAGCAGTCAAGAGTCAGTTGAACTATGTTGTCTCTATGCTTATGTAGGAAAGGCCATCATCGATGAGCCCCCGAGGCACTATGTCAATTCCTTTTAGGTCCTATTCTTACCCTTGGAAAACTCAAAACATTTAAATTTTTTGAAAACCCTAAAATAGTTGTAATATCTTGAAAACTCACAACAACCCCAAATAGCTCAAAAACTTTAAACATTCAAATAACAAAAAAGCCTAAAAAGCCTCAAAACGTCAAAAACATTGAAATATTCCAAAAAATCTCAAAACCACCCATCTCAACTCGTATTCATTCATAATAAATTGATTGTAGTTCCTAGCCTTTTGGGAAACAAACAAAAGTAAGTGCAACATTTTAGAAAGTTAACTTTAATAAAAACAAGTCATGAATTCAAGTTTAATCTTCGAACACGTTGATTAAGTTTATATCAACTACCTAATTAGTTTAACAAAACATCATTATCAAATGAATGTCCTAGGATATATCTTTTTGACAATGGGCATCATTTCATATATCATCTAAGAACATAAAATATCTCTGGTAATATATATTAATAACATTAACTTCTTGTTCATTTTAATCTTTTCCTATAACTTATCTTATTTGTCCATTCAATGATCTCTCAATGATGTCTAACAAAAGGATTTAGAGAGATGGGAATGGGGCATTGATTGATAGTTTTATTTGTTGTGTGTGTTGGATATTATTGTAGTACAACCTCGATGAATACTTATATTGCATGTGTTGGGATAGTCTCAGGTAAAACAATTGTCAGGACATATCAGGTTCTTTATGCCTTTTGTGTATTAGTCTTCTTAATTAAAGGGCTCATTCTTTCACATGATCAAATAAGGTTTCTATATGTTAGGTATGAACAAAGATACTCCTATCTATTTACAAAGTCAAAGTCCATTGCATTAGATACATCACCCAAGTTATTCATACCTTGGTGCATCGTGTCTATTTTGTATATCAAAAATAAGGATTGCTATGATGAATTAAGACATAGTCCTAGAAGCAAAGAAATATCATCTCTCTCATCACCATATCCAATAAAATCTCAGAATAATTATAAATTTGTTGGAATTGTGATTTAATCAACATAAATGAAAGCATAATCAATGAACCATCTCAATACTCTATTCCTCCATCCATGTTCTATCTAATTATTACTACATCTAAGTATCATGAAAAAATAAATAAGTGCATCCATCTTGCATCCATAAATTGTTAGCATATCATACATCCTGCATGTCATATCAAAAATATAAAAAAATGCATTCACATCATACATAACATATGCATCTCACCCACAACTCATATACATTTGCATATGTCACATCATAAGCATAATAAATGCATCACATTTTCATAAATAATCATACATCATCCATAACGCATCCATATAGAATCATAGGACATCCATCACATAACATCATAAACATGAAATAATACATCATATCATGATCACATTAAAAGTCATCTCATATATATCAAAATCATCAAATGTCATGATACAAGTCAAGTATGTGATAAATATATACACGAGGTTATAAAAAATGAACCCACGAATGAATATACATCAATAATTAGTCTATACATCAAAAAAGTGTTTGTATCTCTAGAGCTATCCTTTGATCCCCCAATCCTCCTGTTGAGAGGGTTGTCGATGACCCCCTCCACCTGATGGACCCCTACTAAGGGCCCACCTCCTGATCTAGTACCTCCCAAGGAAATCTTGTGAGAAAAATATAACTATCATTGATGTCGAGGAACCTCCCAATGATAAAGTGTCCTATAATATGATACCTCAACCATAGCTGATCCATACAAGACTGGTGGTACCATGGCCTATGCATGTGCCTGAATTTGAGTAGTAGCCTCAAGCTGCTACCTATGAGTTATCTCTTGTGCAAGTTGGAGTGATAGTTTTTGGCTCTTCTATCTCTCTTGGTCTCACTCCTATCTATATTGATCTCACTCGGCCCACACATTATCTCTCTCATGAATGGTCATGTCTCTCTCAATAATCCTCTATAGTAATAGGTTCTAGAGATCTAGCCCTCCTTGCACCTACTACTACTGTACAAGTGGTGGTGGTGGTTGTATCCCTATTGGTTGCACCCATTGCTACTACCCGACCACTAGAACCTATCCACATGTTGCCCTAAAAATTGCCCATCATGCTGATAAGGCTGTTGAGGTATCTATCCAATTTGTCCCTTGCCTCAACCTCTATCCCTACCACGTCTTGCACCATCACCTCCTGTTGGGTCGATCAACCTAATAGGAGTGTGTTGTGCAAACCAAGCATCATAACCTAGTGTCATCTTGGGATCATTAGCACCTCATACATAAGCCAAGAGTAAGGAGACTAGATTTGTGAAATCCTAAATGACAACCTATGGATCTACTTGTTGTCCCTAGGTTGAAATTTCTCTCGTAGTGTGTGCATAGACAACCCTATAATATGGTGTCAAGACATCCTACAAATCACTAAATTTTCTAGAAAATTGATCAAGAAGATACCTTTCAATAATTGATGCTAGCGGCCCATGATCCACCATGTCTACCGAGCATAAAATAGCTGCTCCTGATCATCATCTCATGGCTATACCTAGAGCCAAGGTCTCCTCCTAAATACTATCATATCATCTATGACTCTCCTCCAATGTTTTATACCTACCACTCTTGTGTGGTGGAGTGTATTCATGACTATGTATGTGTAGACCACTGGATCCTCCTCATCAATATCTGCCAGGGAAATCATGGGTCAGAGCATGAAATTGTGCTCCCAAGCCTAAATTTGTAGAAATGTAACAGCAGTAGATAGGTTGCATCCTCATAGGTAAACCACTTGATGCATGTTGTGGTAAAGGGAAGCTAGAATAATCGGACCCGAGGTGTAAGTGCACATGTTATCAACTATAACCTCTAGAACTACACCCCATCCAACACTGAATCCTCAACTATGTCTATCAGGAACCAGGACTCCCATGATCAGTCCTACGATAGCCACTCAGAATTCCACCTCTCCACTAGCGCGGACATCATCGCTAAATGGGTCTGAATCTATAACATATATGAAATAAAGTATAGCTCAATGGCACGTAGGAAGAAGAACTCCTAATCCTTGAGTGTACTCAACAAAAATAAAATCCTAGGTCTTTTCTTGTGAGAAAGTAATGGTTGAAAGCTCTCCTACGTGTACAATGCGCACGATGTTAAAATTGCTAAAAATTGAGAAAATCCCAAGTCTGTAAATTTAATGTTACAAGTGTGTCATTTAAACAAGTGCGCCACATTTCCATGTTTGCAATTGTGTTGCTACTTAGCAAGTGCATCACCACAAAACAAGTGTGTGGCGGTATTGCAAGTGTGCTTAGGGTTTTGAGAATTACGTTGCTTTGAAACTAAACTAGGGCATGTGTGCTTTTACAAGTTCATCGGGGTATTCTATATACTAGCACTCTTTCTTTGGAGCAATCTATTTTACAAGTATGTCACTATAACTAACAAGTGCATCGTCAATAATAACAAATGCGTCACTAAAATAGCGATGCACTTGTTGACCATTTTTTAAACAAAATTAAGCTACATAAAAAAGCATGCAAGGAAATTTTTTCAAGGTACGTACAAGTGGTCCTACGTCGACTGGCCGCTAGAAATCATAGACTCGATTTGCATTATGTAGAGGAAGTACATGGTCCACCATTGTGTCAGGATCATTGCAAGATCTCTCTCCAAATCTCTTAAATTATCAAATTCTAAGTGTGGAAATGAGTTTGAAAATGAACCCTACCCTCTATATATGCATCAAAATTAAGGTTTTTGACCTAATTGCAAGGTGGAAACTTAGGGTTTTAATCTATTGTATCCATTTTTGAGCTCGGTAGCCTATTTTAAGGGTGTTATCAATGTTTGGGAGCTTGTTATTCCTCCTTTATGCAGTTGAACCAATCTTGTAGTCATGTTGTGAGCCTGATAAAAAATAAGTCTTTTCCGCTCGAACCCTCAAGGGGGAAGTATACTAGTAGTCATTCATTCCATTGGGGCCCAATGGGACATCAAACAACTCATGATTTTTTTTTTATTTGAGTGGCATCAATTCTTTGAAACAACAAAACAAGTGCATTGCTTCAAAGGGGGGGAAATGTAGACACTTAAAACTATCTTGATAATATCACACACATGATTTCACAAATTAATGTCGTTTCTAGTCTATTTGACCTAATTCTTCCATTTAATTAAATAATGTCAATTATTTAATTAAATTCATTATTTATTCTATCAATTAAATAAGTCAAATTTATTTAGTTAATTCACTATTCTCTACACTAATTTAATTCTCACTTGATTAAATAATTTAATTAAAGCATTTCTCTCATTCATTTTCACAATTAAATAATTATAATTAATTATTTAATTGACCAATTTCTTTCAAATCCTCCATCTTTTACCACTTGCATAATGAATATTCCCTTGGAATATGCCACTTTCAAATTAAAATATTTCCCTCCAAATGGAAATACCTCCAATATTCTTCTAACATATTTCCTAAAAAATAGGGAATTAGTTGCATCTCTCATGGATCCTAAACCATTGATTCGATCTTTGATCCATGCCTCATGAATGGTCAATCATTGGATTCATACTTGATGCATGATAATTCCTCTCATTCAATTTCATCTATTTATTAGCCTCTTTGATATTCACCATTGATTCTCATTTCAAAAATCTATAAATAGTGAGTCATTTCTTCATAATAATCATCCACAAGCTTTGAGTAAACTTAATCTCTTGAATTAAATATGCAATTTGATCAGTTTGAGTGCACTTTGTGGGTCGTTTGAGTTCATTTCATCTATTTTCTTTGCATATCATGGATTTTGTCTAAATTGCAGCACTCCACATTCATGAAGGACATAATCACCCAATGGGATTAAGTTTTGCATCTCTTAAAGTACCTTTCATTTGATCTCTTTGAAATGTTTCATGTTTTGAAAGTTTATTTGTTTTGCAAACAATTTAATTAAGATTTATATGTTTAATTGATCATATCTTTTCTAATTTGATTCAATTTAGCTTTTAATTGGTCAATTGAGCTTATACCTCTACACTATATACTCATCAAGTTTAGTACTTTTATTTACTATGCATCTATTTATTTGAATCATGCTTGAGCTAGATGATTTCAATAGATGTTGTTTTTATATCATCTTATGGATATTATATTGTTGGTTTTTATATACTATGCTTTGGCTATCTTGTGTTGTGTAGGTACCCTTGATATTTTATTGAGTGTGAAAATACACATTTCCCCAATGGTGGTTTATTTGGAGACAATTAGCTTGGGTAAAATAGTTGTGTTTTATTTTTTCTCACTCAAGTTTAAGATATGATGTATGCATCTTATGTGGCTTTGTGAGCTTGAATTTGAATTAATCAATTTTAGAAACCTATAAAATGAGTTTTTTTATGTTTCTTGTAGGTTGTTTGACTCCAACAATTTTTTACATTTGATCATTTTTTCTAGTTTTTTTTTTCCTTTTGAAATAGATTTATGTTAGTAGTGGATAAATGCTACAGTTTTTTCTACTTTCAAATGTATTAAATATTGTTGAGTAGGAAAATGAAATATATGATTTAATTGGAAAATTGAATTATTATTGTGCAAATATATTTTATATGTTAAATTCTTATGTTTGTTGTAATTGAAATTAAAAATTAAAAAGTTTTATTTGAGAAAGAGGGAAATTCAAAATTGAAATAAATTAATTAATTTGGGGATGCATTCTATATTTTACTCTTTTATCTCCATTTTTGTTTCTTGTATGCTTAGATTTGGAATTTTTTTAGAGAATTTTTTTCTTGAACTATTGGCCTTGAGTGGAGGATCACTTTTGGTTTGGGAAAGTGGATCAACTATAATAAAAATCTCTCCATTCTTGTTTCTAAATTAGATTCAAGGTAAGGTTTTCATTTCCATGCTTTTAAATTGAAATTACTTAGGATTTTTTCATTCCCATCCTAAATGGAAGCACATGGAATTTTATTTCATAGGAATGAATGTATTGGTGGATCATTAAATTTAGTGAAATTAATTTAACAATCCTGATTGTATTATTTTTTAGACTAGAACTTGTTGGAAGAATAAGGAGTTTGTCATTGATGCAATTGCTGGCAACATGAGCATGAGGGATAAGCGCATTGCATTACAGTGTTGTCATTAATGTCAACATTGTATTCCGGTATAATTTCCATCGTGTAGATCAGTGTTTACAACTTGAACATGTTTGAAGATGGTAACCCAATGGGAATTTATGAGAAGGTTTGATCCAGTGAAAAAAATTGATATGGAAATTGATTGTGCGAATACAAGTAATTTTGTATATAGGGCATTCGGTTATTGGGTCCGCATTAGTCTGCTATGTGAGATCTTGCTATGTGATTTTGATATAATTTTCTGGGTTGTTAGTGTTGGAAACATAGTTGTCATTGCACCAAAAGATTGACTTGTTAATGCCTGATACAACTGTGAGATTTAACGGATCCACGGGAGGCGGTTAAGCCATGTCACAAATCCCAAGGGAAATGTTGACCATATGCCAAAAATCTCCCCCTCAATGTTACCCGAGGGGATTCAAACCCAACACCTTTGGCTCTGATACCAATTGTTGGAAACACACTTGTCATTGCACCAAAAGATTGACCTGTTAATTCCCGATACAACTGTGAGAGTTAACAGATCCATGGGAGATGGTTAAGCCATGTCACAAATCTTGAGGGGAGCGCTGACCATATGCCAAAAATTAGAGAATCTTATATCTAGAGTTTCATATTTTTTTGGTTTTTGGTGAAGAAGTTATGAGTGATAGAAGTTAGGTCTGGCATTAGAAGAGGTTTCTAGTTTGGTGTACATGTTTTGGTGAATCTGCAATTCTCTATGGATCGGAATATAGCTTTATGGATTTGTGGGAATATTGATAGGTGTCAATGGTGCCTATATTCCAAGTGACATATATTTTAGAGGTTTGCATGTTAGTTTTTGGATGTATAGCTGGTGAATTCTATTATTAGGTCATTACCGGTGCCAACCTAATAAGTTTTGTATAGTGTTGAGTTTGAATAAGTATTAATTTGTTATGTGGGAGCTATTATGGGTCCATTCCAACCTATTTTGATTTGTTATGAGTTTTGGATCTTGGCATGAAGTGTGTATGTATGTATTTTGAGACGACAATGTATAATTGGTATGATACATCTAATTAGGATGACCTAATTTATGTTGTAAATGTTTGTGGATGAAGCAAATATATATGTAAGATCTTTTTTCGTGTTTTGATGATAGTGATATATGTATCTATGTATGATGAATATCATTTGATGTGAGTTGTGCAAGTATAAGGTGAATGCAAAGAAAAGCAAAGTATTAGTGCAAATAAATATGAAGTGTGTGAAGTCGATATATTGAGCTTTAATGGAACTATAATTCATGCATATGTTAGATGCAACTGTAACAGTTCAAATCTTGGTTGTGTGCCATAATCTTTTCTTTTTTTAATGGGAAATGAGTCCACTTGGACAATGAGTCCACCAGTAGTGAGTCCACTTGCAATGAGAACTTTTGTAATATACTATAGCCAATTATAATATATTGTGAGCTAATCCTCACCATGGTTTTTCCCATTTTGGGTTTTCCATGTAAAAATTTGGTGTTCATGTGTTATGTGCTTTGATGGTTTCTTTCATACTTTCCTTTCCCACTACCAATTGAATATTCTGTATGGAATGAATGTTTAAATGTTTAAGTGGTTTAAAGGGATACTAATTCACCCCCCTCTCAATATTATGGGTGTTCAACAATTAGTATCAGATCCTAGTTTCTTAGAAAGAGCTTAACTTCTTAGGGATGACTGTTACAATATATCCTACTCCTCTAGAAGAGATACCTATTGTTGGGTTTATAAAATAAGAGTGCATGGTTAACATGAATGGAGAAGCGAAAGAGCATGGGTGGGAAGAGGAGTAGTGATGGGTGTTTGAAATATCTTGATGGAGATGACGATGATGCAACCTCCTTGGATTTTTGGTTGTTCATGGTCCTCAGGATTCTTATGGATCTAGGTTCCTTTTTTTGGTTGCTTCTGCTTGGCTTGGCGGAGGTTGTGGCTGGTGGGCTCGAGGGGATTCATCATTTCTTCCCCTCTTTTTCTTTTTGGACTATTCAATGTTCACTACTTTTTCTGTCACAACAACTTCCTCAGATTGTTTTCTATCTTGTGTCCCCTCTCTATTCGAGGCTCTTTGTGGTTTCTATGGGAGTCTTCTGGTTGACTCGTTGCTGCTTTGCACGAGTGAGAAGAAGAACACTTTTGAAGGTTTGATACTTCTTGGCTTCTCTGTTGCAGAGGGAAGCATTTCTAAAGATTAAGTCAAGGTTGATCCCTTGGATTCTCATGCTATTCTAGATCATCTTGGGCTCTCTTTCAAAGCTTTTGGGTACCCTTTGAGGTTGACATGGCCCTCATTTTCAAATGGGGTTGTCTTTTGTTCTAGGATTTAGGCTTTCTTTTGGGAGGAGATTTTTGTTGTTGGGTATATCTTGTAAGTTGGTGTTTCTTTTGGTTGTCTTCAATATCCCCTTATGCTTCCCTGTGCTCTTCTTTAGATTGGGTTCAATTTTCCTCTATAATAATATCTGTATCTATATGATCTGGATTGAAGTTATCTTCTTGTTGGTTGGGTTGCTGACCCAGATGGTGTTCTGCAGCTGGAGGGTCTTTTTTCTCTCTATGGATTAGATGGATTATTTTTCATGTCTATTCTAACGATCCAAATGATTTTTTTAATGATATTTTGATGGATCTTTGGTGGTTGGCTAGGTTATTTTTATTGCCTATCTTTAAGACCCAGATGATTTTTTTGTTCTTGTTCCTCTTTAAACTCCTATTGCCAGGTATGCCTAAGGATGTGATTTTTTTTGTTGGTTCGGTGGCTTTTCTCTTGGTTCTACATCCTATTTCTTCTACAAAGGTGAAGAGTGATCCTATTGAGGTGGATTCCTCTTCTATAGAGGTGAAGATGGATGTTGTGGGTCTAGGTGGAAGCTCTGTGCTTTGGTTTTCTTAGCTGTTGTCCCTTTTGAGGTGGAGTCTATGGTTGTTGTTGATCTTTGAATTTAGTGGAAAAAGTGTTCATGCAATCCTTTCTAATAAAGGGGATCTCTATTCTCAATTTATGGAGTTTGAGTTGGCATCTTGGTTGGACTGGTATTTTAAAGAATTTTTTCGTTCCTCTGTTTTGCCTTGTATCTCTCATATGGAGGTTGAGAATCTTGGCAGAATGTTTGTTTTGATTGGGGAATTTTGTTTCCTTCATTTTTTTGGCTCAGTGTTGTTACTGAGAAGATGGTTTGATGTAACTTTGTTGCTTTGGTACTTGACTATTTCAAGTTTTTTTTGCTAGTTTCTTTGGGTTCAAGGTCTCGGTCAAAACCTGGTTGTAAAGGGTTTAAGGTCCCTTCAAAACCTGTTGGTTGCAGCTAGTATTGATCAGAATATATTTGTTTGATTTTTGTTGATGGGTTGTAGTTGGTTGGATATTTATTTCTCTAGCAGCTTCTTTGCCTTGTATGGGGTTTTAGGTCCCTTCAAAACCTTCTTGTACTAGGTTTTGGGTCCCATAAAAACCTATTTGTCCTCTAATCAAAAATATGAATGGATAACTCAGAGTATCGCTTGAAGATCTAGAAAGGATTGAAAGTGAGAACAAAGATCTGAAATAAAATGTCAAAGAAGCAAATGAATGTATTAGAAAGTTGAGAGAGAAAATCAAGAAGTTCATAGAAAGACATAAGGAAGTCAATGAGTAGTTGAAGCAAGTCAATGAGATAATTACCAATCCGAAAGTGAAAGTTGAAGAAGGAAAAATAATTGAAGAATGCCTGAATACCAAAATGAAAAGAAAATCTAAAGAATGTTCAAAACTTGAAGAAGAAGTTGTAACCTTGAGATAATAAATGGAGAAAGAAAGTATTCATGAAGACATATTCAGGATGAGTTCTAAAAATCTTGATGAAATTATTTGAGATAGGAGAAATCTCAAAGACAAATCAAACTCCAAATCAGACTAAAAAGAAGACTGAAGAAAAGAAGAGAAATGGAAAGAATATCTAGAATCAAAAGAATCGAGTCAAAAGACCACCTATCAGACAACCAAATGCACAAAGGTACCCATATTTTAATGGTTGAACTCTTATTATTACAATAAATTTGGACATAAGGCTATGGAATGTAGAAGTAGAATGAATTTGAATAATCAATATTTTTTTGGTCAGTGCTTTACATGTAAGAGGTTTGGTCATAAGACAAATGAATGCAAAAGTCAAATGATGAATGACTATAACAATCATAGAATGGTTCAATATTTCAATGACTATTGTTATGCATGCAATGGATTTGGGCATAAATCTAATCAATACAAATCTCTAATGAATGAGGTAAACCTGTTTAAAATAATGTTATATGTTACAATTGCAGTAGACCTTGATATATCTCTATGTTTTGTAGAAATGAGAATGAGAAAATAACAATCCGATAAAGAAGAATGATTCGGTGAAAAAGGCTAATCCAACAGAGATGAAGAAAGTGATGGAGAATATTTAGAAAAAGAAGGAATATAATGAGACTAAGCTTGATTTTATATCAACATACAGTGCAGATGTTTCCTCTGAAAACTAAGAAGAGAGCTTTGGCTTAGGGGGGTCATTAAAAGAAGATTCTTTATCCCCTCCCAAAGAAATGGTGTTGATGCTTCAACACGTGGATATGAGGTTTGGATCAATATTCTTGACCTACTGGAGAAAGAATCAATGGAAAACATCATGTTGTGGAAGTTTGCGGAGCATTTGAAGTTGACTATGCATACAATTAGGGTTTTTACTAGCTTTTCAATTTATGCATTCAATAGGAAATTAGGTCAATTTAAAAAGGTTTATAAGTGATTTCACTTGATCAAAAATCATCTATAAATGAAAATTTGAGAAGAGAAGAGTAGACAAAGAGTGAAGTAGAATGATCAAAGTGACGAAGATTTGGTTTGAGCAAAACCCTAGTTAGAAAGTATTTTACAAGGTATTTGTAGTTCCCATTTGCCCTGGTTTCTGAAAGCACTTTCAATTTACTACAAATATGTATACACCAGAAGTGGTAGAGGCTACAGAGCATCCTTGCCCTAAATTCAAACAACATTCCCAAAAATTGTTGGTGGGTGATCTAGATGGTGCATTTTTGTAGATCCCATATGGAATTTTGCACACGAAAGATGTTATGGCATACATTCATGTTAAATTGGAAGAATATAATCATATGAAATTGAGTGATGTGTGGTACAAAGAGCTCATCAGAGATAATTTCAAGTTGAAATCAAAATTTGAGAGTTTAGCGGAGAAGAAACTTGATGCCTTGAATAGTTTTCCCATATTTTTCTATGTAGATGAGTGGGTGAGATACACCTTGAGCCACATTCATGATAAGTTCCTCTAGTTGGATATTCCACATTTGATAAACAAAGAGGCTATTAGGGTTGTCACTAGTTTGTGCTCAATCGAAATAGGTCCAATACTTAAGTTTGTGAAGAATGAGGTTGTCATGGAGAGAAGGGTGCAAAGGATTACATGAGATCCTCGACCATCAAGGACATCAGGAACACGATAGTGAAGTAAAATTCAATGATGATAGGATACAAACTATACTTCTATAAAAAATAGAATTATGTATCCACAAGTGCCATAAATATGACATATAAGATCATTGAGATGGAAGCTGATTATGATCTATGTGAACTGCTGAGATTGCAACTTCTAGAAAATTCGTAGAAGACAAAAGATTCTAATTGCACTTTTATGTTTGGAACCTTGATCATCTATTTACTATTCTAATTTATGTTCATGAAGTTCCTGGAACAAAGAACATTGTGTGGATAAAGGATAGGCATGTATCCCATCATATCAAAGATCATTTGATGAGGTTGGGAGACTCAAATGCACACAATAATGCCCTTTGGGGTTTCTTCAAAAAATTCCAAGAAAATATGCAAGTAAGGCAAAGGATACCTAAAAGCATGGTTGAAAATTATAAGAGTGGCATCACATTCTTGGTAACAAAATATTGTATAATATAGGTTGTTGAGCCTAGGGCCATTTGGATCCTAGAGATGAGATATGAGATCACTGAGGAAGAAACTTCTGGTTCACTATAATTTATGTTGAGTAAGCCAAGAGACACCTCTGAAGAGAGGTATGGTACGTGTGAAGAGAAATCCATGGAGGTGCACATGGATCAAAGGCAATCACATATAAAGAAGAATATTGATAAGATGACTATAATAGTTATAGAGGAAATGGGCTTCACCAAAGAGAAAGTTGAGAAATAAAAGGCTATGTATAGCTCACCACAAGGATCATTAAATGCCAAGAGATCTGGTAGAAAAAATACCACTCCTCTAGTTTCCCCCAAGTCCTTTGTGTTGGAAAAACAAGGATAAACAATTCAGAGGGGGGGTGAATAAGTTGTTACAAAATTTAAACTTATTCAACCTTATTCAACCTTTAATCTCAGATCTGATAATTAACAATGAAAGCATACATCAAAAACACATGAACACCAATATTTTATATGTGGAAACCCTGTTAGGGGAAAAACCACGGTGGATGTTAGTCAACAAGATTATACCCTGTTAGAAGTATAATGAAAAATGAATAAGGAATGCACATGCATTCAGTCACACTGCCTAGAGCTCATAGCTCAAAGGGAAGGCTCATTGCCTTACATAAAATAATCAGATTAAATCCATCTAATGAGGTTGAACTGAGAAATTAACTTCTACAAAAGCTTGATGACAGTTTTGGTTAAGTACATAAACACTTCTTCACACTTCACTCAATCTTCTTCACACTTTGCTTTGAAATCAAATGATGTGATCTTTATTCACACATTTTGCGTGTACACACCATACAATTGCACACTTTCACACTTAAAAATGAAGAAACAACCACTCTTATATATCTGCTACATGAATTTACATCAACAAATTTGTCGCCCACAAATAAAAGAATATATTACAACTATCGGCCCAATTCAGGAGAAAATCTCAATGCGCACCGACTTAGGTTGGTCACGACATAGAGAAGACCTAAATCAACATCCTTGAACATGCCAAACAATAAAATATTAATCCATAAGGATCCGCAATAGGCTGCCACCATCATGTCGGCCAAGAACATAAAATCCTCAAACACACAAAGGAAAATATTTGATCATGAGCACACCGATCAATGTGGATGTACCATAATGATAGAGCACAATCTAGAAACATCACTAAACATTATAGTAGTATACACAAAAAATCAATTTACCAGAAATGTATTCTCTTCTTCTAGAAACACCTGCTACAGTAACAAAATAACCGTAGGAACTCAGAAACTCATAACTCGCTCCAATCTTGATGCGTACCATTGAAAATTTTGGACAACATACTAGAAAAAATTAGTAAGAAACCCTTTAAAGCATGACCTCTAATTATCAATGTACACAACTTTCCACCATTCTGGTCTTCATAGCTTTATAGGCTGCTTGCAACATATTTTTTCTAATTTTCTTAAAATCCTCGACATATACAACTTTCAGAATCACCAATGGTAATAGTGTTGACATCAATGACAACCACATATCAGCAACATAACCACAACATCCAACACTCTGGGACTAAGCCTACCTCTGGCGAGAAAAGAAAAGAACTTGTAAGCACTTTGGTGAAGGAGAAGACCTCTGTGGTTAAACAAAAAAAGAATCTTGAAAAGAAAAAAGGCTACTTTGATAGCACAACAAACTGGCCCTACAAGGAGCCAAAAAAAAAAAAGCCACAAGTGGGAATTATATGGGAGTAAATGTGGAAGATGGTGCAGAAGAAGATACTAAACCATTGATCTTGAAAAGAAAATCAAAATTTTCACAAGGAGAAGCAAGTGTGAAGAAACAAAGGTTTGATATCACTGATATTGATAGTGAGGGAGAGGTCAAGAAAGAGAAAGAAGGATATAGAGTGAAAACAAGAGAAAATAAAGCAGAGTCTGGTAAAGAGAAAAAGTCACCAAAAGATAAGAAAAATAATCTGGTTAGTACTCATAGTCCCATGAAGTTGGATGCTCCATATAACTGTATTGTGGAGAATGAAATGCTAGAGGATATTGTTGCATTATATATTGATGTTGATGAGGTGGAAAAAGACACCATTGTAGAAGAAATTATCAAATATATTATTGCTTTTGAAGTTAATATGTGGAATATTAAGAAGTGACTACATGAAGATCTAATGATATACTACTTGGAAGGAGGCAAGAGGCTATAGAGGAAGAATCAAAGTTAAAAAAATCTTTGGAAAAGATTAGTGCACCTCTCACCAAAGAAAATAAAGCTACATTCGCTGAATTGTATAGCAAGGAGTTTCAGAACAAGAAAAGGGTGAATACCCTCATGAGAAGAGATCATAATGATCTTGAAAGGCTCCAGAAAGAGGCAGTATAGAAGGTTGTAGAGCTAGCTTAGAGATTAGGGATGACTCCAAAGAGTACAAAATAAATGTGTGTTGAGATGTCATCTCTAGATGTGAACATTAAAGAAGAAGCACAACATGATGATGCTCAACATGAGCATGAAATTGAAGAAGGTAATGTGTAGGATAATGCTCTTTCAGAAGAGGAAGAAATTAGAAAAGAAAATGGTGTAGGTGAGAAAACATTGAAGAAGAAGGAACTACCAGAGAAGAAATTGCAAAGGAGGATACTACTACATATCATCAAACACCTCCCTCAATATCTAAGATAAATTTCAAGAACACTCAAGGCCACACATAAACAATTATTCCTCTAGATAACAAAGAAATATCTACCAGTGAAGATGTGCCCAAAAGGAGTGATGGACAGTGTAACAACCTCGGTGTTCTACTCAGATTTTTTTCTCAAAATTTTCACCTCAAGTGAATGATCCATGATGCCATGAAAAAACCATAATTTTTTTTCTTTCAATAATGTCAATTACATGCAAATTTGAAATAAATACTATTTTCAAATTTTCATTTAATTTCATTGTAATTTCACAAGCCTTTCTAGAACATAGATTTCATATTGAATAAACTCAAGTTTATCATTCACGATTACATTATTCCATATAAATGGGTACACCATACATACATACATCCCCTGAGCTTCATTTGGCAATAGATATGATAAGTCCAGTTTATGGTTCAATTTTGATAGAGTTTATTATCTATTTGTTGTAGTTGTCATAGAGTTTGATGCTTGGATGTTGACCTTTTTTATGATATTTCCTCAAAACCGTAGACATTGGACATAAGATTATTTTTGTAACCTTTAAATGAAATTGACATGCTATATGAACTATCTATGTTAATTTTACATTTGGATTAATGAATGTCACTTTAAGATAGTTGCAGATATGCAGTTGTTGTGTGTACTAATATTGTCATGCAAATATAATTAGAGGCCTGCAATTAAGGAAGATTCTACCAGATGGTCATTCGCCATAATGGTCAACAAGGTGATCATTCAATGGAGGGAAGACTCTCGACGACATGAGATTCTTCATTCAAATCGAAATTGTAACCACCTTGTAAATGGTCTTAATTGTTTGTTGAGTGAATATTGGTGTTACTATTGTGCTAAATTTGTGTTTAGGAAAACATGCCTGACCAGATTCCACGCATATGTAACCGCCTCTCCACTTTGTATGCTTTCCATAAAGTGGCATCCTCTGAATCTGTTGGAGTCGACCGCCTTGCTAGGTGATTAGTTAGTAGCTTCTCTTCCTATAAATAAGACTCAAATGCTCCTTTTGAGGAGGTTGATTAATCTAATGATGTACTCACATTCTTAGTTTTTAGTAATACAATCATGTTGCTCGATTGTACTCATTTTTTCCAATGAATAAAATTAAGTTATAAGTTCGTGCATCTGAGTTTACATTTTTTTTAGGGGATACTCATCCAAGGGGGCCCACTTTGTGAGTATTCCATCCTTTAGTTTAGTTATTACTTTCTATTCAGTAATTAGTTAAGAATCTGGCACTGTCTGTTCCTATAGCCAAAGCAGATAGAGTAGTTTCCTATTTGTTTGCTCATATTTTAATTTTTTTCATGCATTTTAGCTTAGTATAGTTATCGGTTGATCTTCAACACTTATGTTATTTCCTTCCAAGCAATTTAATTTTAGCATTGTGTCTTTCTTAGCTGTAGGATGAATGTGGCTACTTTGGATTCCTAGTGCACATACTGTGCTGACCCATTTCAAGCTTATGTCCCTTGGTTGACAAGTTAAATGCACCTTCATGATGATTGAGATAGCTATTCAGGTTAGATGTCCAGTCTCTAAATCACAACTGTAAGGTCTTAGTTATTAAATCATTGTAGGAGGCCAACATTTTTGGCATCATTGCTGGGGATGGTGTCAAACTAGGGAGTTCTTTGGAGTCATTGATAGTTTTTCTTGTTGTAGTATTTCTGGAAGTTTGTTCTTAGTATACCCCTCATTTAGGAAAGTAATGACCCCCCTATTATTTTTCCAATTCTTTGTGTAAGCTGGATGATAGTGAGTTGATATTGTATGCGTAGAGGGAGGAGGAGAGATGCTCATGGGAGATTCCTTCCTACCAATCCTTATCCATTCTAGTTAGTTGAGTATCAGAACCTACCAAGAGACAAAGAAGAAGAAGAGCCACACCCCTTTGCTGATGCATTTATGGATCTAACCAGTTCTGAAGTTTCCTCTGAAGATCAAAATCTGATTGAGAACCCCTTTGCTTTGGAACTTCATCAGGTAGGCATGGGTGATGCAAATAGAAACAAACCTAACCAACCAGCTTTTCCTTTCCCCACTGCTCATCAAGATGAAGTAGACAACCTCAAAATATCCATACTTCAGTCCTTCCTTAGTTATATGGACTTGTCATAGAAGATCTTCATACATTCTTGTTCAAGTTTGATATACTCTGTAGGAGATATGACTATACCACTATTGCCCATAGGCTTAAGCTATTTCCTACCACCTTGAAAGAAGTTGCATTAAGATGGTTCATGAGCCTAGGAAAAAATACTGTGGAGACTTGGGAGGATATGAAGACAAAGTTCCTTGAGAAATACAAGGAGTATTGTAGGGGCAATGACATGAGAGGAGATGACATTTTTAGGATGCAACAAAAGGAAGATGAGAGCCTAGAAGATTACATTTCAAGGTTTTTGTTTTGCCTACAAAAATCTCCACACCATACACTCAATGAAGAATCACATAAGCTGATTTTCTTAAGAGGGATTAATGATAGCTGCACAAATGCCTTAGACCTGATGGGAGGAGGATATATCACCCAAGTTCCTTGGGAGGATATTAAGAATATATGCTAGAACTATTCCAGGGTAGCTTCAAAGAAAGGGAGAGCTTACCAATCCTCCATGGGTAAGTCATCTACCAGTGGAGTTTCAAAAATGGAGATTACTCACTTACTGGCTGAATTCAACCAAGACATCATAAACAATCTGGATACTCAGCTAGATACAATTCGGGCTAAGAAGAAGCAAGAAGAGGCAGAGGCAATGTTAGGAAAATATTGCCCTCATTGTAGATAAAAGAAGAAGGATTGTAGATGCAAGATGATAGCTAATATTGACAACAAGAAGATGGCACTTAAGTGCAAGAAAATCTAGGGTGAAGATGATCAAGTCTACTATGTTGCACAAAGGAGTCCATGGGCTCCAAGATAGGGTATGCCACTAGATCCACTATCTTTTGTTGGGCCATATTTCAATTCTTATTCATCTGGTAACCAATTGCAACCACCATATCCATCCAATTATGGAGGATATCCACCACAACCTTGGAATAACCCTTCAAATTTTTGGCCCAATCACCAAAAATATTCACCCCAGTGGAAACAACCTCAAGGGAATTGGCAACAGTTTCAAGGAAATTGGTAGCCACCTCCAAGAAATTGGCAACAAACATCTCAATGGAGGGGAGGACAACAATGGCTAAACCAGACAACCAATTACATGCAACCACCTTCTCATCCCCAACAACCTACTATAATGCCTCCTCCTACTAGTTTAAGTTCAAATGGACCTAAACCTACTCAGCTACCAACTCAGCCCACACCTAACCCAAATAATAAACCAAAACAATAGTCAGTATACTCTACTGATCCACATCAATTGCCTGCATATGATGTGAGTGTAAGTGATATCCATTTGAGTTCAATAAATACTTTGTCAGTTCCTTTCACACTCATTATCACTAAGATTCTTGTGGAAGAAGAGGAACCTCTGAATGTCCCCGTTCAACCAAGTGCACCTAAAAATATTGAACCATCCCCAGTGAAGCAGACTAAACCAGAACCACCATTTCCCTAGAGGTTGGAAACTATGAAACAAAAGGAGGAGGAGGACACAACTTTTGACATTTTAGATTAGTTGAAGCATATATGTGTCCAAATACCTTTATTTCAGGCCATAAAAGATGTTCCCATATATGGAAAAACAATCAAGGAAGCATGACTCAAGAAGCTAGGAAAGAAGAAGAAAGACCCCACTATGGTTCATGTGGTGGGATAGCTAGCTGACATCATGCTTGGGAAAGTGATTGTTCCCAAATATAATGACCTAGGGAGTCCTATGGTAGGAGTTGTTAAAAATGGGATCCAAATAAAGAATTGTCTGATTGATTTGGGAGAAGCAATAAATATAATGACTAAGTACATCATGCAGAAAATAAATGTTGCAAGCATGAGACCTACTCCTACTGTCCTATAGCTTGCTGATAGTTCTACTGTTAAGCTTGGCAGTATAGTAGAGGATCTTGTGGTAACTCTAAACTCTTGTGAGTACCCAACAAATTTTTTGATTCTTTTTCCTAAAGCTACATTAGGCGGGTACCCCATTATTATTGGAAGGTCATGGTTAGCAACAACAGATGCCTATATTGGATACCGGACATGAGACATGACCATTTCTGATGGAAAGAGCACCAAAAATCTTGTTCTCTACCCTCCTGCTCAACCATCCCATGATAGGGATGATCTCGTATGGCCACATGTTGGTGAAGAGGCTGAGCAAGTTAATTTAGTGGCACAAATTATGATGTTAGGCATAAGTTCTTTCATGAAGCTTCAAGATGAATATGAAATATTGTCTAAAAAATTCAAAACCATTATGAGGTAGAGTAAGCATCATCCTCTCATGCATCTGATTCTACTGATCTAGTGAAGACACTCTTTCTCACTCTTCCTGCAACAATAGATATGTCACTCTTGCTCACTCTTCATATAGCCGCTCTTATGTCTCACACATTTCTACCACATGAACTCAAGGTACCAATCATTAGTGAAGCAACTATCGTAGAGTTAACTACACAACTGCAGGTGTCAGAAGGAAAATATCTAAATATTAACAACAAATTGAGTGAAGAACAACAGTTGTCATTGAAAAACTTACTGAGGGCCCACCAGTATGCATTTGCATGGGACTATCATGATATGAAGGGATTGGAACCAAATATTTGCACTCATAGGATATAAATAAGAGATGATTGTACACCAGTGAGGCAACCACAAAAAAAATTAACCCTGCATTGAGAGAAATTGTAAAAGGGGAACTACAAAAATTGCTAGATGCAGGATTTATCTACCCCATTTCAGATAGCCAGTGGGTGTCCCCATTGGTAATTATTCCCAAAAAAGGAGGGAAGTCGTGAGTTTGTGTTGATTACAAGGAACTTAATGCTACCACCAAAAAGGACCATTTTCCCTTACCTTTCATAGATCAATTTTTAGACTCACTTGCAGAAAAGAAATACTTTTTTTTTCTAGATGGATTCAACGGCTATAACCAGATCCAAATTGCACCAAAGGGCCAGGAGAAGACCACCTTTACATGTCCATGGAGGACATAATCCTACTCAGTACTTCCATTTGGCTTATGGAATGCAGGGAAAACTTTAGTGGTGAATCTTCGCCAATTGAAGAATAATTGAAATCGGGACCTCCATAAATGTTGAATAGTACAAGCTAAAAACGATGTTGAATCGCCAAGTTTTTACCAAAAAAAAATCTTCTCAATTAATTCGCCTATGTATTATATTTTAAACGACACTTCATTGGAACTGATTCGCCAACAATTTATACTCTAATAAAAAATATCGATTATATTTTCCAGTAATATTATATTCCTAACATTAATTTTGGGGAAATATCACCACAATAATAAATGACCATTTAATTTCAAGGTTATTTTAGCCTGAATAGGGATTTTATTTATTGCAATCAAATCATTGCTTAGCTTTTTAATCAGACAGTTGTAGGTTGATTCCACAACCTAATACACACATGCCTTTTAAAAGGCTTGTTGAGGCCCAAAATTTTTTTTGGGCCACATGATTAAATCTAATTGTGTGGCCCAAAACAAATTCTAGGCCACAAAATCAACCTGCAACCGTTTGATTAAAAATATAAATTGCTAATCCATGGTAATATTTAAACTTTTCATTTATTCTTACTTTTAAAGTGAGATTTTTAAAAAACACTTAATCCGTGTGTTTCCCCCTCGATCCCCACAAGGGGGATTTTACCCCTTTACCCCACGGGTGGCTGCCACCCCCGGGCCCCTACTTCAATATTACAAAAAACAAAAAAAATATGAGGGAACTGCATCGACCAACTATGCAAATTTTTAAAGGAGAGTTTCGCCATTGTAATTAATATTTTTAGTAAATATTCACTAGGATTCGCCACTGTGATTATTATTTTTTACCAATTATTCATTGAGATTCGCCAAGATTTTACAAACTTTTTTAATAATGTGCATAGATTCGCCAAAAATAATAATAATTTTTTTTAAATAAAAGGAAATTTTCGCTAGGATTTTACACCTTCACCGAGGGGGGGTTTCTTAAAGTTATCCTTGATGGAATGCACTTGAAAATTTTTAGAGGGCAGTCATTAGCATATTTTTAGACATCTCTCATGATTGCATGGAAATCTATATGGATGACTTCACTACCTATGGTGTTGATTTCAATGAAGCATTGGAAAATATCAGGAGAGTCCTACAAAGATGTGAAGACCGCAATCTATCTTTAAATAGTGAAAAGTGCTTCATGATGACGCAGGAAGGTGTAGTTCTTGGCCACCACATCTCTCACAAAATAATTCAAGTAGATCCTGCAAAGATTGAGGTGATCACCAATCTGCCTATCCCTGCAAAACAAAAAGGTGTTAGAAGTTTCTTAGGACATGCAAGTTATTATAGGAGGTTCATCAAAGACTTAAGTAGAATGGAAGCACCATTGTATAATCTCCTAACTAAAGATGTTGAATTCCAATGGACAAAAGACTATGATAAGACATTTTTGACTTCAAAGAAACTTTAACTCATGCTCTTGTACTCAAGGGTCCTAATTGGGAGCTTCCTTTTCACATCCATATAGATGGATCCGAATATACTGTAGGAGCAGTCTTAGGATAGAAAGAAGGAGCTATTGAAAATGCTATTTATTTTGTTAGCAAAAATCTGTAGGGAGTTGAATTCAACTATACAGTGATATAAAAAGAAATGTTGGCAGTGATCTATGCCTTAAAAAAATTCAGGCACTACATAATAGGCTATTGGATCTTTGTGCACACCGATCATGAAGCCATTAGATACCTCATGAATAAACCCCTGATCTCAGGTAGGCTAGCAAGATGGTTATTGTTGATGCAGGAGTTTGACATAACCATTATGGATAAAATAGGGAAGGCCAACGTTGTTGTAGGCTTTCTTTTGAGGCTGACTACATCAGAGGAAAATCAAGTTATAGATGACTCTTTCCCTGATGAGAATTTATTTTCCATCAGTGTGAAGACACCCTGGTATGTCGACATAGCTCATTATCTAGTCACAGGGAGAGTTCCTCCTCAATTATCTCCAAAAGAGAGGAGGGTTCTCATTGAAAAATATCTTCCTTTCTCATGGATTGTTGGATGTTTGTTCTACATTGGACCAGACCATGTCATGAGGAGATGTGTGAGGGAAGATGAGACATATGATATTTTGCATGCATGTCACAATTAACCCTGTGGAGGAAATTTTGTAGCCAAGAGGACAACAATGCAGATTTTGAACAAAAGATGCTACTGGCCCACACTCCACAAGGATGAAGGGAGATATACAATGAAGTGTGACAGATGTCAGAGGATGGGCAGACCAACCAAATCTGATGAGATGCCACTTTACCCCCAAGTAGTAATCACTCCATTTGATAAGTGGGGATTGGATTTTGTAGGACCCATTGATCCTCCATCAAAAGGTAAATCCTATATCTTGGTATGCACTGATTATGTAACCAAGTGGGTAGAATTTAAGGCCATGAAGCATGCAAGAGATAATAAGGTTGCAGAATTTCTTTATGAGAAATTTTTTACATGGTATGGGGTTCCAAGTGAGATAGTGACTGATCAAGGGGCTCAATTCACTTCAACCCTTGTTACAACAATGGTAAATGAGTACAACATTAGGCATAGGAAGTCTAATCCTTATCACCCTCATGCCCATGGCCAAGTTGAGGTGGCTAACAGAGAAATTGAAGCTATTCTGACCAAAACAATGGCTATCTATAGAAAGGATTGCACAAGCAAGCTACCAGAAGCTATTTGGGCCTACAAAGCTACCTGGAAAATAACTACAAGATTCACTTCATTTGAGTTGTTGTATGGAAAGACAACTATGATGCCCATTGAATTTGAGCATAAGATTCTTAGGACTACAGTAGACTTGGGGATGGATATCTCTAAGGCACAAAGGGACAAAATCATGTAGTTGAATGCTTTGGATGAGATGAGGAAGGAATCCTTGCATCACATAGAGGTCGTGCATAATCAAAGAATAAAGTGGCATGATAAATTCATAAAGGATAAGAAATTCCAGCCAGGTGATTGGGCACTTCTCTACAACTCAAGATATCAAGATAATGCAGGAAAATTGTAGACAAGGTGGCTAGGACCATATGAGGTTGCTAAAGTATTTTCCAATGGAGTTGTTCAACTCACTACCATTAACCCTGTCATATTTAAGCTGCTTGTCAATGGTCATCGCCTCAGGTTGTATCACAAGCCAAATTTCAAGGAGGAATTCCTGTATCAATTCACTCAACATGCAACACCCAAACTTCCTACAACCAAAGGGAGCAGACCTAGTGTCCCTCCTTTTGGCTAGCTAAGGTATGTAACTTGTCATAATAAAGACTTCCTCTTTTGTGGGGGTTCACTTCTTCACCCATCCGCCCATCCATCTGCACCTTTCTCTCTCTTCTATCATGCAGCCATCATTTCACTTCATTCCATTTCACCTCATTCCACTCCACTTTCATTAATTTCTCAAATGATTTCTTAAAAGTGACCGTTACTTTCCCCATAATCTTTGCAACAAATCTTCTAAGAATTCAGGTATGTGCACATCAATTTATTGTATCTTAATTTTATTTTAGTACATTCATTTAATTGTTGTACATTAATATACACATTATCCATAGTATTTAATTATTCCATGCCCTTGTTAAATCATCATTACCACCTTGCATGTGAGGACACATGTGCAAATTTAGGTTGGGGGGAAAGTGTGAATACCATGTCCGTGTGTTTGTCCATTATTGAGCTGATTTGAATTATGAGTGAGACAATGGCTTGCATGTGTGAAATGACATCAACTGTTGCCATTTTTCTTGATCATAGCCTTAATTTATTACTCCTTTACTACCTTTATTGCTCATGTCATAATCTTAATCCAAAAAGGTAAAATTTAGATGACACTAATGTTGGAAAGTTTGCAGTGTTGCAAGAAGGAGAAGTTTAGCTTTCAGACAAAGATTGCAAGAAGGAAAAATTTGCAGAGTGATTGTTTGATTGCAGACAACTGAAAAATGGGAGGTGGGTTAATTCGAAATGAACCCATGGTTCATGATGTATTACTATAGGGTGCACCTTGCCCGACTGAGTTCAGAAACTATGGGTTATTCGATTATTTCCTAAAGCTGAATGGTTTTAATGAAGATGTTGCATTGGAATTTTCCCAGACATGTCTGAAGGAAATACCATGATAAAAGGGTTGGAGGTCATAGCTACTAAAGAGAGGATTGCAGAAGTTACAAGGTTGTTTCTGACGGTGAACATTACCCTGCTACCAGAGATGCTAAGTCAGCTAGGGTTGAATTTACAGAACCTGGTGACCCTCCATTGAGTGTGGAAAAATAAGGTGTGAAGAGAACCTCTCTGCCTGAGCCATGGAAGCAAGTAATTTTTTATATTGTGAAGTACATTACCTATGAAGGTTGTTAGTCGAATCTACATTCTATGCACTTCAAACTCCTAAATCACATGAGGCATGGGAGAAGAATGAATGTGCCAAACATGCTATACCACCTTCTTTCAATCATGGCGATTGAGACCCAAAAGGTTAGGGATAATTCCATTTCCCACCATTTTTTGATCAAAATATTAGTTGAGAAGTCTTTGCATGATGTGTCTGATATGACTTGGGAAGAATTCTTTAATATTGATCAAATTAGACCAGAGCATTTGCAACCTAGGGTTTTGCCTCAACCTTGTAGGGTTAGTAGGAGAATGAGCAATGTTGGAGCCACTCCTGGAGCCTCAACTTTTGGTGTAAGCCCTAGTGTAAACCCTCCTGCCGCCAAATAAACCATAGAGATTAGCTCTTCTGAGACAAAGAATTCATACAAAGAAAGTTCCTCTCCAGATTATGATGATGATGTTCCTCTTGGAATCCTAATGAGAAATAGGGAACATAAAAAGGAGGAAAAAATAAGGAAGGGAAAGGATAAAAATAAAATGGAAGAAAAATAAGTTCCAAGCTCTAAGAAACAGAAGGTTGACACTGTTCTTCCTGCAGCCAAAGAAAAACATGAAATCCCTCCTAGAAAATCAAGACCAGCTGGGCCAGCCTTTGATGTATCTCCGAAGGGAAGCCCTAAGCCTAGATAAACATCATGGGAGGATAAAAAAGCTCCAATAGGGCAGGTGAATTTTGAGGAAAAGGAAATATTTGAGGAAGCAACAAACATAACGTTGGCATATCTTGCTGACATCGTAGAACAAGTTGGAAGCGAGAAGTATGAGGAAAATTAGGAGCTCCTTCAGTAAGAGTAGAAGCAAGAGTTCCTACAACAAGAACAAGAGGCCCTACAACCAGAACTGGGAGAACAGTCAACACCCCTATAACTGAAATTGGCTGAACATATAGAATCCCTGTAGCCAGAGCTATACGATGAGCAAGGAAAAGTGCCAAGAAAAATTATGGTAGAAATACATAAGCCCTCTGATTTTTCAATGCACACAGTAGCCATGAACTTATGGAAAGAAATGCAAAGGAGGGAAGAAGAATTGAAAGAGGAGAAACACAGGCTAAAGAGGGAAATTCAAAAGAGAGATGAAGAGATTGAAGATAAGAATGAAGAAATTGTTGATTTAAAGGAAAAGGTGGATAATATGGCAGCCTTAGCACCTCAGATATTAGAGTGCAAGACTCCTCCAAGGGTCTATGCTATGTATTTGAAGGAGAAGCATCTTTCTTTTAAACTAGAAAGGATTATTTCAGGTTTGAATCCTTCCATTGAGACTCCGCTTGAATTTTTCAATGCTTATTAGATTGTTCCTCCTGAAATGAAGAATTTGTTGTGTGAATTCTATTTGCATAATTATCCTGCGACCCAAGACCATGATTGGAATCCACTATTGTATGTCGAAGATGTCCAATTATGGGCATTTATGTACTAGATACAAAATGAAATTAGTTGGGGAAAATAGTTAAGGACCTATAGGAAAATTGAATCCAATACTACCCTATCTATTAGGGCTAAATCTAGAAATCTAGGAGACATTTTCAGGGATTGGCACCAAATTATTTACCAACCAAGCTATGGAAATATGATCTTGTCTGAGAGAGAAGCAATTTATAAAGAATATGAGGAAGTAGCAAAAACCACAGGGGAATCTATAATGGGATACCTGTCACAAAGGTGGAACAACCTAACTGATGAATTGAAACAAGCTAAGCCTCAATCTATGCAAAACTATGCTGCAACACTTAAGAGAATCAATAGATTTATACATATTGGAAAGACAAAGGGACAATTTTGGCTTCCACTGACTTTTCAACCACCTATCATATTGTGACCTATGCCAAATTTTAGGTATTACCAGTATGATATAGCTACAGAGAGACATAGATGGAGTACGTTGGATAGACAACAAGGGTTCTATTGGGACCCTAATTCATGCATAGAAAGAACAAATGTAGGACAGCTGGCAGTTGCAAATTTCAAGGCGTTGGCCAAGCAAAAGAATAACTCTTCCTTTGCTAGAGGACCAACAAAACCTTAGGTTGGAGGAAGTGATGAGTCCAGTTTATGGTTCAATTTTGATAGAGTTTATTATCCATTTGCTACAATTGTCATAGAATTTGATGCTTGGATGTTGACCTTTTCTATGATATTTCCTCAAAACCATAGACATTAGGCATAAGCTTATTTTTGTAACCTTTAAATGACATTGACATGCTATATGAATTATCTATGTTAATTTTACATGTGGATTAATGAACATCACTTTAAGATAGTTGCAGATATGCAGTTGTTGTGCGTACTAATATTGCCTTACAAATATAATTAGAGGCTTGCACTTAAGGAAGATTCTTCTAGCTGTTCATTCACCATAACGGTCAACAAGGTGATCATTCAATGAAGTGAAGACTCTCAATGGCAGGAGACTCCTCATTCAAATCAAAATTGTAACCACCTTGTAAATGATCTTAGTTGTCTATTGATTGAATATAGGCATTAATGCTATGCTAAATTTATGTTAAGGCAAACATGCCTGACCAAATTTTGCGAATGCGTAACCGCCTCTCCACTTTTTATACTTTCCCTAAAGTGGCATCCTCTGAATCTGTTGGAGTTGACTACCTTGCTAGGTGATTAGTTAGTAGCTTCTTTTCCTATAAATAAGACTTGGATGCTCCTTCTTAGGAGGTTTCTTAATTTGATGATGTACCCGCATTCTTATTTTTTCAATAACACAATCATGTTGCTCAATTGTACTCATGTTTCCAATGAATAAAATGAAGTTATACATTTGTGCATCTGAGTTTATATTTGTCTTAGGGGATACTCATCCAAGGGGGCCCACTTGGTGAGTATTCCATCCTTTAGTTTAGTTATTATTTTCTATTCAGTAATTAGTTAAGAATCTGGCACTGTCTGTTCCTACATCCACTAGAATTCCATTATGTGACTGTTACTGCAGCCAAAGCAGATAGAGTAGTTTCTTGTTTGTTCACTCATATTTTCATTTTTGTCATGCATTTTAGCTGAGTATAGTTATTGGTTGATGCTCAACACTTATGTTATTTCCTTCCAAGCAATTTACTTTCAACATTGTTTCTTTCTTAGTTGTAGGATGAATATGGTTACTTTCGATTCCTAGTGCACATGTTGTGCTGACCCATTTCAAGTCTATGTCCTTGGGTTGAAAATTTAAATGAACCTTCATGATGATAGAGATAGCTATTCAGGTTAGATGTCCAATATTTGAATCAAAGTTGTAAGGGATTAATCATTGTAGGAGGCCAACATGATATACAAACTGGTCTTGATGTCCGCATTCGTGCATACATTCTAGATGTGCACACTCTAGTTGTCCCCAAAACTAGCACAAACATTCATAATACTTGACCACCAACTAATGAGGAGAAGCATCACTCAAGCACTTTTCTACCAACCATGGACTCAAATGTAGCCCCACGCACATCTGCCATATATGGTACGATGTCCCTACCCTTTGATGAAGTGATTGGTTGGTAAAACCCCATAAAAATAGCCTATTTGAGCTTAGTTTTGTGTCCTACATAACTAGAACTTGTACATACTACAATCTTGAACTAGAGTGCATAAAAGGAACATAGTGAATTGATAGTGTAACCAGTGGCTAATTACACTACTTTGGCCAAAGTATTCTCACCCAATACCTTGAGTGGCAGTCATCTTATTCACATACACTACCATAGATTGGTTTGGATTATGAGTATTCCTATACTATGCATAGGTAATTTCCTTCCATACGTAATCTTTGACCTCAGAAATAAAATATTCCCCTTTTCCAAAACACAATGGTATCTCTACCAATAACGTTTAAGCATAATTTACCCCCCCGCGCCCCCCCCCCCGCACCACCCTTCAATGGGTATTCTAATCCCTAGGTATAAAATACAATCTTTGCTAGTCTACACATTAAATTTGCATAAATGACTTAACAAGCTATTCCCTTCACTTGACAATCTAATCCCAGGAATAACCTAATAACCTAAAGTATAGCTACATAAGATTTATCATAGAATAAGTATTAATAAATAACTGGCTCCATTCAGGAATATATCATGACAATAAGTGAATCTCATCAAGAGTATAGTCTCATTAATAAATAACCTCAATCGAAGAGAAATCATATCAATAAATGATTCTATTTAAGAGTAATCTCCTTAGTAAAAAGGGTTAAACAAAGAGTAGAATCTTGTCAACAAAATGAATTCACATCAACAATATAAAGAAACCAATAAAGTACCAACTCAAACTCAATAGGTAGTCCCACCTATGGCTTTAGTCAAATAGTAATTCATAAACTCAAGTAATCAACTTAATCATGTAGGTAAGTCTCAACCTTGCCATATCCTAATCTTAGGATAAAATCATTAGTCAACAATCAATCTATTTGTATACGTTAATCTCAACCTATGTGCTTCAAACAAAGCCCAACTACATAACCCATCCAAGTAGGTTATTCTCAACCTATTGGTTCCAATGGGAAATCAAGTATATATCCCAATCTAGTAGGTAATTATTAACCTAGGATTTCAATGGGAAATCAAATATACTTCTCGACCCAAATAGGTTACTCTCAACCTAGGGTTTCATTCAATAGTAAAGTAATGATCAAGTGATCTTTTAAGTATAGATTAGAAATATGATGTCTCATCCTATTATAGTTTTCATACTGTCACTATTGATGTATTGCTAAACCTTATCATTCCTAAGGTTTCCTAGCATTATAAGATAACAGTTTCAAGTCACTTCATGACATTGATAAATTTCATCATATACATGTAGTGTACATTGTTTATGTATAGAAACATTATCTCAATTCCAATATAGGGTATATAAGAGTGTTAAATCACTCTCTTAAGCTATTCATGCTTTCATAAAATCTAGTATATACTAATATTTATTACATCCACTCCTTAATATGGAGTATGCAAAAACACCCACAAGGAAATAATAACATTCATGATTCTTTTTGTTTCTATAAGCAAGTAGATCTTTACTCCATTTCAAGAAATCTAATGTGTTTCCAAATAAAAGCACACAAGGAAATCAATCTTTCAAATAAAAGATAAAACGTGAAGAGAATAAAAGATCATGCTTGATAAACGCTTATTCCAATTGACCCACTAGATCTCAAGCTAAGCCTTCTCTTAGAATCAACTTAGCAAAAAACCCTCTCAATTTCTCTCACTAAATTCCTCACAATAACTCTCATCAAAATAATAATTCTCTCAATGGAAAATATAGTAGAATGGAGTAGGGTAATGACACAAAGAAGAATTATATCCAAATGAGGTGAGAATGCCTCATATTTATACTTAAAAACCAACATCTACATCCTACAAACAAAGCTTATGCTATGACACTTCTCAACAATATACCATCAACTCACCTTAATAAAGAAAATGTGGCGAATTTCTATCATAATACTCATCAAAACTATACAATAGAATGACCCGATGCTTGCCAAAAATAGTTTGACTATTTCATAAAGCACATGCTTCATTTGGGAAATTGACTTAGAGGTTAAGAAGACTTCTAAAGGAAACATAATATTCATAATATGATGCCAACTATTCATCACATTTCCTATTCACAAGCTTGTTATTAAAAATAGAGGAATAAGTTAGAGTTCCCTTTTGCATTGATATTTCCTTTGCCATCATCTCTATTTGACTAAGTATTCAAAAATGATATCATACATTGGAGTTTATTGAATATCATTTGTATTTCATAGCGCTGTCATGTTTATGTTATATAGTCTACATTGACTTAGTCAAGTGGCTACTTTTCCCTTTCACTAAAATCTTGTCAAACTCAATATTCTACATGTTGCCTTTAATTCCTTCTCATTGACGGCTTTATGCATTGGCAATAATGTCTTAATATTGTTCCACATAGACAGTTCTATATATTGTGCTTAAGAGAATTTAAAATATACAGTGTAACTATGTGTTGTCCAAATAAGAAGCTTTTTAACTTTAGATTAAGACCTCCATCTCTCACATGTGTGCAACAGATTAAAACTTCGTTATTTTGATCGCCTTTTATCATTGGTGATATTTGCGGTCTAATACCTAGCATTGCATTGAAACCGTATTATACGTTAACCTTTGACTGCCTTCATTAATGCATTGGCTTAGAGCACTTATTTCATAGTTTTTAACATGCACTATGCATACTTCACATTATATTATATGTATATGTATGTATATATATGTATATATATTTGTAACTAAGGAAAAATTTAGTTTAACATGAAATAGAATGCATAAACAAAACCTTAGCTAAACAATGAAGTACAATGGAGTAAAATAGCATAAAACAAAGGAAAATTTCACCAAGCAGCCTTCATGCCCTCCATGATTGACCGTCATTTCCCTTCTCCTTTTACTACAAAATGATGTTTTCCCTCAAATTTTGATGAGCGACTATTGAACTCTGACAAAACCCTAAGAAAATATTGAAGGATTAATCTACTCAACAATTGCAAGTATGCAAGTATGAAGTGTGAAGTCAAAAGATTCAAGCATGAAGTCAAGAAATGCCAAAGATGAAGTGACAAAATGAGGTTGAAATTTCCATTTTATAGAAAAGTCAATTTTAGATGAATGGTCAATATTGAAAGTTGAGAGATGCCCTAAGATCAAAGGCTACAATTAAATGTGACAACCATCAATTAGGGTTAGGGAAACATTAGGGTAAAATCTGAAATGAAGGGCTAAGATTTGATTTAAAAAAAATCAAATCAATGGACAAGAATGCATGTGACAAAGAGATAATGGGCACAATAAAAGAGGTAAGTGGAGAATCAAAACAGAACTTTAAAATTATTTGATTCAAGAGGTGAGTTGACCTTTTGAATTAAAAATTAATTTAATTCAAAAGTGGTGGGGCCATGTGACGATAAATAATCATTTTAAATCATTTACTTGGTGGGAAATTAGAAAGTGGGTAATTTTAAATAATTGATTTTATTTATAACTAGAAAAGGCCAAAGTGGATAATAATTAAATAAATTATAGGAATTTATTTAATTATGAGAAGACATGAGGAATTAATGATGCTTTTAAATAAATAAATGAAGTTTATTTATTTAAATAATCAGGAAGACATAGTGGACAAATAATAATTAAATAAATTTAGGAAGTTATTTAATTATGGAGAGACATAAGAAATTAGCGACATATTTAAATAAAATAAATGTAATTTATTTATTTAAAAATCCAAGAGGAATACAAAATATGAATTAATTAAATAATTAAGAATTATTTAATTAATAGTTGAATTTGGACCATAGGACATAATTAAATATTTTAATTATGTTAAGAAGAAATAAGAGGAAAATAAATTTTGCAGGCCTAGGTCAATTTTATGTGTCTATAATACTTATATTCTCATTAACCCACTAAGTGCATCATTCGATATGTGAATGCATATATGTATGTTATCATTTATCCATAAACAATACACATGTGCACATACATACACATATACACATATATATACTTATATATATTTACATACAAAAGAACAACAACGATATGTATGTTTATACATATATACTTATATATGCAATGCATGTTTCCGTTACGTACTTCACACACATATACTAGTATATACATATATAAAAAATATATATCATTACTTTGATTCTCTCAATTAAACACATATATTCATATCCTCATTCTACTTACATACATATGCATATGATTATGTTCTCATGAACAAATCAATATGTATATATCCATATACATGTATATATTTAACATACATACAAATCAATGTAAAGACAATTATTCACAAATCCCAAGACTCAAAGATCCAATCATGATAACTTGATCACACAATCAAAGAAATCAAAGATATTTGCACAAGAATTTCAACCTATCCTTCAAAGGTTACTTACTTGGTTCCAATCGACTCGACTCAACTAGACCAACTAATTTCAATAAGTCAAGACTAAGACGATGGGTTCACTTATTGAATCCCATTTGACTCAACTCTTCTAACCCAAATCTAGGTTGTGAGTGTATGTAAGATCATTAAGGTTCCATTAAGGGTTACCCAACCGATCACTTCTCTTGAGTGATACTTCCCCCCTTTCTAGAGGATTGAACCTGTCCCTGCAACTAGCTCAGTACACCACCATGGTAGTTAGATGTTCATAGTAAATCCATTTGCATCATAATACATTTTTACCAACAAAGCATTCAAAACATATTTCAATATTTCATTCATCTAACGAACATATTAAAGTCACAATTAACATCTACCTTGACATATTTAATTATGTAGATAAAATTATCTCAGTAGCTATGAAACAGGATGTGACATACTTCCCCCCTTGTGAATCATCGTCCCTGATGGTTTAAATAACTTTCACATATAGATAAAGTCAAATAAAGGTTATACTTACCTTTTCCCAAACATGTAAGAATTATAAATATTTTTCCCTCGTAGCATCACTCCTTGCAATCTCATTCTACCTAGGCCTTGCATTGAGTAACTCTTGTTTACACATAGGGGGAACTTGTGTGCTTCATGCATAATTTATCTCTCAAAGGGATTATGCATTGTAATCATAATACCTAATATGTACATCTCAAGTACAATAGTAACTATATACCACATGAAACCTATGTTACAATGATTGGAAAACACATTCCCATTGGCTAATAAATTTATCTTTAGTGTAACAAAAATAGATAAGGAATGTCAGTGTATTGTAAACTACACAGTAGGTCCCACGCTTTTCTTTTGTATTTACACCATTGGACAACTTAGAATCCGAGACCGTCTATCACAGACTCAACCATTTTCCTTAATCATAAAATTGTTTCCTAATTCAAACTTTGTATCAATCAAAGTTTTTCATTGATATTTCAATCTTCTATTCTATTTGACAATATTTTTGGTCTAAGGCTAACCCTATTTCTTAGCCTATTTCAACTTAATAGATATTCAACCTTTCTTCCATATAATGGACCAAACCTCAATGATAGAATTTTATAAGTATTCTACATATCCTTCAAGGTTTGGTTTATCACTTTTTCCTATCCAACTATCTCAAAATAATATATTGAGAATTTGTTCAATTGAATCCCTCATGATATGATCATGGTTTATACACAACCTTATCATTATTTTCTTGTTCTCATATGAGGTAACCTTCTTAGGAACACCAAGCAACCACTTCATACAATATATTATTTAGGACTGAAATCCTATTACTCAAAATTTCCAACTAGCGTTGGTTACCTTGGTGAGTCTGTCCACCATAACATTATGTTAGTTCTTTCGACATATAAAGATTAAACTATTCCAATGGTCTATCACTTCCACACTGGAATCTCAAGAGATTATACATGTCATGCCAATGACAAAAACCTGTCTTCATTTCTTGGAATACTAGACAATAACTTGCTAAATACCTTGCAACATCTTACTCTATCTTTACCAAATTATAGTGGTTCCTCACTTGATAAATAATTTTGTCATTCCAATGTCCTAACTATGACATCAATTTCCTCATTTCACTCATTAATCTCCCAAAATTTTGGGTACTTAGGTTCTTTTCCATCCCATATTAGTCTATTCCAACTAAATGATAACATATTTTGTGGTCTCATACCACATTTGATTTTCAATTATAATGGTTAGATATCTTGTGGAGATAAATCCCCTTTATCTTAAAACATCCATACCTTGGATTTCTTTTGTGGTGCAGAGCACCTTCACATTTTTCTCAGTTTCTTAGTTTGGTTTGTTTTTCCTTGTAATCAAGGTCTAAGTTTAGGGAATGATATTTTGGTTTTGTAATAAGGCCTAGGTAGCCAAATTAATGACTTGGAAATATTAGTAATTTGAGTTAAGGGGGTCTTAATATTTTACATTAATGTTGCTAAGTAAACTAGTTTTTGTTTGTGTCCTAATTTTGGGGTAGTTGGAAGTCCAACAGTCAGATCTATTGGAATTATTTTGTGAATGATGAAACAAGTTTTAAAGGCATGAAAAAGTGGGAAGATATCTAGAGGAGGTTTGGTGAACAAAGTTTGTGAGGAAAGAAATTAAAAAGTTCTGATTTTTTGTGCTTTTTCCTGAGAATATGAGTTTTTTCCTATTTTGTGTAACCCATACAGTTAGTGATCAATGAAAAATATATGTTTATGAATAACACATCGAACTAGCTTCATTTTGAATCATATTAGAAGGGTCCTCGTTCAATTATAAAACAAATTTGATCTATTTTCTAAAAATTGCTCTGCAAGTAGGGTTTTAGAGGGTTTGCAAACAAAATGAGTTATTGAGGCCATTCCACCGTTGTTGAATGAAGTAGATAAGTGTAATGTGCTTGTAGCAGTGTAGAACAATGTTTTCATTTATTTCTTGGTAGGGTGGTGAAGTAGAATGAGCTTAGTAACGAGTCCTTGAAGTGACAAAGTGACTATCCAATGAAGGAAACCCCGACTTTTGTGAAGATCAACTATTTTTGAGATTGATTAAGGGGAAATTATGACATAATCTTAAGATTGAAGTCTGATGCTCAAGATGCATGTAGGTTTTGAGGCCGAGAGAAACAATTTTGAGGGACTTGCTATGTAAAAGAGGCCTAATTAGGCCATGGTGGAGCGAAGAAGGTCTGATTAGGGTGATAAAGTCTAAAGCAACCTAGCTCAGGCTTGGGGTATGTTTTAGAGCAGGGTAATGGGTATTCAAATTTGTGTAGTTAGATTTGTGAAGAAAAGTATATCAAAAGATATAGTTGAATAAGTGTGTCTTATATGCCACTAAGCTACAACAACCTCTTAGGAAGAAAGTCACCCAAATCAAGTTGAGGGATCACTCTGATAAAAATAAGTGTCAAGAGGAGTTAGTAACCACCCTATCTTGCATCATTTTGTCCTATGATTTTTCCCAAGAAGTGATCCAATTATTTAACTCAATCCAACTTTTCTGATGAGTACCTTGTACTAATTCGGATAATAATTCTCGTTCAAATATGTTGGTTCCCAAAATATATCAATTTTAATTGCATACCTAATTACCAAGCACAAGAATTTCTCAATGCCTCAAAATCATGAGTAATTAGATCTTTCCTTACCTAATCCATAGGAAATGATCTTCCCTTACATGATCAAGTAATCTACCTATCCTTTTCTAAGGTATTAATGATAATATCAATTCATCTTCCAATTAAAAATATATAAAGTATTGTGTGATAAATATGCCTTTCTCATTGATCAAAATCCTTGACCTTTCATCTATATTTTCCTAACAATTCTAATCTCTCCACCCTTGTGGTCATGGAATATCTAACTTCGATTGAAATCATGTCCTATGTAGAAGCCAAAAGTTCTTCCAAATCTAAAAATACATTGATGATCTTCATTGTTTGGGGTACTTTATCTGAGTCAATCCACTCTCTTTCTTCCCCCTTACTATTTCCTCAATATTTGATCAACTTAGAGTTGAACTCTTAGTAAATATTTTCTTTCCTAAATTTATTTATCATCCCTTGTTGTTGGATTTCTATTGCCTTTTTCTTTCCTTTCTTACCCTTCATGGAATGCCTTGAATATACTTATTTCTGAAGTTGAATTCATCATTGATCTCTAATCTTATAGATTCAACCATTGGATTGTCAATAAATAGATCTAATCAATAATCAACAACTTTACTAGCTAAGAGGCATTCTAGTATTCTAATTCCTTTTGGAACATTTAAATAAATTTTTACTTTTGTTGACAATTTGGTGAGTTGCATTTACGCTACATTCTTTTTATGTACTACCTGAACCTTTTTCAAGCTAATCGGATTTACCTTTTTAGGTTTTTTCCTCACAAATACCTTTCCAAATGACTTTTTCCCAAATCTCGGTAACTTTATTTTCTCATAACCTTAAGTACTTCTAAAATTTATTGGTTTCTTTTCCTCATCTTAATCAAAACTCCAAATTGATCTTGCCGATTTTGGTTGGTGGAACCATGTCCACTTCTTTGATTCCTTATTTTTTGACCATTCTGGTTTTTTCCCTTATTCCAAGGTACTAACTATTTTCTTGCAAAATCTTAGCCTTGCACAAAAAACATTTTTTTTGTCAAGGGTTATCCAACCTCTTGGATACCTCCTTTGTTGATTTATATTCACAAAACATTGAATTTATTCTTCAATTGAGGTTTCCAATTTATTCCAATAATGCATACTCATAGATTCATAGTATTCTTACTAAATCCAAAAATCCTTGACTCTTTGCAACTATAGGTCGCTACTAATAAGAGATATTTCTTCAACTTTATCTATCCCATAGACTCAGTTAGCTATTTTGTAGGGTGAAGGTGCATATTGGCTATCCTTCATGACCTTCCTACATAGCCTATTTGCATAATATTTCGTAATACAAGGGCATATCATAATGGATTGTTGGTTTAGGAGTTTTCAAATCCAAGGATGATTCTTTTCTAGTCCCAAACTTAAACAAGTTTCTTGGAATCTTATTTTCCTTTTCATTTCCATTTTATCTTTCCTCTTACCATCTTGGCATAAGAAATTTTGAACCTTTAACTTCCAAATAAGGTTTGTGTTTAACTTACATAATGAGCCCATAGGCTCTGGAGCTTAACCTGGTAGCTCTGATACCACATGTAACAACCTTGAAGTTCTACTCATATTTGTTTTTTCAAAATTTTCACCTCAAGTGAATGATCCATGATGCCATAACATAGAAATTAAAAAAAAAATCTTTCCAATTACATGCACATTTGAAATAAATACGATTTCCAAACTTCCATTGCATTTCATTGTAATTTCACAAATCTTTCCATAACATAGATTTCATATTGAATAAACTCAAGTTTATCATTCATGATTATATTCTTCCATATAAATGGGTACTGTAGTGTAGGAAAATGCATACCCTTGCATTTTCACACTTTTTTGGGCCCATCTTGCTTTATTTATCTTTATTTATGTCTTAATTGGTCCTATTTTGCATCCACAAGCCTAATAAATTATACCTTGTTATGGCTAATCTTGACAAACATCAAAGGATAAATGATAATTTAATGATTCTATCTGTGTGTCCCTTATTTTTGGTTGAGGACTAAGATTCCACCTAGGGCATCTTTCTCCCCCAAAGGTCTTGGGACCCTGATTTCAAAGCACCTTAAAGGGGCCTCTTTTTGGAGTCTATGCCCCCCGGGTTCAAGCCCTGGGACTAAGATGCCACCTAGGGTGTCTTAGTCCCCCTTAGGTTATTTTTGAGATTTAATATCAAATCTTGGTGGGATTTAGCCTCCTTTAATTAATGATTTCATATTTCAACTTTTTGTGGTGTAATTTAAGGATATTAAGCATGGATAAGTATAAATACAAGGTTCTTTCATTCATTTTCATCCTAGCAACTTGAGTATTCATTCATAATAGAAAATTATAGTTCACAAGAGCATTCAAGAGAAATTCATCAAGAATTTGGATTCATCATCAAGATTCAAGCATCATGTCAAAGATATTCTTGCATCATGTGTGTTTTTGAGCTAACATTTGTGATATAGGGTTTTGATTCAAGCAAGCGATTTAAGTCAAGATCTATCAAGCATTCTTTCAAGTCAAGATCCATATTTAAGCTAGCCACTTCAAAAAAGTTTGTAGATTTCATAACAAGGGTTTTGTGAGTTGCAACATAGAACTTTGTTCATTCATCATTTCCCTTCATTATTCCATTTCATTCCAAGGTTTAATTACCAACAAGGGGTTTGACCAAGGCAAACCCCATTTACTAACAATCAACAAGTTTTTCCTCTCTTGTGTGTTTATGTTTGCATATTTAGGTTGAAGATCATTTGAAGTGAAAAGCTTTAAAGTTGCAAAGTTACCATCTTCATGGAAAGTCACTTACAAATCAGATCTGGAAGTTTCAAGATCTAAGATTCGAGAAGAAGGAAGTGCAGACATTGAACCTCGGGATCACATTTAGAAGTTGCAAAAATTTAGATCAGGACTAAGTTGGAAGGGAATATTAGTCCTCCAAGTGGTATTTTGCAGAGATTCTTTGAGATTCTATTCCAACATCTGAAGATTCTACATCTACCCCAAAAAATAGCAGTGAGACTAAGACAATAGTAAGGGCATATTTGTCCTCCCTAGCATATTTTGACAGAATTTTTGCATTTCTATAATCCTTATCACATTTCCAGACTTCCCAAGTACATACATCCTAAATTGGTATTACTTAATTTTGTCATTTGCACTCATTATTTGACTTGTATTACTAAGTTTTGTGAGTTGAATGTTAGGTTGTCTTTTCCAAGCTTTTTCTTGGTGGTGAAGCCTTCAAAGCCTAAAGGATCCCCCCAAGTTTCCTTGAATGAACCATTCCCCCTATAAGGAAAAATCAAGGATTAGGGATTCCTTTCTTATATTGTGCATCCCTTTTCCTCCAAAACATCATTTTCCCCATCGTTCATTTTGGTGAACCTGACATTTTAGAACATTCATTTTCTGATTTGGAGTTCATTAAGGTCCTTGACCTAGGTTGCATTCATTCTTGCATTGGTGAAAGTGCATCTATGGTTTCTCACATTTGCATTAGTGACAGTGCATATAGGTTGCATTTTTTCTTTCTTGCATCATCATATCTCATTGAAAAATTGAAACAATGTATTTTCAATCATCCTAATTGCATTTAGGAATATTGTTATTGCATTCAAAATTGAAAAACAATTGCATTCAACTTTGCATTCAATTTCTTGTCATTAGTCACTTTTTATTGCACTCATTGGCATAGTTTTCTATTTCTAAACATCAGGTCCTTGGGTAGGCAACCTAGGAACACTATTATCAATCCATATTTTGTTGTCCTTCTGAAAAAACCCTCACTAGGACTAAAACACCCCTACTGGCATCTTATTCCCTCTTTAGGTTTTCATCTCAGAATCTTGTTTGAGTTAATTGCATTTTGTTCCAGTTTCTGGAACCTTAAAATTTCATCAGTAGGACCAAGATGCCCTTGTTGACATCTTAGTCCCTGTGGATTTTGAAGTTGTGGTTTTTAGGGTTTAAATCTATTTTTATGTGCTTCTGTTTGTTGTAGTTACTTTCCTATTTTAGTTTTGTCATTTTTTGTTTCATTAGATTTAGTGAATCTAGCTTAATTTTTCTTCATTCACTGCATTGTCAACATTCAAAATGGCATTTACAACATATCAAATCCAATATATTGCATAGTTTAATCAGAAAATTACCTTGTTTTAGGTCTAAAATTTGAAAATGTTTAATTTTCAAGAACTTTGTATAATATAGATAAAAGCACTTTTCACTTTTGCATGCATAATGTTTACATTCATAAAACTTTTCATGAGTTTGATAAAAGTTCTTTTCATTTTTGGATATACATTTTTCGCATTCTTAAAGCTTTTCATAGATTCGATAAAAGTGGTTTGCATCTTTGGATACACATTGTTTACATTATTAAAGGATCACATGAGATGGTTAAACGTGCTTTTCATTTTTGGTCAAACAATGTTAGTACCTTACCTTTCTAGGAACGCTAAGAAAAAGTTCATATCCCCTCCTTATGAGAGTGATTTAGTGAAAGAAACCTTGGACAATCCTAACGATCACATTCGTTCTTCTCCTAATATCTCTCCTATTGGAAAATAATATATTTTGGTGCTAGGAGAATCAATCAATGAGAGTTTTGAGAATCCTAGCTGTTTCTCTCATTCTACCTCTCCTATTAGGCAAGACATTGATGAACAAGAAGAAACAACCGTAGGTAATCATAACAACCACATAACACAACAATAGACCATTGAAACTTCAACTATTCTACATTCATCTCCCAACATCTTCGCCTCTTCCAATAATGAAAGTGTAAGTGAAGATATGTTGGTGTTGGATGATCAAAAATTTAAGATCTATGGCAATACTCTTTATGCTCCCTATCGTATTTGGAATACATTATAGGACAAAGGAATGAAATTATGGATAATCATGATGATTACATTTGTTATTCTCCTAGTATCTCTCCTAGTTGCAAGAAAGATGCCTTAGTGTTAGAAAATACAACCAATGAAAGTCACTAATAAGATAATGAAATCATTGATAAGCAAGAAAATTCAACCATTGATCATTCCCTTACTTGTGATGAATTCATTTGGAGGAACCAATCCTTGAATGTCAAGAGCATTTGGTCTATAGTTCTTCTAACAACTCTCCTACTAGGAAAGATATCATGGTGGAAGACAATGAGAACATCGAAAACAATAATTCCTCAGATGAAGATGATGAAGTGAAATTAGAATCCCCTTCACTAAGGGATCATGAAAATGAGGGGAACTCTTATGAGGTTATGCACATTAGATATCCTTTAAAGTACTCTCCTGAGCCTAAAATTATCATTTTTCCACCTTCACATAAATCTCAAACTTAAAACAAACCCGAAATTATCCTCTACCCACCTAAGAATAATGTGTTGTAGCAGCTGATTCATTATACCGTTGCTCATGCATACAACACTCAAAACAATCCACAACCAAAACAACCAACTCTAACAATCTTACCTTTTCCTAACCCTATCTTACTAGGCCCCCCTTGTTTTCCTTCACAAATTGGAAAGGAGTATGATCTTGTCGAACAACTTAAGAATAATCCTACTAAGACATCGTTATGGGACCTTATTCAATCCTCCCCTCACTATCATAACATGGTTCAAAATTTCTTAAAACAAGTTACTATCCCTTCTAATGTGCAACCGAATGACATAACATCCATGATTCAAGGACTGAATGCTGACATTTTTTCCACCAAAGTGAGCTCCCTCCTTTGGAAGGGAAAAAATGTGATACTTTCATGGTAATAGATGAATACAATATAACAAGGATAAAGTGAACCCTTGTTGACAATGTCTTAGGCTTAAATATGTGTAGTGCAAACCTTTTGGATAAGCTTGGTGTCGATAAATAAAAAATCCAACCCACCTCTTTATCTATTAGTGAATTTGATAACATGGAAAAATGATTGCTTGGGGTGATTATATTACCTATCAAAGTTGACAAAATTACATTACAAATGCCAATCCATGTTATGCTCGATGATATTTCATACAATCTTCTTTTAGGCAGACCATGGATTCATGAGATGCATGTTGTACCCTCTACCCTTCATCGTATCATGAAGTATGTCTACAACAACAAAGTATATACAATCGAAGTCGATCCTGAACCATACAATTGTTTGAATATTGAAAAAGATAAAGAGAATCCATTGAAAACGTTAACACTAACTACACAAGTGGAACCTATTGTCCCACAGTTGTTGTTGCACCAAAAGATCGACCTGTTAATTCCTGATACAACTTCCAGAGTTAACGGATCCACGAGAGGAAGTTAGTCCATACCACAAATCCTAAGGGGAGTGATGAACATCTACCAACAAACTCCCCCTCAAATTTACCTGAGGGGACTCAAACCCAACACCTTTGGCTTTGATACCACTTGTTGGCCCATAGTTTTCGTTGCACCAAAAGATCAACTTGTTAATGCCCGATACAACTGCCATAGTTAATGGATCCATGAGAGGAAGTTATTCCATGTCACGAATCCCAAGGGGAGCTCTAACCATCTACCAAAAAAACCCATGCAAGAACAACAAAAATATAGATTCCCTAAACCTTTTAAAATGATATCGCTAGACAATTTGGGATCGTTGAGTTTTGAACCAACATTCATGGGAAAATACAAGATCATAAACAAAGACCCTGACAAGGGAAAAGAAAAGGTAGTAATTTCAACAAAAAAATTGGAAGAACATTCGAAAGCATCCACCTCAACCAATTTAGAAGAAAAATAAAATTACACAACAAAATTCAATGAGATAGACTATCAACAACCACCAACTCCAAAAGAAATGAAAAAGCTTTATGGAAAATTTTATGAGCTGATGAAACATTTCGGATATAGTGGAAAAGGATCTGGTGCTAGAGAACAAGGTATATGTGTCCCTATAGAACCTAGCATGCAAGAAACAACTCATGGTCTTGGTTATTGTCCTATGATAGAAATCAAACCATCAAACAAACCTTCACTCAATATCAACACTCTTACAAAATATTCCTCTAAGCTGACTTTAACAATAGTGCATCCTAAATTGATAGACACTAGTGGTCTGGATTGTTATCATTTGCAAGAAACAAATAAATCCTCACTTAACATCAATGTCATCACACAAAACACTTACGATTCAAATTTTGTAGATTTTATGTCTTCCTTTAAAGAAGAGAACAAAATATCATAATCTAAAGAGTCTTGTGTAGGTATGAAAACTAATACTAAGTAAGAGATATCTTTGCTGAAAAATAATACATCCTCTAATTTTGATCAAGAAAGTATCTTATTGAGATTCCTCCAAGATCGTTTGATATATCTCCCTCCAAGAACATGAAAAAAATTCTACTAAAAACATTCATTTTGTGCATATCATAGAGTTCATGGTCATTGTACTAACGAATGTAAGGCTTTAGGTGATAGAGTTCAACATCTTAAGGAGTGTGGTGCTCTTCCTTATGTTGGAGCACCTAAGTCCTCTAATAGATACTAATTTTTACACAATCATGTTTCTCATCAATCATTTTGAATCACCCTTGTCTTGCACTAAGTGGGGGCAAGGGGTTAGGTAGCCATGTCCTCACATGTCACCCATCGTGGCCATTTTTGGATAGTTGACCACCTTTCATGTATATATAAGAGTGAGCTTGGGATATGGATGGCATGCCTTAAGTTGGCTCACATGTGATGTATTGAATTAGAATTTTTAGGGGAAAATTCTTCCCTTCTCATGACATAGCTTATTGGAAACATATGACTTGGCATAGGGCTTTCCGAATAAGCTCTCATGTCTTCTTCTACTTTAAATAAATTTCTCACAACAATGGCGTGCAACCACTTTAAAGTGGGGAATACATCGACACTCATGTTTCATCGTGCGATTTTCTTTTTTCTTGCGACACGTTCTTTTCGTGGTGGTCTCATTGGGTTTGATTTCCTCTGAGAGTGTGATATTTCTTTGATTAGTCCTCTCTTGGAGACATTAGGCACAATGTTCCCTAAGAGGATACCTCACATGTACTAAGAAAAGTCCCTTCAAACATCCCTCTTTATTTTTTCATTTTTGTACCTTATTAAAGTCATGGAGGTATGGCTTCGATATGGTTCCTTGGGGCTCACCTAGTGAACAACTAGCTTCACTAGCCCTTGTGATCATGCATTTTCTTTTTGTCCTTATCATAGTCATGGGGGTATGAATTTGATATGGATCTCTTGGGGCTCACCTAGTGGACAACTAGCTTCACTAGCACTTGTGAGCATGCATTTTGTTTACATAGTGGACAATGCATTCCACTTGTAAATTTTTTTGGAAAAATAGCCTAGACCTAGTCCATAGCACGTTGGATGGCTAATCGAATCTTGATCCATAAAAAATTTCCTTTTCCTTTATGTTTTTCTTTTTCCTTTTTCTATCTTTGATGGTGTATGCTAACAATCTAGTTTTGGCTTCATATATCATCTACAAGTGTGTTCCTTTGTGCCTATGTTCGTTTGTCATAGGATATTCATCTAATGTAAGAAAGGTGGTCACCAATAACTTTATACCAATGTTTTCAAGATTGGGTCTTTGACTGTTCACCCAATACACCCTCAAGACTCTTTCATGCAACAAGTTTCCAAAGGATCCAAACCACATATGAGACTCCAGACCTTTACATGACTAGGTTAAGGCATCTAAAAAGATTAAAAGGATTAGGTGAAAATGTTTTGATCACTCATTAAGCTTGCAACCAAGTTAAAGTTGGTTTCCATCATATGCTTGCTAATTCCTTGCAGGTCTTCACAAGGAAATTGTCATACATAACTTCTACAAAAATAAATATATGTTACTTTGAAAATAAGTGCTCAAATTAGGACTGTCCCGTTCTAATTTAGGCCTATTTAGGCATGATATACACAAGGGCTTATTGATTATGCTATCTCCACCATCAATTTATCCTAAAAATTTCTTGGAACACACAAAATTAGGTATTTTAAAGCTTAATAATCCGTCAAATTTTCATTCCCATAATCATTTTTTATCAACCCTAGGTCATAATCTTCCTAGCTGTTCAATTTCTGGACCGAGACACGGTTTTCCTAGGTTAGGGCATCAAGATATTTGCTTGAAACTTCACCTATAGACCTTATGGCTTATAAATCATTTAGAATATATAAAAACCATCCTACACACCTATTTCCATGAGCTAGCCATGATTTAGAATAGAGAAATACAATTTTGAATATTCATTGTTACCTTAAATAGGGCTTTTTGGCAATCCATAGAAAAATCACAAGAACTTGCTCTAAACTCCACCAAATTTCATGAAACATAAAGAAAATGGAAGGTGATTGTTTATATTCTCTTTTACAACCATTTATACATGCTTTCATGTCTGTACAAAACTGTACAACATTAGAAAACAAAATATTTATGTAGAAATATAGAAAAACAGTGCTTCCTTATTGATCAAAACTTTGTATTCAGTCACCCACACTTGTAAAAATGGTTTCAAGACCTTTTAAAGTCATCTTACACATGAATATTTTATTTCCAACTGTCTCCTAACTACCTAAAACACATATGAACTTTCACCTTCCTACTTTTCGTATTTTGTGATGACAACATTTACATTTTTTTGCGAATTTTGACTAATTGGCACTAATCACTCTCAAATTTCCCTATTACATAAAAATTGGTCTCATTGGACCTTATTTAGTGAAAATAGACCTTAACACCTATGCTTGACCTATTGACCTACATTTGAAATCTTCATGTGCTTGAGTGCACCTGCATCGTGATCCTAGGGGCTTAGCCACGCTCTTGGTTATTGTCATCCTATCTTACTTGAATTTGTACATTTGAACCCCTCTTGATTGTGTGGTTGGCTAATTTAGTGTGAGTTTGAAGAAAGTTCATCCTCTCATTAAAGTGGGGGCTAAATGTAGTGTAGGAAAATGCATACTCTTGCATTTTCACACTTGTTTGGGCTTGCCTTACTTTATTTATCTTTATTTATGTCTTAATTGGTCCTATTTTGCATCTACAAGCCTAATAAATTATATCTTTTTATGGCTAATCCTAGATTACATCAAAGGATAAATTATAATTTAATGATTCTGGCTATGTGTCCCTTATTTTTGGTTCGAGACTAAGATGACACCTAGGGCATGTTTGTCCCCCAAACATCTTGGGACCCTGATTTCAAAGCACCTTAAAGGGGCCCCTTTTTGGTGTCTGTGCCCTGGGATTCAAGCCTCAAGACTAAGATGCCACCTAGGGCGTCTTAGTCCCCCTTAGGTTATTTTTGAGATTTAATTTAAAATCTTGGTGGGATTTAGCCTCCTTTAATTAATGATTTTATATGTCAACTTGTTGTGGTGTAATTTTAGGATATTAAGCATGGATAAGTATAAATATAAGTTTCTTTCATCCATTTTCATCCTAGCAACTTGAGTATTCATTCATAATAGAAAATTAGAGTTCACAAGAGCTTTCAAGAGAAATTCATCAAGAATTTGGAGCAATCATCAAGATTTAAGCATCATGTCAAATATATTCTTGCATCATGTATGTTTTTGAGCTAACATTTATGATGTAGGGTTTTGATTCAAGCAAGCAATTAAGTTAAGATATATCAAGCATTCATTCAATTCAAGATCCACATTCAAGCTAGCCACTTCACACAAGTTTGTAGATTTCATAACAAGGGTTTGGTGAGTTGCAACATAACACTTTGTTCATTCAGAATTTCCCTTCATTATTCCAAGGTTTAATTACCAACAAGGGGTTTGACCAAGTAAAACCCCCATTTACTAACAGTCAACAAGTTTTTCCTCTCCCATGTGTTTATGTTTGCAAATTTAGGTTGAAGATCATTTGAAGTGCAAAGTTGTAAAGTTGCATTGCAAAGTTGTCATCTTCACAAAAAGTCACCTACATATCAGATCTAGAAGTTTCAGGACCTAAGATTTGATAAGAAGGAAGTGCAAACATTGAACCTAAGGATCACATTTCGAAGTTGCAAAAATTCAGATTGTTACTAAGTCAGGAGTAAGTGCGTCTTAGTCCTCCAAGTGGTATTTTCTAGAGATTCTTTGGGATTTTGTTTCGACATTCAAAGATTCCACATTTGCCCTGAAAATAGCAATGAGACTAAGAAAATAGTAAGGGCATCTTTGTCCTCCCTAGAATATTTTAACATCATTTATACATTTCCAAAATCCTTGTCAAATTTCCAAACTTCCCAGGCACATACATCCTAGATTGTTGTTACTTAATTTTGTCATTTGAACTCATTATTTGCCTTACATTACTAGGTGTCCCTACTCCTTGGAACACACTCTCTAGTTGTCCCCAACACTTGCACAAACATCTGCAAAGCTCGACCGCCAAATGATGAGGAGAAACATCACTCAAGCACTTTTCTGCCAACCATAGACTCAAATGTGGTCCCTCACACATTTGCCACATATGGCATGATGGCCCTACCCTTCAACGAAGTGTCTGGTTGGTAAAACCCCATAACAATAGCCTATTTGAGCTTAGTGTTGTGTCCTACATAACTAGAACTTGTAGACACTACAATCCTAAACTTGCTTGCATAAAATGAGCATAGTGAATTGACAGTGCAATCAATGGCTAATTACACTAATTTTGCCAAATTATTCTCACCCAATACCTTGAGTGACATTCATCCTATTCACATACACTACCATAGCTCAGTTTGGAGTATGGCCATTCATATAATATGCATAGGTCATTTCCTTCCATACATAATCTTTGACTCATAAATAACCTATTCCCCTTTTTCCAAAACACAATGGTATCCCTACCAATAATGTTTAAGAATAAGTTACTCCCCTTCAATGGGTATTCTAATCCCTAGGTATAACATACAATCTTTTCTAGTCTACACATTAACTTTGCATAAATGACTTAACAAGCTATTTCCTTCAATAAACAATCCAATCCTAGGAATAACCTTATAATCTAAAGTATAGCTACATAAGCTTTATCATAGAATAAGTATTTATAAATAACTAATTCCAGTCAGGAATATATCATGAAAATAAGTGAATCTCATCAAGAATATATCTCATCAATAAATATCCTCAATCGAAGAGCAATCATATCAGTAAATGATTCTATTCGAGAGTAATCTCTTTAGTAAAAAGGGTTAAAAAGGAGTAGAATCTTGTCAACAATATGACTTCACATCAAGAGTATAAAGCAACCAATCAAGTACCAACTCAAAATCAATAGGTAATCCAACCTTTGGCTTTATTCAAATAGTAATTAATAAACTCAAGTGATCAACTTAATCACGTAGGTGAGTCTCAACCTTGGCATATCCTAATCTTAGGATAAAATCATTAATCAACAATCAACTCAATGAACAATCATTAATCTTTGTGCCCTTTACCCTTGATGTCAAAGGGGGAGAATAATTTTGGGAGATAGTTAAGGCATGTTTCCATCAAAGACAAAGGGGGATATTGTTGGAAGAATAAGGAGTTTTTCATTGATTCTTTTGTTGTAAAAATGAGCATGAGGGATAAGTGCATTACATTACAGTGTTGTCATTGATGTCAACATTGTATTCTAATATAAAGACCATCATGCAAATCATTTTGTATAGCTTTAAGATTTTTGAAGATGGTAATACAATGGGAATTTGAAAGAAGCTTTGATTCGTGAAGGCAGTTGATATGGAAATCGACTTTGTTAATAAAATTATTTCTATGTACAAGACATCCAATTATTGGGTCTGCATTGGTCCACTGTGTAAGATCTTGCTCTATGCTTTTAATATATTTTTCTTGGTTGTTAAAGAAGCTTATATCCAAAGTTTCATATTGTTCTAGTTTTTGGTGAAGAAGTTATGAGTGATAGAAGTTTGGTCTGGCATTAGCAGAGGTTTCCAATTTGGTGTACATGTTTTGGTGAATCCGCACTTCTCCGTGGACTGGAATATGGATTTTTGGATTTGTGGGAATGTTGAAAGGTGTTAGTGGCACCTATATTCCAAGTGACATAGAGTTTGGAGGTTTGTGTGTCAATGTTTGGATGTACAGTTGGCGAATTATGTTATTAGGTCATTACCGGTGCTGACCTAATAAGTTGTATAGTTTGGAGTTTGAATAAGTATTAATTAATTTTGTGGGAGCTATTATGGGTCCAAGCCGGCCTATTTTGATTTTTTATAATTTTTGGATCTTTGTGTGAAGCGTGTATGTATTTGTATGTTGATCCGAAAAATTATAATGGGTATGATACATCTAATTAGGCTGACCTTATTGATGTTGAAAGTGTTGGATAAAGTGAATATATATGTAAGATCTTTTTTGATGTTTTGATGATAGTAATACATGTATGTATATATGATGAATATCAGTTGATACGAATTGTGCGAGTATAAGGTGATTGTAGAGAAAAGAAGAGTGTTAGTGTGGATTGGTATGAAGTGTGTGAAGTTGGTATATTGAGCTTCAATGGAACTGTAATTCATGCATATGTTAGATGCAACTATAACAGTTCAAATATTGGTTGTGTGCCACAATCTCTTTTGTATTTTCTTCTTTCAATGGGCAATGAGTCCACTTGGATAGTGAGTCCACCTGTAGTGATCACTTCTATAATATACTATAACTGGTTATAATATATTGTGAGCTAATCCTCACTCTGGTTTTCCCATTTTGGGTTTTCCACATAAAATTTTGGTGTTCATGTGTTATGTACTTTGATGGTTGCTTTTATACTTTCCTTTCCTACTGCAAATTGAATATGCTATATGGAATGAATGTTTAAATGTTTAAGTGGTTTAAAGGAATACTAATTCACCCCCTCTCTTAGTATTCTAGGTGTTGAACAAAAATATGGAGAAATTTTTGGCATATCATTATGTGATTCAAAAAGAGTGTGTTGGATACCCTTAGCTTCAAGAGGTTATTCTTGGAAAATTATCTTTTTAATTTTTGGAAAAATCTTGAGTGTCTTGCAAAATAAAAGTTTAAACTTCACATTATGATTTGTATTTTGTAGAAATAAAGATCTATCATGAAAATGTTATGGGGAATCATATGGCCCCATGAGTGCCATGTTTGGACCTTGATTTCTATGTCATCCGTTATTTTGTATTTGACTATGTGGTCATATGATATGAGGGCTCTGCATTTGAATGGAGTAGAATCTTATGACCATCTATTTGTATGATAAGTTTTGTCACTCTATGTGTCCCCCCTTACACTTTTCAATGCTAAGTTGAGAAATTCAATGTGAAATGTCAGTCTTTATAGATTTATAGGTTTTTTAGTGCCATAATCCTAGGGTTTCTCAAATTCCTTAAACTCTAAACCCTTCAACTCCTTTTTGTGCCCTAGCTTCTATTTTTTGTTGTTGATTGGTTTAGTCCATTGCAAATCACTTAAGTTACGACCTTATGTCTAGGGATATGTTCTTTCCACTAGCCCCTTTCACCTAGTTATCAACTGATCCATTATGCCTAAGTATTCTTTCATGCATGCTTCTATGGTGGGTCCCATTCTTTTTATGCATGGAAATATCCCATTAGAGGTCACATCCACCCTTCATAGTGTAGGTTGTTGGAGCATGCTAGCATCAAATTTATGCCCTTGTTCGTTGATGACACATGGATTCCACTATTGATCTCTAGCTTAGTATCGACAACTTGTGGGACCATTGCCTTGCTGAGGTGTCAATTTTCTATTTGAGTGCAAGATTTCTTCCTAACATAGGTTCTAAATGGTTGAGCCCACTCAAGTTGCACTAACACAATCTTCTGCCATGTGTCACTCTCAATGACCTATGTTTGCCTCACAGATAAGGGTCAAATAATTCACGTGGCAAAATTTTATTTGTAGCTCAACATCTTAGTGCAATACAGTTTCTGAAAGGTAGTAGAGATTAAACATGCAGTCATGTGCCACGATGATATGTGGTATCTAATCAACATGGGTCCTGAGAAAAGGTTCAAGCATTTCCAAATATAGACAAGGATGACTAAGTGATGTGTGTTGTATCCTCATTGTAGCAAAACATTTCTTCCTAGCACAAGTTCTAAAATAAGTCATTCAAAACCACGCTAGTGTGCTCTATTGAATCATGTCCTCCATGGTACAAACGTAGAATAACATGGTATCCTCCATTCTAAAGATCTGAACACTTCTATGGGGCCCACCCCCAACTCAAAGCCACTTATTCTGCATGTCCACATTCTGTTGGAGTGTGTTCTTTTTTCACAACATGATTTCATCCAAGAATCTTAAGGGATTCTTGTGCTCATGTGTGGGTTTTCTCATCAAGATCTTTTAAGGGTGGATCAACAACTAGCATTCAAACTTCAAAATGGATAGAAAAGGATTTAAACTTTCACTTGAGTTCCTCTAGTTTTGCAGAGAAAGAAAATTGAATTCTCAATGAACCTCCCAATTTCTATTTTGACCTATGATGGCTGCACAATGATCTTAAATGCTCTCTCCATGGATTCTAAAAGAAGACATGGTGCTATACTATATTCATTGATCTGCAAACCCTCTTTGGCCACATTTTGTGATAGATGATATAGGATTTTTCTTGCACTCCACCCTTAGTTCATCAATGTTGAGACAACACCAAATTTCAAAAATGTATTTCCCACACCTTCATATCAGATTGAGCTAGAGAAATTTATGCTCTCTATTGGTTTAACAAGTAGTTAAGGTTTTGGTGCTCTATCTCATAATAAAAGGCTATTAAACCTCATTTGTAATGGTTCCTCCTTTTTTGTTCTTTATAGAGGCATGCAATTTTGCCACTATGCTATTGTAATAGGCTTCATGCCTTTGTATTAATAAAGATTTCTATTCTACCCTATCTCACCTTGAACATGTTGTGAAAATCCTCTTGCCTTCACATTTTCATAAATGTTTCTATGTTTCCTAGGGTTATATTTTGTGTTAAATATGTTTGCAAAATCTAGCTATGGAGAAATTTGTCCCTCTTGATGTATGTTAAACTCCAACCTTTATACAATTCTCTAAGATCTAGAATAGTAGAGAGTTGTATGAGTTTCATTGGTAGTCTTATTAATTCTCTGTGTTGTAGCAAGTGGGAAGAAACACATTTAGTCTAGGCGCATCACCACCCTTTCTCTTTTATCCCTTCCTTCTCACCCTTTCCCTTGGAGAATCGGTAGAGTAGAATTATTTTTAGGATTATTCAGTGTTGGGGTTGGACCAATACTACTGCATCTAGGTTAGAGAGGAAGCCAAACTTCTACAAAATTATAATCTCAACAAGGGTCCCACACCTAAGATTAGTCCCATTGTGTCATTGGAATGTTGGAACTAGTTCAACAAGGTGCAATTTCATGTGACAATAGTAAGCTAAGATGAGACAATGAAAGATTAAAATAAAGTATTAATAAAAAGGAATTTGAATTACATAATTAAACATTAAGAACAGTTGTCCATGATAAAATTTTGTATGCCCAAGAGGATACATGGAAGGACTATGAAGGACATTGAACCGGTCTTACTTTCAATTGCTATTATTATTGAGGATTCCCATGGGATGGATGCATACTCCTTAACCATAATGTGGTTGTTGATACCTGCACGATGATGCTCCATTGATAAATCCTATGTTAACCCTCTCCATATTTGTAAGTTGGATTGTAAATGCGATGTGTGCATGCGATATCATAGTAAATGCTTTGATTAGTGTGTTCTTTCCAATCTCATATATTATGCATTTTTGCATCACATGTTTGATATTGTCTACTTGTTTGAGTTGGTCATGTACCATACTAATTGTTTGTTGGTGGGTGTGTTGGATGAATACCTGATTGGTTGCTTCATAATTTAGAGGTGGTTCTAAGGGTTCCACATGGCTATGTGATGTTGAACCACCATTAGGAACTTGTGTATCCTTTGGAGAAGCTCAAGAGTTTGTATGAAAAAGAAGTTTCATATTTTAGTGTTGTAGCTTTTCATTTTTATGCAATTTGAAGAAAATGTATAAGTTGGGAAATTGGGTTCCTCATTTGTAAAAATGTATTATTATTTCAAATTCTTTTGAGTTGGAATGTAATCCAACCACATAAGTGGTGAGGGCTCTATAATTACTTTTGGTATTTATCAATGTTGATGTCAAACATGTATGACATTTTGTATCATTTTTCTCATGTTTAGCGATGTGATATAGAAACATGATTAAAAAACCTAGTTTCATATTCTTGTAGAATGAATATACAAACTAGTGTAGATATAATGTATGATATGCATAATTGGTGTGATTCAAATGATGCAATGGATGGTCAAAAATCTAGTATCCCGTATTTTGGTCATATCCCTAGCTTACTTACCATTTCTATTACATGTGTGTACCCATGTGCGCAAGTGAATATATGTATGTAGATTTAGAGATTTAATGATGTATTTATGCATGATTTGCTTGACCTATCTTTATATTTGGCTTATGATTGAGCCACTTGTGATTTATGACACTTTTGGCATTGGGAGTCATGCCTAGTTTCCCAATGACTACTCTAGAGTGAGTTCAGTGTGTTATTGGGTTCCCCTATCTCTCTAGCCCTCTCATCACATGATCCTTAGATCTACATGTTGATCCAAATTATAGTAGATGTACACTCTTGTTTGGTGTGAGTTTTAAGATATTAAGTAGGTAGAAAATTATATGGTTAAACTCCTAGAACTTATTTGTTTATCTCTATTTTTGCAATCTATTGGAGAGCCGAAATTTAATGCTAGAATGCCTAGAAATGTCCATATTTTTGGTATGAGAAGTTAGTTCTAGTGAATTATTAAATATGACAAGAGTGTAATTAGATTACTAAAGTGCAAGTGTGCTTGTGTCTTGAAGGTGCACTGAAAAATTGAAAGTGCATTGATTTTCTGAAGCGTGTTGTATTCTAGACCCTTGGACAACAAGCATTTCCTACATTTTTTGTGCCTATAGTTTCTTGAAAGAGAATTATTCTTAAGGGTTTTCTTTGTGTGCCTAGTAACTTATTTTGTGTGGTCCATTGGGTGCTTTGTGAGATATTGATCTCCTTGTACTTGAACTTGGTTTTTGTGTACCAAAGCCTTAATTATCATGTCTATGACCTTGTGGAGATATATACTTAGTCTTGGAGGTTATGGGATGTGTCATCATACTATCTTCATAATCTCTTACCCATTTGTGAGTGTCATTGGTTGACAAAGTAAGATGATCCCTACCTAAAAGTTCAATGATAGATGGACTCTCCACTCTTTAGCTAGCACATGGCAACACATGTTTTAGGGTGTTTGGATGACTATTATTTAGTTGAATCTTGCTCATTTTCTTGGTTTATCTTATACCAAGTTCTTCTTATTGGTTCTAGATTGATTCACTTGAGAATCTTTAAAAACCCGTGTTTCTCTTTTTGTGGGTATTCAAAAATGCTCAAACAACTTTTTTAATTTTTCCTTAGAGCTCAAGCAATTTGAAATTGGATCCGTTAATTTTTCAAGCCTTTTGGACTTGAGCCTTTTTCTTAGTATATCTTAGGAGATCCACCTAAATATGGCATGCTTTTAGGGTGAAAATATTATTCAACATTTGAAAGATAGGAATTTCACTCTTTTTTTCTAGATGCACTATTGATAGTAATTTTTCTATATATTCTAAATCTATAATATGTTATAGCATGTTACTATAGATACAAAAGCAAGCTAATATAATTGCACTTGAAGTGACCCAGCTCCAAGTGCTTCTTGATTATTGGGGGAATGTGCCTTATATAGTTGCCAAAGCACCACAATCTCCCCTCCTCCTACCAACATGGAACACTCCCCTCTATGAGGGCATTGACATGGCCAAAGCCAAAATGCATGATGGTTCTCATACTACTCAACATATATCTCATGGTCATAGTTTTCATGGTTGGTCCGAATGATCTGCCAACTTTCAACTTCTCCCCATCACCAAAATAAAAGAACTCATGGGTAGCTAGGCACTAACAAATTTCCTCATCTCATACTAGCTATTTCTCCTTCTAGGGTTGCTAACCAATCGCTTTGAGGGTGTGCAAGGGAGGATCAAGCTCCTAATGGTCCTCTTATTGGCTAGGTACATACTCTAGATAATAGAGATAACCTACATGTGTAGAAATCAAATGACCATGATTTACCTCTCGCTACAAATTCTATAACTCTTATTACTAAACAATTTTTTTCTCTGATTTCGATGTCTAACAGTAAAAACTCTGCCTTTCTTAAACTTTAGGATGCAATTATCTCCAACCATTCTTTGAGATCATTGAGCCCTTGCAGTTTTTTTATTGAGTGCAACCCCGTATCTTGTACTCTCTGTCTGGTAATGTAATATCAGCACGGTCCCACGTCTCATGGAGCTGCTGTTCATTGATCCTCTGGTGGAAACATTTTGTAACAGGGACAAAGCTGATGGAGTCCAGAAGTACTTTGGTTTGCCGCTCATTCAAAGGGGCTCAAATTTTCAACCATGTAAAGCTCAGATTCAATCCATCCCTGCAAATCATCACAGGTACGGAAACTTTCTGTTGAGCTTTACTGACGTGGAGATCATTCCAAATGTATGAGGTGGAGATTTATCTCAAGAGCACTTAGATTTGCTGGAATTTGTATAAACAATTTGATTAATGGTCTCAAGTGTTTTTGGATTCCATTGTGTATGATTATGTTTGAATGATGGAAGTCAATACATATTAAATTGAAAAGTATTCAAAATTATTGTTATGGATTGTGGAATATTATGTTGAAATTGTTTGCTATAAAAAAATATTATTGAGTGGATAAGGCGGAGGTTTATACCAAGAGCACTTAGAGTGCTAACAATTTGTTTTATGAAGTCAAAGTAATTTGATGGTTTCAAGTGTTTTTGGATTCCACCGTGTACAATTTTATGTGCATGATGAATATTGGTACACTATGAATTGAAAAGCACTTGAAATTATTATCATGGATCGTAGAAAACTCATGTTTAAATAGTTTTGATATAAAAAACTATTAGACAACGTGTAAGGTGAAGATTTATATTGCGAGTGCTTAGAGCGCTAATACTTTGTGTTTACAGTCAAAACAATTTGATGGTTTCAAGTGTTTTTGGACTCAATTGTGTATAATTATGTGTGCATGATGAAAATTGGCACACATTGAATTGAAAAGCACTTGAAATTATTATTATGGACCGTGGAAAACTCATGCTTAAATAGTTTGATATAAAAACTATTATTCTATGTATAACGTGGAGATTTATACCTAAAGCACTTAGAGTGCTTTCAATTTGTTTATAAAGTTAAAGCAATTTGATGGTTTCAAGTGTTTTCAGATTTGATCATGATGATTTTGTTTGCATGATGAAATGATCGTACACAATTGAATTGAAAAGCACTTGAAATCATTGTCATGGACTATGAAAAAAACATATTTAAATAGTTTGAAGTAAAAAGCTATTACATGGTTAAATCTAGAAGCACTCTTAAATAAATAGTTAATAGCTTCAATTTATAAACTTATTAACCATAAGATAATATGTGGAGGAAGGGGTCACTTTAGGCAAAGCTTATTAGTGCCATAATAATAAAAAATAAGTAATTAGACTCAAAAAATCAATCATGTTTTATTATTTTTATGGTTTCTAAAGTTTCAATGGTCAATAAAAACATCTTCCAATATCTATATTTTTAATAAATATTTATGTGATAATGATTGGTTCATGTCCAAAGAATTGAAAATTTAATGTCTTATTGTAGAGCTATTTTACATGTAATTTCAATTCTCTTTTTTCGAGGGGGGGGAGACTGGGGGAGGGGATTGATGAATTGTGACCAAGGGGACCATTCTCATGCTTATTGATTATATCAAAAAGGTATATTCATAGTTTATCATTCTTGGAAAGCCTTTAAAAAATACCCTATAAGAGTGATTCTACCATTATATTATTACATGATGTGGCCATTATTACAAAGTGGACTAGTGTCCATCTAGAACAAACACATTAGAATAAGAAATAGATACCAAATATCCAAAAATCCAAGATGATCTATCATACCCTTGTTGTTTGTTGCTAGTTTTTCCACCATCCCATGTTCACTAACTACACCTACTCCTCCAAGGAAAAACTCTAGTCCATGTCCATTAGTGTCGAGATATCATTGAATCCTTTCAAAAATTTGAGATCCTTACTAGCCTTGATCCTTTGAATATTTTACTTTCTAGAATCTCTTGTTGTAAGGAATAGGATCCATGCTCACATCACCACACCATCCATGACAAAAAAAACGTTAGTCTAAGGTGGAAATAATTTACCATGTAATGAATTATTTAAAATTAAGCCTAACTCTCCTAAAAAAAATTGTTTGACTGGAGCTTCAACCACCCTTTGATTGATCTCCTTTTCCTCCCCTTTTGGAAAAATTCATGTTTTGGATTGAAAGCCCTTTTCCATGAAGATACATTTTGAAGCGCTTACAAAATAAAGTTTAAATCATTTTCAATAGCTAAATTTTTCTTTTAGATATACCCTTTTTAATAAAATTCATGTTTTGGATTGAAAGCCCTTTTCCCCTTATTTTTGGTGAGATAAGATAATTGATCACAAATTCCTTGATCTCAATTTATCTAAGTGTAGAGGATTTTATGTCCAAATCTTGTGTGGGAGATATTTCCAGGCTTTAGAGTTTTCCATACCAAAATACCTTCCTACCAAGCTCCAATCTTTCCTTTTCCTTATCAGAGTTTTAAACTTTTTCCCATTGATACATTTCCTTGACTCCCTAACTCCCAACCTTTGACATGAATCATATGATATCCTCAACCTTTGAACTCTAAAATTCCCACCTTTTCTCCTTATTCTCCTCACCTACCTCCCTACATGACATAGGGTACCATTAATAGCTATTTTTTACTTTGTGACCACTATAAAAGGGATTTTCCTTCCTAGGAAAAATATTTTCTTATTTGGGCATGGGATATCATATACTTTTAGCATTAAAAAGGGGATCAATATTATTTGAACACCACAACTAATCACCTACTCCTTGGGTATTATTAATATATTGGCTACATGCTCAGCTACTCATGGTCTTGGCATATATCTTAACCATTAGTTTTAGGTGGGATATTTTATCTACTAGCTATTTGAAGGATATCAAAAGATGGATGTATTCAAATAGGGTATGCTTGACTATTCTCAAAAAAACCCTAGACCCATCATTTTAAGCACCAACATTTACATAGTAATATATGAGGGTAAAGACCCTAAGATACACATGAAGATAGAGGAAAAAAACCATTTGGTTTCATCATTTAGAAGAAGAAAACAATTTTGACCCAAAGATAGATCTTATGATGCTGAAAACTGAAAAGCCTTGAATTCACAAATGAAAAGCAACCTGTATTCAACATCATATCAATAGAGATTTTCCAAAATAAAAACAAAATGCAGAAATGAAATACTACTTCTAAGAAATAAAAGCAAATTCATTCAAAAGGAAAGATAACTCCATTGTTATCCTATCTACAATATCTTGCCTTTTCTCTCAGATTTTTGTAGCAAAAGCACAAGAGGCTATGTAGAATGGATTCCAGAATTATGAAATTGGAGTTGTTTTTGAAAAGTGATGAGGAAGAAGGATGTTATAGATGTCTTCGTGGGAAAGATCCACATTTTGGGAAGAATATAGAATAAAAGAATGAGATGGAGAAATGGAAATTATCCCATATTCTTTAATTAAATGTAATTAAGGATAATGGATTTATTAAATGATATGAGTAGGAGAAGGATAAATAATTATTTAAATTTTTTAATGAAATTGGTTTATGAAATAGAAAAATGCTCATGCAAATATATTTATGAAATGGGTTTATGATTATGGAAATATGATTATGTATGAATATAATGATTATGTAGCTAAAATTAATTTAAATGATTAATGAACTATGCAAATGGGTAAATGATTATGCAAATGCATTTAGTGAAATATGCAATATACACAATGGATAAAGATAAAATGCAGATGGATAAAATGATTTAATGGAATATATGAATGGATAAATATTAATGTGATATGAATGAAAATTATATTTTAATGATTAATGCAAATGGATAAATAAACGATTAATGATAAATTATTATGCAAATGGATAAAAATGATAATGAGGACATTTTTATGCATCTACATTTTGCCCCTCTTTGAGACAATGCAGCCTGCCATTTTTTTTCAAAGAAAAAGATATGCTCCAATGTAAGGAAGAATGACGAGGAGGTAGTGGTATGCCCCCTCGAGAGGACATGTGGGTTCAAAGAACACAAGTGTGCTCTTGAAGTGGATGAGAGGATTGAAAGATGAAGGAAAAAAATGATAGAGGAAAATAGATAAAGATGATGAAGGAAATGGATGATGGAAGAAATGTTATATAAAAATGAGATATGAAGGAAATTGAAGGTGATGAAGCCTCATGTGCATGTCATAGTTCTTTATTGTCATAGAGCGGTAAAATATGAAAAATGGACAAAAAACACCATGGTATGACATAAACCAAGGTGTGCAAGGTCATCCATCTATAAAATAGATAGTCACAAACAAGGAATGCACTAACTCACACTAAGGGAAAAGTTTCCCCAGTCCTTTTGTCAAGACAAACCGTAAACAGTAATAAAAAAAAAGATGAGTCATGAAACATCATTGCTCCTCTAAATCCTTTGTGGGACATCCTCAAGGTGGCTAGTAACATGATCGAATAAAATCCAAAAGATAAGACAAAATAGACCAACAAGCTCAACATCCATTCAAATTATTTTCCTATATGTGTTTTCTAATGTGTTAAGGGATGAAGTGAGAGATAGGTGGACTGGTTTGACAAGGCCTAGTTTCAAGAAAAGAAACATGTCCTATAATACGTCAAGTTTGGTTTCGACCATGCAACTACGTCTATAAGGCAAATGAAAAAGTGTGACAATGACAAGGTTTGGTTTCGGGAAGGACACATCCTATATAAGACCATTGGTTTTGATCGATTTGACTAGTTTGATTGATTTGACAAATGATTGATTTGATTTGGAGACTTGTTGGCTTGCTTGTCATGTTGATTCAGGATTTGTGTTTGAAGTTTAGATGATGATGTCACATCTAAGTTGACAGTGTCTGATTTATTTTGAGTGACCTGACGAACCCTAAAAGACTGGCCTAGAGGGCCTTGGGGGCTCATCGATAGATGGTCTTTCCGATGTAGCAATGCGCAGAGACCATGTAGTTCAACATGATCATTGACTTTGTTTGAATGAAAAAGTAGTGAATCATGATTTTATTTGATAACACCTAAAGACTGACCTAATGCCTCAGGGGCACATTGACAAATGGCCTTGCCTATGTCCAGTCGTAGAGGCAACATAGTTCGACAATGACAAAGACTGACATGACTAACTTTGACTGTGTTTTTGGGATTTTTGAAAGATATCTAAATGTTTTTTGGTTTTGAAATGTTTCAATATTTTGGATTTTTGTTTTATAATTTTTTTGGATTTTGAAGTTTCATGATTTTTTTTTTGGATTTTTAGAATGTTTTTATTTTTTGGGATTTTGGAATGTTTTGATTTTGTTGTCCTTTTGAGATTCTTTCTATTTATTTTTTTGTCTTTTTGAGATGTTTTGACCTCCAATGACAGGTGTAGAATCGAAGTCCACTGTTAGGAAATTTCCCACACTCGGATATAAGACTAACTAATAGGGAGGGATGGGATAGGTGTTTATTATGGAGAGAAGATGGAGGATAAAGGACACAAGATGTCAATTGCTTGGAAGTCATGATAAAGATGACAAGGCCTAATGTTGGATGTTAAATTGGAGATGATGGAAGGTAAAGGCATTAGTATGAATCAAGGTGGAAGACCAGATGGAGTGATAGTAGATGACGAAGCAAAGACTAACTACACATGGTGCATGTTTGCCAAGTTTTCACCATGGTACTTATCCAAAGCGCGACTGATGTCATTTTCACTGTTGAGCGAAAATTTTCTCTTTACAATTTATTTTTCTTTCTCTTTTGTTTTGTATTTTTTTAGGAATTTTTCTCATTTTTTTGTATTTTTGCTAGACTTTTTCTCATTTTTTTGTATTTTTTCAAGAATTTTTCCTAGCTCTCTAAAACTAGGTATACAACTTAAGCAGGTGCAAGTTGTTGATGGGCTCAAAAAAATGTTCCCCTTTACGCATGGATAATTGATAAGTGTTGGAACCAAAGGATGTTGTTATGACATTTGGACCCAGCTAGTTAGGCTCAAATTTGTCAAGTTTCTCACGTTCTACTTGATTTTTTGGATTTTGCATCAACACTAAGTCACCAATATCAAAATTTCTAACCAGAACCCTTTTGTTGTAACTGTAGAAAAAATGGTTCTAGTATTCCTGTAGATGTGTCAAGGCCTTCTATCTACGTTCATCAAGCAACTCTAATTCATGTAGTCAGGATATACGGTACTCCTCATCATCGATGACCCCTTTCAGGGAGACCTATAGGGAGGGGACCTTGACCTCTATAGGAAGGATAACCTCCATATCGAAGACTAGTGTGAATGGAGTGGCACCGATGGGTGTGTGGATGCTTGTGCGATATTCCCATAGAGCGGGGTTTAACTGAATGTGCCAGTCACGACCAGCATCATTGATGATATTTTTTAAATTTTTTGATTATAGTCTTATTGGATACCTCAGCTTGGTTGTTACCTTGTGAGTCATATGGTGTGAAAAAGCAGTGTTGGATGTGGGAATTCTCACATAACTCATGGACATCATGATTTTTGCAGGGACAACTGTTGTTAGTGATGATGAATTATGGGACACCATACTGGCATATGATGTAATTGAGACATTTGAGTAAGGTATTGTCTAGGCCATGTCTATATAGGGTGTCATTGATGATGGCATAATGAGTGGATTTGTTAAGAAAAGACTTGCTTTGGTTATTGGATAGGTCAGGGGGTAATGTTTGGGAATGAAAATAATCATAAGTGGTATGATACCATTGGGAATTGGGACCAACAATTTCGCACACCATCTCAGAATCTGAGACATCAAAGGAGGGGACCAACAACTATTCAACTAAGAAATCGTACTGTGAAATATTGTTGGTAATGTCCAAGAGATATCTAATGGCGGCCATGGCATCAACTTCTTTGTTCTAAATCCATGGGATCTAACAAAAAGTGATATCTACAAAATATAGTTTAAAATTGTCAACCATTCTTTTGTATGGGGTCGATTTTTCATCTTTAGTGTCATAATCATCATTGACCCATCAGATGACCAATTGTAAATCACCAAATACTTGCAGACTTGTCATTTTCCATTTTATAGCCATGTGCAATCTTGTGAGTAAGGTCTCATATTTTGCAATGTTATTTGTGCACGAGAAGGCTATTCTAAAGGATTTGGGAATAGTATCACCTTGAGGGGTGACAAATATAATTCCCACACCTGATCCATTACTAATGTATGAGTCATAAAATTATAGATTCCATGTTGCGCCAGTGTCTAGTGTAACAATTCATCTGGGAAATAAAAAATAAAAGGGTGATCAATTTTTTTGGGTGCATCAACAAGTTGGTCTACAATAACATATCCTTTTATTGGTTTTCATTCCACATATTGTATGTCATACTCACTGAGGATCATGACCCACTTAACCATCCGACATGTCAATGCTTCCTTGTTGAGTAGGTATTTGAGAGGGTCTATCTTAGCCACTAGTCTTGTGTAATGATTTAGCATGTAATGTCTTAGTTTTTGAGCAACGAAAACCATGATGAGACAAGCACGTCCAATAGGACTATATTTGAGTTCATACCCAACTAGTGTGTGTCCAATGTAATAGATCACATGTTCTATCTCATCATGATCATTTTTTACAAGCAATGAACCTAGTGTGGAAGTGGTAGTTGGTATGTGAAGGATTAGGGGCTTACCATCTATTGGTGGCATCAAAATAGGAGGTGTCAAAAGGTACTCGTTAATCTATTGAAAGTTTGCCTCACATTTGTCTATCCATATAAAAGGAATTCCCTTCTATAAAAAATACTTAAAGGGCTGACATTTATCTACAAGCTATGTAATGAAGTGTCTAACGGATTGAAGTTAGCCTTGCAATGTCATGATTTGACTGATTCCTATTGGGGGAGGCATATCTAATATAGATTTTACTTTTTTCGGGTCCACTTCAATGCCTCTATGGGAAACTATGTATCCTAAGACTTTTCTCGATGTCACACTGAAGACACATTTTTTGGATTTAGATGTACTTTATATTCTTCAAGCCTTTTAATTTTTTTTTCCAAGACTCTCAAATGATCACCACATGTCAAGGATTTCACCAAAAGTTCAACAACATAGTCTTCCATCAATGTGTGCATGAGATCATGAAATATGGTGGTCATAGCTCTCTGATAGGTTGCACCTACATTGTTGAGTCTAAAGGGCATGACAATCCAACAATATGTACCCCATGGGAAAGTAAATGTTGCCTTATATTGATATTTAGGAGCAATATGGATCTGATTATACCCCAAGAAACCATCCATGAGGGACATCTTGTAGCTTGTTGTTAGATCTCCTATGATGTCTATATTAGGAAGTGGGAAGTCATCCTTCAGACATTCTTTATTCAAGTCATGAAAATTTGTGTAGATACAAATTTTCCCATTCATTTTGTTTAGTGGTACAAGTTTTGAGATCCGTTCTCCATAGTCAATAGGTCTTATGAAACCAACATCCAATAATTTATTAAGTTCAACTTTGATCAATAGAGTTATTTGAGGATGCATTTTTCTAAGCTTTTGTTTGATAGGATTTTCATTTGGAAGCAATGGTAAATGATGTAGGACCAATGTGGGGTCCAACATAGGAATGTTAGCATAAGAACATGCAAAATTGACTTGATGTTTTGTGAAAAACTCTTGGAATTTTGGTTTTTCTTCTTCTATCAGGGATACTGCAAAGAGAACAATCTTAGGATTCTTTGTGGTATTTATATTGACTTCCATTACTTCTTTAATCAAAATCGGGGATCTAGCCCAATTAATGGGGAGAAAGTCCAACCCTCCAGCCTTGGGTGCATCAAAGAGGTTTTCTCCCTTGGATACATCCTTTATTTCTACTTTTTATTGATAAGAAGGCACCTTGTGGTTTTCACCTAAAGACCGTTCATTTTTTATTTTATTTTTATCATTTTTTTCACTAGAGGGTAGAACAATCTCGCTGAAATATGTCACAACATCGAGATCTATAGTGAAACCAGCCTTATTTTCCCCATGTGGTATGCCTTCTCATAGTCCCATGAATTCAACAATGGCTTCATCATTTTCAAATATGTCCAAGGTGGGTGGACCTTGCTAGTCCCAATCGACTAATTGTGAGTAAACGCGGGAAATTCCATCATTGATATTACTAAAGGATGGGGAAGTAGTGGATAGAGTAAAGATGAATGTATTATCAGAGTCCTAAAAGGATTATATCCATGCTCTTCCTAAATTTGGTTTTTGGTGGGTAGGGTCCATGAAAGGAATCGATGCGAATATTAATATCCATGAGGTTGGTAAGGGATGGTCAGGGTGTATCAGACTCATGAAAAACATAGTCGAGCTCATAGTCACTAGTGGTACAAGAATCTCACTCATATTAATTAGAGTCGGTGTTGCTATAATAGAGGCCAATAGTATTTTTAGATGTCTCAACATCTTTCAAAGCACTCACATCCTTATTTGAAAGCACCATAGTATTTGAAGCGCAAATCCTAATTGGTACAAATCCTAGCCCCAAGTTCTTTGGTCATTTAAGAGGCATCAAGGGCTATCTCACTCCATTTTTATGTATGTTGAGTCTACTTATTCCATCATAACCCTTTTGTTTCATGAGTTGAAAGCCTTTACCATATTGTTTTGTGTGTAGCGACTACAAATCTTCTTCATCCTTGTAGATCCAATCTGAAATATCATTAATGCCTTCTATGTTTAACTCTCCCCATCTTGTGAAGGTGGTGGTGGGAGGAATCTTGATGAAAAATTTAGGTTCCATATTATAGATGGGATTTCCATATGATTTTGGAGACTTTGGTAACATAGTGATGTATTAGGAAGTGGTCATATGATATTCCCCACACCCCTTGTCCTAGATCTGGATCTTCGGATTGGTGGATGGAATGAGGAATATGGAGAATTTAGTCAAAGTGGATGGGTCAATTTAATTGGATGGAGCAAATGTTGTAGATTCCTGGTTTATAGGCACTTGGTGCTCAAGGAATCCTCTCAAGTTGGTGCAATATTGAAAGGGGTCAAGATCGCCAATGATTGTGATTTCAATGCTATTATAAGGAAACTTCAGACATTGAGAGTATGTGGATGGGATGACCTTCATGGTGTGGATCCATGGTCAGCCAAGGATTAGGTTGTATGGTAGTTCAAGATCCAGGACTTGGAATGTGGTATCTAGTTATATAGGTCCAATCTTGATAGGCAGTGTGATAACACCCTCAAAACAATGTTCTTCATCATCATAGGCTTTGATGACAATGCTCTTAGTTATATCCACACATGTTTCAGATAGGCCCAATTCCTTTACTAGTTTTAAAGTGTAAATGTTCAATCCAACTCCACCATCTACTAGGAATTGTTTGACCTTGTGTCTATTTATGAAGACCTCAAGGTGTAATGGGTCATTATGGTTTGACTTGGATGTAGAGTAATATTTGTCAGAAAAGGAGACATGGTGGGAGTTAGCCAAGTTTCCAACCATGGCTTCAAATCAATTGACGTCCAGGTCGGTAGGGAGAGAGGTTTCTTTTAAAGCCTTATCGAGGATAGATTTGTGTTCAGGTGATATGTGCAGAAGCTCAAGGATGGAAATATGTGTAGGTGTATTTTCCAATTGGTCAAAAAGGGTGTATTGGGCTTTAGATTGTGGTTGCTTTGGAGGAGGACCAAATATGGTAACCTTAGCTTTGTGAGTAGTAACAATAATTTTAGGTTGCATCTTAATGGTAATTGTTTTAACATGATCGGCAGTAGCTTGGATGTGGTTAATAATTTTGTAGTCAAAATAGGCATTGGTATAATTGACATGGTTGTCTGTCTTTTGACCCAAACTAGAGGTTTTTCCATGGTCTTGTAATGGATTCTTGAAAATCATATGGTCTTTATTGGAAGTTTGTTGTTGTCCCTCGACCTCTATGGTTTCGTTTTCAATTAGTTCTTGAATCATGTTCTTCACTTGACTACATCACGAGGTCTTATGTCCTTTGATGCGATGTTAATCGCAAAAGGCATTTTCATCCCACCAAGAGGGTTTGAATTGTCATCGGTCGTATGGTTTGGGCTCTGGGAGTTGTGTGAAATTTTATTGTACTATTTTCTTGAGGACGAATTCAATTGGTTTTGGCAAAGGAGTGTATTTTCTTGGTGTGTATTGCCTTGGTTATTTTGGGGGTCCTCATCCTTGATTATTTTGTATCATGTTAGATTCTTGGTTGGAAACATATGGTGTGTTATTGTTTGTGTTAGGTGCTTTGAGAGTCAATGTGTGACCTGTTATGCTCACAACTTTCATGTCTACAACTTCGTCGTTTGTCATTTGATGTTCCTTTGGCATTTTGTGTTTTGGTATAAGTTTTAATTTACCCTTTATCAATAAGGTTTTTCTCAAGGATGGCCTCTTTTTCAACAAGGTCAAAAAATGTGGAACAACAATGAGCCTCTAATACATATTTTAGTTTTTGTTTATGTTTTGCACGAACATGAAATTTTTTTGCTTTCCAAAAATTTCAACAAGATAACAACTAGCTAAAATTCTCCATCTCTAGAAGAATGTTATGAAAGCTTCACCCTCTTCTTGTTTAGTTTGACATAGGGTAGAAATGGTGATGTCATTTTTGATATTGAAGGAAAAGTGAGTGATAAATTTGTCAACAAGTTCATCCCATGATTGTATGCTTGTTGGTAGGTGGGAGAACCATTCTAAAGCATATAATGTGAGACTCCTAGGAAATAGTCTCATTAAATATGTTTGTTTTGAAGCAATGTCAATCAAGGTCATATGGAATTGCCTCACATGTTCAATGGGATTTCCTCATCCTTTATATTTAGGTAAAGTTGGCATGACATAATTTGGAGGTAGAGGAGGCATGTATAATGTCCTATCAAATGGGTAAGGACATAACTCCTAGATAGAGTTATTTTCTTATTTGACAATGTCATGGTTTCCATTTTATTTTGCAAGGCCAAAATTTGATTTGCTAGGACATAATATGGTGTGAGAGTTGTATCTATGATGTTTGCAACTGTATTTTGGTTAGGACCAGTGTTTGTGCTTTGTTTAATCCAATATCTTGAAGGTATGGTATGTTGGTGTTGTTCAAAGTTGGGATGGTATGAGTAATGATCGGGTTGTAAGTCAAGGTAGGAATTTGGATATGAGGGATGTGTGTATTATGAGTTGAAATGTGTGAGGTGAAATTTTGAGTCAGGATGTGAGTATTGGATTGTGTCTAAAAAATATTATAACTATTTGGACCTTGTGAATGTTGAGTGTAGAATTGGAAAGATCCTTGAGGATTTGTTTGAGGAACACTTGTGTTAGGACCTTGTGGCACATTGGTTCTTATGTTAGTTCCCTAAATATGAACTCTAGCCCTTTTATTTTTTCCAAAACGATTTGATAATGTGGTGTTCAAGGCCCTAGATGTTCCAAATGGATTCGATGACATGGTGTTCATGGCACTTGATGCTCCAAATGGATTTGAAAATATGTTTATAGTGTTAAATGGATTAGTTGTAGAACCAAGGGGTTGTGACATGGACTATGTCATTGGTTGTGTTGTGCATTGTATATTACCTTGTGTACCAACTAAGGAGGTGTGAAATATTGTTGTGTCTTGTGTGCCTCCTCCTAATGTTATTGATGTATTAACTTGCAGGATATAGCTACTAGAGATAGTTGTATTGTTTCATTGAGTTTGGTTTATGGATTTGAAGGATGATCTTAATGTATTGAAATCAAAACTAGGAGGTAATGTGGCACCTTTTGTCAATATTTTGGCTAGGTAACATTGAGGGTCTTGTGCCAAGAATTCATCCACAAAAGAGGTAAACTCAAGATCTTGGGCATTAGCCTCTAGTTCTTCTATGATAATGTTTCCACTTTGGTCTCTAGTGACAAATTTCTCCAATAGGGATTTGTAGGGTCTAGGTGTCCCATGTGAGGATTTTGCAAACGGGTTAACAAATTCATTGTTCAATGGGGAATCCATGTCTTTTTGTCTTCTTTGTGACCTGGTTTCAACCATGAAAGGACTTTCAAAGAGAAGGTGGATGATATGAAACTAAAACTATGTTTTTTGTTTTTTTTAATATCAGGTATGCCTAAAGACAGTGCAACTATTTTTTAGATTTTTGAATATATAGGGATACCTAGATTAAGATTCAAGGTGATGATAGTCTAAGACTAAGTTATTCAAAGCATGGAATGAAGAGATGGAATAGTATGACCTAGTATGAAGTCTAAAACCTAAGATATGGTTGCTAATAAAACTAAGATAAGTATAGAAACTAATCTGATTGTAAATGACCTTGGGTATAGTAGAGACTGATAGGATGTGTTGACAAGGTGGTCTCAAACTAGACCGATGAGTTGAGGAACCAACATAAATGAAAAAGGACTTAGATGAATATTGTCCAAAAGATAAGGTTGAGAGAATATATATTTGAAGCTATAATCTAGTCTAAGTTTGATGGGCTTCCTAATCAAGAAGTTTATGCAAGAGGTTAATGCAAGATAAAAAGATGACCTAAAGTTTAGACCTATGGGGAATTTTTAATGCAAAAAGATGAGGTGATGGATGAATGAATGAGCAAGTCATGTGTCTAAATAGATTTAAATTTCAAGCTTGTTTTGGGTATATAGGCCTAGTTTGTTTCAAAGTTTGAATGTCTTAAGTTTCAGGTGTGGTGTTTGTTTGAGATTTATTTAGAACACACACATAAGACAAAATAGATAGAATGTTTTTGAGTTTTTTTTTTTATCGTGAATGTTGTTTGATTATTGCAATACAAGCGCAAATCCTAGGCTGGAAGAGATAATAGTTGTTGGGTTCCCACTTGGATTTCTCCATATGTGCCTATTCAGAGCGAATAGATTAGGATTTTGGTGACACTGGCTTCTCTTCACGACACTCACTTCTTAGGTAAACCAAACTTCTAATTCACCAAAGATGAATTTTATATCTCTACTTTGACTTGTGAAAGTGTGGGACAACTTCAAAGGTCTGACCTCCTGTGCCAACAAATAGAAGGATTTTGGTTTCTAAAACAAGAGGTGTCTATTAAGGGAAACTGATTCAGGGGATACTATGATGAAATCCCTTGAGAGGTCTCCCAACCCTTAGAACAAGGGATTTTTGTATCATAAAGATACTAGGGGAGATCTATCATGTACCACTTCTCGTTGATCACAATTTTCATCGTAACTACAAATTTATAGAGCAATTTGAAAGAGCTTGGCTTTAGCTCATTACCACTTTGGTCATTCCCACCTTTCAAAGTGGGGTGGTAGGCCCTCTAAAGGTAAAAACATTCAAAATCTAAAGAAGACATGGCATACACTCCTAAGTTATTTTTAAGCCCAAAAGAAAAATGTGATCTAATAAAATGAATACACTCAGTACAAATCGCATTACTTTGATCGTGTCCTGCACCAAATGTCATTTGTGGTTTTCTGATTTTCAATCTTTGGAAAACGTGTGTTTATGTTTTCACCATTCGAGTCTCTGACATGTGAACTTGAAAAAAAGTCCCAGATTAGCCACAAAATCAACAATTAAACTATGAAGAAGAAATAATTTAATCTAAATTAAAAACTAATATAAAACTAGAAACTAATCTGAAATTAAAAATTAATCTAAATAAAAAGTTAATCTAAAATTAGAAACTAATCTAAAATTAAAAATTAATCTAAATTTAAAATTAATCTAAAATTAATAAATAATCTAAATTAAAATTTAATTAAAGGCTAATTGTTGTCATTAATTTAAGTTGTCGATGTTAACCTCTGGTGTTTCTTTTATAAGCTTCTATCTATGGTTTAGATATTGAGGATACTGAGAAAATTGATAAAATAGGGAATAGGGTGTTGCAGAGATGTTCTAGTTTGCAAAGTTTTTCTGGTTTTGCTTCACATTTCTTCTGGGTTGAAGATATTCTTGTGTGGTTTGCATGTTTTGGTTAGAGGTGTTCAGATTTTCTATATCCAAAATTTTGGCTTTTGGATCAATGGTCAGATGAACTTATGTTTACCAGTGTGTGAATTGGTTTTGCAGTGTTTCTTACAAAAGTGTCTAGGAGAAATGTATTTTCTCTGCATTTCTCCCCAGTTCTTCTTCAGGTCTTGTGATTTTGAAGGTATGTTGATGGTGTTGATCTCTTGCCTATGTCAAGAGGATTTGTGGTTTGCTTCTCCAAAATTTGGATTATAGAGTTGCAGTATCTAGTAGCGCAGTATGAGTGTACAAGGTGTGTACATTTTGATGGTGTAAGTTGTTGCAAAGGAGTTTGATGGATTTTACAAGGATAGAGGAATATTATATATCGTGATGAAGTGTGGTGTGTGGCACACAATTCATTCTTGGATTTGGGGAAGTGTGTAATTCAAAGTTTAATGATGTTTGCACAAGTAACACTCAACTTTGTGTCTACACTAAATTTGAATATGTTTAAGTATTAGTGAAGGCATAGCATGGCATGTGAGAGTTGATTTGGGTCCTAGCTAAATTCTGTATTGGTCCAATTTTGTTCCTATCCACTGCATGAATGTTCAGTGTCGGCCTAATTTGAATTTGTAAAGTACAACAAGAGTGTAGCCAACTTGAAGATGTTTTTAAGTTGTCGATGATATAAATGAAAAGTGAATTGATGTGAGATGAAGTGTGGGATAGATTTGAGTGTTGTGAAGCAAAATTAAGTGCAAAAGTGTGAATTGTAGTGTGAGTTATAATGCAAGATTTTTTAATGTAGTGAGCTGAGGTATCTTGATCTCTTGAAGACTCCTAGTGTTGGTGGAGATGTTGTGGTGGAATCTTTATTGTATTGAGATAGTGTTCTATGTGTAACATCTTATCTTCTTTATTCTTTCTATTTTGGTAGTGAGCCTAAGTGGCGAGCCTTTCTAGATAGTGTGTCCTATTCTGGCAGTGAGCCTCCTTGTACTGGTTTTTGAAATTACTTATATTGTGAGATAATCCTCATCATGATTTTTCCCTCGTTGGGTTTTTCATTGGTGTTCCCCTATATATGGTGTTGGTTGTTTTAGTTTTAGTTATATGCTTTTCATGTTTAAACATTACAATAGATTAAGGGTTTAATGAATGCATGTGTATTTGATTAATGTTGAGGGTTTGATGTTTCAATTTGGTCCAATTGATTCACCTCCCTCTCATTTGTCTTGTTCATTAAAAAATTGGTATTAGAGCAAGGTTCCTTAGAAAAATATTGACTGCTTGAGGTAGATCCAAATGGCGAACAAGGAGATTCCTATGTTTTATGGTACAAACTATGCATTCTGGAAGGTGAAGATGGAAGGAAATCTGATTTATCTTTGATATGAAGTTGTAAATGAAGTAAAGACTACATACACCATACTTGCAAATGATTCATGCACAAGTGATGAAATCAAGGCCTATGAAATAGATGGTAAGGAAAGGTTTTTTCTTTTGACAAATCTTGCACATACTGAATTAGTGAAAGTTATGGATCTAAAAATTTCTAAAGAAGTTTGGGATAAGCTAGAAAGTATCTATGAAGGAGATGATAAGTTTAAATATGGTAAGTTATAAAATCTAAAGGCACAATTTGAGACTTTATTGATGTTTGATGATAAAACAATTACAAGTTACATGTAGAGGATTGATGAACTAGTAAGTGCTATGAGAGGTCTTGGTGCACAATTGAAAGAACCTAAAGTGGTAAAGAAAATTCTCTTAACTCTTCTTGATTCTTATAGTGAAAAAGTTTTTTCTATTGAGGAATTTGCAGATTTTAATATACACACTAGAGATTGGTTGTATGGAACACTAACTACATTTGAAATGAGGAAAATTGGTCTAATAAATGGTGCAAAAGTCAAAACTGCTTTCAAGATTGGAAAATCATTTTTTTTTAAGATTTAGATGAAGATGATCTTGATGATGTGGAAGCTAACTTTGTAAGAAGGATGAAAAAGGGCACTGGTAAGTAAAAAGGTAAATTACCTTTCAAATCTTTTAGTTGTGGAAATATAGGTCACTATGCTTCAAGATGTCCAAACATAATTGTGAACAATAAGAAAAGGGAAAACAAAGGAAATATGATCAAGAAAAGATACTATGTTAGAGAATATGTTGGTATTTTTTATGATGAATCTGACTATGGAGATGTTGATGATAATGAATTTTTATTCTTGGATTTAAAAGATGAATTTGGTTCTACTAACTCTGAGAGTTGTATGAAGGAAAGTGTCCCAAAGAAAAAGGATAAAATTGGAGGTACCTTGGTATTTTCTTTTCATGTTAGATAGGACAAGAATTATTAGGTTATTGACAGTGGTTGCTCAAATCATATGACTAGAGACAAGAGTACGTTTATTAAACTTAAAAAATATGATGGAGGACTTGTTAAATTTGGAGATGATGCAGGTGCTAAGATTTGTGGAATAGGTTCAATCAGTCTTGATGGCAAGCATAATATTGAAGATGTTAACTATGTTAAAGGTTTCAAACATAACCTCTTGAGTGTTGGAAAAATGTGTAGCAAAGAATACAATCTTATGTTTCAAGATGATGGATGTGAGATCAGAAAAGGATCTGGAGCTGTAATTGCTACTGGAAAGAGGACATATGGAAATATCTATCAGCTCAAGGGTGTTGATGGCCATTGTTTAATGAATTAGATTAATGATAGTTGGCTATGGCACAGGAGAATGTGTCACATCAATTTTGTTAACCTAGTTAGAATTATTTTAGTTCAAGTAGTGAGAGATCTATCGAGGATTACAAAGCCTATCAATGTTGTTTGCATATATTGTCAATTATAAAAATAAACTAGAAGTAGTTTCAAGGGAAAAGAACAATCTTCTATCGGATTGTTGGAATTGGTACACACAGATATTTGTGGTCTGAAAAGAGTGAGAAGTCTTCAAGGTGACAAATATTTCATGCTTTTGATTGATTATTATTCTAGAATGACATGGGTTACGTTTCTTAGAGAAAAATATGAAGCCCTAGATAGATTTAAAGCATTTAAAGATATGGTTGAGAATGAAATGGATTTGAAGATCAAATGTTTGAGGTCTGAAAGAGATGGACAATTAACCTCCAATGAATTTAACGTTTTGTGAGAATTGTTGCATAAAGAGGCACTTGTCTACCCCTAGGAATTCTCAGAAGAATGGAGTAGTTAAAAGGAAAAACATAACTGTTCAAGAAGTTGCAAGGACTATGATGAGATAATTTAATCTTCCAACAGTCTATTGGAGAGAAGCGATGCATACCGATGTTTACATACTTAATAGATTTCAAGCAAGATCTAATAGCACAAAGATTCCCTACGAGCTATGGTACAAAAGAATTCTTATTTTCAAGTACTTTAGAGTGGTTGGAAGCAAATACTATATCAAAAGAAATGATGAAAACTTGGGAAATTTTGATGCAAGGTGTGATGAAGGTATCTTCCTTGGATAGATGTTACAAAAAAATATTAAGAAGGATTGTTGAAAGAGAAAGTGTTAAGGTTGATGAAGATATGTAGAATTGAGTTGTAATAGATGGATATGCATCAGATGACCTTGCTTGTGGAGAAAAAGAAGAAAAAACTAAAGAAAAAGAAGTGCAAATTGAAGAGGAAGAAGCTTCGGAAAAGACCCCTAAGAACCTAAATATGTGCAGAGAAATCATTCTGAAGGAAAAATCATTGGAGACACAAAAAAGGTGTGTTACAAGAAGAAGAGCTATTGAAGCAGAGGTAAATTTGTGTTTACTTTATAAAATTGAACCGAATACAGTATTTGAAGCATGCAATGATGAACATTGGATAAAAGGTAATGGAAGAAGAACTTATGTAGATTGAGAACTTGGGAATTGGTTCCTATACTTGAAAACAAAAACATTATTGGAACTAAGTGGGTATTCAAAAAAAGATGAATGAGAATGAAGAATTGATAAGAAACAAGGTGATGCTTGTGTGTAAGGGCTATGCAAAAGTTGAAGGAATAGACTTTGAGGATACATTTGCTCTGGTGGCTAAAATGGAAACAATCAGGATGTTTTTGGCTTTTGCGGTGCATAAAGAGTTTAAATTTTAGTAGATGGATGTGAAGTCTGCTTTCTTGAATGGATTGTTGGAAGAAGAAGTTTACATGGAAAAACTAGAAGGATTTTAGTTGGAAAATGAACCTAATATGGTTTTCATATTGAAAAAGGCATTGTGTGGATTGAAGCAAGCTCCTAGAGCTTGGTATGCTAGGTTGGGAAAATAATTGATACAAGGATTCAATAAGGGTATCACAGATATTAATCTTTACTTTAAAGTTGAGGAAGATCGAATCTTGATAGTAGTTGTATATGTTGATGACATAATATTTGGAGGCAATGCAACTATGTCCAAGAAATTTGCAGAAGAGATGTAACAAGAGCTTAAGATGTCTATGTTTGGGGAGATGAATTTATTCCTTGGGCTACAAATCAATCAATCAAACAAATAAAGACATATTAATTTCACAATAAAATTATTTTAAAGATATGTTGAAGTTTGGAATGGATGACTCCAAACCAATATGTAATCCTATGGTTATTGGTTACAAACTAATTAAGGAAGATTAATCCCTTAAGGCTAATCAAAGAAAGTATAGATATATGATTGGTGGACTACTATACCTAACTGCTACTAGATTAGATATCATGCATGTATTTTTTCTTGTGGCTAGATTTCAAGAAGATCCTAAAGAGACACATGTTGCAACAGTGAAGAGGATATTCAAATATTTGAAGGGCATTCCAATTATGGCCTGTGGTATCCTAAGGATACTGATTTCACATGATTACATAGATGCAGATTGGGTTGTTTGTGTTGATGATATGAAAAGTACTAGTGGTGGTGCATTCTTTCTCAGATGTAGATTTGTATCATGGCTTAGCCAGAAACAATATTTTTTTTCTTTATCTACTATATAGAGGCTGAGTATATTGTAGCAGCATCTTGCTACATAGGTATCGTGTATGAGGAAAAAATTGAAGGATATCAAATTAGTGTATGATGAGTCTATTTCTATATTTTGTGATAACACAAGTGCAAATCAAAATTTCAAAGAATCCAAGGATACATTCAAGAAAAAATCATATATCAATCAAGTATCACTTTTTCAGAGAGAAAGTCATGGATAATGAAGTAAAGCTTGAATCTATACCTACAAAGGATCATATTGTTAACATATTTACTAAGGCTCATCCTAAGGATACTTTTGAGTATCTTCGAGAGAAGTTGGGGGTTATTGCTCCTCCTTCTTTGAACTAGATTCATATGGTGATGCATCATTCTAGTGGATATATGGATTCTTTCTTTGTTTGGATTGATGTTGGTGGCTACCTCTCAGGGAGAGTAGGTAGTGACATTGTTCCAATATGAAATTTATGTTTCCATGATACAAAGGTTGTTGAGTTGATTGGTGTGTACCCCTAAGGGGATTATTCAAAGAAGTTGCAAGTATCTTGGTTTTATGTCAAAGGGGGGGAGAGGGGGGGACAATTAAAAATACCTTATCCTTTTCCATTGATGTCAAAAGGGGAGAGAAAGAGAAGTAAGAGTTAGTTGTGCAAGGGGGGGAAAGAGAAAAGGAAACAAGTATGTTCACATATATTATGTCTTTGATGGTTTTCTACGTCTTTTTCCATCAATGACAAAGGGGGAGATTATTGCAAGTATGAAGGTGTTTCCATTGATGTCAACAAGTATGTGTTGTCATTGATGATAGTAGTATAGTGGTTGAGAAGAGATTGTTTCTTTGATTAGTTTCATTATTTTTTCAGTAGTTAAGGTGTCGATGTTATCCTCTAGTGTTTCTTTGATAAGCTTCCATTTATGGTTTAGATGTCGAGGATACTAAGAAAATTGATAAAATAAGGAAACAGGGTGTTGCAGAGGTGTTATGGTTTTGATTCACATTTATTCTAGGTTGAAGATCTTCTCGTGTGGTTTGGATATGTTGGTTAGAGGTGTTAAAAGTTTCTATATCCAAGATTTGGGCTTCTGGATTGATGGTCAGAGTAAGTTAAGTTCACCAATGTGTGAATTGGTTTTGTAGTGTTTCTTATAGAAGTATCTAGAAAAAATGTATTTGCATCACATTTCTCCATATTTGTTCTTCAAGTCTTGTGATTTTGAAGGTATGTTGATGATGTTGATCTCTTTACCATGTTAAGAGGATTTGTGGTGGTACTCAAGAAGTTGGATTGTAGAGTTGCAATGTCTGACAATGTAGTATGAATGTAGAAGTTGTGTGCATTCTAATAGTGTGAGTTCTTGTGAATGATTTTGATGGATTTTAGAAGGATAAATTAATATTCTAGATCATGATGAAGCATGGTACTTGGTTCACAATTCATTCTTATATTAGGGGAAGTATGTAATTCAAATTTTGATGGTGTTTGAATGGGTAAGGATTGATCTAGTGTTTACACTACAGTCAAAAAATGTTTAAGTATTAATGAAGGTGTAGCTTGGCATGTGAGAGTTTATTTGGGTCCTAGCTAAGTTTTGTATTGGTCCACTTTCATCCCTATCCATCACAGGAATGTTCATTGCTGACCTAATTTGAATTTGTAAAGTGCAAGAAGATTGTAGCTGAATTGAAGATATTTTTCAAGTTGTGGATGGTATAAATGCAACATGAATTGATGTGAGATGAAGTGTGGAATAGAGTTGAGTGTTGTGAAAAAAAATTACTTGCAAAAGTGTGAATTATAGTGTGAGCTATAATGAAAGATTTTTAAATGTAGTGAGTTGAGGTATCTTGATCTCTTGAAGACTACTAGTGTTGATGGAGTTGTTGTGGTGGATTCACGGTTGTATTGAGATAGTGTTTTCTATGTAAAATCTTTTCTTCTTTCTTCTTTCTATTCTGAAAGTGAGTCTAGGCTATGAGCCTTTTTGGATAGTGTGTCATATTCTAGCAGTGAGCCTCCTTGTAACAATTTTTATAATTACTTATATTGTGAGCTAATCCTCACCATTTATTTCCCTCATTAGGTTTTCCATGTAAATCTAGTGTTCTCTTGTGTATGGTGTTGGTTGTTTCAGTTTCTATTATTTTATTTTCATGTTTAAACATTACAACAAATTAAGGGTTTAATGAATGCATGTGGATATGATTACTGTTGAGGGTTTTGATATTTTAATTTGGTACAAATGATTCACCCACCCTCTCTATTGTCTTATTCATTCAATAGTTATTACATTATTTGAAATCTAACAAGAGATATCTAGTGAAAAGTGAACATTAAGAGCAAGAATTATTGTCAAGAGAAAGTCAAGAGAAATATTTCAAAGATCTTTTGAAACAATCAAGATTCAAGCATCATGTCAAATCCTATGAGAGTTTATGTGTGTTCATATTATCATTTTTTGTGAAGGCTAACCCTTGTTATAGGTCTCTAAGCAATTCAAGTATTCAACCAAGCAAGATACAAGACATTGAGGTGATGTGTTTGAATTTAGTCCTTCAAGGAAGCCATTGAAGGGTGGTTTTTTGAAACACTTTCTTGATTCATCATTCCTTTATATCATTTATCCATTTTTTTCATTGAAATTTCCATTGTAGAGGTGGAAACACTAACACGAGGTTTGAATAAGGCAAGCCTCTAAATGGCACAACCCTTTCCCTCTCTTTGAATGTCCAAGTTTCAAGTTTGAAGAGGATTGAAGGAAGTTTTAAGATCCACTTTTCATTGTTGCATTCTAAGCGCTACACCTTTCCAAATCACATAAAATCACTTACAAAATTATCTGATAGTGACTCAACAAGTTTGCAAGTGAAAATGAAGATCTCATAGTTGACATCAAAGGAATACAAAAACGAAGCAAGAGAGGCATACAAGAACTCATACGCCCCCTTGGTGCTTATATTCAGACCAACATCAACTTGCCAAGATAGGTATACAACACTCTGCCCTTCCCAAATCTTCTTACAATTCACTATTCCAGTTTATCAGTTGTCAAAATCTTGCAATTTTTATATTAAGGAACATAGTATAATTAGGTTAATCAATGTAAATCAATTCCGATCCATTCCAAGACTCAATCCTATCTACATTCTCTACCCCAAAAATATGCAGATCCAAGTTTGGTTGGCTCACCTCCATGGTTGAAAGTCAATCTAATCACCTTGTTGATTTGATTCTAATGTAACCTTAGAAAAAGTAAAAAATTGATCCTAGGTTTTATACATTAAACCTAGGGTTCTATTTTTCTATGTTACAAGTTCTAATTTCCAATTTTTCCTATTTAATATTTATGGTCCAATTAAAATAGTGACAACATCTGGATTATGGGATGTACTCTCAACTAAAACATTGCAAATTCAGAACCAAAACATCATCCTTGGTGGTGACTTTAATGCCATCTTGGAACTGAAGGAAAAGAGTGGTGGCCTATCAAGTGAAACAATAGTAATGAAGAATTTAAAAAATATGTCTCTTGTAATGAACTCATATATGTACACACTAAAAGTTGATGATTTACTTGGAACAATTGAAGACTGGGATTCACCAATATTGTTGAGCGCTTAGATAGGTTGCTTTTATTTGTCAGCTAGTTGGGATCAAAATCTACATGGGTGTTGTGTAGAAAATTCTATACCCTTTACAATTTCACACTATGTTTGGCTCCCTTAATTTATTTGACTTAAGTAAGCTACTAATTTTCCAAATTATGCATTCCAAATCCTTATTATTCCTTTTTTTTGAAAGGGGAACTGACATTTAATCAATGCAATTAATATTTTAATCACCTTGGATCATGTGTGTCATAGAATTTTAGGCCAATTTTGATTCGCCCAAGGGAAAATGTGTCCCCTTTAAGTCCTAGGACCCATTTTTAAATATGTTTTTGGTGGTCTTTGAATGATTCAAATTCAATACACAATTTTTGGATTTTAGAATCTAATTTGTGGGAAATTAGATAAACACTTGTAAACACATATCTTTTTATCAATTCAAATAAAACACACTTTTTGGAGACTTCATATGAGTAAATATTATTATCAAGAGCATATTTATCAGTTATTTGTTACAGCAATCAAGATACTAAAATCATATTCAATATTATATGTGTTTATGTCATCTTGTGAAGGGTAATATGGATTGTTGATCCTAAAGAATCCAAGCATTTTCAAGTGTCCAAATCCATCAAGCAAAGAAAGATCAAGTTCCTTGGAGTGATGTATTTCTCTTCAGTATTTTAAGGGAAGCCATTGAAGGTTGGGTGAGTTTTAGCAAGAAAGTGTTCATTCATCATTTCCTTCTCCATTGTTATTATCTTTCTATCAAGGTTTAATTATCAAACTTGGGGTTTGACTAAGGCAAATCCTCATTCAAACAAAACAATTTTCCCTCTCTTTGTGTATGTGTATATTATAGGTTGAAGAAGGATTGAAGATCTTGAGGAGAAATTTTGCATTGTTTCATTTGTTGTCATCATTGTTGTCAAACCACGGTAGCTCAATTTCAAAATTTATTTTTGACTTTTTGATAGTGAAACCTATACAAAATAGAAGCTAAAATCCATCATCAGAGGACTATAAAAAGTGTTTTCAGAAGCCCTAACCAGGACCCATTCACCCAAGGGTGAACCTGTCCTTCAACAGAGCTCAAAACCAACTTTTGGTGGCATGTGCATGTGTACTTACCCTTCTCAGATTTGCCTATAAACCATGATTTTAATTTCTATACTTATTTTCATTTCATGTTTTAGGTCTTATTGTTCATTTAGTTTGAGCATTTCAAATCATTTTAATTTGGTTTCATCTATCTGTCCTATTGTCTTAAGGTTTGAGATCCAAGTTTGATTGACTCGCCATTGAGGTTGAAATTCAATCCTTACACCTTGTGATCTCTTTCCTAATGAAATGCCTTAGGGAAAGGTACAAATAGAGAAAAAAAACCCTTATTATTAAAAACCCCTTTCCCAACTTTTCAATGGGAAGCAGAGGTATTGCCCTTTTTTGGCTTGCACCACCATTCGGTTGCCTTAACAATGGAGATATACAAACACCCGACCCGATGTAGTTTTAAGTTTGAAAAAATGTGGCTCAGAATGAACATTTTTTTCCTATAATTGCAAAATGGTGGGATGTTGTGAAACCTAGGCATGGTGTGAGAAGCTTCCAATTTATGTCAAAACTAGGAATAATAAAATAAAAGTTGAAAATATAAACAAAATAGTATTTGGAGATATGTTTGAAGAAAAGCTTCACTGTGAGAAGAAACTGGGGGAATTGAATAAAAAATTATGATTGTAAGGTATGTCAAATGCAGAATTCCAAGAAGAAAAGAGATTGATGGAGGCAATAAATGATGTATGAGCTAGGGAAGAGATTTTTTGAAAGTGAAAATCCAAAGATTTCTCACTAAGTGAAGGGGATTTAAACACAATATTTTTTCACAATACAACCAAAATGCAAAGAATAAATATTTAAATAGAAAGTATCAATAATAGTGTTGGGTTGCAACTATTGTGTGACAAGGAGATCTAGGAGGAAGGTGTGAAACATTTTAGGGAGATATTGGCTCTAGCATATGAGGTGGAGCCAATAGACATGAGGCAGATACAGGTTGTGATTCCCAAGTTAATCATACAAGAGATAAACTCTCAATTAATGGATTCATTCATGAAGGAATGGGTAAATAATGTAGTTTTTGAACTTCCTCCAGACAAGTCCCCAAGCCTGAATGGGTTTTCGACACAATATTTTTTAAAATGCTAGGATTTTATAGGAGAGAAGGTATGGGAGGTGGTAAAGGATTATAGAAAAAATAGGAGAATGTTGAAACAAATTAATATCACATGCATCACCATGATAAGTAAGAAATAGGATGTTAGCTCATTTGCAAACTTTAGGTTAATATCTGTAATACACTTTACAAGATAATATCCACGTCAATGGCTAACAGGCTAAAATCAATTATGGGTGTAATAATATCACATGAGAAGACTGGTTTCACACCAGGAAGATAGATTATGGAGGGTGTAATCAAAGCCAATGAGGTTATTCACTCAGTCTAAAAAAAGAAAACAAAAAGCAATGATCCTCAAATTGGATATCAATAAATCTTATGATAGAGTAAGTTGGAATTTTCCGATGAAGATACTTGAGGCCTTGAGGCCTTTGGATTCAAACATGATTGGTCGGAATGGTATTTTGGATGCATTTCAATTGTGAGATACTCTGTCTTGATAAACAACACCCCTTGTGGTTTCTTTGAATACTCTCGCAGGCTACAGTAGGAGGACCCCCTCTCACAATTTTTGTTTATGATAATGGTTGATGCTTTGAGTAGATTGATCAAAAGAAGTAAGAAATGGTTTATGGAGGGGAATTAAGGTCACATAAAACATGGAATGACTCACACATTAGCAATTTATTGATGATATAATGCTATATGGGGAGGCCAGTCTCACTATGTGTAAAATGAAGGTAATATTGTAGTTTAAAACTTGTAAAACTATGAGACTGTAGATCTAATCAAGTGTTCTTTGTTCCAATTCTTTGTGTATGATTAATCTATTTAGATCAATTTTACTAATTATAGAAAGAGATATAAGATTGTAGAAGAATGAGACAAGGATATAGAAGCGACACAACATATACATGGAGAAACCCTTTCGAGAAAAAAACTCCACCAAAATCACTAGTGCTTGTATTATTTAACCTTAGAACAAGATTACAATAATACTGTATCAATCCTTGATTTTATATGCTTCCTTTCCTTCAACAATCCTTCTTCACAACCTACAATAAACTCTCATGGAACTCTCATACACTTGCTACAATTAATAAACAATAATATGAATCTATAAACTCATAAGAGTTGTACAATATAAGAGCATAAAGCTCCTTACAAAAATCTACACCCAAATTGGGCAAGTAGAGTTCCACAATGTAATATGAAGTCAAACCAAAGTCTTCCTCAGTTTAGGCACCCCAAACTGAAGACTTAACTGAACTTTGGTCAAGAAGACATCTGTTAGAGTAAAGGTCTTAACTTAATTATGTTGATTAAGTTACCTTTATTCCCTTCTTAATATTTCACATTAGTCTGCATAATGTGACATTTAATAATTATTCGGGCATTATTTGTTCCAACACCAATAAATCCTAGAGACAGTGTGGCTGCCTACAAAAACACATCATTCTATGGATTATCAAATCTTGAACAACTTCATAATAAAAACCTTTCTTGTCAGCACAGGAAACAATATAAAGAAATTTTAGAACAAATCAAAATCAAATAACACTTAGCATAGCAACTTCTGAATCAGTATCATGACTAAGCCTACTCAAAGTGTCCATCACATTGACCTGGTATAGATGTTTACACGTGAGTTTTCAAAAACAGACTTTTATTGCATGAATAATCAAGCAAACGAGGGGCCAATAGTTACAGTATTAATTATTAAATGTTTTCCTATTAGGGCTTCTATTAGGGTTTTTCCTTTTAGGGTTTTATTAGGGTTTGCATGATCTCCTTTTTATAAGGATTGATCCCTTTGTATTTTATATCAATTCATTCTCTCATTCTCTCTGATATATACATTTTCAATTTTTAGAGAACCCTTGCTTGTTTGTCTCCGTCTCTTCTTTTGTGATAGGTTATTTGCATGCAGGTGATCTTTGGGGTTTGTGAAGTTGTATTTTCTCAACTCCTACATGGTATCAGAGCTCCACACCTGCTGCTTCCTGTTCTTGTTTTGAAGATTTTTGGAGCTTCAAGGGTTTGGGGCTTGTTTTCTTGATCCAGGACATACCTACAATTTTGAAGCATTTTCAGCTCAAACGGACATTGTCATTGCATTTGCAGCAGTCCAAAACCCCTAAATGGACTATTCATTCGTCCATTTTGGACAAAGTCAAAATTTAGGGCAAATAGTTTTTTGCAAGTACAGTCGTATGGTCGTCGTCTGCACGCGGATCCGTAACAAATTCTTGGTAAAAAATTTGGATTTTTCTTTTCGTCAGAAATTTTTATTACAAAAATTGTACCTGCATTTTTTTAAAAATTTTTCTAAAAAAAAATAAACAAAAAAATTTAAAAAAAAATATAAAGTAAAGCCTTTTTACGGCTTGCTTAGGTCGGGCGAGACCCTGCACAGTGTACCTGCATAGTCCTGCACAGTGTACCTGCACTGCACTGCAAGGGGTATGGTGGGGGTGGGCCCACGTGCCTCCCCCACCCCATAAAAAAAAATTTAATTTTTTTTTACAAAAAAATTAACTTTTGTAAAAAACTTTTTTTTTATTGTTTTTTATTTTTTTACAAACAATTTTTTCGAAAATAAGCCCAATCTCACTTTTACGGTGACGGTTGTTTGGTCGTCAAATTTAACCCAGTGTTTTTGCTACGACGGTCGTATGACCGTCAAATTTAACCCAGCACTGGTTTTTTCCCTCTTTGGAGCTGATTTATTCCGAAGGTCGTAACCTGGGCATACAATATCATTTTTTGGCAAATGAGATATCGTCGGAAAGCTGGTTTTCTCATCTTTCTAGTGGTCTAGGTCTCATCACTTATTTTTTCCATTGGTGCATTCTACAACTATTTGAAGACAAAGGGGCTACTTTCAATCTCAAGCTCATAACTTTTGATCAGTTTCTCCGTTTTTTGCAATCTCAGCGGTGTTGGAACCATATTTCAGAGCTCTTCAATTTCATCCATGCCATTTTTCTAGATTTCACTCCAAGTATATTTTATTCAGTTATTTGTGTTTTCACACTCTGGTGGATTACCTGGACATATTTGCTCTTGGAAACTTTTTGTTCACATGTGATGCTTTGTTCTTGGCTGTTCTTCATGTATTTCCAGCATTTTGTCCTTTGAGGACATTTTGAGCATCATTTGTAAGCTATCTTTTATATAAACGCACTGAGATAAAGTGCCACACTATTGTACATGCATCTTTTTGGGGATTTTGCACATAAGGTTGTGCCATATTTTGTACTCACACTGATATTATAAAGTGCCATGAGGGATTGTTTAGTTTTCCTTTGTTTTTCCATCACATCTTTGTCTAGTGAGTATCCCTCCATGACGACATTGAATCCATACCATGGGGGGTTGTGTAGTTTGCCTTTGTTTGCCATCACACCTTTGTCCGGTGAGTGTCCCTCCTCGACGACCATGGATCCATATGATTCCAACCTCATGCATGTGTGCTTTGTTTTGCACACCACTTTTTCAGTTGCAGGTGCTATCTTGCACACTTTCAGATGTTTCTTCTCCTTCATGCACTACAGGGTGTTTCACATGATTTCAGTGGATCTTTCAGGCTCTCCTAGTTCAGCATTATCGGGGGGTTATTATATTGTTCGTGCTAATTCTTCCTTGGTTTCGCCTTGGAAGGGATCTTCCATCTTCAGCGGAGGTTCTTCAGCACCATAGCAGTCATCTTTCTACAGTTGTTTGTAGCTTCTTCTGCTTCAGTGATGTTCTTCTTCTTGGCCTTCTGCATCTCTTTTTGGAGTAGAGCTTTTTCCCATGAGGTTTTCTCTATTTCTCCTCTTTACAGAGATTTGGTTGTATTTGGGTACCTGATCTGGCCTAGTTGTCAGGACCCATGTTGCCTTCTTGCATTGTAGTTACCTTTGCTTTCTTGCATTTTTTTGTAGTTGCACTGTTGCTCATCTTAAAGGAGGGTGTTAGAGTAAAGGTCTTAACTTAATTATGTTGATTAAGTTACCTTTATTCCCTTCTTAAGATTTCACGTTAGTTTGCATAATGTGACATTTAATAATTATAAAATGTTTTCCTATTAGGGCTTATATTAGGGTTTTTCCTATTAGGGTTTGCATGATCTCCTTTTTATAAGGATTGATCCATTTGTATTTTATATCAATTCATTCTCTCATTCTCTCTGATATATACATTTTCAATTTTCAGAGAACCCTTGTTTGTTTGTCTCCATCTCTTCTTTTGTGACAAGTTATTTGCATGCAGGTGATCTTCGGGGTTTGTGAAGTTGTATTTTCTCAACTCCTACAACATCATGCAAATTTCACCTCAAAGTTGGAACCCAAGAATGGGCCCACATGACTGAGCCTTATAAATATCTTCCAATGCAAAATGTGTTAACTTAAAGATGCCAACTTGGGCACCCAAGGTGGACCCAAGTCAATCTTAGTTAATTGAAACATATCTCTCCACCAATTCATACAAAAATTATGCATGATTGATCATACCCACTTAACTGAAAGTATCCACCTATTATCTTTCATGCAATTGATGTCATTAGTCATGCAACTCAAGTCAAATAGCATGCAACTCAAGTCAACTAGCATGCAACTCAAAATAACTACATGCAACTCAAGTCAGCTAGAACACAACTCAAGTCAACTAGCATGCAACTCAAAATAACTACATGCAGCTAAAGATAACTTAACCATAATTGAATTGAATTGAACTAAACTGAACTAATATTGAATGATATTGAACTGATAGTGTCACTCCACTCATGTAAATATCAATCCCTATTTTGTAGGATCAAAACATGCATTACAAAAGTGTTATCAATCCTCCAAACAGTTAACTGAAGCAAGTTGGGTTCCACCTTCCATGTGGGCATCCCATGTTCTCCTATCTTGTAGGAGCTCTTCTTGGATGTCCCCACATGTTCCTATCATTTAGGAATAATCACAAATGTTAATCTACATGTTCATTTCATTCGAATTTAATCTCTTTCTAATCTTAGTGTTGGGGAAAACTTTCCAAGGACTTAGGAGATGCATGAAATATGTTTAGGATTGCAATTAAATGACATCCTATTCCCAACACACTGAAGCAAATTAAATCAAGTCAATTTTGAATTTATATGTTTCCAAATCAAGGTAAAAGATCAACAATGAAAATTCCGCAATACCCTTCTGGAACACAAATAGGAAAACCCAAAGGAGATTCACTAATAATTTGGGTTTTAGCATTGGGTAGCTACCTTGCAAATATATTGGTATCTTGATTTTCCAAGGAGCAAAAAAATCAAAACACTGGTAGCATGTTGTGGAGGCCTATCAGAAGAAATCCATCAACTAGAAATGGATATGGCTTATGCTTTTGGGTAGAATTACCATGCTAAAATCAATCCTTGCAGCCATTCCCATATATGCAATGTCATGCTTAAGACTCACAATGACAATAGATAAAATCCTAAACAAAATAATGAAGCACTTCTTGTGGGAGGGATCAAATGACATTCATCGTTTCCCACTCTTGGACTGCCCGATGTCATGAGAGAAGATAAAATCAATGGAGAGGTTGTAATTAAGAATATAGATCTCTAGAACATGGTGCTTCATGCTAGACTAATCTAGAAATTATACTCAAAACTAAATTCCCTCTAGTGTTCGGTACTAAGGATAAAATACTTAGATAACGATAACCCAACCAAAACTTTGACCATAGAAAATACTCGATCGATCTCTCATTTATGGTGGTTCATGTGAGACTATTTATCGATACTAATAGACCACATTACCTGGTGTATTGGGGATGGAAAATCAATATTTTTTTGGCATGATTCGTGGAACAAGCACCCACCCTTAATAGAGATGGATAAATTTTTAGAATGTAACAATTTGTTGGAAGAACTAGGGAATCAGTTTGTTTTTTATATGGTTGTAGTGCACTCCAACAGAGACTTAGAATGGAGATGGAACCAATTAGAAGGGCCAAGGGTGAGCACCCAAACATAAAATTGAATTGATCGAAGAGTTAAAACACAAGAATATTTTATTATCATCTAAGCGTTATAGGACTACCTGATGTGGGGCCAAATTCGATAAGTATTTTGTGAACCTAGGTTACCAAATTCTAAACCTGAGGCGAGAATCAAATGATTTTCTAGTTAATTTGTGCTAGAGTAAGGTTACCCTTCTTAAATTTGGGGCCTTTAGATGGACCTCCATGCACAAATGCATTCTCACCAAGGATAGATTGCATTTGGTTGGGATAGATGGGCCAAATCAATGTCCAATGTGTAAATCAGATGCTGAGAGTGAAAAACATCTACAACTCAACTGTGAGGTAGCCTCGAGATGTTGGGGGTAGTTGTGTGAAAAAATGGATTGGCATGGTGCAAGATAGGCTGACTTGTATGCCTTCCCCAAAATTTGGCCAGGCCTAAAGGAAAATTCCTTTTGGAGAGACATTTGGACCATATCTCCTCAATGATTTTATGACAGATTTGGAAAGAACATAATAGGAAATTTTTTCAAGGTGCAAAAAGGAATGTGGAACAACTAATTAGTAGCATTGAATATGGTATAACAAAAGTTATAAATTCTCATGCCCCTCAACACTTGTGGGCTCCATACTCTAGTTGGGACGATAAGATAATTAAGGATTGGAAAGGTTTAAAAATACCAAAACATTACAGTAATCCTACAGAGGAGGGATGCTAGGTGGTTGTGTCCCCCACTAGTCAACTGAAACTAAAATTTTATGGGGCCTCACGAGGTGACCCAGGGAATTCTGGGGTTGGTTGCATCATCAAAAACGTTGGGGGATATTTGGTATGGGGTTTCTCCAAAAATCTTGTTGATGGCATGGACAATGAGGTCGAATTTTTTGCCATAGATGTAGGGCTCAACCTATGCATCTCCAAAGAAATTGTGGCTATTTAAATCAAAGGGGGTTCTCAAATATGTATAATTCCATCAATTCAAATAAAATTAACACTTGGCACCTCCAAAATTGGATTGATTAGATTTGGGGGAAGTTGGAAAGGTTTGAATCTTTCACCATAAACCATGTGTACAGGGAAGCTAACAAAGTAGTTGACTATTTGGCCAATTCTACCATCAATGATAGTACATAAGAGACAATCTCTAGTGAGATCTTGGCCTAGCCAAATTTGGACAAGTATGTATAATAAGTGGATAACTTTTTAGTTTTTGGAAAGAAAGTTCATAAGTAAAGTGTGTTGCTTTTGTATGGAATTATTCAAATCTTAACAGTCAAATCAAATCCAATGTAGGTATCTAGAAAATTCAAATCAAAATAGAAGCTCTAATTAAAAGAATGGAGTGAGCTTCTAATACGACACTATCATTCTGGACAACCTTGGGATTTCCATTAGTAATCTTGTGGCACCATTGATTCCTAATATCTTCCTAGCTAGGTAGTGCTAATTTACTTCCTATTTAAACCATCACAGAGGTTGGGGTTTACAATGGAAAACAACATGGAATTTTATGTGGAGTGTGCCTATGTGAAGGAGGAGATGGCGGAGGATCAGTAGGAGGAAGAATCGAAAGAGAACCAGATTTGTACTCTTCAAAGCTAGTGAAGGGAAAGATCGTATTGTTATCATAAAGGTGGTTAGCAACTCTTTCTAGGTGAATGATCACACCCATGACGAAAATGTGCTAGTCTATTTTGTGGAAAATATAATCCAGATCATGGGTAGTTTTACATGGGGGTCCACCTTTATATACCATCTTGTTGTCACTGACTACATAGACTTAATGAAAATTACGATGGAATCAATGTCGATCAAGCCTTCCATTGGATCCCTTGTTGGGATATTTTATGTTGTGGTGGTAGATAGGAAAGGAGTGGTCATGAAATCCCTTAATCTCTATAGATAAGGTTTAGAGAAGAGAGACCTGAGTGGGTTTGGGAGCTTCATTAGCAACAACGAAGATCTTTTGGTTGTCTCTCAAATTGAGAGAGCATTTTTATTTGGGGAAGGGATGATGCACATAATGCATCAAGTGTTGTAATAATTATTTCATTTCAATATAATTGGATCCCCCCCCCCTCTAGTAGCACTTTTTGATCAAATAACAATAACAACAATTAAACTATTAAAAAATCATATGTGAAAACTACACTTATATAGCTACAAAAGGGTATTTTTTATATTTTTTAAAAATATTATTTATAAGAATATGAGTTATTGAAACATCAAGTTTGTTGAATAATTTTACTTTTTTTAGTAAATTGGCCCCAAAGTAATGCAAAGTATGCACTTAGTGGACACTTCCATTTAGAAGTTTTGGCTGAAACATAGAAAAATGGTGTAGGGTTCAAACACATAAGGTTTTATACTAAATTTGGGACATTTCACCAAACTTACTATAAATAGAAAGGGGAAAATGGGGTGAATGAACCTGAACATACTTCTATTTCATTCAAGAAATGAGATGCCTCAAATCAAAATCCACTTTCAATCCTTAAGTGAGTGAATTCTTTGAGGAATCTTACAATTTCCTTTATGTGTGTGAATGGGCTAAACAACACTTTTGGGAGACATCAAAAATAGTAAATCAACTAAAAACTAAAATGTAAGGCTAGATGCAAATATATTAAACATAGAGCTAATAGACAATTTATTTCATGCAAATAATATGAGCGGAGGACACTTAAAATTGATCTCAAAAATAGTCACAAAGTGTCTTGTTCTAGCACAAAGCGTCCCGAGATAACTTTTGACAAAAATGATTGAATAGGGATTTTGGGAGAAATATTAAATATACCAAATGTACTCATTCATGAAATGCAAATATTGTATCTGATAGATTAAACATAATACTAATAGAAATAATTTATTTCATGCAGATTTAATAAAGGGAAAGTCTTGTGCACCTATTACAAAATATTGTTTCCAAAAGTTGTCTCAGGACTCATTCACCTATTAGTGAATGGGTCCTTGTAGGGATTTTTCAAAATTATTTTTTAGGTCTTCAACTCATATGTCTGCATTTCCAAATCCTTCTAGTTTCACAATCGGGTAGTTGGAAATGAATTCGGGATCTAATTTTCCATGAGATGACAAAAAAGTTGACAATAAATGCAACTTTGACAAGTTCTTCAATTTTTCTCTTCAAAGGTTCTTCAAGATTTCTTCCATCTAAATTTGCAAACACAACATGAAAGGGAATTTTTGTTTTTTGGTGAATGGGGGTTTTCCTTGGTCAAACCCCGTTTTGGTAATCAAACCTTGAAATGAAATGAAATATGAAAGAGGGAATGAAGGATGAACAAATAAATGTTACCACTCAACAAACCCTTGAATAAACCTTGGAATGTAGATCTACTAGTTGCATGAAACGGCTTCAATGGATGTGGATCTTGAACTTTGAATCTTGACTTGAAATAATGCTTTGAATGCTTGAATGGATCATGAAACCTACATCATCATATTAGCTCCAAAAATATGCATGATGCAAGAATACTTTGACATGACAATTGGATCTTGAATGCTGCAATAAATTTGACTTTGAATGCCTTGAATTTCTCTTGAAATTCTCATAATATATTAGATTGCTTAGATAAAAAATGATAGCTCAAAAACTCTAGGTGAAACATAGTGAAATAACCTCATATTTATATATATGTATCCTCAATTTCTCAAAATTTAAATATCACGTCAACATCTAAATGTAGATTTGAACATGTTAAAATACTGCCAAAAACATAATTTAAATTTAGGTCCTAGGTCTAAGGGAGGACCTATTCACCCATGGGTGAATGGGTCCTAGGTCCCTAAACCTATGACACACATTGTTGAATAAGAAGTGTTACGTTAAGGCATTAATGAATGTTGAGTTTCCTCTTTGAAAATGTAATTAATAGGCTTGGAAAATGAACTAAGGGGGTAATTGAGGTAAATTAAGCTCAATTAGTTAAAGGATCCCTAAATAAGTGTGAAAGTGTAAATAAATACATTTTACAACACTAAATTAAGACACAATTAAGTCCAAATTAACTAGGAGGGCCCAAACAACTATGAAAATGTAAAAGAGATACAATTTTATACATTACATTTAGCCCCCACTTTAGTGAGAGGATAACCTTGCATAAAACTCACACTAAAGTAGACATTCAAAACATATCTATGCAATAAAAACAAGATTACTCAATCATAAAACATCAAAGACTAAAAATAAAAGTAAAAACAAAAAAGGTGGATCAAGTCTTGACTGTCCAACATGATGTGGAACATGCCTCAATCGTTTGTCCAAAATAAAAGGGTGGATCAAGCCTCAACTATCCAATGCGATATGGAACACATCTTGGTTGTTTGTCCAAAAATGTTCACAAGCGAAATGTGGTGTCCACTATACAAATAACAACACACACTCACTCCAGGATAATGGAACCTTAGGATATCCACTAGGTGAGCCCCCCAAAAGTGGCTAAGCGAGAAATTCATGTCAAGTCTACAAGCTCTCATCATACTAACCATACCAAAGCTATATCTCTAATAACTCCAATAAGGCACCACAAAATAATAAAATTCAAGCTTCATAAGGTTAACAAGTTGTGTTATGCTAAACACTTATGAAAAAATTACAAATGAATTTTGTTCAAAGGGATTTTACTTAGTTCATGTAAGATCTCCTCTTAGGGAACATTGTGCCTAATGTCTCCAAGAGAGGATAAGTCAAGGATAAAATATTCACAACTTAGAGAATGCAACGTGTAGAATCAGCACTAAGAGGAAAGTGGTATGCCAAGAAATATCATGCTCTCGGAGGACATCAAGCCCAATGACACCACCAAGAAAAATATGCATCACAAAAAGAAAATAAATTGCACAATGAAATATAAGGAATTTCAAAATTTTCAAAATTAGTAATGCCAATGTATGCCCCCACTTTAAAGAAATTGCTAACACCATTGTTGTGAGTAATTTAATTTAAAGTAGCAAATAATCAATGCTAAAAAATAAAGAAGACATGAGAGCTTACTCAGAAAGCCCTATGCCAAGTCATGTTTCCAAATGAAGCTATGTCATGAAAAAGAGGGTTGCCTCCAAAATGCAATGCTAAAGATAACATAGAAAGAAAGTATGTCACACACAAGCCAACTTAAGGAATGTCATCCACATCCTAAGCTTGATATTATATATATATGGAAGGCAATCAAATTATCCAAAAGATACAAGTGTCATACTAGGAAAGGCTACCTAATCCCTTGCCCCCCAAGGGCAATAGGTGAGCCAAAAATGGATGATGATATGTTGCTCCTTGCAAAAAAGAAATATGATTGCATAAAGCCAAGTTTATACCCTCATGTATGGTAGTGAATATGTTATGATACTACAACTACCACATGACAAGGAGCAACAACTAATTTTATTAATTATAATAAGTAGACAAAGTATCAAGTTTATGCATATCTAATGAGATGTTCCCACATGCAATATATATCAATGCAAGATGCACCAAAGTTAAGGTTATCTTGGAAGATTCTTTTGTAAGAGTGTTGATATTGAGTGAAGGATTTTTGATGCTTTTGTTACTTTTGAAGGACAATAACCAAGACCATTAGTAGTTTCTTGTGTGGTAGGCTCTATAGGGACATAGATACCTTGTTCTCTAGCATCAAATCATTTTCCACTATAACCAAGTTGTTTCATAAGTTCATAACCTTTTCCATAGATATTTTTCATTTCTTTTGGATTCAGTGGTTGTTCATAATCAACTTCATCAAAGTTTGTTGTGTAATTTGTTTCTTCTCCTAAAGTGGTTGAAGTGGATGCTTTCAAATTTTGTGTTGACATTACTATTGGTTCTCTTCTTTTTTCAAACTTTTTTGTTATGATCTTGAATTCTCTCATGAATGTAGGTGTGAAATTTGAGGAACCCCAGTCATCTTCCAATAATCTTGTGACTTCTTCAATATGCTTTTCTTTTTCTTTCTCTTGCACAGGTTCCACTTGTGTGTTTGGTGTCAATATTTTCAAAGTATTTTCCCTATCTCTCTCAATGTGCAAAATTTCTTGTTCAAGTTTGGCCTTGATTGTATAAACCTTGTTGCTATAGACATACTTCATTAAATGATGAAGAGTATAAGGCACCCCATTCATTGCATGAATCCAAGGTCTACCCAAGAGAAGATTATATGAAATATTATTGGGCATGGCATTGACAGGATTTTGTAATGTGGCCTTTCCAACAATAATAGGTAATGTGATCGCACCAGACAATTGTTTTCCTACATTATAAAACCCACGAATAGAGAAATAGTTAGGTTGAATTTGTCTTTTTTCTACTCCAATCTTGTCCAAAAGGTTTATGCTACACACGTTAAGGGTAGAGCCATTGTAAAAAATGGTTCTCTTTATTCCTTTCCTATTAATAATGGCTATGATCATGAAAGCTTCTTTTTTTTTACATATCCAAAGGGGGTAGTTCACTTTGGTGGAAAACAATGTTTGCATTCATTCCTTGAATTAGGGCTGCTATATCATTTGGTTTCACATTAGGAGGGATAGAAACTTATTTTAAATCACTTTTAAGCATGTTATGATAACTATGTGAGGATTGAATAAGATCCCATAAGGATATCTTAGTAGGAGTATTCTTAAGTTTTTCAACAATATCATACTCTTTTTCACTATGTAAAGGAAAACGAGGAGCATTAGGCAAGATGGGTTGAGACAATGGTAATTAGGTAAGAATAATTTGTTGTTGCCTATTGTTCCTTGTACCTTGTATTATATGTGTGAGCAACAGTATTATAACTCGGCTGTTGTGAAACATTGTGTTGAGGTGGTCTTAAGATAAGCACAAGTTTGTTTTGAACTTGTGGTTGTTGTGAGGGTGGATAGAGGATAAGTTGAGGCTTAGGTGGTTCAATAATTAAATGATTTGTAGGAGGTTTAATAATTAGAGGACTAGAGGGAGATCTAATGTTCATAACCTCAAAAGACTTATCCTTATGCTCATCATCTTCATCTAAGGAAGCCACATTACTATTGTTTGAAAGATATGTGTCAATGTTGTCATTTTCTTGCACCATGATATCTTTCCTAGTAGGAGAGTTTTTAGGAGAGTAACAAACTAAATGTTCATGAAATTCAATGGGTGGTTTTTCTAAAATAACTTCATCACAAGTAGGGGAGTCACTAATGGTTGGATTTTCTTTCTTATCAATGATGGAATTCTCTTGTATCAAATCATTCTCAAAAATAGGAAAAGTGATATTAGGGGATGTGTCAATGGTCTCATCCTTGTATCCAACAATGTCTTACCAAGTGGGAGAGGTAGGGGAAAAGAGACAAATAAGACTCAATCATAACTCTCATTGGTTGGATCTTCTAACACCAAAATATCTTCTTCACAAATAGGAGAGATATTGGGAGAAGACCATTTTTAATTATCATGATTGTCCACTATTGTATTCTCTTTCACTAAAACATTCTCGTAAGTGAGAGAGATGATTTTTTTCTTGGCATGCTTAGAAAGGTAAGATACTAACATTTTGTGCCTAAAAATGAAAAGTGCTTTTATGCAATGCTTTAGGAATGCAAACAATATGTACCCATTTAAATGAAAAGTACTTTTATCCAACTTATGCAAAGCTTCAAGAATGTAAACATTGTGTATCCAAAAGTGAAGTACTTTTATCCAACTTATGCAAAGATTCAGGAATGTAAACATTGTGTATCCAAAAGTGAAAAGCACTTTTATCTAGGTGATGCAAAGTTTCATGAATGTAAATATTGTGATCCCAAAAGTGAAAAATACTTTTATCCATATTATGCAAAGCTTCAAGAATGTAATTTTTTTTTATATTTAACTATTTTCACTACTAAAATAATTTTGGAATTGAAAGGTGGGAAATTGGGGGCCCTTTCTATCCTTTAGGGTTTAGGACCAAAAGGACAACTTTCACTAACTTTCAGTCAAGAAAAAACACTTGAGACCTCGAAAGAGAAAGAGATATTGCAAGAGGTTTGTTCTAGGGGTTGAATATGATCTATTGAGGGGTTGACCACCAAGTTTAGACTTGGAAAAGACAATGAAATGCAAGATGAAATGAAAAATGCTAGTTGTATGCAAACTAACTTTGAATGATCTAGAAAGATGAATGAAATGCAACAAAAAAATTGTAAAATAGAAAGTGTGCACCTGGAAACTAGAAAGGGATGAATGGAGGTTTGAATCACTGAAAAAATTGTTGTCAAAGCTAACTAGGACTCATTCACCAAGTTGGGTGAATCAATCCCATTTCTGGGAACTAGGTGAGAACAAAAATCTACCAAAATGGTATCCAGATCTGCAAAATCTTGAGATTGTACTGGAACTGGGACTCATCCGCTAGAAGTGGCGAATCAATCCAGTTGGGATTTTCCACAACTTTCAAAGTTGATTTTTCTCTATCCCTCTTGACTGATTTATAGATCTAAATCTTTGATTTACAACCTATAGGCCTTCTCCAATGTTCTTCAAGGCTTCATGACAACTTTGATCACTTGTCAAATTTTCTCCAATCTTGCTCCTTAGGAAATCTACAACCTACCCCTACAAATCACACACAAAGTAGAGGGGAAAATGATGTAAGGTTAGTGGGTAGGGGTTTTCCTTGGTCAAACCCCTTGTTGGTAATTAAACCTTGAAATGAAAGGAAATATAAATGGGGAATGATGAATTAAAAAAAGAAAATGTTGCAACTCACCAAACCCTAGCAATGAGGTGTTGCAAACATGCTTGAAATGGCTACAATGGATGTGGTTCTTGACTCTTTCTTGATTGATGTTGATCTTGCATGAAACACTTTCTTGAATCATAAACTATACACCAAAATTGTTAGCACAATAACAAACATGATGAATATAATCTTTGACATGATGATTGATGTTTGAAGAATTCTCTAGAATGCTTGATAATTTTCCCTTGAATGCTCTTGTGAATGCTCAATGATCTCTTGAATTTTATTAGGAATTCTCTCACAAAATTCTTAGGTGAAAATAAGTGAAAGAACCTTGTATTTATACTTAATTATGCAAGAATCCCTAAATTACAACACTACAAGATGACATCATAACTAGGAGAATAAAATTTCGCTAGAAATTTGAATTAAATTTGATTTTCGGCCAGATGGGACTCATTTTCCCAAGGTGGCGAATGAGTCCCATCATACACAATGTATGGGACCAAAAACCAAAAGTGCTTAGAAATGTGTGAAAATTGGTTCGGGGCCAAAAGATCCAAGTGGGACCCATTCTTCCAAGGTGGCAAATGAGTCCTAGCTCCCTAAATTTGGGCCACACAAGCCACAATCACCTAAATTATGATTGGTTACTGATTGGTGTCAGGATTATCCTTGAAAAGATGCAATAAATGAGGTTTGTGGATGCAAAATAGGGCCAATTAAAGCATAAGAAAGCCCAATTATTAATGGCAAGCATAGAAAAGTGTGAAAGTGTGTGACATCTAATATTTTTGGTCCTATTTGCAATGGTAAGGTGATCGATCCTATCATAGGGCAAGCATAACTATTATGTGTCTTGATCCATGCTTTCGGTTTATTGTATAGATCTTGGTAGAGTTCATGCAAAAGTAAGAATTCATCGATGATCACATTCTCTCCACAGGCGGGATCTATTAGTATCCCATTAGTGGGCTTGTCATAGATACGATCGGCTATGTAGAGATGAACATCAGGTGCATGTTTAAGTATATCCTTAGAGGAGAAAGCAATGTCAAGAGAATTCTTAGTTCGGCCCTTACAAGGAATGACGTCTATCACCCCTACCATTTCATCTATTGGATTATTATTGATAGTATTGTTTGGAATAGAATCATTGTTTTCATCACTTGTGTCAACATTCATCACATCATTCTTTGTAGTTTCGTTGGCTTTGAAAAATGAAATATTATGTTCTGGCATTGGATTGGTGAAAATTTGAAAGTTTTGGTTAGGAGGAGCAAAAGACTTATTTCCTTGATCACAAACACCTCCAACAGAAAGATGACTAGAATCAATGAGGTCTTGCACAAGATGTTTAAGATGCTTACACTGTTCTATGTCATGTCCATTTTGTTGATGATAGTGGCAATAAGCATTTGATCTAAAGCTCGAGGATAAAGGTTTATTAGGATTGGGTGTTTTGATGGGAGGCAAGGTAATCATTTTTTATTCTAAAAGTTGGGACATTGTGTTATGAAGGGTATCGGGTAAGGCTGTGAATTGTCTTTTCGAGTCCCCATAGCTAAAGGGTGTCTTGGCTCTAATAGTAGCTACTTGGTTATTGAAATTTTGAGTTTTTTGTTGGGGGGATTAAATTAAATGAACCCTTTATTTTGTTTTCTAAAAGGTTGGGAATTATTTTGGTTTTCAAGCTTGGATTTCTCAAATCGGCTAGAAGTTGATTTTGTATCTCGACTACTAACCAAATTTTGATAATCACGGAGGGCAATACACAAGTGCATAAAGGATGGGTTTTCATCATGGTGAGCTTGTCTTGGATTTTACATTTTAATTTTCTTATGAACATCCTTTGGAGGTGAGGGTCGAGAACCTTGAAAACGATTTGGAATAGAGCGATTGATAACGTAAGATAAAGTCAGTTAACTTTTCTTCTTCTTTTTTCTTGCATCTCATCAAATCGGCCAAGGTCATCTTAAGGGTCATATGCACTTGGAAATGGTTCACAAATGCATCAACAAGTTCATTGAATTAACTAATTGAGTTGTTTGATAAAGAGGAGAACCATTCCAAGGCAGTGTCTTTCAATGATCTAGGAAAAAACTTCACCAACAGTTTATCATCAAGGAAAAAAAAACTACATAGGGAAGTATAGGCATTAACATGGTTAGAAGGATCTCCCTTCCCTCCATATTTCTCAAATATAATCACCTCTACACCTTGTGGCATCAGTGTTCACAATATCTCTAAGGACAATGGACTGCTTTGGGTATAATATGTAGGTGGGTCATTTTGATTTTGACTGATGGTGGGAACTTTCTATTGGAGGGATGAAATGGTTTGAAAGAGTTGGGCTATGAGATTCATTGTTTGTGTTATGAGATGAAAGTGAAAGTGGTGAAGGAGTGTATGTGTTCGTAGAACAAGTAAATGGAATTCTTATAGGTGGTAAAGTTGTAGGAGATATAACTTGTGATGCCACATAGGAACTAGGGATGCTAGCAAGAATACCCAGGGAAGGAATCACATTACTAAATTATTGCATTGTTGTTGTGACTTGAGAATTGGTATAGGTAGCTCTTGAGGCTATTGTTGTGGGAGGCATAATTTTAGTTCCTTCTTGATTTGTGACATTGATTGTTGGCAAAGGACAACTAGTGGTTGAGGTGAGATGTTTTCCATAGATTTGAGCTATGTTTTTCACAAGGTCAATGTCATCCTCACTTTCAAGCATGCAGTGAATGTTATCTATGGTAGGGATGGCAATAGTTGAAATGTTGTCATTTTGCACTTGATATTTTAAGTTTTCTAGGTCCTCATGAATGTGAATTATGTTTTCTTGTGAGACACTATCATTCCTTGTTTCAACTTGCATACTACTTGAGGGTGAAGAGTTGTTAAAGGTATTGTCCATATCTAGTGTACTAGTGTCAATACTAGGAGTGAAAGAGCTAGATAACCCAAGATCCACAACGATTGTGTTATCATGGGATGACATAAGTCTCAAACTTTGTCTCACTATAGTATTAGAAATAAGACACCAATACTCATGCAAAGGCTACTAAATGAAAATGCAATGTAAGCTAAGAACAATGAAATGCTTATAACTGAAATTTTGGAAACTGAAACAGAAAGAAAATAATATCAAACAAAAACTCAAAAAATGAATTGTAAATTTTAGAAAATGTAATGCAGTATGTGCAGAGGGACTAATTCACCCAAGGTGGCAAATGGGTGCCAGTGATGATTTTTTTTGAATTTTTTGAATTGGATTTTATGCTTTTTATGTTTTTTGATCTGTCTAAGATGCAAATGTAGAATTTGAATGATTTTCAATGAAATTGGATGCAAAAATGCAAGCTAAATGAGCTTTCACTAATGCAAAATTTGAAAACCTAGAATGCAAATTAACTAATGCAATATTAATGCAAGCCAAATCTAGGATGTAAATGCACTCCAAATTAGAATTATGATGCTCTATATGTAGGTTCACCAAAATGAAAGCAAGAAAATTGGGGGCCCTTTCTATCCTTTAGGGTTTAGGACCGAAAGGGGAAACTTTCACTAACTTTCACTCAAGAACAAACCCTTGAGACCTTGAAAGAGAAAGAGATCTTGCAAGAGGGTTGTTCTAGGGGCTGAATATGATCTATTAAGGGGTTCACCACCAAGTTTAGACTTCGAAAAAATAATGAAATGCAAGATGAAATGAAAAACCCTAGTTGAATGCAAACTAACTTTGAATGATCCAAAAAGATGAATGAAATGCAACAGGAAAAACTATAAAACAAAAAGTGTGCATCTGGAAAACTATAAAGGGTTGAATGGAGATTTGAATCACTAAAAAATCTATTGCCAAAGCTGATTGGAACTCATTCGTCAAGCTAGGTGAATTAGTCATGTTTTTGGGAACTAGGTAGGAATAATAATCTACCAAAAGGGTATCCAAATCTGTAAAATATTGAAAAATGTACTAGAACTGGGACTCATTAGCTAGAAGTGGAAAATTGATCCAGTTGGGCTTTTCTACAACTTTCAAAGATTATTTTTCTCTTCCTTTTCTACTCTGTCCTTCTTGACTGGTTTTCATATTCAAATCTTTGATTTGCAACCTATAGGCCTTCTCCAATGTTCTCCAAGGCTTGATGACAACTTTGAAAACTTTTCTCCAATCTTGCTCCTTAGGAAATCTGCAACCTAGCCCTACAAATCACATACAAAGGAGAGGGGAAAATGTTATAGGGCTAGTGGATATGGGTTTTCCTTGGTCAAACCCATTGTTGGTAATTAAACCTTGAAATGAAAGCATATATGAATGGGGAATCATGAATGAACAAAAGAAAATGGTGCAACTCACCAAACCCTAGCAATGAGGTGTTGTAAACATGATTGAAATGGTTGCAATGGATGTGGTTCTTGACTCTTGCTTGATTGGCGTTTATCTTGCATGAAACACTTGCTTGAATCATAAACTCTACACCACAATTGTTAGCACAATAACAAGCATGATGAATATAATCTTTGACATGATGATTGATGCTTGAAGAATGCTCTAGAATGCTTGATAATCTACCCTTGAATGCTCTTGTGAATGCTCAATGATCTCGTGAATTCTATTAGGAATTCTCTCACAATAGTCTTAGGTGAAAATAAGTGAAAGAACTTTGTATTTATACTTAATTATGCAAGAATTCTTGAAATTACAACACTACAAGCCAACTCAAATCTAGGAGAATAAAATTTGGCCAAAAAATTGAATTAAATTTTATTTTGGGCCACATGGGACTCATTCACCCAAGGTGGCGAATGAGTCCCATCAGACATAATGTATGGGACCAAAAACCAAAAGTGCTTAGAAATGTGTGAAAACTGGTTCGAGGCCAAAAGATCCAAGTGGGACCCATTCACCCAAGGTGGTGAATGAGTCCTAGATCCCTAAATTTGGGCCACACAAGACAAAAACACTTGAATTATGATTGGTTACTGATTGGTATTGGGATTATCTTCAAAAATATGCAATAAATGAGGCTTGTGGATGCAAAATAGGGTCAATTAAAGCATAAGAAAGCCCAATTATTAATGACAAACATATAAAAGTGTGAAAGTGTGTTTCAACACTTTACAACACTCCCAATAAGGTAAGATTAATGTTAGTTTTGATTAAAAGTAAGTTTATTATGCTTAGTTGTTTGATAAAACCCTAGAAAAGTGTGAAAGTGAGTTACAACACTTTAGCAAGGTACCATAAAAATCCATTAATTCACAAGGGCCCAAGACCTAATGCGAATGTGTCATCCACATTACAACACTAAATCAAGGCAACATTAATCCAAAATCCACAAGGAGGGTCCAAACAAGTGTGAAAATGTAAAGGGATACATTTTTCTACACTACAGGAATGATTCAAAATGGCTACACTAAATGAATGATTTGACCTAGATGCATAAAATAGAAATTCCTATAAAAAATCAGACTACAACAGGGGTTTACCAATAATTCTAGGAAGTGCAGAAAACCACAAAAATGCTTAGAAAATATGGTTTTTATAGGCCCTAAAGGACTCATTCGCCCATGGGTGAATGGGTCCCTATACAGGGTTTTAAAAAATGATAAATGTAATTTATGAGTGATTATATGTGCTCTTTGTTCTAGGTCTCAGACTGTATCTTCTATAATAATTTTTTTCATAATTTGATGTCTAAATGCAAATGAAATGGACAATGGTGAACAATATGACACTTTTTGAAATACAATTTTGGTCCAATTGTCTGATTTAAGTGACTAAAAGTATGCTATTATGTAAATACTATACAAAATCAATCTAACATGATGCAATTTTGTTGAATTTTTAGATTTAAAATGAATGCAAAATGCAAGTTTACACCTAAAATGCAATACAACTTTATGTCAAATCTAGAAACCCTAAATGCAATGAATTAAATAAAATCCTAGATCTAGGGCTTGAATGCACTCCATATCAGAAATTAGAATGTTCAAATACTCAGGTTCACTAAGATGAAATAAAGAAAAATCGGGGTAGGGTTCAAACACAAGGTTTTATACTAAATTTGAGACATTTAACCAAATTTACTATAAATAGAAAGAGAAAAATAGGGTGAATGTGTAATGCCCCGCCAAGTAACCCTAAAGGAAGTTGTAATTAACGACTTAAGTGAACCAATTTTTTTTTAAAATGCAATAACATACACATTCACTTACTAATTATCAACAACCTCTAAGGCTACAAGGTTAGGATTACATTAAGCCACACATACATATTACGTATAACCATAGCATTCATTATTCTAAGAAATAAACATCATACATCATAAGGATACCACATAACATAATAAGATAACCATCCAAGATACAATCTCATAACCAATTTACTGCAATAGTTACATCACTCATTACTAAAATGAGGCAATAGTACCAAAATGTTATAATTACATAATTCTACCTCATAAACATAAGAGGGGTAAATAACTTATACAAATTGAAATATTACAATGCAAGAATAAAAGTCAAGAACCGTGAGCTGTCCATCTGAATATCTCACCACTAAGTACTGAAGAAAGATGGGGACCCAATGGTGTATGGTGCATGTTCCACCCAACCAAGTGGTACCCGAAGGCCCACCCCCCATGCTAGGAGATAGTAACAAAGTAACATGGACAAATAATCAACTACCACTAACCAAAGGCAGAATCATACTGACTCATACTGACATAATCAAATAAATGCTCAGCACCAATACAACACAATTACAACATAAGAACACTAACATCACTGACATATATCACATTGCTTCTAGACGTAAAAATAGATCAAGTATGTGCAGAGAACCATACACATAAAACAATTAACAACAATTGTCCTAGATAGAGTGTCATCGCATAGTAGTCATGAGATCTCCTCTAGGCATCCTTCATAGGCTCTGGTAATCCTGGTGGCCTCAATCGAATCCCGCCCCTCATACTCACTCATGCGACATCAAATACCTCTCATATTGACAAGATAAATGACTATGCCATTTCAGCCTTCTCACTCATCCCAAGTCTAAACGAGCCCTCATGTCTATGAGTGAGGCTTAAATTATCTTGATTAGTGTGGAAGGCATTTTAATCATCTAATTACATTAATTTAGTTATCACTTGATTAAATCACTCCTGAAGGTTACCCAGTTTACCTCTTTGGGCTCTGGCACCTAACAAAAGCCACTCTTCTATTCGACAACACACCCAAACAATCCACCAAGGGAAACACAAGTGCATACAAACTAGGCATCAAAACCACTCCAACACAAGGAGGAAACAAATAATAAAATTCACTCCAAACATCTTGGAGACAACAAACACCTAGACCACTCCTTTCACAGGAGGTAGAAATTATCCCCGTTCGTGGAAACCGGGTAAATACTGAAAAGACACCATGCACTACCCAAGGGAAACACATCTGGTTGACATAAATAATCGACAACCCTTTTAGATCCTCTAAGATTCTCCAGAAGACTTTCAAATTTGGACTAACAAATAATCCCATATCCCACAATGCAACTTGACGACATAGCTACAAAAGCATTCAAGTCATTAATCAAGTCTAATAATTGGATTTCCTAAATCCATACTCATTCAATAGATAACACTGACAAAGTCAAAGGCACAATAACTAGATTAACTGAACTAATCATATAACCAAATTTCATTTTTCATTACTAGACATCTAAAACAATTAGACTCACTTCTCTTTTACGAATACAGAGAAAATAAAATATTTAAGGCAATCACGGGGAAATTACTACTTTTGGATATACTAAATCCATCTCCCTTTCAAATTCCACTCACAATAAAATAAACTATCGCCCTTTCAAAAATAATTGAAATAACTAAATAAGTGCCTTTAATTTACAATAAAAGATAAAGTAGTTCAAATAATTTAAATCAAATCCATTGTTTTCTTTAAAAACCAACTTAAGTCCACTACAAGTAAATCTTTTCAATTTTTCAACCAAATCCTATATTTCTTCTAGTTTTCCATCTACACACAATGTCCATTTCATCTAATAGTTTACCCTTCCAAACTTTTATTGCATGCATCCAATTACTCAAATATTTAAATAAACACTCTAATGTATATATTGCATGTAAATAATCATTTAATAAGACACATTAAATCTACAACTTTATCTATAAATTTAATTGTACATGTAATTCATAACAACATTAATTAAATATTTATATAATCAATTTTACCAAATTAATCATATTGAAACTACTCATGTAATATGTACATTAAATATATATTCATATATAAAAAAAAATATCTACTATCCTTAACAAAATATACTTTCAAAGTATTCAAAATAAATAAAACTTCTACTAATAATATTCCATAAACTATATATACAAATATACATATATGAATTATATATATATATATATTTTACCTCTTATATATATAAAAATGTATATATATATTTAATATATATTAAATACTAATCTTAATTCGCATTTAAATCCGAATTTCTTCAGAAGTGGCGAAATTGACCGCACAGGAAATACAATTAATAAAATAAAAATAAGAAAAATAATTTAAAAAGTTTGGGGAGGGGTCGGCTGTAGCCGAACCCCCCTCCCTTCTCTCCAAGGCACGGCCTACAGGGGGTCGCACTGCCATATGAGACAATGCTCCCTCCACTAAGTGGAGGGTGCTGCCTCATAAGGCAGCCACAACCTCCATAGGTGGGGCGGTGGGGTGTGCAATGCACCCCCACCCAAACTGCTATTCACACATACAACGAATAAAAAAAAAATCGCTTTCAACAGTCCTTAAAAAAAAAATGAATTTCACATACCATAAACACAGAAGAATGTCAGTCGTACGGCGGCCAGAATAAGATTAAAATCAGTATTTAATTTTTTATTTTAAAACAATAATATATATATATATATATATATATATATAAACGAATTTAACATAGTAAATCAATTGGGAAAATTTTGTTAAAATGTTCACCTACAGGTGAAATTGTAAAACTTAACCAGAAAATACCAAATTTTACGAAGGCTTAAAACTAATTCTAATAAACCATTTTTCTCGAATTCATGAACAATAAAATTAAAAGATCAAAATTAAAACCCAAAGCTTCTAAATCCCCAAGGTTTCTCCTAGCCAATTTCCACAAAGATTTTTCAAAATAAATTTGATTTCCTACAGAGGTTACATTTTCTAAAACAATCTAAATGTATTGTTCAACCTCAAGGTTTGATTCTAATAACAAAACAATTGATTTCCTCAAATAATTTAAATTCTACTGAGGTTTTCACAAATTTTCACTCAAGAATTTTCACAAAAACAAAAGCTTTAAATTTATTTAATTTCTTTCTTTTAATAACAAATTTATTTTCTAAAACAGTTTTAACAAACAAATCTTTAATCACTACTATTTTAAAAGCAATCAAGAATAATAAAAACATATAAGAAAACCTGATTCAAGAAGCTACAGGCAAAAATGAATTTCTGAAGCAAAACCTCCTCCAAGGATCTCACGAATTCTATTCAACCGTTCCATGAATCCAATCAAGCAACCAATCCATAAACACAACCAAACTCCAACAAAAAATTTCCAAATCAATTTTACAGGCAAAAATTTCTTCAAACCCTTCTCTGTGCAATTTTCCCCAAAATCCTCCTTTCAAAATCTTCCCTCAGAATGAATCCATTTTCAATAATCTCTTCCCCTTAATTAAGCATGCAATTTAGTCCTAAATCAAAAATATCCTCAAACCAAATCTGATCCTTTGCATGCAATATTGATAATTACAATATTAATTTTTTAATTTCCATTTTCGAAAACCCACTTTCAATTTAAAATGCAATTTCAAATAATAGTTTAATTCCCAAAATTGAAACTAATTTCTCAAATAAACATTTAATTATAATTTCTAATTTAATTCCCACAAATTGAAATTAAATTCCAAAATTAATTTTAATTCATTTCTTTCCTTTCATTTTCTTGCATCACATTTAATTAATTAATTTTATTATTTAATAACTAAATTCAACCCCTTGGATTAAATTTAATTAATTAAATAAATTAAATATAATTAATTAATTTAAATATAAATTTTTATCCACATTGCATAATTTAAATTAAATAACCATCAACATGATTTAATGCAATTATTCTAAACATCAATTTCCAAAACCATTTCAGAATTGAATAACATTAAAAGCATGACAAACAACGACTCGACACAAACAACTGACGACACACTATGGCTAGGGCGTAGACTTGACACATGTTACCTAGCTACTATCTCCCGTTCAACTTAACCGTTGGATCAACATGCTCAAACCTGTGAAACCAGGTGGAGTCGATGTCATGTACTTACAACCTGAAAACCAAATAAACAACCTCATATAATATATCCAGCATATAATACACACCATGAAGAAGAAATCTCGGTTTCTCAGGGTGCTCGCAAGCAAGTGATGCGAACCCATTCCCTTCACCAATACACTCATCAAAACTGACACTACCATCATACTTCCAATAATCTCATAAGAAATTACATGTTATATCAACTAACATCATCATTACACCAATTAAAGCATGTAAACTAAAGCATCAGATAAATCAAATCACATCACATAATATAGTCTATCGTTCAATGAATAGCAATCAAGTACACACACCAAATAAGGTATTAGAATATCTAGAAACATAATTCAACGCAAAACAAGGACACATTGTCCAATCCAGAAAGAAAAATAGAAGGGTGTTACAGAATGAACCTAGCTATTCTTCTATTTCATTCAGGAAATGAGATGCCTCAGATCAAAATCCACTTTCAACCCTTTGGTGAGTGAATTCTTTGAGAAATCTTGCGATTTCCTTTATGTGTGAATGGGCTAAACAACACTTTTGGGAGACACTAAAAATAGTAAATCAACTCAAAACTAAAATATAAGGCCAGATCTGAGTAAATTAAACATGGAGCTAATAGACACAATTTATTTCACGCAAATCGGTTGAGTAGAGGACACTTAAAACTGATCTCAAAAACAATCACAAAGTATCTTGTTTTGGTGCAAAGCATCTTGAGATAACTTTTGGCATAAATGATTGAACAGGGGTTTTGGGAGAAAGATTAAAAATTCCAAATGCACTCATTCATGACATGTAAAGATTGGATCCAATAGATTAAACATTTAATACTAACATAAATAGTTTATTTCATGTAGATTGGATAAAGGGAAAATCTTGTGCACCTATTACAAAATATTGTTTCCATAAGTTGTTTGAGGACTCATTCTCCCATTGGCGAATAAGTCCTTGTAGGGATTTTTCAAAATTAGTTTTGGGTCCACTGCTCCTATGTCCGCACTTCCAGATCCTTCGAGTTTCACATTCAGGTAGTCAAAAATGAATTCAAGATTTGAGTTTCTGTGAGATAACAACAAAGGTGACAACAAATGCAACTTTGCAACTTTGACAAGTTCTTCAATTTTCCTCTTCAAAGGGTCTTCAAGTTTCTTCCACCTGGATCTGCAAACACAACATGAAAGTAAAAAATGTTTTGTTTCTGGTGAATGGGGTTTGCCTTGGTTAAACCCCATTTTGGTAATCAAAATTTGAAATGAAATGAAACATGAAAGAGGGAATGAAGAATGAACAAAGCAATGTTACCACTCAACAAACCCTTGAATAAACCTTGGAATGTAGATTTGCAACTTGCATGAAATGGCTTCAATGGATGTGGATCTTGAACCTTGAATCTTGACTTGAAATAATGTTTTGAATGTTTGAATGAATCATGAAACCTACTTCATCATATTAGCTCCAAAAGCATGCATGATGTAAGAAGACTTTGACATAACAATTGGATCTTGAATGTTACAATAAATTTTCCTTTGAATGCCTTGAATTTCTCATAAAATCTTAGATTGTTTAGATCAAAATTGCTACCTTGAAAACTCTAGGTGAAACATAGTGAAATAACCTCATATTTATAGATATGCACCCTCAATTTCTTGAAATTCAAATATCACAAGCCAACATCTAAATATAGATTTGAATATGATAAAATACCACCAAAAACATAATTTGAATTTAGGTCCTAGGTCCCTAAACCTAGGACACACATTGCTCAATGAGAAGTGTTATGTTAAGGCATTAATGAATGTTGGGTGTCCTCTTCGGAAAATGTAATTAATAGGCTTGGAAAATGAATTAAGGGGGACAATTAATTAATTAATTAATTAAAAGATCCCTAATAAGTGTGAAAGTGTAAATAAATACATTTTACAACACTAAATCAAGACACAATTAAGTCCAAATTAACTAGGAGTGCCCAAACAAGTGTGAAAATGTAAAAGGTATACATTTCTCTACACTATAGTGGCTCATATCAAACTTAGCTACAATGAATCTAGTTTTACCATATATTTGACAAAAAAATAGTTGGAAATGCTTAAATTCACTTGTGTTGATAAGTTGGCTAAAAATGTGACACAATTATGTACTTTTATCATTTAATGAGGAAATATTCCATCTTTGGCTAATTAAAAGTTGCAAAATCCCCAAAATATATAGGTTATTTTTTCAAGCATTGAAAGTGTTAAAAATTGGAGTTGAAATAATCTCAAACAACAAAATTTATTTAATATGCCCATTATCCACACACAAACCCATGTCACACTTTTGAGAAAGAACTTCTTGCATGAAACATTTCATCTCTAATAAAGAAAAGGATTGGGAAGCTCAATTAGGTTGAAATTCTTCAAATTTATTTCGAGAAGAGACTCCAAACAACTTAATGAAAAGGTATATGAAGAGCTTGAATCATGATCAACCCTTATACAACAATGGTCTTCTTGCACGGTAGTAGGAGCATGAGCATGATATCAATATTTGGATAGCTATGTACCTTCATCTTCATTAGAGAGCATGTGATATGCCAACACAACTCTTCTAGTATTTGGCTCACAAATATGTTATTTTTTAGTTAAAGATCCTTCATTAAACACTATGAGAATGAGCCCAGTTGGACCAATTAAAAACTCCATCTCCTTTCTAGGATTTTGCATTGAAAGAAGAGGATTTTCTCTTGAAACAAATGCTCCATGGGTGGTTCCTTCCATTCTCTTTCTATGGTATTAATAATGAATCTTTTACAATATGCCTTATCTTTCTAAACAATATCATATTGTCTTCAATTTTCATTACTTGTTGACAATTCATCTCAATTATATTTGATACTTTGCTTGTCTCTAGGAGAAATTTGATTTTAGACATAAATAAGTAAATGTTGTATGGACTTAGCTTGACATAATTTGGGATCATTTTTAGCAATATATTTACATGTGTTATTAAATCTCTCACAAGTTCATCTATGGTTTTCTAGATTTGAGATATTTGAAGCAATAATTAATGTTCATTTTCAAGAAGCTTGAATGCCACGAAACATTAGTTTTGTAGCACATATCAACCCGCTATACACACATTAATTACTTGATGAAACCATTCAACAACATATCCAACTAAAATTTCAACAACAAAAATCAAAATCACTTGATAAAACCCTTCACCAACAAATCCAACGAAAATTTCAACAAAAATATTCATTGACAATCCCAAACACCTTACATGCAACAATAAAAACTCACATATATTCATCCCCACTCTAAGACCCACCTACAAATTGAAAGATTATTTATGAACCTTAAAAATGAATCATGATATTGAACCAAGTTCACCAATTCATGAGTAACCCAAAAACATGTGTTTTATACCTTTCTCGACCTTTTAACTAAGATCAAGTGTAGTAAAAGCATTTGTTTTCAAAATTTATCCAGCATAATATTTTAAAAATTGACATTTTCAAATACTAGAATGTGTACCTGCACAAGCCACTCCATTTCTATTTTAAAACCAAGACAAACAAATAACGTTTGAACTCGTTTGTTGCATGTTATGACCCGCAAACTTTTCACATATATCAAATTCTATTAAATATTAAACAAATTTAATTATCACGTAAAGACTCTCAATACCGATATCCATAAATTTTGTGTTGTTTTTTTTTTAAATTATTATTTCGCTTGAAGTTGTCCCGCACGTATTTTGCGGCTCTTTATTATTCTTTTATTTTTATTATGTTTTCCTCTAATTTTTAATTATATATTCCACTCGACATGCACGGCACTTTAAAGAAATTGATAATAATGCAATAAAGGTATAAACAGAAATTAAGAATCGGCAGAGTATTTTACCCAAAAGGAACGGGAATCACAAACAAGATGAAAAAAGGGAAATCTGATTGTACGGACTGGAGATAAAAGTCAGTTCGTGAATTTGCCGCCACTAAAAAACAGTGGGGTTCAGTTTCTTTTATCCACTTGATCTGCCATTATTTGCCTGAAATCCAAGCCAGTCAATTCGCTGCAAGGCATCTTAAGAAGCTTTCATTATTATCACTGTTACAGTCCTTACACAGCTTTTTCCAGAAGTATTGTTCTATGGATTGAAAAACTTTATCATTATTTTTATTTGTTTTCTCTGCGCGGCTGTTAAAATTATGAGAATAAAAACTGACCGCCATTGATAGAAATACCATACTTGACAAAACACGAGAAGCAAATGAATGCATTGAGGATTTTCCTTTTCCATATGCGGAACAAAACAGCTAAAGAAATTACGGGGATTTTAAAAAAATTTACAGTAAGAAGAATTGATGATTTCGGAACGTCCAGACTCCATAGCTTCTGTAATGTAGTGGGGAAGTCTGCTAACTACAAACTTATGGACGATAAGGTTGATAATTAACATATTAAACTGTAAATTAATGGCAGAGAAACTTTTATGCTCACAATAATCGGCCTTAATAATGTCTTAAGGAAATCTATACAATTACTTGGAAAAAGAATTGTTCAGGAAAGAATACCTCAAAATCCACCATTCTCAAATCCATGCAAATCGATAACTTTGGTGCAGGACTTTCTCATGAGGGCAACCTTGGCAAGCTTCTCGGCTGTTCGCCAAGCAGAGGCACTAGAGCTTGGATTCGGATTGGGCGGGGAAATAAGTTCAGGCTGCGCTGGGTTTTGTGAGCGGACAACCATGTCCGCCATGGACGGCGTCTGGTATTCTCTGCTGTAATTCTCAAAACTTTCGCCACGGGTTGTGGCTCTTTGTCCGAGATGCGAGCTGTGAGAAGAAAGCACAAATGCCCGTCCAGAACGTTCGTAGGTCTGCCTGTTGGCCATCCTGACTTGTATCTCGGTGATTTCTGATTCGAGTGAGAGGTAGAGTGACCGGTCGGAGGTTCGAGCTGAGGCTGCGGAGAGTTGTAGGTCTGCTTTTGCTTTTTGGAGGATTTCTTGGGCGCCAGACATTTCGCCACGCTCGGCCAGGGTTTTAGCATCGGCTATGGCTTGAGCTGTTCGAAGGCGCTGCTGTTGCTTCTGTACGTCCAAATTTAGGGCGACAGGATGTCCGATGGTGTCTTCGGGACGCGAGATTGACAGGAACTTTTCTTGAATGTGCAGGATTTGCTGCGAGACGGGGTCCTTGAAAGAACAATTGACAGAAACTAAATTTGTAGGGTTTGACGAGTTCAAAATGGAAGATAAGTGAAGATCCACCAGTATGTCTCTGCATTCTTCTGCATAAAGATCTCGAAGCTTTACTGTGCCATGGCTGCCGTCGTCGGAAACGGAAGTGTCGTAGCTTCCGGCGTGTAGGCATTTTAATTTTGTGGCTGCACAGGCGGAGAGCGATAAATTTACGTCTTGCACCACGACGCTAAGCAATCCGCCGATGCACTGCGCGAAGGCCTCTTGCACGAGGCTTTCCGATTGAATGAAGGAAAATGTGCCGCCAGATTGTTCAGAAACGGAGTGCATCGTGGCGGCGTCGTGGTCGACGCCGAAGCCAAAGGTATGGACGGGTATTTGAACTGTGGCGCTCTGTATTGAAGCTACAGAGCTGCTGCGCCTTTCGCCGCCGCGAGAGCTGAGGCTGTAGGTGTCATGGCCGTCCGAGAGCAACATGATGCTCGCCACGGGGTTTCGAACCCGGCGATCTTCGAGAACTTTAGTGCCTTTTCGCAAGCCCTCGGAAATATTTGTGCCGCCTGTGCAGATAAGGCGCTCGATCACGCGACGTGCGGATCGTTGCCCTTCAGGAACCATGCGCTTTAAGGGAAAAACTCTCTTCGCCGTGGAAGAGAAGGCAACGATGGAGAGCCTGTCCGCGGGGCTTAGGTTTGATATCACAAAAGCCATGGCGCGTTTGAGCAGCGAGAGCTTTGTTCCAGACATGCTTCCGCTTACATCAAGCACTGTGACAAGATCGATCGGCGCACGGCTGTTGTTTTTCTCAGAAATTTGTTCTCTTGCCTTGACGTGCACGAGAATCGTGAAATTCTCGCAGGCTTTGCCTGCTTCAACCGCTTCCATCTCAGGATGCAACGATATTTCCATTTTCGCTGTAGGATCGCTGGTTCCTTCGGAATCCGCCGCTGTTTCGAGCTCTTGATCTTTTGCTTGGCCTTCGCTTGATCTCAAAATGGAATCAAGAGGCTCATCGTCGTCGTACACGGGAGGTTCCTGAGAAAAGCTTTGGCGATGTCCCCTAAAGCTTGCGATGGAATCATCTAGGATTCTCAACACCGGATCCAATCTTCGCTGTTCGTCTTCTGCATTTCTCAAGGCTTCCTGACGCCTGGGAATGAGGCTTTCATTTCTCATCCCTGGAACAACTTTGTTTTCTTCCTTGGCGGGAGCCTGCCATGGTACTTCCTTCCATTTTGCCCTGCAGACGGGACAAATCAAGTTGCCGTGACGGACATTCGAGGCAATGCATTGAAAATGGAAAGAATGAGAGCATTCGGCTGTAAAGATTGCATGACCCTGCCCGGGCTTCATCGTCTCCAAGCATATTGCACACGAGCTCTGTAAAAAAGCAAAAAAATATCAAAACTTCCTGAAAACAAAATCTCCTCAGAGATTATACAATTTTCTGATATAAAATAGAAAGTCCAGACACTAAGAGAGACGCGGCGAACCTAATATACAAATCTATCAGACTTCCTTGCTGCTTATTCAAAATAATATTGCATTCACACAATTTCTCTTCTATAAATCAAAGTCTCGTGACTAAATAAAAAGATTACAGTCATTCTTCACTACAACATACTTTGGAGATTCGAATCCCGCTTCGAAACAGAGATGGCGATCGTGGCGACTGCGGCGGCACACCATTAGAAACCAACTCCGTCGGCGACATGTTTTCCGTCTGAAGCAACCTTGGGCTACCCTGGCATTGCGACCGCGGGGTTTGAACCGCCGACCTAGGGCTTTCAACACGGCAATTCGCTCTCGGACTCGGGCTCGCAACGCTTTGCAGCTGCAAACCACGAGGGCTTCCGCTATTATTTCCTGTAACTACAACTCTTGAACCAGCCACGTTTCGGGACTCAAACCTTGAACCACTCGCACCAAAATCTTCCCCACTCTCCTCCTCAAGCTCCGGAGGAACCGACGCGCAAACACCAAATCCAAATGCGCTTCTAGCCCTTCTCCATCCGGTGCCCATAGTTCAACAAAACTTCACCAGGCGAGAATTCCTCCAAGCCCGATCTTTCCCTAAACAAATTTCCTTTCTTCTCAATACGACAACCAAAAGCTCATTCTTTCTCCGAGCCACAGCATCCTGACGATTGAATACAAAAGCCCAGGTGCCACCATTGAAGAACCAAAAAAAACTTCAAAAAAAAAAGAAAAAAAAAAAAAAACTACCCACAGACGTTTATATCAGTCGAGGATAAGCAACAATGCTGCAAAAGTTATAATGCGAGGAATCCATAGGAGCTCCCAAGCTATGACGACATATTGTTATGGCGGGCCCGCGGATCAAAGAGACCGGCCACCGCCGGTGAAAAGAACGGCCATTTTGCGACCAGTCAACACCCGTGCGTGCGGACGTAGGACCTGACAGAGACACAAACGTAAAGGAGTCGAGACGTATCCGGTACCTATGCAGCCTGCAAGTTTGAAACGCTTCCAGTCATACTCAATCCACCATTATCTCATGTCTACGACAACTGACGGAAATGACAGTCTTCTACAAACTGGTAAGTAACAGTATACTTACTCTCTATCTCATATTAATATATCAATGTATCAGTTTACACATTGTTAACAATAGAAAATTTGGTTGTGGATTTGTTTTTCATTTGTTTCGGATTTAATTTTATTTTCAAGTTTATTCAGTTAGGATTGGCTTGTAGACTGTTGAGTGAGACTAGTCTCGCCTCAGCTCATCCTCGCCTTCGCCTTCGCCCCCTAAAACATTGAACTGATCATGAAAACAGACCTGCTGTTAACGAAAAACAATAGAAAATTAGACAGCTGTCTACAACAGTAAAAAAAATATATGTATATAAAATTATTATACATATATATAAAGATTTAAAGGACAACTTTGAATAGGTAAGTGTCCCATGGCCCGCCACGTTAGTGCGCCCGCGCATTCTTTTGAAACGTAATACAAACTTCAGTGGGCCGTACTCTAGTCTTTAACGCATGCACTAAGCGCCAGGCTCTCGTTAATATCGTGGAGAGGGGGCCGCCGTTTTGTTTGAATGCTATTCTTGTGAGAGCCTTTAATTTGTAGTACTCATCTCTGCCCACTGTCACTGCTGTTTTGACTACAAGTTTTTATTTCTAGAAAGGGTAAGATTCTGGTTGGGTAGCCTAACGTGTTTTTTCAGTTTGCCTCTAACTTTTCCTTTCTAGATTTGTAATTTTCGTTTTTTGTCCTCTTTTGAATTTGATGGCCGTATCACACAGCATACGCCTCTTTCCTGCCGTATGATATAATCAAAACTGTAGACCATTCTTGGAGGGCTGTCAAAGTTTGGAACAGACTGGTCCAGCACGGTCGACTGTGAAATTTAACCTTTTGCACCAAGGCCTATTTTTTAACTTCCTTATTTTATAAGGATTATCTCAAAAACTAAGCTTGTTAGTCCCTTTCTTAACAATAGGTAACTACTGTAATGGATAATTGATCATTAGTAGTTATTTATATGATGTGAAAATATGAAAAGTTGAATCAGTAATGTATTTATTTCTTTTAGAAGAATTAGTAAGATGTAAATGTAGTAATTATATATCCAGAGAAAAATGTAGTAATTATATATCCAGAGAAAAATGTAGTAATTATATCATTATTTATAGCATTGGATTGAATTATTCTAATAAAAAAAATTGGATTATAGTCATTCAAAATATGACTCATGTTGGTTTGTGAGTGTTCGAATATGAGAAAAATTTCCTCTAAGGTGGATGTTATTGAAGTCAATCAAGGGTGTCAATGATAAGTTTTTATACTGTTATTAAATTCATTTATATTCTTTCTCAATTTGTTCTTCAATTGGAAGAGGGTTTGGAGGGGGAGTGTTTGGGTTTTGACCTTCCTCATTCGTTTTACCTATTTTCAATTTGAAACATTAAAAACTATAATTTAAAACTAATTCCTATAATTTATAATGAAACCCTGAATCATCATAAAAACTTCAAATAAATTTTGAAAAAACTCAAAAACAATGAAAAAACAAAACCTTACCTCTATACTATGGTCAATGTAAGCACAAATGATGATCTTCAAAATGAATATTAGTTCTCTAGGTCGGATATCTATTATGCAAAACCATTTTCCTCTATCTTGGGTTGCCTTGACAATATGAGAAAGTTTTTTTTTTTACTTTTTCACTTCAACAAAATTGAAATCCATTTTCTAATAATAGATATCCATTTTCTAATAATGGATATCAGTTTTGGTTTATTTTTTACCAAACTAAAATTGATGTTCCACTTGACCCAAAGAAAAATTCAAATATTCATTTTCAAGTTTTGGCTAAGTAAAATGTGTTTTTTACCCTATTACTAGTATTTGGCCCATCATGATCTTACACTCACACACTTGCTTGGGAAGCTATTGAATAGGCTCAACAATCAGGGGAAAATGCCCTACTGGTTAAGCTAGATTTTGATAAAGCCTATGATAGAATGTGTTGGAGTTTGATTCTTAAGATCCTACGATGGTTGGATTTTAGTCCTAAGATTTATAAGCATGTCCAAATATTATTCAAATATGTCATTTGTTAGTTTGTAATAAAGAAAGAGTTCTCAAGCACATTTCCCTTACAACGTTCAATTAGGCAAGGTTATCTATTGTCACCTTTTCTCTATGTTGTTGTTGATTCTCTTAGGTATCTTCTGCAAAAGTACAACCAAATGAACTTAATAAGGGTTATTTATATTCCCAATGTTGTGGTTGTTCTTAAATCACATTTTACTAATGATAACATGCTCTTTCTTGAAAAATCTAAAAAATAGATTAATAATGTGATGGAGGTCCTTGAGCTTTACTACTCTATGTCTAGTTCAAAGGTAGCTCATCATAAAATTGAATTTCTCATGGTGAAAATAGATCTAGCTCCTTAGTGGATTTTGAAAGATTGGAAGCAAATTAAAATTGGGTAGATATTTCACTACTTGGGAATCCCCCTTGGCCTAGGTGTTCCCCTATTTGACATGTGTTTCTAAATAAGCTTTGTAATTAGGGGAATAAATATGTGTCTTTAGCTAGCAGGATTCAAGTTGTGAATCACATATTTCTCATGTTATATCTGTATTACTCCTCTTGTTGGATGCCTTCAAAAAAAGGTTATGAAGACTTAAATAGAATCATCCAACACTTTTTATGGTCTAATTGAAATGGTAATGTTAGTTATAAGTCCACTTCTTGACTTCATTGTATCCAACCTAAAGCTAAAGGTGGTTTGGGTTTGTTGGATCCAAGAAATTAAGGGGTTTGTTTGTTAGCTAAATGGATGGTAAGAGTTGTTACTTTAGAAGAGCCATGAAAAAATGGTTTGTTATTGGATCATACAAGCTACTATCAAAGGGAAATTAAAATATATCCAATGGTTAGATAAAATTCTATTGGACCCTTTCTTTCATTTAAAAGCATCCTTTCCTCTTCTTTTCATATGGAAGGCATGACATCATGTTTGTAAATATCTAAAATGGAAAATGTATTCCTTGTAACATGGTTCTAATTTTGGGTCTTCATCTATTTGGTGGAATATAATGTACAATATCAATGCCAAGCTCTTTCTATCTCCTATCCAAGGTATGCTTATCATTTATTCAATAAGGTGATTTGATAGTTTTGAGATTTATGGGATTTTAATTCTCTAGATTGGGCTACTTGGAAAAATATCAAGAATGCTTTTCGTCTAAACAATGTCTAAAGGGTTAGTCATTTGTGTTAAATAGATGGTTCTTGTGGACCTTGTTATGAAGATTTGCACTCCTTTGCATTGCAATTTTCTCAAGGATTGGTGGTGGTTGTCTAAGTATTAGTTTTTATTTTCTTTTAAAAATGTTTGTTTGATTCTCTTGCTTCTTTGTCCCTAAATCTAAGGTTGAATAAAAAATAAAAATGTAGGCTCCAAGAAAGAGCATGGAGAAAATTGAGTGCTCGAGTTTGTAGATCTAAACTTGAGCTAATGCACAAATTCTAGCTTGGAAAGTCTTACATTTTAAATTTATTTTGGGTGACAAGATGAGATGTATGATAGTTTAACCAATTAAATGTCTTTCTACCAACACAATGAAAGTTTGAAGCATATTTTTTGAGATTGTTCTTGGGCTAAAAATATATATGTTATTTTTTAATTTATTCTTATTATTTTTACCATGTTTTGTGTTGGAAAGAAGTTATTTTGGGCTTTGTCCTTCAGCATAATGTTGTTGCATATTCTGTGAGACATGCTATTTTTCTTAATATATGAAAAAGTAGATGTTTTTCAATGTTTGCAAAGCACAATGTTCACCAGGAAGCTGAAATGCTAAAGTTATACTTTGATATCATTTTCCAAATTATTTCCTTGTGTTCTTAGTTGCAGGTTCCCAAAGAGCATGTGAAGAGCAACAACCTCCCTGATAAGATAAAATTTCAAATTCTACAACTCCATGAAAAAAATACGTTATATTCCAAATAGTTGCAATGTATGCTAAAGTTCAAAGTTTAAAACTACATGTTTGTAATGAGGTTTTTGAATTGTCTACGGTTACAGGATTCTATTCTTCTTACCTCAAGTTTTTTATGGGTTGTATTGGGCTATTTTTAGTTCTATAACCTCTTTTATTTTCTTGGCATCCTACTGGTTTACTTATTCTATGTAATTTTTCTTACATTATTTCAATATAAAAAATATTTTAGTGAACACATTTACAAATACATTCTAGACATCAGTAAGGGCTTATTTACACCTAAAGGTTGGAACAAGGTAGAAAGACTAAATTTAGTACTAATATTTATTGATGAATATAATATATTTTGTTAGTATTTAGAATATTATATATAGATATAGCTAATATTATTATAGAGTAAAAGTATAATATTTTTCACACTTAAAAAATAACAATTTAATTATAAAAATAATTAATATAATTTTAAAAATATTTACTAATATAATTTATTTTACTTCATCCTATAAAATAAAAAATTATTTGTATAGGTGCACACTTAAATATGTTGTGCACACTCGTTATTTATCAATTTAAAGTGTGGCATTACTTTGTTATGCCACCTTATAATTTACAATGAGAAATATAATGATGTGGCAAGTATAATAAAAATTCATCAGTTGAACCAAATTCATAGGTACAAAATATATTTATAATCAATTATAAAAATGTTTAAATTAATTAATGTAAATTTTTGCATAAATATTCATTGATGTATATGTTATTTGCATATAATACATGTAGAAGAAAAAGTATGATATAATACCAAATGAGCATCTAATCCAATGTTCTACAATAAAGTTTGCTTTCAACCATTTGTGTAAGAGATACAAGATTCTTGATTAGTATAGTTATGCTAAGAGGTATAATCTATAGTAGTAAAAAATAGAGAAACATCTAATTTCATGTCCATGAAAGAAATAGAAAGAAAAATATTTATAAATTACATTTACTTTTTAAATATATAAAGACATAAAAAATTTAAAATACATTTTTTTTAATCCATAAAACGCAACTGGAGCTGCATAGATTATATTGATATTTATCAAAAAACTTTACATCGATTCCGCCTTCAAATAGTAGCAGGGAGAGATTGGTATGTGGGCTTGTCATCCCATTCATTACAAGGAATGCAAACCATCATATTACAAAACATTGTTACTGGCAAAAATCCATCCCCCTATCCAGATGTTGAAATTGAGCTTTGGTCAGCTCCACCATCACCCCAACTGCCTCCTCCCTTTCATCATAGAAGTGAAACGATTCCACCAACTCTACAAATACAGTGCTAGTCAATTGTTGAGAGAGGGCAACCGTGTAACATATCTATCCAATCTCCCATCGAATCTCTTAGTTAATCTCTTGGTTGTCCAATTTGATCCAGGCATGTGGGAGAGTACATTGGCAATGGGGAATTGATAAAACTAGTGTCACCGTGCTTCTTCAGGGGGAGATAAGCCCATGTGTCTGATCTAGCCAAGGGGCTTAGATTATTCCATGTGATGGACATATGGGAAAAAACTTATTTCCCTTCTATTCTTGCGTTAGCCAATGCATATGCCTCTACGTTACCCTCCCTATATATGTGATTGACTATGAAAGTCTCTAATATCTCCAAGAGTTGCAGGGCCTTGGAGAGAAAGCCGCGCAACTTCCAATTGGGTGTGTCTCTCCTTCTGAGAGCATTGACAACCAGTGTTGAGTCACCTTCAATATCTAGCTTTGTTATTCCAAGGTTCCTGCACATGCCCAATCCGTGGAGAAGAGCCTAGAATTTTGCTTCATTATTTGTTCCCTTGGGTAGCTTCTTAGCTGCAATTATTATTGTTCTACTTTTCCAATCTCTAATGATACAACCAGCACCTGAAGGGCCTGGATTCCCTTTGGAGGCTCCATCAAAGTTCAACTTATACCATCCATTTGGAGGGGGAGACCAGGCTACAGTTGCTCGAGCTTGTTGCGTTCCAACACCACCACTACCTACCCAAGTCGGTATTCAGAGAGAGGGTCAGGCCACCCAGAGATTTTCATCCCAGTTTGAGAAGACCTTCTCCTTGCCAAAACTTTGGACCAACTTGGCATTCAGGGTTTCTATTAACACTACCTCAATTTTTTTGATTAGAGAGGAATGGCACATTTTATTACCTTGGAACAACCTCCTATTTCTTTCTTTCCATAATTCCCAAACTATTACTGATGGGCTGAGAATCCATATGTCTCCATATGTCGATCTTCTTTTTAGGATTGGCCATAATCAGAACCAGCTGAGCAGATCATTTGGCATGGCCCCCACCCAACCTAATCTCACACACAGCCATTGCCAACATTTTTGTGCATATAGGTAGCCAAGAAGCAGATGATTAGAGGCTTCTTCAACTTGCTCACACAATACACACCTTGACGGTCCTTGGAAACCAAGGTGAAGAAATCGATCTGCTATCAAAACCTTGTTTTGTATTGTTTCCCATGCAAGCGTTCCAACCTTAGGAAGGCAGACATTGCTCCAGCACGGGTGTAGGGGTAGACTGTCTATAATCCTACCTCTCTCCTTGTATAATAGTCTATATCCATCTCTTGCATGGTATTCACTTGACTTAGCTCCTACCCAGATTAAGGTTGTTGCAAGTATGAATGAGTAAGGCGGTGTTGTCATTAATGTTGTCATTGATGTCAATACAGTTCAAGTTGTTGTAGTGAAAGGAATCAGGTGATTGTAGGTGGTACATGTATGGTTGAGATACTGTAGAGATTTTGTGAGTACATGGAGCTATCTTTATGGTGTTGTAGGTGTGCTGATATGATGAGTTATCAAGTACTTTTGAGAAAATTAATAAATAGTGAAGATAGAGTTGTGTGTGTGTTCTGAATGTGCTTCGGTAATGTGCTATGCGTTTCTCCTGTGTTGACCCTATACTTGTGTGGATCTATAGTGTTTTTTATGGGCATATTTGGGTGATATATCCTGAGTTATAGCTTCTAGGTTGATGGAAAGTGAAAGTTGTGTTCACCGATTTGTGAACTAGTCTGGCAGGGAGAAATGTTTCTACTCTACAGTCCTCTGGTGGTTTGTCTTAGATCTTGCAGATCTGGAGGAAGACTTATAATGGTGTTATCTATGTTCTAGAAAAAGTGTTCATGGTTTGGTGCTCCGGAAGGCTTGTTACAGAGTTACTATGTATGTCTGCATAGTCCGATTAGACTGTTGGAAAGAGTTATGTGTATAGAAGTTGTTGCAGTTGCTACAGAAGATTCTGAAGGTATCTAAGAGGTGTTCCAGTGTTTGGTGAAGTGTGTTGTTTGATCCATGTGTTATCATCTTGTTGCAAATGTGTGTACTTCAAAGTTCATTGGTGTTTTCATTAGGTTCAGTCGACCTAGTGTCTACACATTACATGAAGGATACGTATCAATTAAGGAAGCATGTGATTGATCCAAGAAGTTGTTTCGGGTCCTGATTAAGTATTAATTTGGTCCAATTTCATTCTTATCCACCACATGAATATTGATTCATTCACCTAATTTGAATTTGTAAAATGAAGAATGTGTAGCCAACCTTGGAGAAAGTTTCTAAGGTTGATGTTGGCATAAATACAAGTCAAGATGTTGTGAATTTAAAGTGTGAAGAGAGAACAAGTGTGAGAAGAAAATCAGGTGTGAAAGAGTGTGCAAAAGTGAATTAAGGCAACAATACTTCAATGTGTTAGACTCCTAAAAGTAGTGAGCTGATGGTGTCTGCGATTTTTTGATCAAGGTTGTGAATGTGTAGAAACTATTATGGTGGATTTTTTTGTTATCTTTCTTTATCTGTAGGTAGCGAACCTACTTCTAGATAGTTAGTCCTATCTGTAGGCAGTGAGCCTTGTATCTGGACAATGAGTCCTTTCTGGGCAATGAGCCTTTATATCTGGTTTTGCATTACTATTATATTGTGAGTTAATCCTCACCATGGTTTTTCCCTTATAGGGTTTTCCACATAAATTTGGTGTCTCTGGTATTTTCTTTTTGTTATCTGCATTTCATGTTTATACTTAATAATAGATTAAAGTGAATGTGGAATTGATTAATATCATAAGTGAATGTGATTTTATACAACTGATTCACCCCCCCCCATTCTCAGTTGTCTTATGCAATTCAAAAATTGGTATTAGAGCTTTTGTTCCTCAGAGAAGAGCTTAACCACTTGAGGTAGATCTGATGGTGCACAAGTTGTCAATCCCTGTGTTTGATGGAGTTGACTATAGTGACTGGAAAGTGCGGATGAGAGGTTACCTGATCTCCCTTGGTTTGAAGACTTGGAAAGTTGTTGAATCGGCTAGTAGTCCTTTTGCTGATGAGATTTCTACCTATGAGGAAAATGAAAAGACAAGGTATGCAATCTATAGTGCTTTATCTAAGACTAAGCAGACAAAAGTTATTTCATTAGGCACTGCTTATGAAATATGGGAAAAGTTGAAAGATATCTATGAAGGAAATGCTAGAGTCAAATTATCAAAGAAGCTAACAACAAAGCGTAGATATGAGAACTTGAAAATGGAAGAAGGTGAAGACATTGCAAGCCACTTTTAGAAGTTTGATATTGCAGAAAATAAAGTCAAAAATCAAGGTGGTACTCTGACAGATGAAGATGTAATAGAGAAGATTTTGATGGCCCTAGGAGAGAGTTATAGTGACAAGGTTTCATCTATTGAGGAAGTATATGATCCAAAGAAATTCACTAAAGAGTAGCTATTTGACACCTTGACTGCATTTGAGATGAGGAAGTTTGGAAAAGAAAAAGAGAAAACAAAAACAACCTTCAAAGCCTCTAAGACAGAAGATGATCTAGATAGTGATGGTTTAGAGGAATTGGAAGTAAACTTTACAAGGAAGTTGAAGAAATCTACTGGTAAATACAAAGGTATGTTACCTTTTAAATGTTTTAGTTGTGAAAATATTGGTCACTATGCTTCAAGATGTACAAATAGAGCTATACACAAAAAGAACAGAGATATTAAAGACAAAAGGGATAGAAAGTTCAAGAAATTATATTATGTTAGAGAAGATGCTGGAATTTCTGATGATGAATCTGATTTTAAGGATGATAAAGATGAATGCTTGTTTCTAGCCTTGGAGAATAAATCTGTGTCTACTAACCATGGAAAATGTGCAAGGGAATGTGGTTTGAAAAACAAGAAGGATGAGATGGAAGGTACTTTGGTTACTGCCTTTCATGCTAGACAAGATGAAGATTATTAGGTAATTGATAGTGGATGTTCAAATGATATGACCAGAGACAAAAGTAATTTTACTAAACTTGAAAAGTATGATGGAGGATTAGTGATGTTTGGAGATGATTGTGGTGCAAAGATTGTTGGAAAAGGAATAATTACTTTTGATGGAAAACACAGTACTGATGATGTCTATTATGTTAAGGGATTAAGGCATAATATTTTGAGTGTTGGACAAATGTGTAGCAAAGGATTTAAGCTTGTGTTCTAGGATAATACCTGTGAGATCAGAAAAGGGTCTAGAACTGTGGTAGCTACAGGAAGAACACATGGAAACATTTATCAACTTAAGAGTGGTGATGGTCAATGTTTTGTGTCTCAAGTTAATGAAAGTTGGCTATGGCACTAGAGGATGGGACATGTAAACTTTGACAATCTGATCATGATTAGTTCAAGAGAAGTTGTTAGAGATTTTCTTAAAATCACAAAGCCTACCAATACTGTTTGCAGAAGTTATCAATTGGGAAAACAAACAAGACACGGTTTTAAAGGAAAAGAACAATCATCTACCGAAATGCTTGAATTGATTCATATAGACCTTTGTGGTCCCACAAGAATAGGAAGTCTTAATGGTGACAGGTATTTTATGCTTTTGATTGATGATTATTCTAGGATGACATGGGTTACTTTTTTTAGGGAGAAATCCCAATTTCTAGATAGATTCAAAGTGTTCAAGGCAAGGGTAGAGAATGAAGTGAACCTGAGAATCAAATGTTTAAGGTCTGATAGAGGTGGAGAATTCACTTCTAGTGAGTTTAATAAATTTTGTGAAGAGCATGGTATAAAGAGACATTTTTCTGCTCACAAAGACTTCAAATTATACCAGATGGATGTTAAGTCTGCATTCATGAATGGAGAATTGGAAGAAGAAGTGTACATGAAAGAACCAAAAGGATTTCAGTTATCAGACAAACCGAACATAGTCTGCAAGTTGAAAAAGGATATATATGGACTTAAACAGGCTCCCAGAGCATGGTATACAAAGTTGGACAGTTATTGGACACAACAAAGGTTTAGCAAAGGCTCTTTAGATAGTAATCTCTATTTCAAAGTTGAAGGAAATGGATTGTTGATAGTGGTTGTGTATGTTGATGATATCATCTTTGGAGGAAATGAAGGTATGTACAAGAAATTTGCAGATGAGATGCAAAAAGAGTTTGAGATGTCTATTGAGATGTTTGTGATTGGTGAGTTGAACTTCTTTCTTGGAATTCAAGTGAATCAAACTAATAAGGGCATATTCATTTCATAATCAAAGTATGTTAAAGAATTGTTGAAGAAGTTTGGAATGGATGATTCCAAACCGGTTTGTACCCCTATGGTGACTGGATGCAAACTGAGTAAGAATGATGACTCTCCTAAAATTGATCAAAGCATGTACAAATCTATGATTGGTGGATTGTTATATCTTATTGCTACTAGATCGGATATCATACATGCAGTATGTTTGGTTGCCAAATTTCAAGCAGAACCTAAGAAAACACATGTTACAGCTGTGAAGAGGATATTCAAATATCTGAAAGGTACTCCAAATTATGGCTTGTGGTATCCTAAGGATACTGATTTCACTTTGAATGCCTACACTAATGCAGATTGGGTTGGTTGTGTAGATGATCAAAAGAGTACAAGTGGTGGTGCATTCTTTCTTGGAGGAAGATTGGTTTCATGGTTAAGCAAGAAACGGGATTTAGTTTCTTTATCCACTGCAAAGGCTGAGTATATTGCAGCAACATCTTGTTGTACATAGGTACTTTGGATGAAGCAAACATTGAAGGATATAGGTGTGATGTGTGATGAGCCTATCCCTATCTTCTATGATAATACAAGTGCAATAAATATTTCAAAGAATCTAATAATACATTCAAGGACAAATCATATATCTATTAGATATCATTTCTTAAGGGAGAAGGTGTTTGAGAATGAAGTCAGGCTTGAATATGTGTCTACAAAGAATTAGATTGCAGATATATTTACTAAGGCTCTTCCTAAGGATAATTTTAAGTATCTCAAGGAAAAGTTGGGGGTTATTGACCCTCCTTCTTTGAACTAGGTGTACATGGAGGTGCATAAGTCCAGTGGATCTGCAGATTCATCATCTGTTTGGACTGATGATTGGGGTCTACTCCTCAAGGGGAGTAGAAAGTATCATTGTTGCAGTATGATATGTTGGTACACTCCTAAGGGGGAGTAATCAAAATTTTATGACTGAAGAATCATGCAAAACTTTTCTTTTCCATTGATGTCAAAGGGGGAGAGAGAATCATGTGAAAAAGCCTATCTATATCTAGTTGAAAGGGAGAGAAAATCTTGCAAGGAGAAGAGTTTGCAGGAAGGTTGTGTAGGTTGCCTAATCTGAAAAAGAAGAAGCAGGAGAGTGTATATGCTATCTTTGATGGTTTTTCACATCATGTGTTGCCATAAATGACAAAGGGGGAGATTATTGCAAGTATGAATGAGTAAGGTGGTGTTGTCATTGATGTCAACATAGTTCAAGTTTTTGCACTGAAAGGAATCAGGTGATTGTAGGTGGTACATGTATGGTTGAGGTATTGTAGATATGTTGTGAGTACATGGAGCTATCTTTATGGTGTTGTAGGTGTGTTGATATGATGAGTTATCAAGGGCTTTTGAGAAAATTAATAAACAATGAAGACAAAGTTGTGTGTGTGTTCTCAATATGCTCCGGTAATGTGCTTTGCATTTATTTTGTGTTGATCCTATGCTTGTGCGGATATGTAGTGTTGTTTATGGGCATCTTTGGGTGATATATCTTGAGTTATAGCTTCTGGGTTGATGGAAAGTGAAAGTTGTGTTCATTGGTTTGTGAACTGGTCTAACAGAGTTGTTTGTCTGTGGATTGGGAGAAATGTTTCTACTCTGCAATCCTCTGGTGGTTTTTCCCAGATATGGAGGAAGAATTATGATGGTGCTATCTATGTCCTAGAAAAAAAATTCATGGTTTGGTGCTCCAAAAGGCTTGTTCCAGAGTTACTATGTGTGTCTGCATAGTCTAGTTGGACTGCTGGAAAGAGTTTTGTGTATGGAAGTTGTAGTTGTTGCGGATGAGTCTGAAGGTATCTAAGAGGTGTTCCAGTGTCTGGTGAAGTGTGCTATGTGATCCACGTGTTATCATCTTGTTGCAAATGCACATATTTCAAAGTTCATTGGTGTTTTCATTAGGTTTGGTTGACCTGGCGTCTACACGTTACCAGAAGGATAAGTATCAATTAAGGAAGCATGTGATTGATCCAAGATGTTGTTTTGGGTCTTGGTTAAGTATTAATTTGGTCCACTCTCATTCTTATCCACCACAGGAATGTTGAGTCATCGACCTAATTTGAATTTGTAAAATGAAAAATGTGTAGCCGACCTTGGAGAAAGTTTCCAAGGTTGAAGTTGGTATAAATACAATTTAAGATGTTGTGAATTGAAAGTGTGAAGAGAGAACAAGTGTGAGAAGCAAAGCAGGTGCAAAAGAGTGTACGAAAGTGAATTAAGGAAACAATACTTCAGTGTGTTAGACTCCTGAAAGTAGTGAGCCAATGGTGTTTGTGATTCTTTGATCAAGACTATGAATGTGTGGAAACTAATGTGGTGGATTTTTTTGTTATATTTCTTTATCTGTAGGCAGCGAGCCTCCTTTTGGATAGTGAGTCCTATCTGTAGGTAGTGAGCCTTGTGTCTGGACAGTGAGTCCTTTCTAGGTAGTGAGCCCTTTGGCAGCGAGCCTTTGTATCCAGTTTTGCATTACTATTATATTGTGAGTTAATCCTCACCATGATTTTTCCCTTATAGAATTTTTCATGTAAATCTAGTGTCTGGTATTTGATTTTTGTTATTTGCATTTCATTTTTATACTTAATTACATATTAAAGTGAATGTGGAATTGATTAAGATCAGAAGTGAATGTGATTTGATACAACTGATTCACCCCCCTCCCTCTCTTAGTTGTCTTGTGCAATTCAACAAAGGTGTCACAACCCTCACACAATGCTAGAGACCTATTTTTTAATGCTTCGGTGAGATAATGGAATTCTCTCTAGGGTAAATTCAGACCAAAAAAATCCCTCCATTTCCATTCTAGTGCCAAGTTATTGGACTAGGGGTAATATAATTTAACCCTGTCACCCTAGAGGTTTTTAGCGTAGGCCTAACCTCTTCTACCTCAATTGTACTATCTAGGCTTGGGATCCCAACCCATGAATCTTCCCAAAACAGTGCCTTCCTTTCGTCATGGATATCCGAAGAGAGAAAGTCACAAACTACTCCTTTACTTTTTTGCATGAAGTTCCAAATTCTAGAACCGGTCGGAGGATTGGTATTCAACATATTGCCATCATTTTCATCTTTTATCTACTTATAGTGTAGGATCTTTGCCCACTTACTTTGTGGTTCTTTGTGCATACGGTAAACAAGCTTCGCTCCAAGGGCTTTGTTTTGCAAATCCAGGTGTTTAGCTGAGTCCACCATCCTCCTTGACCCTACATAATTTTTCCTAGGCGATCAGGGCCATTTTCCTTTTATCTTCATTGCCTTGCTAGAAAAATTGCATGTACAATTTTGTCAGACTAGTCATACTCCCACTTGGTAGGCATAACACAGACATTAGATAGATAGGGAGGGCTGATAAGACTGATTTTATTAGTGTTATCCTTCCGGCCCAAGTTAGCCACTTGGATTTCCATGAGTTCAAGTTGGCATTCATCTTGATCTTAAGAGGGTCCCATAAAATAGTTGATCCGATTCCCTTCGCTAGTAGGATGCCCAAATATGTACATGGAAGTTCACCTTTCCTTAAACCTAAGATTATCAGAATTTCCTGCTCCTTTTGTATGGGTGTGTTAAAGAAAAAGACTTTCGACTTCTTTTCATTTACCACTTGTCCCAAGGACCTTGCATATCTCCTGAGGATTGTATTTAGGTATATTGCCTCCTTCCTCTTGGTGGCACCCATGAGTATAGTATCATCAAGAAATTTTTGATGGGACACCGCTTGTAGTTCACTTGTCACTTTTATACCTTTAATCTTGGACGAACGAATTCCTTGATAGATTTCTCTCCCCAATGCATCATCCATGAGAATGTATAGGAAAGGGGAGATTGGATCTCCCTGCCAAAGTCCTCTTGAGACTTCAAAGAAACCTTATGGAGTACCATTAACTAGGATTGAAAACCTAGGAGTGGAGATGCAATTGAATACCCAATTGAGCCACTGCTTGTTAAAACCAAATGCCTCTAAGACCTTGATCATAAATCTCCAATCCACCATGTCATAGGCTTTCTAGATATCTAGTTTGATGAGTGTGCTAGCTCATTTGTTTCGTTGTACCGAATGGATCACCTCCTATGCAATAATGATACCATCTAGAATCAATCTCCTAGGGACAAAGACCAATTATTCTTCTACCACCATCCCTAGAAGAATGAGCTTTAGTCTATTTGTCATGGCTTTAGTCATCACTTTGTATATTGTGTTGCAAAGAGCAATTGGCTTGTAGTCATCCAGGGTGGTTGTAACCTCTTTCTTGGGAACTAATGCAATGAAAGTGTTGTTCAATTCTTTGAGAAAGTTGCCCAAGTTCCATGAAGCTTCAATTGCATCTACCAATTCATCTCCAATCAGATCCCAAAATATTTGAAAAAAACCAGCTGGTAGCCCATTTGGGCTAGGGTCTTTATTTGGATGTAGTTGAAAAAGGGTTGCTTTGACTTCCTCCTTAGTATATTTCCTATTTAACATCTTATTCTGCTCTTTCGTGACTAACTTGGGAATGTTTCTCAACATATCTTGCTGATAATGCAGGCTAGAACCTTCAAGATTATTTAACATCTCTCTGAAGTAACTCACCACTTCCTCGGCCACTTCCTTTGGTTCCTCCACTAAAGACCCATATGTAAGCTTTAGATTAGAGATCTAATTCACGCTTCTTCATTGTCTCGTGCTATTGTGGAAGAACTTAGTGTTCGTATCCCCTTCTTTGAGCCAGGTTTCTCTAGATTTTTGTTTCTAGAAAACTTCCTCTTTGGCCAAGATATCTCCATATTTCCTCAGAAGCTCCTTTTCCTTATAGTAGTTTTGTTGATTCATTCCGTTTTGGAGGATGTCCTCTTCTACACTAAGGAGATATTCCTCAACGTTTTCTTTGGTTTCAAAGATGTTTTTGAAGCAATTCTAGTTCCATTCTTTATTTTTTTTGTTTCAATAATTTTAGTTTAGTTATCAGGCAGTACATTTTTGATCCAGTTACCTAAAAACCTACCCACCACTCTTCTACCAACCCTAGGAAATTCGGGTCCTTAAGCCACATATTTTCAAATTTGAAAGGTGAACAGATAGGACTCTTATCTTCTTGGATGTCCAACATTATTGGCATGTGATCGATTCCAGCACTAGGTAAGATGCTCACCTCAAATAGGAATGGAAAATTGTCTAAACCTCCCCAAAACAGGAATCTGTCCAATTTTTCAACTATCATGCCAAGGCCCAGCCTCCTATTCATCCATGTAAAAGTGTCATTCTTGAAATCTATGTTTATCATTTGCTTTTTGATTATCAAATCTTTGAAGTCCTTCTAGGATTGGTTATCTTTTTGTATTCCACCTTGTTTGTCCCCATCTTCCAGTACAACATTGAAGTCCCCTGCTAAGATGAAGTTCTTCCCTTGTTGTGACTTCAAAAATGCCTCCAATTCCTACCACAAACTTCGTTTCTTGATGCATGAATTGGGACCATACACATTAATGAGCCCAAATTTAAGCTTTGATTGAATGATTCGAACCTAGCAACATTGGCAACATGTGTTTTTTTCCACCATTTCTATCTGTACCGTGTTTGGTTTCCAAAGGATAACTATGGCATTGGAGGATCCATGTGCCTTAACCCCTGCTATATTCCACCCTCTGACCTTCTTTTTGAGGACATCCAGATCCTCACTACTTAGTTTTGTTTCTTGAATTAGAACTATGTCTGCTTTGGTCAAAACAAGCCTTCTTTTGACCAAAAGTTGTTTGTTAGGGGCATTAAGGCCCCTAACATTTCAAGATAGTAGCTTCATGGCAACTCCGGAAGGGGGGTTCCCTTCCCAGGCTTCAACATTGTTGTCCTTCCGCATCCCCATCTATGGTACGTAATTCCTGTAATGACTTTCTTCTCCCGGTCTTCCCTTTCCCGTAATCAGGCTTGGCCTTCTTGGCTGACTCTTACTTGATTCCTAGCTTTCCTAGGGATATTGTTTCTTCTTCTTCCTCTTCAGATTCTGCTTCACCTTCCAATATTAGTTGCTGCTCTAATGGAAGAATGGGACCACTTTTAATCGGAGCCTACTCCTTCGAGACTGTTGAGTCTCCTGTTTGCTTCTTCCTTGCCTTTGTATTGTTGTCCCTCTTGGCACTCCCATGGATCTGACTTGTGTGATATCTATGATTTTGACTTGTGGGATCCCTACTTCCAAGCCAACCTCCATTTGGAGTCATGTCAATAGCTTTGCCAGCTCCTTTCGAGCAGCTTGCAATGTAACCTTTGTACAAAATACATTTGCCCCCTTTCATGTCGACCGCAATTTTTTGAAACCAACTTCCTTTCTCTAAGAGAATTTCTAAGTTGTCCATGAATCTGAGCTCTATGTTAATGTCTACCAAGATCGTGGCTATTTCTGACTTTCCAAGGTAGAATTCCTCTTCATATCCAATGAAGGTTCCTAGGGCATCCCAATTTTCCCCAAAGTCTCTTCACTCCCTGTATTTTAGGGCAGATTTTGGTAACCATGTGTCTGAAAGCCTGTTCTCGAGGGGTCTCTAATGCCTTGACGACCTCCTGTCTGCCGATTCAGAGTTCTCCTTCTCCAACCGCCATTGGACTGTTATCTTCGTCCATTGTTCTAGCTTCGCACATTGTTTTGCCTTCGCGCATTCCTCTGCTCTTGGTTTCGCTCCATTTTATGGTTTAATTTTAAAATACATATTAATTCATACAAATATAACTATTAAAAGTAGCATATAAGTATATAATAAAAAATAAAATAAAAGAATTGTTGAAATGGTGTATGGTACTTTCTAAAAGTAAAAATAAAAGCTACATATAATTACCAAATATTGATGATTTATCTAAAGATGATGGTTTACGTTTGGCTCAAAGGCATTCCTTTGATGCTCAGAGGTTTACGTTTGGCTCAAAGGCATTCCTTTGATGCTCAGAGTTCACTTTGATGGTTATTCTTGATCTATCTAAAGATATGAAGAAGTGAAACAATTCTTCTTGAGATAAGTGTGAAAGTTCAAACTTGTGATGCACTTTAAGCCAACATATTAGTACAAATGAGTTTAAATATTTTTAACTTTAAGATAATTTTTTCAAACATATGGTCTAGCTAGATTCATTTTAGCTAAATTAAATCAACGCCACAACTTTTTTAACTAGAAATATTCACTAAATACATATGTAGCATCACTTTAGGCCCAATTTATCAAAAAATGAAATTATTCAAAAAAATGAGTTCTCACAACTCCTACCCATGTAAATAATATATTTTTATAAACATAAAAATAAAATTTCTAAACCTATAAATGCAGCTTTGAACATAATTTTTTATAGTTTTTAATATTTTTACTAATTGTAGTTCATCTACACTAAAATATAAGGTTGGTTGTTTTATCAAGAAGAAATACTAGAAACTAAATTATGGTATCAATTTTATTAAAAATTATATTCAAATAAATTTTAAATTATTTAAAAAATATAAACTTAAAATATGCTAAAAATATATACATTTTATTAGTTTGCATCAATAAAAATTCTAAAGCATATATATCATTTTCTAGTGATAAAAGTTAAAATGTTAGATCAATGTTGGTTATTTCCTTTATAAAAGTGTGACATGGATTTACATTTTTAGCTATAAAAGTATTAAGGTGGACCTTTTGGGTACTTCTCTTGAGAGAAATATCAAGAATATAAAAGCTAGGGAAATTTGGGGTAAGTTTTGGAGGTTTTGGCTAGCTAGAAGTCTACTAGAAAATTGGATTAGGGAGAAATGGACTAATAAATTGGAGTTTTTTTTCCTACCTCAGTTTCTTTATGGTTCCTTTTCACAGTACAAACACTAGAGATTTCATTCTTCAAAGTGGGCCTTGGTTGTTGCAAGATTTGATATTTTTTCAAAAAAATAAAATAAATTTTGATCTCTTTTTAGTGGAAGATTAATTATGTTATAGTTTGGTTGAGGTTATCTAACCTTCTTTTAGAATATAAGAATACTTCTATTTTGAAAAATATTGGAGATGCCATTATTTTCTTTCTAGTCCTTAGATTACATCGTCTTGCAGAAGACCTCTATCCTTTAGGCACATATTTGTGTAAGTGTTTATATTTCTTAGATATTCTCCTAATTTATTTTGTTATATATTAAAAATGGATGTTAGAGGGAAGATTCAAATATTTTATGCTTCAATTGCCATAAATATGGTCATACTAAAAATTCAACTGTAATAAATCTTTTTTAATTTTGTGGTTGATGCTTGCCTTTTGGATAAATCTAATAATGGCAGGAATGATGATAACTATATTATAAATAATAATCTTTTGGATGGAAATTCCTTGAAAAGGGGCTATTTTCCTCTATTGGGTCTTGGGATAACCTCTATTGTAGGGTGCAATAGGAGATATAATCTATGATAGAGAAATAAAAGGTGATTGGGAGCTTTGTAAGAGGGGAGCCTATTACATCTTTGCAAGTTAGGGATGTTGGTGTTCATATGAGTGGGTTGGTGAACCAATACTTTCTTTTGGACAACATTAGTAAAGAAAGGGCGTTGGTGCCTTTTGGAGTAGTTCCCAAGGAGAAGGCTTCATATAGGGAATCCTTGGGTCAAGATATTAGCTCTTTGTAGGTGAATGAAGAGTTCCTTAATTACATGGTTGAGGAAATTCTATAAAAGGTAGGGGAACATCTTACAAAAAATGCTATAGGAGAAATTTTACCTAAGGATGAATATAACTTGTGTTTGAAAAAAATATTTTTTCAATATGAACCCTTAGAATAATATAAATTTTTTGAGTTCACGTCTAAGAGACAAAACAATCATAAGAATAAGTAGGTGAAAATGTAGGAGGATGTTATTTGGGTAGTCAATCCACTCTTGATAGAGCTTTGAGATCTAGGAGAGTACTAGATCTCCTTATAAGTTACTAAATTCATCTCATGTAATGTTATAGGCATCAATGCTCTAAATAAATTATGACACTCCTTTAAGTTTCATATAATTCAATTCTAAAATTATTCTTTTGTATGGAACTAAACCTAGTTTAGTCATATCATAAAAAGTGTTGTACAAGAATAACTCTTGCAAATATTTTTTTACTTATTTAGAATTTTATTTTAAGTGTCTTAAAATCCTCTAGTCTCCTCAAAGGGTTTATGTTGATCTTATTTTTTGCATTAAAATTGGATACTTTGTAAAGTCTAGTACTTTTTTTTAATATTTCTTCTTGGATACTAAATGTTTGTGGACATACTAGTTACACTCTTAACAAATGGATTTGGGATATTTTGAGGATTATTATGAATAACTTAAGGATGGCCATTTTTGGTGGGGATTTTAATGCTAGTGCAAGTTCTAAGGAAAAGGTCGGTGTAGTTTCTCATATTTCTAGGTCCTAAATTGATTGTGGGCTTTAATAGCTTAAATGGTTTGGTCGAAATTCCTCATTCCAATGATATATTTACATGGTATAATAAGAGATTAGATTTAGTTAAAATAGAGAAAGGGTAGATCGATTTCTCATTTCTTTAAAATGGTTAGTTAAGAACATTTTCTACAAAATCTTGATTCTCCCTATTTCTTGTTCACATTTTATGATCACCTTAAATATTTTTGAGGATAGATTCCTTAATAAATTCCCTTCCAAGTTTAAAATCATTTTATTTTGAGATCATAGGTTTCTTTGGATTCCATTAAGTATTGGTGGTTGTAGGCCCCAAAAGTGAAGGGTTCTAAGATGTTTCAACTTTATAAAGCACTAGCTTTCCTCATAAAAAAGTATAAATATTTGGAACAAATTTGTCTTTAATTTTTTTTTAAGAGAAGCTTAGAATTGGTGAGGTTAAATGAGAATATTTTAAGGATAGGTATGGATTAATAATATTTCTAGCAAGAAAAGGAATTTTAAGTGCTTTGTTGAATTACAAACCAAGGAGGATATCTATTGGCATAAATAATCTAAGAGTACTCGATAAAATGAGATAGGAATACAAACAAAATTCATGCCTCCATGAAGGCTAGGAGATCTTTCAATTGAATTTCAGTATAAGATCTCAAGATGGTAATTTTCTTGAAAGCTCCTTAAATATTCAAAAGGAAGTGGCTAAGTTTTTAAGGATAATATACATTGTGATATTCTATGTAACAATAGTAATGGGAGTCTTATGCTCTTGAGTCCTTTTCCTTTGACAAATTAGAGCGATTATTTTTTCCATGCAAGGGGATATAGATTTATGTCCAAATGGTTTCCTAGCTATCTTCTTCTAGAAGAATCAATTTTTTTTTCGTAAGGATGTCTTGGTGTTTATGGATGAATGGAATTAAAGAATACTTCATTACCTTGATTTTAAAGGTTATAAATCCCATCTTTCTTATATTTCCATCCCCTCTCTCTTTGTAATACAATATATAAAATTATATTATTAAAGATCTCTCTTTCAAAATGAGTTGTGTTATTCCCTCAATTGTTGCTTCTAAATAGGAAGGTTTTATGTTGCATTGTGAAATAATAGGTGTTATTGTGGAAAAGGAAACTCTTCATTTTATGAAGATATTTAAGATCTTGACAATGACCATCAATTTGGATATCAAGAAAGTTAATGTCAGGGTTAGTTGGAGGTTTTTTTGTTTAGGTGATAGAAAATTTTGGGTTTCAAAAATAATTGTATCAATTGATCTATGCTTGCATCTCTATGGCCAGTTTTTGTATTATGCTCAATGGTTGTCCAATAAGGTTTTTGAATCCTATTAGGGATTACAATAAGGATATCCTATTTATCATTTTCTATTTTTTTATGGTGGAGGAATTGGGTAGACCTATTATTATTACTCATGGTGGTGGTGCTTGGAAAGGTATAAATATTACTCATAATGTTGGCCTACTTATGCACTTCCAATTTGTTGATGACACACTTTTATCGAACTTGTCTACTATTATTTTAAGAATTTTTTTATAAAAGGGATATTATATCTATTTTCAACATTTAGGTTAGCTCATTAATAAGGAAAATTCTATTTTTTATTAATTCTTCCTCTCTTGTTTAGAGAAGAATTGGAAGTATTCTAAGTTTTAAGTAGCAATGCTTCCTGGAAAATATCTTAATGTTCCTTTTTTGGGACTAGTAGCTATCCTTTTTGGAAGTAATTGGTTTCCTCTATCTATTCTAAATTATCCACTTAGAAAGGAAAACATATTTTCCTTACTAGTATATTTCTATTAATCAAAGCAATTTTGATCAGTGTTCCTATTTTTATGATGTCAATCTTAAAATATCATTGTTTGGTGGTACTTTATAAAAAATTATGAGGTCATTTATTTGGAATGGAGCTATTGGTAATAAGTTCCCCCTTATTTCTTGGGATTTAGCTCGTAGTCTAAAAAATAATGGAGTAGAGTTGTAAAATATTCTTGGTTAGAATTTATCTTTGGGTGCTTGTAAGGTTTGGCTATGGAGATAGCCACCCATGATATAGAATTCTAATGGAAAAAAAAAGAACTCGGAAGATCAATATGATAAGAATAAACTATATTCCCATCAAAGAATGAAAATACAATGTATATATAATGTATGAGAAACCCTTGGTTATATAGGCCAAGGTGATACAATAGGGAAACATATGATTATGAGAAGTCTTATTCTTATGATATGAGATATAAAGTGAAAAGTATCTAAAATTTCCCTAAGTAAACTTCAGGGATAATGTGTGAAAAATACCAAATAGCAAAACTAGTTAGGTAAATAACCCTATTCACACCAACAATGCTAAACTAGTTTAGGTCTTGTATAGTCATCTAAAGATGAAATGGTGTAAAGTTATTTAAAGTAAACATCTTGATTTTGATGATCCTAGTATAATTCTCATAGTTGTTAATCCTTTGAAGGGATATAACATCTATAATTTTTTCTTTTAATATCATAATATAATCACTTACCATCTTACTTGGGAGATAAGATTTGGTGGCAAGGCACTTTTCTTGGAATGGGTATCCTAACCTAAATTCATGAAGATTTATTAGAGGCTATGATTTTTATCTAAGAATTGGTCACCTTGGTCACCTCTAACGATAATCGTGTCTCCAAGGTAACATTTAGAAATTTTTTAGAGCTTCCATTTTTTTGTCCTAAAAATATTTTAAAAATGAGCTTTCTCATAGGAATGTTTTCTTAAGTAAGGATGTTTTGAGATGGAATGGCTCAAAGAGTGGCGCCTATTTAGTGAGGGATGGGTATTTTTCATATATCATTCATCTAATATTCTTGGAGTATATTTAGTGTTATAGTTGAATAAATGCTTTGTTTGTAAATCTAGGGATTTTGCTAGGATAACCCTTAATATAAAAATACTTATTAGGGATAGGTTAAATTTTTTTGGATTGTTTGGTAATTTATGTTGAAATTTATTTTGGGATGGTAATGAGAGTGTTGATAATCTATTATTGTGGTTTCCTTTTGCTAGAACATGTTGAAAATAGATTTGTAACGAATTGAACAATTTTGTTGCATTTCCTTCATCTTTGTTGCAATTGTTTCAACTTGGTTGGATGACCTTGTATAATAAGTATATTTTTCATTATCTTATCTTCCCTTTTTCATGATATGACATGTTTGGAATAAAATAAAATTTAGAAATTTCCTCAATATGTCTTCTTCACTCTTGTATTTCCTTTCTAAGTTGGAGAATACCATTTTTGAATTGGTGATGTAAATATTTTGTAATGATTTTAGGAAAAGCTCCTCCTTTACTTCTCAGGATAGTGAAATTATTAAGAATTGGAAATCATTGACACTCCCTCCATTCATGGGATAACAAAGAGAAACTAAATGTATATTGATTATTTATTTGTTATGTGGATTCCTCCTTGATATGTTATTTTTAAGGTTAATTTTGATGGGGCCTATCATAGTAATCTAAGTGTTTTAGATGCTAGTTATGTGAGGTAGAAGCACATGCATTTATTTTAGGTCCAAATATTTATAGAAAAATAATGATCCTTAAGATTTACATAGAGGGTCACTCAATGATCTTTATCAATTTGATTTGTTCTTGGCATGTTGAGAATTTGAAAACTAGTAAAATTCTCTTTCATTCATGGGATATCTTGGAATCCTTTTTTGAATTTAAATATAATAATGGTTATCATGAACTCAATGACTTGGCTAATAGATTGTCCAACCTTGGTATATATGGGAGAATGTTTTTATTAAGCTAATTTAGACCTCAAGTCATGGGGGATACTTCACTTGAGTTCATTGATGATAAGGAAACTATTAGCTACTAATCTTAGTTTTATTTTCTAACTAGGATTAGGGTTAATCGTTTGTCTAGTGGATATTTTGGATATTTCTATTTTTAGGGTGATGACTTGGAATATCTTGAAGTGTTTCCCTTTCAACATGAGTGGCTTGTATTGTTAATTTATGTGTGAGATAGGTTCATATATGTTTGAATGATGAGTACTTCATCATGCTAGGGTATGGAGGACTACATGTCCTATTGCACAAGTTCTAAAGGATAGGGTGTAATTTTCACTAACCATATTTTATGTTATAGGTGTCTTTTGAAATTACTACGAGGGACTCTTGGAATGAATTTTGGGTAGTCCCCCTATGAAATATTTTATTCAAAATAGACTCATATTTAGATATGGACATGTATTTGAGGTTATTTTTGGATTTACAAGAGTTGATTCATAATGAATGTTAGATATCCTTGGAGATTTATCACATGGGAATTTTTCACTTTGCATAATGTGAAGTCATTGTTTTTATATAGGCTAGGTGATGGAATTACAATATATCTGTAATTCTTCCATCATTTATTTAATGAATATAAAATTTTATCTCTACAAGTTCACCATGAGTTGGCTTGTAAATTATAGATTTATTATGTCATCCTATAAATCAAAGGTTCGAAATATATAAAAGAGTGAGATATAAAAGTTAATGGAGATCTTTATTATTAAATCTTTGTTGGTGGATAGTGTACTTCACAAGATTATCAAACAATATACCTTATTGGAATATCTAAAAATATATTTTTAACTAATGTAGTTTCTATATTTTTGTCTAATGTGATGATTTTTTTCGAGAAGTGGAAATGGTCAAGTTTGTAATGAACATTTTTTTTCAAGAGGCCCTTATTCATATGGGAAAACTTGATTTGGCCCTAGTTTCTTATGTCTGTGAAGTTAGCCCCTAGGAAAAGAGTGCAATTTTTTTTTATCATAGTGTTGGCTAAGTCAAAGGTAGTAAAATAGATTCTCCAGAAGGAAAGTGTAGAAAAAAATTAATGGACCATTCGATGACTTCAACATGGTGCTAATTAATCATGATAAAGGCATATGTTGTTTCATTTTAGGTAAAACATTTTATATTGTGCATGTGATATTATTTCTTCTTAGAAATATGGTCAATAGTGAGAAAGAGCCTTCAATAGGGTGCAAGAGGTGGTGATCAATATTGAAATTTCTAATAATTTTTTTTTTATTTCTATGGTCTTATTGGGTTTGATGTAGAGATGGTCATTGGATTTTGTCTTAGATAGTTTTTTTGGTATCTATCTTTATTATGTGGCTTCTCCCAAGAATTATATTCGTTGTTATAGTTTGAGGTTTTTTCTTGGTTGATTTATTGATTTTTGAGTTGATATATTGTACATGTCCCCTAGATTAAGATTCATGTTTAGATATCTTAGAGCTTGTTAATAATTTTTTGTTTTTATAAAATATGGGTGTGATCCATAAGGATCACTTTTACATATTAAAAAAATATTAATAAAAAAAATTACATCTATGTATGTAGTAAATAAAATAATTCTCAAGTAAAATAAAATAATTCTTAATTAAATAAAATATCTCATAATAAATATCTCTTTACAATGATTAGATATATATATATATATATATATATATATATATATATATATATATATATATATATATATATATAGTAGTTTTATCTGTAAAGATAATATTATAAAAGTTGTAGCATCGAAAATTGTCACCCTTGACAATTCCACACTAACTTTTTCTCCCCTTTAAGTTATTGGGCCTAATTAAGCTTCTAGTTTCCAAAATTATGCATTCATATCTTATTTTAATTTTTTTTTGATAATTTGCAAGCAGAAAATAAATGCTCTCATTTAATAATTTGTCCTCAACACTTTAAACCCCCAAAATAAGGGTTGGGACACTAGCGCCTAGGGCGCCTATGTCCCCCTATTTTGGCTCCAAATTCAAATATGTTAGTGTCAACATTTTATTATTTAAAATTCAAATATCTAAAGTTGACAGTCAAGACTTATTTTCAAGAAATTAGAATATTAGCATATAAATACTGAGTTATATTGCATCATTTGAACATTACCAAGAGATATCTAGAGAGCATTAAGGAGAACTTATGATCAAGAAATTATCAAGAGTAGTCATTAGAGGTTTATTGCAGCAATTCAAGATCCAACATCATGTCAAAGTTTATGTTAGTTTGTTCATTTTCATTGATTTGTGAAGGCTAACTATTGTTGTAGGTATCCAAAGCATTCAAGAAAGATCAAGCAAGCAAGATACAAGATCCTTTCAGGTGATGTGTATGACTTCATTCATTCAAGGAATCCATTGAAGGGTGGTGAGTTGAAAAACTTTGTGATTGTGTCATTCCTTCCTTTCATTTATCCATTTATAATTGGCATTGTCATTTTGGAAGTGGAAACACTTGCACATGGTTTGACTAAGGCAAGCCCCTAAAATGGCCCAACATTTCCTCTCTTTGTGAATGTGTAGATCTCAGGTTGAAGAGGATCAAAGGAAGCTTAAAGACACTTTTTTCATTGTTGCATTCAAAATCCTACACCTTGACAACTCATGGAAAGTCAATTATAGAAATATTTGACACTGATCCAACAAGTTTGTAGATGGGAAATAGAAGTGTAGATGTGACATCAGAGGACTACAAAAATAGATCCAAAAAATACCTAGTAGGACAATGTCGCCCTCGACACCAACGTCCTAATAAATCAAACTAAATTTGGACCATATGTGCACAATGTCCTCGCCTTTCTATTTTGGCGATTGATTTCCTATGTGACATCTCAAATTTTTTGTATTTGCATCAAAACAATATTTTGTATCATTAGGTTAGATCTTTGTATTTCATTATTAGGTAATTTCCATAAATTGTTAAGAGTCGATTGACTCACCTTTCAGGTTGTAATTCAACCTCATTCCTTGTCCAAATCCATCAAACCCTCAATAAATCCTTGCATATCCATTATCATATCCTACCATCCCTCATTCATATGAAATTTGGGAAAGGTGTCAAACCCTAAGGTACACAAACCAAAAGAGTTCCATTTCCCCACATTTCATTTTGGTGAACCCAACCTTTTAACATTATATAACTTTTGAAAATTCACCCTAGATCTAGGTTTTGCATATCATTGTCTTGCATTTCTCATTTTTCTTCATAAGAAGACATAATTTTTTTTTAAAAATTGCATTCATATTACATTGAAAGTTGTGATAGGGTTTGTTTTAGTCACCTTAGCTCAAATTTACATTCAAATTACATTCATAAATCTACATTAGATTATTCAAATCTAAAATTGTTTATTGAATTCAAAATTACATCTTTCATTTAGGTCAAAAAAGTAAAAATTGTATAGTTTTGCTTCAAAATTATATCAAATCGTCATTTTTAGAATTTTGCATCTTTAAATCGGTCTATTAGTTTGTATTAGATCTAAAAATGGTATTAAAAAAAATTCTTTCATTATTCATACATTTTCATACTTGCATTTTCATTTCCATTATAGTCATAAAATTAGAAAAATCTTGAAAAATATTCATTGTTAGAATTGTTTGCACCCATATTTGAGAATATTAGACAATAACAAACACAATCACACTTTGAATTTTTTAGACACCCTATCTAGGACATAGGTGCCCTAGGTTCATTTGTCCTACATTTTTTGCCTAAAATTTGTATCACATTTATGTTTCATTGTTCTATGTTGCATTTTGATATTTGAATTTTGTTTCTACATATTAAAACTATCATATACTTCTTACATTATTGCATATTTGCATTGTTAAATTCACAATCCTAAAATTAGAAAAAATTGGAAAACAATTCACTATTATACTTGTCTTCCCATAAACAAAAAAATCTTAAATAGTATAATATATAGTAAAAAAATTAATTATGAAAAAGCCTATCTAGGCAATAAACGCCCTGGGTGCCATTCTCTTGCCTTTTATGGCCCAAATTTTTATGGAAGAAATTTCTTAGAATTCTTTGTCTGAATCTATTATCTTTTTTCAAGTCACTTGATGCATAATAGTCTGAATCATAGTACAAGCATTATATCATCATGATGGCTCAATATTTTGGTAAGTTTTTTACCTCTTTGAAATCTTTGGTGGATGTTTCAAGTTGTGTGTTTGGAAATGACCCTAGTTCTAATAATGGCAATAATGATACTTCATCTCCTATTATAAGTCTTTATGAAGTTGTATGCCAAGATGAAGAGAGAATGCATGAATTCATACAAATTTCCTTACACAACCTTGAGAATAACATAACCTTTTATCCCCCAATGCAATACCATGTTACCCCATACCAACAACACCCTACCATACCACCACTTGAAAATTTCACTCCTTTACACCCCAAAAGTGAGTCACAAGTCATACCTCAGCCAATGCACATGGAAGAACCTATCAATAACAATCCCATGGAAGGTACATCAACTAATCCCCCATCATATAAGCATAAAGTTACAAACACACCCATCAACATGGAACAAACCTATGGGAAAGGATTTCAGATTTTGAGGGAGCAAGGATGTCACATTAAGAATGAACATGAAGTCCACTCTCTCTTGGAACAAGCACCATCTAAAGATACTAAAGGACTAGGTTACCAAGATCCTCCACCTTTAAAACAAGCCATTTCTCCATCAACTAATAAATATAAACTTAAGAAATTACATTTCCTATGTCCTATCCAAAGAATAATTAGATAAACTTGTAGCTATGGGTTTAATTACATTACCACCTGTGCTTAAACGAAAACCCAATAAAAAAAAGAATGAAAATAAACCCTGTTGTGCATATCATAGATTACTCAGACACCATACAAATGAGTGTTATTCTTTACATAAGAAATTGAAATAATTTGGTCCTTATGGAGACAAAGTTGAATGCATGATTTAAATTAACATCCATATACTTTTTATCCTTATCATGTGGTGGTTTTAGTATCACATAATACTCACTGCCATGCATGATGATATAAACTAGGATTTATGCAATCAAATTTCATTTCACAAGGAGAAACATATCACAACCATCTAGGCTCATCTTTATCCCTAAACTTGGGGGGAAAGAGGTTAGGTAGCCTTGTCTAGGTGTATTCCTTCTATCAAGGGATCCCTCTTTATCTCCTTAAAATGTTAGTGTAGCAAGTACACTAACATTATAAGGGGGCATATAGTCCCTTGCTCATTTTTTGCATAAGAAATGGTCCCTTCTTAGTGATGATAGCATACATCTACTAGGAAGATTAATGTATAGGGGATTTAATACTCTCAAGACCCTCTCTAAAAACCTCTCAACAAAAGCTCATACAAAAAATTAAACTTGTAATTTAAAATTCAGAAATTTTTCTTGCACATGAAAATATTGATTTCCTTTATTAGAGAAATTTGATTACAAAAATATTTCAATCATTAATGGACTGATATATAGAAAATAAACTTTATGCATATATCCCATATGCAATTTAAAAACATCCTAAGGAAAACTATGCTTGATTATGTGAGCTCTTACAAACAATTTCATCTCTCAGTACTACATCATTTGTAACCTTTGTAACTTAAACCCAATTGTTCTGAAACCTCCATGGACTATTTTAAATCAGTAGAAAATTGTGAATAACACCCAAAAAATCTCTCTTAGAGAATACCACACCTCTACTCGCCCTGCCTTCAAAATTCTTCCTGACAACACTTCAATGAATAGTGGTTTTCTAATTTTTTGTACCACCTATCCTAGAATTGATTTCACATTTTTTTTTTGTATCCTCGAATATGGAACAAACCTTTATGTTTCTACACATGAAAACCTTCAAAAATTAATTAAAAATCATTAAAAACCCATTTCTAGCAGCCTTGTCAAAGATAGGATGTTTTTATTCTCCACCTTTAACTCCTGAAAAAGAAAAAATCCAAGGCAAGTCTTGGGCATCAATTTACCACTCCCTAGTTTTTAGGGATCAATATTAAGTGTTTTAAAACTCCCCATTTAATTCCAAATGCCTCATATTGTCTCTCAAATATTTTGTAATTAAATATTTTAAAACTGATTTTTCGTTTTTCTTCACCCCACTAGTCAACTTCAATGTGCAAAGTTGCAAAAGAAATTTAATTGAAAATTAAATTATTTAAGGATAAATATTTTTCCACCACTCAACATGTAATCCAAGTCAAAATTAATTTATTTCAACAATCCAAAATTTCTCAATTGAAAAATAACCTTTCTTTGTTGATACAAGATTGCCAGTTACCATGGATGCTCCTACATCAGACACCCACTATAGGAAGAAAGTGATCTTATCAATTTTCAAGAGGATATAAAAGATGAATAACCTCAACTTCAGAAAAATGAGATGCATCCTCAATATACATTCCAGTCCATTTTACCAAGTACTCCATGTATTGCTTTCTTCTAGTGCTCTTACTCACCCTGTGATCAAGAATAGTTTCAATCTGCTCTTTCCTTGAACTTGATGCTGATGTTTTTTGATGCACATCTACTGAACCTTCATCATTTTAAGACTCATGAAACATGGTTAGATCAGAAATATTGAAAACTAGAGAAATATTGAGTTCACTTGGCAGTTCTACTTCATAAGTATTACCCGATTCATGTTTTCTCACAATAAGGAAAGGCCCAATCTTCCTCATTTTCAACTTGTTGTAAGTTCCCACTAGAAACCTCTATTTTCTCAAATGAACCATCACCTCATCATTAACTTGGAACTCTTTGTATCTCCTCTTCAAATCAACATGAGTTTTGTACTGAAAATTCATTTTATGAATGTTCTCTCTTACCTCTTTATGTGTTCCTCCTCTCCTATATCTCCTAAAAAGAAAATTTCAGTTGTAAATTCATCATTAGTAACAAAATAAAAATACTCATCCCTACCATTTCCCTCCTTTGTATCTAGTTCAATGTCACTAACACAATCAAAATATTCTTCCCTTCCATCCTACAATAGACTATCATCCATACAAATCTCTTTATCAAATGAGAAATCGTAAACTGATGCAAAGGACATCTCACCAAAAAAATCAACATTCACTTTCTCACCTTCTTCCTTGCTTACAAATTTAATTCCCTCATTCTCTAATGTACTTGTTTCTGCAATATGTTCTTATACACAAATATTATCTTGCTCACATAAATCAGCAACAACATTTTCACAAAAATCAGATTTTACCTTTGCTTTCTCCACCAAAACCTTCACTTTACCTTTCTTGAGTGCAATCCATACTACTGCAACTTGCATCAGAAAATCAAAATATTCATTCCAATTCTCTTCCACTAACTATTTGACTCCATGAATTGAACATTTTCCAGTTTTATTACATGTACCTTTCCTTCTTCCTTACTCAAGGGCTTCAACTTGTGTTTGTGATGGGGAGTCTTATCTTTCAAGAGAAATATTGCTCTTCCCAAGACCTGTTCTCTGGTCTTCTTAGGGTATTACTCTCTACCCTACTCAGGGATCTCTCCTAAACCCCTCTCACCTCATAAGACTCTCCACCAATTTCAAATTCTTCACCATTGCTCTCAATTCACCACTAAGCTTCCCTAGACTCCACACTGACCCAAAGTGTCCTAACCACTCCAAGGGCTAGGAAATGATATTATCACTATCCCCTTATTGATTTGACTCCTCACTGATCCATCACATAGGACTATTTCACCTTGTACCCATCACTTTCTTGAAAAACCCAATTTTAGGACTTGTAGCCTTTTGCCCAATTAGGCCTCCTAGAATCCGTTTTCTTGGATTCTCAAAAACGGTTTTAACAACCCCCAAATATTTTTGTAGATCATTTCTAGTGGTACCCTAGGCTTCAATATTTACCAGGTTTTTAGTCCCTTTGGCATCCATACATAGGACTTTCCTCATACCCCCTATTTTTAAGGGTTTCTAGGGTTTTGGCGCCTTCTTCCAACTTTGAGGGCTTCAATGACCTCCTCAACTCTCCTCCTTGCACACACATGTCTAGAATACATGTGTCGACACTTTCATTCTCCTGATTGGCACAAACCAATCCGTTCAGCAACTTTCTTTACTGTTGTCCTCTCCAAGCCACTAGCCAGAATGCACTTGCACTCGCCTAGAGCTTGATGAATTCATCATCTCCCCTGAAAACCAAGACACCACAAAACATATGTACACTGTAAAAAAAGTCACCTAATTTATTCCAAGTGGCCATGGTAGCCTTGCCACGAGAATTCAAGTGGGCATCATTACTTCCAAAAACACTAAAAACTTGCAAAACAAAAAGCAATTGAACTAAATGGATAATCTAATGCTTCACATAGTAATTAAGTGTCACAATTGAAAGAATCAAAGCATTATACAGGTCCTTTCAATCCATTCTTGACTAGATGAAGGCACAAAACATAAATTCAATGAAATTTGCACTCTTCCAACTCACAAATTCTCCTTCCAAAACTCCAAATCGTACAATAGCTTTCCCATATGCTCAATTAGGGTTTTTCTGACCTTATATACCTTTCTCCCATGTTCTAGGACCCTTGGGTCGGGCTTAGAGCATCATTAATGCCCTTTCCCACTTTTAGGACAAATTGCCAAGCCTACATTGACCAATTTGCCTAATTTCATCAATCAGGCTTCTCCAAACTTCAAGGCTCTAGACTACCCTAAGTTTGACTTAACTCACACATCAAAAGCACTATTGGGACTTTACATCATAGTCCTTATTCCCTTGGTGGTTGGCTAGAACCACCTACAAGCCAAAATTACCAAGATCTTCCAAAAGACCTTTAAGGTGCTCCTGCACCATTCTCCCCTTGCAAAAGAGAAGTTAGGGAACCTGTGGTGTCAAGAAATCCTCACTAATTCCATGCTTTTGAAATTAACTCTCTGCTATCCAAGTAGCTTTTGACTCTAGTCAATGTTTCCACTTCACTAGGTGCTCCTTGTATATCTTGTGCCTGGTCTTCTTCACCCTTGAGTCTAGTATCTTGTCCACTTGTGGTTTGATCTAATCAGGTACCTTGAGTTCTTCCACATCCTTACTGACCTAAGTACTATACGGTTCTTCATCCATTTCTGTTCCTTTGTACTTCACCAAGTCCTTCACATTGAAGATAGGAGAAATAGACACCTCCTTGGGTAACTCCACCTTGTATGCATTTGACCCATACTTAGCCAACACTTTACATGGCCCTATCCTTTTCATCTGTAGCTTGATTGGTATGCCTTTCTGTAACCTTTCTTTGTTCAATTATACGATCACCAAATCACCTATCTCAAATTGTAATTCTCTTCTCCTTTCATCTCTTTTAGCCTTCAACTTTTGATTAGCCTCTATCAATGTCTTCTTGACCTGCTCATGAACCTCTTTCATTGACTGAGCAAAATCATCAGCATGACCACTGATCCCTTCATAACCTTTTAGATATATAAGCTCAAGTACACCCCTTGGATGTAAGCCATATACTATCTCAAATGGACTCTTACCTGAAGTCCTATTTGTGCTATCATTGTAAGCACATTCTGCTTGTGGAATCACTTGTTCTCATCCTTGTCCATACTCCTTCGTTAAGCATCTCAACAAGTTCCCAAGTACCCTACTGATCACCTCTGTCTATCCATCCGTTTGAGGATGATATGCTTAGCTATGAGACAAGTTGGTTCCTAGCCTTTTCCAAAGAGTTTTCCAAAAGTGCCCCATAAACTTCACATCTTTGTCTACAACTATGCTCCTTGGCAACCAATGTATCCTCACTACTTCCTTGAAGAATAGGTGTGCAATCTGACTTGCATCATGTGTTGTCTTGCATGGGATAAAATGGCTCATCTTGCTGAATCTGTCCACTACCACAAACACATTGTCAAAACCAGTCGGTGTCCTAGGTAGCCCTACTATGAAGTCCATGCTTATGCATTCCCATGGTCTACTTGGGATGGGTAATGGATGATAAAAACCTGCATTGCTTGATGTTCCCTTTGCCTTTTGACATACTCCACATTGTTCAACATATCTTCCTACATCTCTTTGCATTTTAGGCCACCAATAGAACCTCTCCACTAAGTTTAGTGTCTCGTTCAAACCAAAGTGACCACTCAAATTGCCATTCTGCTTTTCTTGGATTAGATTCTCCCTCATAGAACCTCTAGGAACACATAATCGCTTTCCCCTAAACAATAGACCATTCTGCAAAGTGTAATCAACATTTTCACTATGAAAATGGTTCTCAAAATTAGAACATACCTTGTAGATCACTGAGAAATTAGAATCTCCTTCATATAGATCTTTGAATCCTTCAACCCCTGTGCTTTGTAGCTGTATCTCTTGGACAATAAGCAACCTCCTACTAAGAGCATCAACAACCTTGTTGTTAACCCCGTTCTTATGCCTGATCGTAAAGGTGTATGACTGTAAAAACTCCATCCACTTGATATGCCTCAAACTGAGCTTCTCTTGAGTGTTGATGTAACTTAAGGCCTGATTGTCAATGTATACCACAAATTCTTTTGGCAATAGGTAGTGCCTCCACTTCTTAAGAGCGTATACCAAAGCATATAGTTCTAAGTCATAGGATGAGTACCTAGACATTTCTTCATTCAAACTTTCACTAAAGAATGCTACTGGCCTGCCTTCTTGACTTAGGATAGCTCCTACTGCTATGTTACTTGCATCACATTCTACTATGAATGGTTTGTCAAAACTTGGTAAAACTAAGATAGGTTGGGTAGTTTTCTCCCTCTTCAACCTTTCAAATCCTTCATTGGCTTCTTTGGTCCACACAAACTTAGTTTTCAGTCCTCCTTTGATGGTGTCAAGAACCGGTGCGCAGATTTCACTAAACCTTCTCACAAATTTCCTATAGAACTAAGTTAATCCATGGAAACTCCTAACTTTTGTCCCTATCTTGGGAGTAGGCCAACTAAGGATGGCTTCAACCTTGCTTTTATCCATCTTCAAGTTCCCTTGAGATACCACAAATCCTAGGTAGACTAACTCTTGCTTCATGAACTCACTCTTGTCAATATTTATGGTGAGCTTCTCCTCTTGAAGTTTCCTCAACACAAGCTCTAGGTGCTTCATATGTTCTTCTTTTATTTCACTAAAGATGAGGATATCATCTAGGTAGACCACCACAAAAAATCCTATAAAGTCTTTCAAGACCTCATTCATCACCCTCATAAAACTGCTAGGTGCATTTGTAAGCCCAAATGGCATTACTAACCACTCATATAACCCCTCTGTAGTTTTAAAAGCTAACTTCCATTCATCTCCCTCTTCCATCCTAATCTGATAATAGCCACTTTTTAAATCAATTTTAGAGTAGTACTTAGCACCCCCTAAATAGTCCATTAGATCTTCTATGCTAGGAATAGCAAACCTATATCTAATGGTTATCCTATTTATTGCCCTAGAATCAGTACACATTCTCCACTTATCTCCTTTTTTGGGTGCCAACACCACTGGAACAACACATGGACTTATGCTCTTTCTGATCAGCCCTTGATCCAAAAGTTCTTAAACTTTCCTTGCTATCTCTTTGTTCTGATCCGGTGTCATCTTGTATGCAGCCTTGTTAGGAAATGTTGCTCTTGGTATAAAGTCTATATGATGACTGATTGCTCTCTTAGGTGGTAGTGTAGCTGGTGTACCTTCACAAATGATGTCCCTAAACTAATCCAATAGTCGCTTCACTTCTGTTGTCATGGATAGCTGATTAGGTAACTCCTCTTCCCTTGGCTTCAACATGATTGCATAGGCCACTCCTTCTTCCTCCTTCATGTCCTTTAGGAATTCCTTTTTGCTCATCAAAAGTGCACTAGATTCTGCCTTTTCCACTGTGTTTTCTTCTATCAAAGACTGAATTTTGTAAGTCACTCCATCCTTCTTGAATGAGTACTTATTCTCCTTGCAATGGTGTACTGCCTCCCTGTCATATTGCCATGGTCTACCAAGCAGCAAATGGCATGCATCCATTGGTAACACATCACATAATATCTTGTCTTGATACTTTCTTATAGCAAACTCAACCCAAACTTGTTCATTGACCAATATATTTTTCCCTTTGTTCAACCAAGTAACCTTGTAAGGACACACATGGGGTATCTTGATGAGTTTCAACTTTTGCACTGCCTCCTCTGAGATGAAATTATCAGTAGACCCTGAATCTATGATGACCTTGCAAACCTTACCTAATATCTTGCACTTGACTCTAAAAATAGCTCTCATTTGTTTGTGTTCATCCACGGTAGGTGCTTTGATCAAGATCCTTCTTAACATGAGATTCTCACCTTTCTCTAAATCTAAACTCACCTCTGAATGTTTGGAGCAGTCCTCTTCTTGAACATAGTTGATATTCATCTCACTTTGTGAAGTTGCTGGCTTATCAGGGCACCTATAGGCCGGATGACCCAACTGTTCACAATTGTAGCACTTCATGGAAGCAAAATGAGAACTTCTCCCAAAGCTCCTGTTCTACCTCTTCTGGAATTGTTAGAGTTTCTACCTCTGTATCCCCCTCTACTATTTGCCTCATGGGATTGTTCACCAACCTTAGTATCTCCCTGGCTTCATTTTCATTACTTCTTCCACCAAAACCTCCTGTATGTCCACCTCTAGAGTCTCTACCTCTTCCTTTACCTCTAGTATTGGAATCTTGTTTCTTTTTCAGTTTCTCTTCCACCTTAATAGCCATTTGATAGCAGCTATGGAGGGTAGTAAGTGTGAAAAGACTCAACTCCTCTTGTATGCTCCATCTAAGACTGTTTAGATACCTAGCAACCTTGATGCTTTCAACTTCTTGCACTCTAGATCTAAGGCTTAGTTTTTGGAACTCCTTTGTATATGCAGCTACATCTTGGTCTCTTTGTCTAAGATTTTGACTCTTCTTGTGCAACTAAATGTCATAGTCCTCAGGTAGATAGTTCTCCTTCACTTTAGCCACCATAGTTTTCCAACTTCCTATGGGTTTCTTACCTTCATTCTCTCTTTCTTCTTGCAAGAACTTCCACCAAGTTAATGCTTGTCCTCTTAACCTTGATTTGGCTATCTTCACCTTTTGTGCTTATGTAATTCCATCACATTCAAAGTGATTCTTCATACCCTCAATCCATTCCATAACCAACTCTACATCCATTCTTCTTGTGAACATAGGGACACCTTCAAGTGCCTTGCCACTCAATGCCTTCAATGCTTTGAGGAAGGGTTCCTCTGCTAATGGAGAGCCAAGTTATGGTTCTATTTCCTCCTCAACGTATTCCTTACCCTTGTCTTTGTCCTCTACTAACTGCGCTCTCATCTTGCTCGCAGTCTCTGCAACCTCTTCTAGTTTTTGCTTCATTTCTTCCACAACTACTTCAAGTCACCTATTCTTTTCTTGTTGATCTGTCAAATATCTTGCTAGCTCTGCATTGGTCACCATGGTGCTTTCTCCTATGGATTCCCTTCTTTTTGACATTCACTTCTCAATTCCCAAGCCTTTTAATGGCTATGATACCAATTTGATGGGGAGTCTTATGTTTCAAGAGAAATCTTGCTCTTCGCAAGACCTATTCTCTGGTCTTCTTAGGGTATTACTCTCTTCCCTACTTAGGGATCTCTCCTAAACCCCTCTCACCTCATAAGACTCTCCACCAATTTCAAATTCTTCACCATTGCTCTCAAATCACCACTAAGCTTCCCTGGACTCCACACTGACCCAAAGTGTCCTAACCACTCCAGGGGCTAGGAAAGGATATTATCACTATCCCCTTGTTTATTTTACTCCTCACTGATCCATCACATAGGATTATTTCACCGTGTACCCATTGCTTTCTTGAAAAACCCAATTTTAGGCCTTGTAGCCTTTTGCCCAATTAGGCCTCCTAGAACCTGTTTTCTAGGCTTTTGTCAAAAATTGTCTTAACAACTCCCAAATATTTTTGTAGATTATTTCTAGTGGTACCCTAGGCTTCAAGATTTACAAGGTGTTTAGTCCCTTTGGCATTCGTACATAGGATTGTCCTCATTCCCCCTATTTTCAAGGGTTTCTAGGGTTTTGGCTCCTTCTTCCAACTTGTAGGGCTTCAATGACCTCCTTAACTCTCCTCCTTGCACACACATGTTTGGAATACATGTTACCACACTTTAATGCTCCTGATTGGCACAAAACAATCCGTTCAACAACTTTCTTTACTGCTGTCCTCTGCAAGCCACTAGCCAGAATGCACTTGCACTCTCCTAGAGCTTGATGAATTCATCATCTCCCCTAAAAACCAAGACACCACACACCATATGTACACTATTAAAACAGTCCCCTACTTGATTCCAAGTGGCCATGGAAGCCTTTCCATGGGAATTCAAGTGGGGATCATTATTTCCAAAAACTGGCTTGAACTAGCTACGAGACCAAAAACTCTAAAAATTTGCAAAACAAAAAGCAATTGAACTAAATGGCTAATATAATGCTTCACACAGCAATTAAGTGTCACAATTGAAAGAATCAAAGCATTAGACAGGTCCTTTCAATCCATTCTTGACTGGATGAAGTCACAAAACAAAAATTCAATGAAATTTGCACTCTTCCAACTCACAAATTCTCCTTCCAAAACTCCAAATCGGACAATAGCTTTCCCATATGCTCAATTAGGGTTTTTATGACCTTGTATACCTTTCTCCCACGTGCTATGAGCCTTGGGTAAGTCTTAGAGCATCATTAATGCCCTTTTCCCACTTTTAGGACAAATTGCCAAGCCTACATTGACCAATTTGCCTAATTTCATCATTCAGGCTTCTCCAAACTTCAAGGCTCTAGACTACCCTAAGTTTGACTTAACTCACACATCAAAAGCACTATTGGGACTTTACATCATAGTGCTTATTCCCTTGGTGGTTGGATAGAACCACCTACAAGCCAAAATTGCAAAGATCTTCCAAAAGACCTTTAAGGTGCTCCTGCACCATTCTCCCCCTGCAAAAAAGAAGTTAGGGAATGCGTGGTGTCAAGAACTGCTCACTAACTCCATGATTTTGAAAGTCACTCTCTGCTATCCAAGTAGCTTCTGACTCTGGTTGGTGTTTCCACTTCACTAGGTGCTCCTTGTATGTATTGTGCCTAGTCTTCTTCACCCTTGAGTCTAGTATCTTGCCCACTTGTGGTTTGATCTGATCAAGTACCTTGAGTTCTTCCACATCCTTACTGACCTCAGTACTATACTATTCTTCATCCATTTCTGTTCCTTTGTACTTCACCAAGTCCTTCACATTGAAGATAGGAGAAATAGACACCTCCTTGCGTAACTCCACCTTGTATGCATTTGACCCATACTTAGCCAACACTTTACATGGCCCTATCCTTTTCATCTACAGCTTGCTTGGTATGCTTTTCTATAACCTTGCTTTGTTCAATTATACCATCACCAAATCACCTATCTCAAATTGTAATTCTCTTCTCCTTTCATCTCTTTTAGCCTTCAACTTTTGATTAGCCTCTATCAATGTCTTCTTGACCTGCTCATGAACCTCTTTCATTGACTAAGAAAAATCATCAGCATGACCACTGATCCCTTCATAACCTTTTAGATCTCTAAGCTCAAGTACACCCCTTGGATGTAAGCCATATACTATCTCAAATGGACTCTTACCCGTAGTCCTATTTGTGCTATAATTGTAAGCAAATTCTTCTTGTGGAATCACTTGTTCCCATCCTTGTCCATACTCCTTAGTTAAGCATCTCAACAAATTCCCAAGTACCCTATTGATCACCTCTGTCTATCCATCCGTTTGAGGATGATATGCTTAGCTATGAGACAAGTTGGTTCCTAGCCTTTTCCAAAGAGTTTTCCAAAAGTGCCCCATAAACTTCACATCTTTGTCTGCAACTATGCTCCTTGGCAACCAATGTATCCTCACTACTTCCTTGAAGAATAGGTGTGTAATCTGACTTGCATCATGTGTTGTCTTTCATGGGATAAAATGGCTCATCTTGCTGAATCTGTCCACTACCACAAACACATTATCAAAACCATTCGATGTCCTAGGTAGCCCTACTATGAAGTCCATGATTATGCATTCCTATGGTCTACTTGGGATGGGTAATGGATGATGAAGACCTGCATTTCTTGATGTTCCCTTTGCCTTTTGACATACTCCACATTGTTCAACATATCTTCTTACATCTCTTTGCATTTTAGGCCACCAATAGAACCTCTCCACTAAGTCTAGTGTTTAGTTCAAACCAAAGTGACCACTCAAACTTCCATTATGCTTTTCTTGGATTAGATTCTCCCTCATAGAACCTCTAGGAACACATAATTGCTTTCCCCTAAACAATAGACCATTCTGCAAAGTGTAATCAGCATTTTCACTATGAAAATGGTTCTCAAAATCATAACATACCTTGTAGATCACTGAGAAATTAGAATCTCCTTCATATAGGTCTTTGAATCCTTCAACACCTGTGCTTTGTAGCTGTATCTCTTGGACAATCAGAAACCTCATGCTAAGAGCATCAACAACCTTGTTGTTAACCCCCTTCTTATGATTGATGGTAAAGGTGTATGACTGTAAAAACTCCATCCACTTGATATGCCTCTTGAGAGTTGATGTAACTTAAGGCCTGATTGTCGATGTATACCACAAATTCTTTTGGAAATAGGGAGTGCCTCCACTTATTAAGAGCCTGCACCAAAGCATATAGTTCTAAGTCATAGGATGAGTACCTAGACTTTTCTTCATTCAACCTTTCACTAAAGAATGCTACTGGCCTACCTTCTTGACTTAGGACAACTCCTACTGCTATGTTACTTGTATCACATTCTACTATGAATGGTTTGTCAAAACTTGGTAAAACTAGGATAGGTTGGGTAGTTTTCTCCCTCTTCAACCTTTCAAATCAACCTTTCAAATCCTTCATTGGCTTCTTTGGTCCACACAAACTTAGTTTTCAGTCCTCCTTTGATGGGGTCAAGAACCGGTGCACAAATTTCACTAAACCTTCTCACAAATTTCCTATAGAACTAAGCTAATCCATGGAAACTCCTAACTTTTGTCCCTATGTTGGGAGTAGGCCGACTAAGGATGGCTTCAAACTTGCTTTTATCCATCTTCAAGTTCCCTTGAGATACCACAAATCCTAGGTAGACTAACTCTTGCTTCATGAACTCACTCTTGTCAATATTTATGGTGAGCTTCTCCTCTTGAAGTTTCCTCAACACAAGCTCTAGGTGCTTCATATGTTCTTTTGTTTCGCTAAAGATGAGGATATCATCTAGGTAGACCACCACAAAAAATCCTATAAAGTCTTTCAAGACCTCATTCATCACCCTCATAAAATTGCTAGGTGCATTTGTAAGCCCAAATGGCATTACTAACCACTCATATAACCCCTCTATAGTTTTAAAAGCTGACTTCCATTCATCTCCCTCTTTCATCCTAATCTAATAATAGCCACTTTTCAAATCAATTTTAGAGTAGTACTTAGCACCCCCTAAATAGTCCATTAGATCTTCTATACTAGGAATAGGAAACCTATATCTAATGGTTATCCTATTTATTGCCCTAGAATCAGTACACATTCTCCACTTATCTCCTTTTTTGGGTGCCAACACCACTGGAACAACACATGGACTTATGCACTTTCTGATCAACCCTTGATCCAAAATTTCTTAAACTTGCCTTGCTATATCTTTGTTCTGATCCGGTGTCATCTTGTATGCAGCCTTGTTAGGCAATGTTGCTCCTAGTATAAATTCTATCTGATGACTGATTGCTCTCTTAGGTGGTAGTGTAGTTGGTGTACCTTCACAAATGATGTCCCTAAACTGATCCAATAGTCGCTTCACCTTTGCTGTCATAGGTAGCTGATTAGGTAACTCCTCTTCCCTTGGCTTCAACATGATTGCATAGGCCACTCCTTCCTCCTTCATGTCCTTTAGGAATTCCTTTCCACTCATCAAAAGTGCACTAGATTTTTCCTTTTCCACTGTGTTTTCTTCTATCAAAGACTGAATTTTGTAAGTCACTCCATCCTTCTTGAATGAGTACTTATTCTCCTTGCGATGGTGTACTGCCTCCCTGTCATATTTCCATGGTCTGCCAAGCAACAAATGGCATGCATCCATTGGTAACACATCACATAATATCTTGTCTTGATACTTTCCTATAGCAAACTCAACCCAAACTTGTTCAGTGACCAATATATTCTGCCCTTTGTTCAACCAAGTAACCTTGTAAGGACACACATGGGGTATCTTGATGAGTTTCAACTTTTGTACTGCCTCCTTTGAGATGACATTATCAGTAGACCCTGAATCTATGATGAAGTTGCAAACCTTACCTAATATCTTGCACTTGACTCTAAAAATAGCTCTCATTTGTTTGTGTTCATCCACGGTAGGTGCTTTGATCAAGATCCTTCTTAACATGCGATTCTCACCTTTCTCTAAATCTAAACTCACCTCTAAATGTTTGGAGTAGTCCTCTTCTTGAACATAGTTTATATTCCTCTCACTTTGTGAAGTTGTTGGCTTATCAGGGCACCTATAGGCCGGATGACCCAACTGTCCACAATTGTAGCACTTCATGGAAGCAAAATGAGAACTTCTCTCAAAGCTTCATGTTCTACCTCTTCTGGCATTGTTAGAGTTTCTACCTCTGTATCCCCCTCTACTATTTGACTCATGGGATTTTTCACCAACCTTAGTATCTCGTTGGCTTCATTTTCATTACGTCTTCCACCAAAACCTCCTGTATGTCCACCTCTAGAGTCTCTACCTCTTCCGTTACCTCTAGTATTGGAATCTTGTTTCTTTTTCAGTTTCTCTTCCACCTTAATAGCCATTTGATAACAACTATGGAGGGTAGTAAGTGTGAAAGGACTCAACTCCTCTGGTACGCTCCATCTAAAACCGTTTAGATACTTAGCAACCTTGATGCTTTCAACTTATTGCACTCTAGATCTAAGGCTTAGTTTTTGGAACTCCTTTGTATATGCAGCTACATCTAGGTCTCTTTGTCTAAGATTTTGACTCTTCTTGTGCAACTGAATGTCATAGTCGTCAGGTAGATAGTTCTCCTTCACTTTAGCCACCATAGTTTTCCAACTTCCTATGGGTTTCTTACCTTCATTCTCTCTTTCTTCTTGCAAGAACTTCCACCAAGTTAATGCTTGTCCTCTTAACCTTGATTTGGCTATCTTCACCTTTTGTGCTTATGTAATTCCATCACATTCAAAGTGATTCTCCATACCCTCAATCCATTCCATAACCAACTCTACATCCATTCTTCCTGTGAACACAGGGACACCTTCAAGTGCCTTGCCACTCAATGCTTTCAATGCTTTGAGGAAGGGTTCCTTTGCTAATGGAGGGTGAGGTTCTGGTTCTATTTCCTCCTCAATGTATTCCTTACCCTTGTCTTTTTCCTCTGCTAACTGCACTCTCATCTTGCCTGCAGTCTCTGCAACCTCTTCTAGTTTTTGCTTCATTTCTTCCACAACTACTTCAAGTCACCTATTATTTTCTTGTTGATCTGTCAAATATCTTGCTAGCTCTACATTGGTCACCATGGTGCTTTCTCCTATGGATTCCCTTCTTTCTGACATTCACTTCTCAATTCCCAAGCCTTTTAATGGCTATGATACCAATTTGATGGGGAGCCTTATCTTTCAAGAGCAATATTGCTCTTCCCAAGACCTATTCTCTGGTCTTCTTAGGGTATTACTCTCTACCCTACTTAGGGATCTCTCCTAAACCCCTCTCACCTCATAAGACTCTCCACCAATTTCAAATTCTTCACCATTGCTCTCAATTCACCACTAAGCTTCCCTGGACTCCACACTGACCCAAAGTGTCCTAACCACTCCAGGGGCTAGGAAAGGATATTCTCACTATCCCCTTGTTTATTTTACTCCTCACTGATCCATCACATAGGATTATTTCACCTTTTACCCATTGCTTTCTTGAAAAACCCAATTTTAGGCCCTGTAGCCTTTTGCCCAATTAGGCCTCCTAGAACCCGTTTTCTTGGCTTTTCTCAAAAACGGTCTTAACAACCCCCAAATATTTTTTTAGATTATTTCTATTGGTACCCTAGGCTTCAATATTTACTAGGTGTTTAGTCCCTTTGGCGTCTTTACATAGGACTTTCCTCATACCCCCTATTTTCAAGGGTTTCTAGGGTTTTGGCTCCTTCTTCCAACTTTGAGTGATTCAATGACCTCCTCAACTCTCCTCCTTGCACACACATGTCTAGAATACATGTTACCACACTTTCATGCTCCTGATTGGCACAAAACAATCCGTTCAGCAACTTTCTTTACCGTTGTCCTCTCTAAGCCACTAGCCATAATGCACTTGCACTCGCCTAGAGCTTGATGAATTCATCATCTCCCCTGCAAACCAAGACACCACACACCATATGTACACTATTAAAAAAGTCCCCTACTTGATTCCAAGTGGCCATGGTATCCTTTCCACGAGAATTCAAGTGGGGATCATTATTTCCAAAAACTGGCCTGAACCGGCTATTAGACCAAAAACTTTAAAAACTTGCAAAACAGAAAGGAATTGAACTAAATGGATAATATAATGTTTCACACAATAATTAAGTGTCACAATTGAAATAATCAAATCATTAGACAGGTCCTTTCAATCCATTCTTGACTGGATGAAGTCAGAAAACAGATATTCATTGAAATTTGCACTCTTCCAACTCACAAATTCTCCTTCCAAAACTCCAAATCGTACAATAGCTTTCCCATATGCTCAATTAGGGTTTTTATGACCTTATATACCTTTCTCCCACATTCTAGGACACTTGGGTCAGGCTTAGAGCATCATTAATGCCCTTTTCCCACTTTTAGGACAAATTGCCAAGCCTACATTGACCAATTTGCCTAATTTCATCATTTAGGCTTCTCCAAACTTCAAGGCTCTAGACTACCCTAAGTTTGACTTAAATCACACATCAAAATAACTATTGGGACTTTACATTATAGTCCTTATTCCCTTGGTGGTTGGCTAGAACCACCTACAAGCCAAAATTGTTAAGATCTTCCAAAAGACCTTTAAGGTGCTCCTGCACCAGTTTGATTCCATCCTTCAACAAGAAGTATGTATTAGCATACCCATCATGCACTCCACTTCTACCAAACTACCAAGGCCTTCCCAACAATAGGTGAAAAACATCCATAGATATTATATCACATAAAACTTCATCATGATAATCACCTATCTTAAATTTTACTAGACATTGTTCATTTACCAGAACTTTACGATCATCTTATATGGATGTGGGTGCCTTATTCTTTCCAAATGAAAATTATTAACCATTTCCTCATAAACAAGATGTCAGTACTACCACCATCAATAATAAAATTCCAAACTTTACCTTCACACTTGCATCTTGTTTTGAACAGGCTCTTCCTTTGATCTAGTTCTTTTCCTTCATTTGTCAGGACTCTTCTTGAAACAAGCACTTCTCCATCCTTTGCCTCTTCTGAGTGCGAAGACTTAGCATCTTCTCCATTTATGTTTGCTACTCTATTCTGATTTTCATTCGTTCTTCTTGGTCTTTCCTCTTCATGGGGGTAGTCATATACCCTATGACCTTCTCCACACTTGAAACAAGTTCCTTTGAAGGTTCTACTTCTGAAACTTCTACCTGATCTTCCTCTACCCCTATGATTTTGATCTCTTGAACTATAAAATTCTTCATTCCTATGTTGTTTGTTGCTGCCATGGTCTTAATTTTTCTGATTTATATCCTTATTTTGCTTCCCATTTGTTTTACTCCTTCCTCACTTATTATCAAATTTTCTATTCATTTTTTCTTCTATCTTCAATGGTATTTGATAAGAATCTTCCATTGTCACAACTCTAACAAGTGTCATCTCTTCTTGAATGCTTGACCTCAACCTGTTTATGTATCTTGCAACCTTTTCCTTGGTTGCCTCTGAATGTCTAGTTCTTATAAGAATTTAATGGAATTCTTTAGTGTATTCTTTAATAGTCTTGCTTCCTTGCTTCAAACCTTGCATCATCTTGAGCAAGTCTAATTCATAGTCTATAGGTATAAATTTTTCTTTTTAAAATTTTCCACCATTTTATCCCATTTTTTAATCTTATCTTTTCCTCTTCTTCCCCTTTCTAATCGAACCTCTCTCCACCATATTGAGGCATGTTCTTTCAACCTTTTCTTCACAAAATTCACTTTATCAAGATCCTTTATCTCTTCAAATTCGAAACACTCCTCCATTTCATTAAACCAATCTATTAATTCCTCTGGATTCAAACTTTCATTAAATGTATCCACCTCCATTTTTGGATTTAGACTTCCATTAAATGTAGGAACAAATTGCTCCGATACCACTAATGAAAGAGGGAATATTGTTGCTCATAAAACATAATGCAACAAAATATTTGTTGCAACAAATAAAAATTCAGTGAACCAAAGAAATGCAAACATATTCAAAAAAATTTATTGCATTCAATTAACTTGAGACATTTACATCATTTTCTCAATACATAAAAGATTCAAATATGATCAAGAGGCTCTTCCTGTAGCATCCTTTCACTACCCCAAAATTGTCTTTCCTCCAAAATCTCTACACATTTCTCTTGAACTCCACATTGTCCTCTTCTTCTTTTTGTCTCAGCTTCTAAAACCAGTCACATTCTATCAAACCATGCTCCCTCATTTTTTTGAATCTCCTCAAAAAAATTCTAGGTTTGGTGCATCTTGTTTCTAGCTTTCTATATCATTTTGAAATTCTTGATTTTGATCTTATATGAGAAAGTTATGTCCATTTTACTGAGACTGGGTCTCATAGTTACGACCCAAGGCCATCTTCTTCTACCCAAAATGCCATTCAAACCTCCACCTTCTCCATTATGTGCATGGGATTCATGCATTCAACTGCTTAATTATTCTTTCCTGAAAATTTTCCCAATATTTTCCTAAATTAACTTCCATGATTTCATCTTGCATCTCCACTACCTCCAACACTTGCACCTAGAAGATTCTAGCACTAATGGAAAACAAATTCAAATTCTTGGGAGTTACAAATGAAAAAAAATAATTTACATTGGGCATGGGACTTTGGCTCCCAAGCATAAATTTTAATTTGCAACATTTTCAATATCATTACAATTTAAATTCAGAGCATATTATTGATTTATGGAAATGGGTCTCATATGAAAGAGCTAAAAATGAGAGAGGGCAAAAGTAACATGCCTGCAAGCCAACAACATGCCAAAAATTACAAAAATAAAACAAATTTATTTTTGGGTGTGTAGGATTGCTTGGTACCCTTGGATGCTTCTGCATTAGACACCCAGGGTAAGTGAAATTTTCCATGAGTTGAAAACTCATAAACATTTGAAGACCATATGTTTGCTTTGGATCCACCATTCTTATTCTGAAATTTCCTCTTTCTCTTCTTCTAGCATCTTGTTGGAACTAGCTTCACTTTCTTCCAACAACTTTGCCTACCATTCTTCTCTTCTTCCATGGGTCTTGACCCACCAAAATCTGACCACCTCCACCAAATTTTCTCATCATACACATCAACACTTGCAACATACTCACACAAATTTGTCCCTACAACTTCTACATATAAATTTGCAACCCTTGAATGCCAATCTATTACTATAAATTCTTTCATATCTACTAAATTTTCTCTTCTCTCCACAATATCCAAATCAATTTCTTCATCACATGATGTAGAAAAATTAAAAATTACCTCTTCATGGATTTGATGCTCCATGTCCACCAAAAGTCCTCATTATTCTCTCTTTGTTGCTGCAACTTTTACCTCATCATCATCTGCTATAATTTATTTCACTAGGTCTACACTTTCATTCTACTCAAGGTTCTCATTTGATCTAAACATCTCCTCTATCTTCATGATCTCCTCTGCAAGCAATGAATCTTCCTCATCAAGTTCTCTATCAAACATAGGACCTCCACAAATCTTTGTATTATCATTCTTCTCTCTTGGGCTGCAATATTCATTTTCTTTCTTCTTCTTCACACTATCATCTTTCTTCATGCTATCCTCAAAGCATAATTCTACAATATTCTCTCCCTCATGTTCACTTACATATAAAACTATGACAAAATTGTTTCCTTTCTTCTTTGTCATTTCATCAAAAACTTTCCACACGCTCTCAAACTTCAACCTCTCAAGTATAGACTGTCTGACACTAGGTGATTTGTCTACACACAAATCACACACACACCACCACAAGTCCTAGTGCAAACTACCTCACATTGGTGCTTCTTCCTACATACTTAGGAACTCCTGCTCTGATACCACTGATGAAAGAGAGGATTTAATACTCTCAAGACCCTCTCTAAGAACCTCTCAACAAAAGCTCAAACAAAAAATTAAACTTGCAATTTAAAATTCAGATTTTTCTTGCACATGAAAATATTGATTTCCTTCATTAAATAAATTTGATTACAAAAATATTTCAATCATTGATGGACTGATATATAGAAAATAAACTTTATATATACATCCCATATGAAATTTAAAAACATCCTGAGGCAAACTATGCTCAATTATGTGAGCTCTTACAAATAATTTCATCGCTCAACACTACAACATCATTTGTAAACTTTGTAAATTCAATCCAACTGTTCTAAAACCTCCATGTACTGTTGTAAATCATTACAAACCTGAAAATAACACCCAAAAAATCTCTCTCAGAGAATACCATGCCTCTACACACTCTGCCTTCAAAATTCTTCCTGAAAACTCTTCAATGAATAGTTGTTTTCTAATTTTCTGTACCACCTATCCTGGAATTGATTTCATATTTTTTTTGTTCTCCTTCAATATGGAATGAACCTTGTTGTTTCTGAAAATTAAAACCTTCAAGAAGTAATTAAAAATCATTAAAAACCCATTTCTACCAGCCTTGTCAAAGATAAGATGTTGTTTTTATTCTCTACCTTTAACTCCCGAAAAAGAAAAAATCCAAGGCAAGTCTTGGGCATCAATTTCCCTCTCTCTAATTTTTAGGGATCAATATTAAGTTTTTTAAAATTCCCCATTTAATTCCCAATGCCTCATATTATCTCTCAAATATTTTGCAATTAAATATTTTTAAAACTATTTTTTCCACTTTTTTTCACCCCACTAGTCAACTTCAATGTGCAAAGTTGCAAAAGAAATTTAATTAAAAATTAAATTATTTGAGGATAAATAATTTTCCACTCCTCAACATGTAATCTAATTCAAAATTAATTTATTTCAACAACCCAAAATTTCTTAATTGAAAATTAACCTGTTTTGGTTGGTACAGGATTGTCAGTTACCATGGATGCTCTTGCATCAAAGAGGGACCTTGTCAACAAAAGTGTGGCCTTCTTAATCCTTGTGGCATGTCTAATTTGTGGTGATATTAGGCTTAATTTCCCATAAGAGTGTGACCTTTCTTGGCATGTGTCATTCTACTTGGTGGTAATGCTATGACTAGTGTTCCCTAAGGTACAATTTTATATCCCTTGACTAGTCCACTCTTGGTGGTGATATTGTTAGAAACCCTAGATCAGACATGCAAACCTAAACACCTTCCACAGAAGAGAAAACATAAAAAAGCAGAAGCATTGCATGCGAAAGTGCAAAATGATATTTCAGGAATTCAATATTACAATGAGATGATTTGCTTTATAAAAGCAAAGTATGCAACCCTAATGTTGACCTAAAAATAGCTCAACCTAAGTAAAGTATATTAATTACACCAACAGATATCATATGTGATGTTCACTGAGATGTGACCTTCATGTATTAAGAAAATCCCCCTTGATTGTTTCCTTTTTTGGTGGTGTCGATACAACACCCCTTGAGGATTTATTCTAATATTGTCATTATTTTGTGCCTCCTTAGGTGAATTTTGCATTTTTGTTGCACTTTGTTCACAGGTGTTGAACTTATGTAGTATTGGCATAACATTTCATATAACCTTATCAAGGTTATTAGGGAGTATAAATCGATATGGTTATGGGTACACACCTAGTGAAAAACGGTCCTCACTAGCTCGTGTTGCCTTCTTATTTGTGACTCACCTAGAAAATAGTAGACTTTGCTATAGCATGAGTTATGAAAGATTTAACATGGCCACCTAGCATAACACAACTTGATTTCCCATAGATCCATATGTTTCATGAGTGTTTAGCATAATGTATTTTGCTAGCCTTATGTATCCCATCATATTACATGGACACCTAGCATAACACAACTTGCTAACTAGTAGATCCATGTGGACCATTAATAATATGGCATAACAAAACTTGCTAATCCCCATGTGAACTAATATTTATTCGATGGATGACATTTTGTATTTGAGATAGTTTAAGACTGAGGTCTCTTTTCCTTATTGAATCGAATCTTTAGTACTAACCTTTTGTTTTGTTTATGTTCCTTTTTTGTGTGTCTTCTTCATGTTTAAATTGTGTTTGTACATTATGTTTTCATCATCTTTGTTTCATTTCATTGTTATCTCTATGTCCCATCGTGCCATGTGTTTTCATCGTGTATGCTTCATGTTTTCTGACATGTATGTTTGAGTATGTTGTCTTGTTGTATATCATACATCTTTGTTCTTTTGTGCCTATGTTGGTTTTCCATGGGATTTTGGATCCTGGGGGCTCTATTACCTTCCTTGACCCTTAGTCGTCCTATCTCTTCAACATGTGTATAATTGAACCCCTCTTGACATATTATTTTCTACTTTAGTGTGAGTCTTAGCGTAAGTTCATACTCTCACTAAAGTGGGGGCTTGATGTAGGAGCATCCAGGTCATATGAGAAATCTTGCATCAACCCAAAAAGATTTGAGTTATTTCTTTTCAATAAGGGATAGTCAACTTACTAGTTAAGGCTCTTTGAAGTTAATAAAAATAGCCTATCCAAAAAAATATCCTACACCGCAGTACCATGGAGGTCTAAATTGGAGCTGGCAAGTTGGAGGTAAGGTCTTCTACACCGCAACCCCATGAATGTTATTCATGGGTGCCTACGATAAAGTGGGTAACCCACAAAACCGCAACAAACTTTGGAGGATGTTGTGTTATGGTGGTTTAAAAACCGTGACCTTGTAGTATTTCGATCATTAAGTCTATGGTAGGGCGATTTTGGGACTGTAACCCCACAATTATCCATATGGGTAGCATGTAGTATAGTGGTAACCCCAAGAGCACTATAGTGGTCATTTGGGAGGGTCACGGTAGAGTGATAACGACAATATCACGGTAAAGAAGCCAGTCAAAGGCAATGGATGGACAATTTGGTTGGTGACACATGGCGCATAATTACTCATTGACTCTACATTGTTGTTCTGGTCAATGCAGCCATTGGCCAAATAAAATAAAACTTGAAGTTGATGGTTGAAGTTACTGATAATGAGATAACTTCTTGTGGATCGTGATGTTCATTGGATGAGACGGTACTAAGGTAACTGACAAGACAATCTAACTTGAAGGATGAATATAAGTAAAACGGTAAAGATATAGTAAGATATGGTCATATAGAGAGAGATATGGAGAGTTAGAGAACATAAAGTGGTGGTGATGGAGTAGCATGTGTTCATAAGATCGAAGAGCAGAGTTGAAGGCTGATCTGCATGTTAGATCATTTTTTTTTGTAATCAAGCAGCCCATGTAATGTTGTAATGCTATATTTTGTTTTCCATTCCAAAATAATAAAATCCCTTAGCTATCTTCTTGCATACTGGTTGTTCTTTTTGTGTTGTTTTTGTGAGATTGTTTCTGTAAGGGGAGTACCCTTCATCAAATGGTATTAGAGCAAGTTGTCTTGAGTCAGTAAATAAAGCGCCAAACATGAGGTAGTTTGTAGTAGGACCTATGAGTGTGGGTTGAGATCAAGATGCCTCTTAGAGTTACCCAACATGGTAGAGGTAGAGGGAGAGGTGGTGGAGGAAGAGATCCTCCTAGAGATGAAATTAGATCGATCACAAGGCAGTTGGATGCCCTATTGGAAGAGATTCATAGGAGAGAATTGCATCGAGAAAGAGATGACAGTGAAGATGAAACTAAAGAAGAAATGGAAGAAGAAGAGGAGCTTGAGATCAAGTGGGTCCTGGAGAAATGAGATTGCTGAGAGCAATATCCATCCTTGGAAAGAAACCTAAAATGGGGGTTTCAACTTTTAGTAGAAGTCTAAATCCTAAAGAATTGATCAATTGGATCAATGACAAGGAGGAATTTTTTGAATTTGAGGAGATTGAAGACCATCACAAAGTGAGGTTTGCAAAGATGAAGTTAAAATGTCATGAAAGAATATGGTGGAAAGATATCTAGCTAGAAAGAGGAATAAAAGGGAAGGATAAAATTTCTAGATGGGACAGAATGGTGGTGAAAATTAAGAAGCAATTTATTCCGGTTGATTATGAGCTGGCACTGCCCAAGAAGATGCAGAGCTTGAGACGAGGAATGAGGATGGTGAAAGAATGCATAGAGAAATTTCATGAGGTCCTAATTCAAACAGGACATTCTAAGGAAAATAAGGAGAAAGTTGCTTGTTATATTAATGGGTTGAAGCCTAGCATACAAGAAGAATTGGCATTGGTAAGAATGACTACTATTGAAGATGCTTATTAGTTTTCCTTAAAGGTTGAAGAAAGACTAAAAAAAAGATTTGGAAGTAAATAAAGAGGTGGAGGCCATGGTGGAAGGAGTAGTAGACAAAAATATGGAGGCCGAAGTGGTGATCAAAGGAAGGGTGAAGGATCCAATACCAATCAAGACCAGAAAAGAGATGACTCATATTAGCCTCACGATTAGAATAGTGGAGACCGAAGAGGCTGAGGAATATTTGGATGAGGACTAGGAAAAGGAGGTTTCAGAGGAACCTATTTTCAATGCAAAGAAGGACATAGGGCTTATGAGTGCCCTCAACATCAAGGAAGGAAAAGCATAAGACCTAAAGGCAATGTAGAGGTTGCCCATGTGGATGAAGACACTCTATCTTCATAGTTTGAAGATGTTGAAAGGGGTGAGTCCCTTGTTTTCAGAAGAGCCTTGCTAAACGAGGAGAAGGAACTAGACCAATGAAAGAATTTGTTTTGTGCTTGTTGTAAGTGTGAAGGTAAGGTCTGCAATGTTATCATTGATGGAGGTAATATTGAAAATCTTATGTCAAAGGAAATGATCACTAAGTTATAGTTGGAAAGGAGAAGACATCCAAGTCCATATCAGATTGCATGGTTGCAAAAGGACCAAAGAGCTTTGGTCAATGAGCAGTGTCTAATAAATTTTAAGATTGGTAACTATAAGGATGAGGTTTTGTGTGATATCATACCTATAGATGTTTGTCACATGTTGTTAGGCCGACCATGGAAATTTGATTAGTGAGGGGTGCATGATGGACATGATAACACTTATTCGTTGACAAAGGATGGTGTTCGACATAAGCTGAGACCCTTGAAGGATGTAGGAGAAAAGGTATGCAACAATGCATGAATTTTTTGGTTGATGGAAGAAAATTCCTAGAAGGTATGTGACATGAGCATGTGTTTTGCATTAATCCCTAGAAATGAAAAAGAAGACAATAGCGATGTACCTATAGAAGTTTTAGATTTGTTGAATGAGTTCCAAGGTATTGTTTTTTATAATGTACCTAATGGTTTTCCTCTAGTAAGGAAGATCAGTCATCAAATGGATTTGATTCATGGAGCCAGTCTACCAAATAAGGTAGCTCATTGAATGACTCCAACAAAAAATGAAGAATTGAATAGACAAGTGCAAGAGTTGTTGCGAAAAGGATTGATTAGGGAGAGTTTGAGTCCATGTGCAGTACTTGTTGTATTAGCACCTCAAAAGGATGGGGAATGACAAACGTGTAAAGATTCTAGGGCCATCAACAAGATTACTATCAAGTATAGGTTTCCCTTGACAAGGGTGGATGACATCATGGATTGTTTGAGTGGAGCTAAGTACTTCACAAAGATAGATTTGAAGAGTGGTTACCACCAAATCCAAATTAGGGAAGGAGATGAATGGAAGACAACCTTCAAAATCAAAGAAGGTTTGTACGAGTGACTACTCATGCCTTTTGGGATGACCAATGCATCGAGCACATTCATGTAGCTCATGAACGAGGTATTGAAAGACTTTCTAGGTAAGTTTGTTGTCGTTTACTTGGATGACATTTTTAATTTTCAGTACGACATTGGAGGAGCATCTGATGCATTTCAAAAAAATAAAATTGAGAAGCTATGAGAAGAAAAGTTGTTAATTAACTTAAAGGAGTGTAGTTTTGTGAAACATGAGTTGGTATACCTAGGATTTGTGATCTCAGTAGAGGGTCTTAAGATGGATCTAGAGAAGGTGAGAGCTATTTTTGAATGACCTATTCCAAGGAGTGCTACAAAGGTAAGATCTTTTCATGGTTTATTTTTTTGTTATAAGAAGTTTATCAAAGGTTTCAATAGTGTTTGTGCACCCCTGATGGAGACAGTGAGAGGGGATAGGAAAGAGTTTAAGTGGAGTACAGGAGCAACAAAGAGTTTTGATTTGTTGAAGAGGAAAGTTACTACTAGTACAAAAACAACAATATATGATTGAAAAAACTACTAAAAAATGCTTATAAATGACTAAACTTGGTCACGTGACCATTAGTAGTTTATTGCTAGTCATTTATAACATGACCAAATTTATGACTAAACCAATTTTAGTCATTTAATGGTTGTTTTGATTAATCAATTTGGTAGTATATTTAGTTGTTAATTTAGTCATATAATTCACTGAGCTTGGTTACGTGACCATTAGTAGTTTATTTATAGTCATTTGATCAATTTGGTCATATATTTAGTCATATTTATTCACTTATTTCTATCAACTAGTAGTATATTTAGTCATATTTATTCACTAATTTTCTGTCAACCGGTAGTATATTTAGTCATATATTTTCAATCATATTTGAGGATTTAAACACAAACCATGGAAATACACATCATGAATCATTAATTTCACACAATAAGACAACCATTGAGAAGGAAAAATCGGTGAACTTTATTAATAAAAGAAAGGTGTTCTAGTTACAACTTAGAAATAGAGTATTACAATTTTTATTTTTAGTCACAAGACTAGAAATCTGAGTTACAATATTGCACATAAATGATTGCAAGAAAGAAAATTCTCCAAAAAACTTATGCAAGGATGGAAACACGTGCTTGGAGCCCTTTAATACTATGGGATAGAAGAAAAAAAAATCATTTATTTTCCACCATAGTGAATCCATTCTTTTTTCCTCCTCAATTCTGGGTGCATTCACATTGCCATCAACATGACTCAATCTTGTCTCCTTGATGTAACTTATAAGTTCTCCAATAGGTAGTGAGTTGTTTTTAATTCATACTACGCTATATAATCTCTTGTCAAAATTTGTAACTGGATCAATGCCTCTAAATTTGATTGTAGCAATGTCATATGTCAAAGCCACTTCTTCCTCAGTTGTTTCCAAATTGAAAGAGCCAATGAGTTCACCACAACTATTAGGTGGTTTACTTAATGGATAAATCTCTTTTATAATCAAAATATATAGTATATTTGTTCATGTTCGGTGTACTCACTGTATGTTCCCATATATACATCTTTGTTTCCATTAATTCTTCCAGTTCTAGCCTACCACTTTCCTTTTTGATGGTGTCTGCAATATGTTACAAATTTTATCATTAGAGTACAACTTTTTCTACAAATGTTTATTAAATAGCCATTTCTATAGTCAGATCAAGATCTCAAAATTCTAAATAAAGCTATCAATTTAAATACAGACCTTGTTACTCCATGGTACATTGATGTGCCTCTAGTGAAGCCACTACTCCTATATCAATAGAAGATTATACATTAGCACCATACATGAAAGTAATCCAATGCAATATCTTACTCAAACTAAATCTAAAACACTATCATAGACCTTATGTTGACCTTGTTATGTATGAATTTTTTGATGGGTCATTTGAATATGAATAAATTCAAGCTAGGGAAACTCTTCATGTATTTAAATTTTAAGCTTTCTATACCAGTGTACCCTTTCTTATTCTAATAGAAATTCATATATGTAATGTCAGTTCCAAAAACAAAAGCTCCATTGCCATAGTTTTAATCTAAAAGACTTTAATGGAAAGAATTTTGATACCTTTTGAGATAATTAATATGTTCTACGGTGGTCATCTATTTAATGATTTCAAGCTCTTCTTTGTATTCAGTTATCTACATAAAAAATGTCATTTAAATAGTATTATGCAAAGGTAGATGTCTGTGTAATCTAGAATAATAGATAGTGTTATATGTCATACCCAATGTAAAATTCTTACAGGAAAATTTGTTGTGCTTTTGTCACCCCAATACTTGAGAGTAGCTTTATCATAAGCTCTTGTTGCTTAATTCAGTGTCATAGCCACCTACAAGTACATCAACCCTAAGTGAAAACTTCAATCCAATCTAGTTCAACTAACAACTAAATATAAAATCCCAAAGACTAGATTATCAAATTAGTATTTAAATGCAATTCTTAACAACTTTAATATATCTACAAAATGATAATGCTCACCCAATTATACTGTTGAAGATTTCAATGGGTGTCCATATTTGAAGGATGACAAGGTCACACACAAATTTTTTAGCATTAATATCTAGATAAAGACATCTTAGATCTATAAACAACAAAGAAAATGAACTGCTCCAAAAAAATTGATGAAAAATGCTAAAAAATACTCTAAATACAAACATTAGGGTTCCAAAGTCTATTATAACTGTAATTAGGGTTCAAGTTCCATAGTATATTATAATTAGGGTTCTATAGTGTATTATAATTATATTTATAAAATTTTGATAAAACTACATAATATTTTTAATGATCAACACTTCAAGCTAAACTTAGAATAGTGATACATGAACAATCTTTCTACTGGTAGTCTAAATAATTTTAACATACCTTGTCCTCCCTTTCATTTGTGACCTCCTTTGATGAAGTTTTTGTCCCACAAATGGGCTTCATATCTCCCTGTCCATTTATGTCTGCAAGACAAAAGGTCCAAGAGTTGCAGCTAGCTATAATGCTTTGCATGCTATTAGTATGTTATTGATATTGAATCATGGACTGGACTATCTAATAGCTTATGACTAAAGATCTTGTATTAATGGGGATATATGGATCTTGTTTCCACTAATCTGCCCAAAGAAATCCATATGCTAATGTTTTAATTTTGAAATATACATAGATATTTGATTTCTTGTTTCATGTGCCTCCAAATAGGTGCACTAGATCCTTGAATTGGATTAACATAGATTTATTTAGCAAGAAAAAGAGACTAATTTTATATGATTTTTCTTTATAATTCATCCCGATACTGAGATTGATCATTATCAACATTGGGATGAAGTATAAAGAAAAATCATATATAATTAGTCTCTTTTTCCTACTGAATAAATTTGTGTTAATCCCATTCAAGGATCTGGTGCACCTATTTGGAGGCACATGAAACGATATATTAAATATGTAAGGAAATGCAACCAATGGATGTAAAGCCCAACTCCTCAACCTTTTAAAGTGCCCTTCCTTCCTGTTTGTGAATTGGAGCTTTGGATGAGGAAGTTATTTCAAAGCCAACAAAATAATCATTACAAGTCATCAAAGCCAACAAAAAGGAGACCAATATATAAATGATTAAAACAAAAGAATACAATCAAAATACTAAAAGAAATAAGGAAAATCTTACTGCACAAAAGTAATCTCTATAGATTCCATTGCATCATTAACCGCTTAACGGTCAATAACTCAATGTCTTGCCAAAGAAATCCATTCATTCACCATCCACTGCTACATTGCTATACACAAACTAGCCCGTTGCAGTATGGCAGTATCTTCCGCTCTACTGCAACAAGCCTCCTACACCATCACGATGTGGCGGTGACTATACTGCAGCACCACATGATACCTTTGACCATCGTCATGGGGTAGTGGTAAGCACCACTATACCGCACTAGCCAACATGAAGCACTGCAAGGTGGTGGTAACACAACACTATCACAAGCTCAATCTAACACCTCTGTGGGTAGTGGTAAGTATCACTCAACTACCAATCACTCCATCAGACGCCGCGAGATGGCGGTAAAGGCTTGAACTCTCAATTGGTGTAATCTGACTTGATGACAACTAAGTTAGGGGTCCACTAGTGAATTTGAGGCACATAATTCCAATAGGGAAATTCCATAAATTTTCTAAAACAAATACACATGTATCATACTCAAGTCAATTAGGAAAATAGGGCATGTGAGACTTCCCACTAAACCAATTCAAAATTAATAAGGTGTAAATATATGGCTCTTTTAGCCCTACAATTAAGGTGTAAATCACAAATATATAAGCAAGATGTGGCATAGCTACCAACAATTGCAATCGATGAATCAAGTGCTATTGAAAAGGAAACAAAAAGAGAGATTGCAACAGAAATCTAGGCCGAAAGATAAGACTGTTATTTAAAAATCAACAAAAGGAAAAGCTTAAACTTGTATAATAGTATAGAAAACCTAACCACCCAATATACAAAGCAACCTTTTTATATAGATCTTGATCATGGGACATCAATCAAAGAATAAAAATAGGGACTTTTTGTCATATATTGTAGTTACAAGTGCCTTGCTAGACATACATGAAAATGTGGAAGCATAGACAATTTGTATCAAGCCAAATGTCAAAAAGTATAATTAAAAAGACAAATCCTTACAATTGGACCAAGCATATTTATGATTTTATCTTTAGAATGTAGGAACTTTCTCTGTCAAAGCTTCACAACCTCAAATTGGACCAACAGATTTATGATTTTATCTTTAGAACATAGGAACTTTCTTTGTTCAATATTCACGACCTCAAATTGGATCAAAATTTGGATAAGCAGATTTATGATTTTCTCTGTCCACCGACGTTTGTATTCCTATACTCAGGTTCTGCTTCTGAGCGAAAACACATGGAAGTGTTTCAGGTTGGCTGAAAGTACTCTCCAACCTGGTTATGTCACTGATAGCAATTCAAGTTTTCTTGATCCATCCATACCCAAATGTTGCATCACAATATATTCTTCCTACACATAAGAATGCCACATATTAACCCCTTCTAAATAAAAAATTTAATCATCATAAAACCATAATTAATTAATCATTTCAATTTCAAAAAGAATCCGATGTCATTTACTATCGAAATAAAACCTGTATAAATCACAAAAAATCCATGAAGCCTCCTAAATTTATTTAAAGAAATTTTATAGGATGGGTTTTAGCATAAGAAGCTTTCTACTATAGCTCTCAATGAATGTATTATAAGCAAAAAACAAAATTCTTCACACTTGAAGTAATGCAGTCAAACATTTATTCCAAAGGTATGTTAGCAGGGGTTGACTAAAAATATAATTATTTTTTGCTCGGTTTCTTTTATCAATATGCCACATGGAAATGGAATAATCACTAAGAAACCCTAACAATAAAAAATAAAGTAAAAGGTTCAAGAAAGGAAATTCCAATATACTATCGTGTAATGGTGATGAAGGCACTTATATGAGCATGACCTGCATACAAATTCTTGTCATTGAATTTCCATCCATCCAAAGAGAAAATAAGCAATATAAGTCCAAAGGGTTATGTTGTAATGGTAATGGAACCACCATAAGAGCACAATTGAGGAAAAAATTCTTGTGACTGTAATTATGTGATCCATAACTCTATTGGTCATGTGGCATAGTCGTGCTCTAACAAATATAGGATGCATTCATGTTTGACCCAAGTTTAATGTGGATATGTTGTGATAGAAATGGAGGCACTCATATGATCATAATTCATGTACAAATTAATCACTTTCATCACAATTAGGTGTCAATAATCATTGGGTGCATTCAGGTTCACTCAAGTTTAATAGGTTATAATGTAATGATAGCATGATCCAAGAATGATTACCTCTTGCTGCAATAAAGATCCTATAAATCTGGTTGATATGCAGAATGGTTGTGTTATATCAATTATGTAGTGCATTCAAGCACAACCCATGTTTAATGGGCTATTCTAAAGAGTGATCAAGATTTTCTAAACCTTATTAATGTTACTTAAAAGTGTACAGCTTAAACTACAAACCAATTTTGTTACATAATTGAATGCAATATTGGGTTACCACAAACTATAATAATGTGATTTTCTAATAGCCATTATGCGAAGTATTAAAGCAAGAACCATGCTATATAGGATACATTTCCTGATTAGGTTTATATACCTTAATGATCAAACACAAGCTTCCCACACACTCTAGGATACAATCTAAGATCATACCACACCCTATCAAGACAACTAATTTTTTGACCCAAGATTTAAGGTTGTTTTTTAATACCAACAAAAGCATTGGTAAGAGCATGACTAGGGTACAAACCCTAGGCCTCTGTAGAAACATAAACCATAACTCTTGCAGATTAGTGAGGTTGCAATACCAAAAAGATTGAGACATTGTAGCTAATAACAAAATCTTGCAATAGAAAGATTTTTAGCCAATAACAAGCACCCTATGTAGCTCAGTGACATTTGTAAATGCAATCTATGGTAAGAAGAATGATAGTCACTTGAGGTGTGATAGTCAAAAAGAGATTGAGTAGTGACAAGATAATAAATCTCAAACCTTGCATAGTAAAGTAGATATTTTAACAATGAGTTTCCTTACCCCCTTGCTGACCTTAAGGGTTTTTCAAATGCTATTGACAGTGTTAGACAAGGAAAATGCAATCAAGGAATTATTGTCCAAATGAAGTAGTAGTGGTAATCAAAAGTTCAATGTTTCTTCTTAGCCATTGTATAATGGACCTGTAGTGGATTGCATGTTTGAGCAATGTTTTGAGACTCATCAAAGATGGGAGAATAGTGAATAATACCTTGTGGACTGTGAAGTAGTGACAATAAGGTTGAAGGATTTTAAGAACCACAATACCATGAAAAAATGAGTCCCTTGTAGTAAGTAAGTAGGAAGTCTATAGGGCATAGTTTGATTTTATAAAAGGATGCTCATGAAAGGAATCTTCAAGTGATAGTGAGTGGGATATTTGAGATTGCATCTGAGGGTGCAATATCCAGTCTTAAAGGTAGTTAGAAAAGTAGTAAATATGCAAGAAAATCAAACCCTATACAACAAACAATTCACAATGTTATCTTGCATAATGCCTTGAGTTTGAAAACAAAAATCTCATTGTATCTTGAGGAAAGTAGTGACCTTAACAGTCAATCACTGGCAAGCATGATTTTAAAACATGTTTTTGTGCTTATGGAGGCAACATTTTAAGCAAGGTAGTGAGTGGTGGTTTGGAACAATGGTAGCTATGAAGGACTTACTTTATATGAATACTATGCAGGCTAGCTTAAGACAACGTTCTTAGAAGAGATTGAAGGTGGATTATGGAACTCAAGGGTTACCATGATAAATATTAAAGAAAAGACTGAGATCTATTTAAAATCCACTATCATGAAGATATTAAAGATGTCACATGCAAAACCCTAGTAGCTAGAGTAATGAATATAGTGCCAAAGAGGACAGCGATAATTCATTCTAAACCCTATATAAGATACATTCTAAACACTATATAGGATACATTGATACTTCAAAAGCATCAAAAGGAATTTGAGATTATGCAAATATATGTGAATGAAATACCTAGATTACAAATAATAGCATGAAAAATGTAACCCTTGTTGAGTAGAGCAGGAATGAGCTAAACAACAATGAATCCTATGCCTCCTATCACACACATATCCTTACCATTCTATGTCATTCTTTATTGAAACACTTCTCCATTTTGGTGGGCTACGCCTGAAAATAAGGTTTTGACGAAGGTTTTAGAGTATGTTTATTAAAATGAAAACTCCATTTTGGCGGGCTACGACTGAAAATAAGATTTCGACGAAAGTTCTAGAGTATGTTTATTAGAGTGTTTTGGTGGGCTATTGATTTTTGATTCCTTAAATGATTTTTTAAATAAATGACTAACTATTTAGTCATTTTTATTTGTGTGACTAAATAATTTTTTCGTCAACGACCAAAGTAGTCATTTATTTACTCATTTATAGCCGAGTTGCAAAAAAATAGTAGAATTTAGTCATTTTTAGTCACCTAGTCATTTATTTATTAAATTATACTAGTGTATAGAGCAACTTGTTTTGGCACTTCCGGATTTCAATAAGGTATTTCAGGTAGATTGTGATGCTAGTGGTAGCACCACTAGAGCTGTTTTGAGTCAAGAAGATAAACCCGTTGCCTACTTTAGTGAAAATTTGAATGATGCAAAGAAAAGGTATTTTGTTTATGATCAAGAATTCTACGCTATAGTTCACACTTTGAAGAAATGGAGACAGTACTTGTTTCCAAAAGAACTTGTTTTATTTATTGATCATCAAGCTTTACAGTATTTAAATAGTTAAGGAAAATTGAATCAACAAAATTTAAAATGGGTTGAATTTCTAAAATGTTATACATTTTTCTTGAAGCACAGGAGTGGAAAATTGAACAGAGTTGTAGCCACCTTAACTAGGAGGTAAAATTTGTTAACAAAAATGTAGATCGAAGTTGTTGGTTTCAATGAACTCAAGATTTTGTATCTTGAAGATCCTAATTTTGCAAAGGCTTGGAAAGCTTGCATGGAGCCTATCACTCTGGATAGGACATGTTGGTTCGATTTTACAACTCAAGATGGTATGCTATTTCGAAGGAATCAGTTGTGCATTCCAAGGAGTTCCATGAGGGAGAAATTGATTAAGGAGAAGTGCAGTGGAAGATTAGCTAGACACTTTGGTTGGGATAAGACAATTGTTGTTGTGAGTGAACATTACTATTGGTTGTAATTGCAAGAGAATTTGAAGAATTTTGTGTAGGTTTGCAAAGCATGTCAAATGGCGAAAGGAACAAGTTAGAATATTGGACTATAACAGTCATTACCTATACTAGAGAAGCCATGGGAGGACATCAACATGGATTTTGTTCTTGGTTTGTCGAGGACACAACGAGGTTATGAATCCATGTTTGTGGTGGTAGACATATTTTTGAAGATGGCATATTTCATTCCATGTCAGAAGACCAGTGATGGTGTTCATATTATAGAATTAATTTTTAGAGAGGTGGTACAACTACATGGTCTACCCAAGAGCATAGTTTCAGACTGAGATACCAAGTTTGTTGGGTATTTTTGGAGGATATTGTGGAAGAAGTTGAAGAGTAATTTGAAGTTTAGTTCTACCCATCATCCACAAACAGATGGATAAACAAAGGTGGTGAATAGGAGTTTGGGTAACTTGCTAAGATGCTTAGTAGGCGACAAGCCCAAGAGATGGGATTTGATTTTACCACAAGAATAATTTTCTTACAATAATTCTATCAACAAGAGAACTAGTAAATCACCCTTGCATATTGTGTATGGGAGTAGTCCTATAACTACTTCTAAATTAAGGAATATGGATAAGGGAGAGAAGTGTAGTGTTGAAGCTAAGGATTTCACTGAACACCTAAAGAATGTGCCTAAAGAGGTGAAGAAACATATCCATAAGATGGATACATAGTATAAGGCTAAGGAAGATCAGAAAATAAGGTATAATGAGTTTCATGTAGGCGACAAAGTCATGGTTCACTTGCGAGAGGAGAGGTTTCCAATTGGCACATACCACAAGCTAAAGATGAAAAATTTGGACCATAAATATCCTAAGGAGGCATGATTCAGGAAATGCGTATGAGGTTGAGTTGCCAAGTGAGATTCATGTTTCATCTGTGTTTAACATTTTTTATTTGATAGAGTACCACGAAGGAGATAAGGAGAATGAGTTGATAGAGGTACATTGGAGTATTCTAGCACCTGCAGTAGAAAAGGAAGAGATTGAAGAAATTATGGATAGTCGTGTGGGAAGAAGCATAAGGAACAAGAAATATGTAGAGAATTTGGTAAAATGGAGAGGAAAGCCTACTGAAGATTCAACATGGTTGTCTAAGTTAGAGGTTGGGTATCTTGGTTTTCCTCTAGCTCCTGAGAAGTGACAGGGTCACTTTTCAAATTACCCTAGGTGTCTGATGTAGGAGAATCCAAGGCATACAAGCAATCTTGCATCAAATCAAAAATATTTGAGTTATTTCTTTTCAATAAGGGTTGCTCAAATTATTGGTTAAGGTTCTCTGAAGCCAAAAACATCTCCTACACCGTAGTATGGCGAACGTCTAAATTAGAGCTAGCGGATTGGCAGTAAGGTCTTCTACATCACAACCCCATGATTGTTATTCATGGGTGCCTACAATAAAGAAGGTAACTTGCAACATTGTGATAGACTTTGGAGGATGTTGCAGTATGGCAGTTTTCAAACTGTGACCTCATAATGTTTCAACAATGAAGTCTACAAGAGAGATGTTCTAAGCCTGTAGCCCCACAATTGTCCATATGGGTGGTGTGCGGTATAGTGGTAACTCCACGAGCACCCCAGTGGTCATTTTGGAGAGCCATGGTAGAGCGATAATGGTGGTATCATGATAAAGAATCTAGTAAAAGGCGATGTATGGACGAGTTGGTTGGTGACACATGGTGCAAAATTACTCGTTGACTCCACTTGATGAAGGGTACTCCCCTTACAAACACAATCTCACAACAACAACAGAAAAAGAACAACCAGTATGCAAGAAGATAGCTAAGAGATTTTATTATTCTAGAATGGAAAACAAATTACAGCATTACAACATTACATGGGCTGCTTGATTACAAAAAAAATTGACTCAACATGTAGATTGACCTTCAAATCTGCTCTTTGATCTTATGACCACATGTTACTCAGTCACCACCACTTTCTTGTCCAATGAACATCACAATCCACAAGCAGTTACCTTGTTATTAATAACTTCGACCATCAACTTCAAGTTTGATTTTATTTGGCCAATGACCACATTGATCCACAACAACAATGTGGAGTCAATGAGTAATTTTGTGCCATGTGTCACCAACCAACTCGTTCATCCATCACCTTCGATTGGCTGCTTTATTGTAATACCACCTTTATTGCTCTACCTCGACCCTCCCAAATGACCACTACAGTGCTCATGGGGTTACCACTATACCACACACCACCCATATGGACAGTTGCAAGGTTGCATGCCCAGAACCACCCTACCACAAACTTAATCGTCAAAACATTACAGGGTCACAGTTTGCAAACCACCATACTGTAACATCCTCCAAAGTTTGTCACGGTGTTTCAGGTTACTCGCTTTACTATAGGCACCCATGAATGATAGTTATAGGGTTGCGGTGTAGAAGGCCTTACTACAAACCTGCCAACTCCAATTTAGACCTCCATGGTATTGCGATGTAGGAGTTTTTATTTGGCTAGGCTAAGTGTTTCTTGGCTTCAAAGAGCCTTAACCAGTAAGTTGATTAGCCCTTATTGAAAAGAAACAACTCAGACCTTTTTGGGTTGATGCAAGATTGCTCATACACCCTAGATACTCCTGCATCAAGGCTAAATGTAGCATTGTAAATTGTCACCCTTGACAATATCACATTGTGTTTTTCTCCCAAGTTATTGGACCTAATTAAGCTCCTAATTTCCAAATACTATATATTCCACAACTTATTTAAATATTTTTTGACGCTTTGTAAGCATAAAAAAAATGCTCTCATTTAATACTTTGGCCTTGAAAATAGGGTTGGGACATTGGTGCCTAGGGTGCCTATGTCCCCCTATTTTGGCTCCAAATTCAAATATGTCAGTGTCAAAATTTTATTATTTGAAGTTCAAATATTTAAATTCGATTGTCAAGATTTAATTTTTGGGAAATTAGAATAGTAGCATATAAATACCTAGTTATTGCACGATTTGAACATTAACAAGTGATATCTAGAGAACATTAAGGAGAACTTATGATCAAGAAATTATCAACAGAATTCAAGAGCAAGTCAAGATCAAACATTAGAGTTTTATTGTAACAATTTAAGATCCAACAAAATGTCAAAGTTTATGTGATTTTATTCATTTTCATTGATTTGTGAAGGCTAGCTATTGTTGTAGGTCTCCAAAGCATTTAATCAAGATCAAGCAAGCAAGATCCAAGATCCTTTTAGGTGATATGTATGACTTTAGTCATTCAAGGAAGCCATTGAAGGTTGGTGAGTTGCAACACTTTGTGATTCCATCATTCCTCCCTTTCATTTATCTATTTACCATTAACATTGCCATTATGGAGGTGGAAACACTTACACAAGGTTTGACTAAGGAAAGCCCCTAAATGGCCCAACATTTCCTCTCTTTGTGAATGTGTAGATCTTAGGTTGAAGAGGGTCAAAGGAAGCTTAAAGACACTTTGTTCGTTGTTGCATTCAAAATCCTACACCTTGACAACTCATGGAAAGTCAATTATAGAAATATCCAACACTAATCTGATAAGTTTGTAAATGGGAAACAAAAGTGTAGATGTGACATCAAAGGACTGTGAAACAAATTTGAAAAATACCTAGCAGGGCAGTGGCACCCTCGACAACAACATCCCGATAAATCAGGTTGAAATTCATACCACAGGTGCACAATGTCCTCCCCTTTCTATTTTGGTGTCTAATTTACTCTGTGATATCTCAGATTTTATGTATTTGCATCAGAACAATATTTTGTAGCATTAGGTTAGTTAGATCTTTGCATTTCATTATTAGGTCATTTCCATATTTTGTTAAGGGTCGATTGACTCACCTTTCAAGTTGTAAGTCAACCTCATTCCTTGTCCATATCCATGAAACCCTCATTCCATCCTTGCATATCCTTTACCATATCCTACCATCCCTCATTCATATGAAATTTGGGAAAGGTGTCAAACCTTAAGGTACAAAAACTAAAAGGGTTCCCTTTCCCCATATTTCAGTAGTTTTTATAATCTTTACAAGAAGAGAATGCATAATAGCACACTAAAATCAAATTCTATTAATTAATGTAGACTAATATTTATAAGAATTGTTAGGGGTTATAGTGGATTGACTTTCAAATATTTATTCAACTTAAATTGAATACTTAAATAAAATTTTGGTAAACATTGTAAAAACATAAAATAATTTAAAAAGTAATTGTGAAAGAATGCTTGATGATGATATAATTACTACATTTTAATTCTACATATTATTTATGAAATATAATATAATTTATTTTTTATTCATTAATTATATTTTTCTATTCTAAGCTATACTATCAATTGAAAATTCTATGATAATTCTAAAATTTATAAATAAAAATATTATTATGTCTCCTGTGGGACAATGACCCATCCCACAGGCCATGACCTATGGGATGGGACACAACATTTATCATACTGATAAATTTTTAAACATAATATAATATATGATGGTTATTATTACCATAAAAATAGTAAATGACATTATCAATAAATATTATAAATATTTTTAACATAGTCTATTATCTTTAGAAGAAAGTAAAGTTTGGATGGTTTTTTTTTTAATAAAGTTTAATTTTATAAACAATAGAAATATATATAACTATATGTATTCAAATTCAATGCATAATTAATAATTTAAAAATTGTAGTACATATTATGGTCATAATTTTATACTCTTGAAAAATATCAAATCAATGTGTATTAATGTGTGCAATACTATTAATAATTGATACATTTAAAAATAATAAGAATTAATACTTGTTAACATAATAAATGTTTATGATTGTCATCATAATAATCATCACTTATGTAAAGATAGATAGCAACATCATTTATATTTATTTTATAATATCAATGCACATATATATATATAATATTCTCTCTTAATATATATTTTATAGATACATGAAATCTAAACTTACATTGGATTTCATACATCATTCACCCTAGATATATATTTCTTTTATCATTCAATACTATAATGGACATGATGTAATATACCCATTCACACTATTATATTTAGATATCATCACATTTATATGGTTAGCTATCAATTTCTAGCTCTTTCATTGCACTACTTAAATAAACAATAGAATTAGTGCACACAAAATATAAAATGTATTAAAATGAAAGATTATAAAAAGAACTAACTTTTAAAACTATTTGAAAATCTCCACTTTTAATATAATAAACATATTAGGGGAGGTATCTTATAATTTTTTGAATAAAAAATATACTAAAGACCTCCTATAATTGTGTAGCATAAATCTTTCTCATATTTTTTATTGTCAATTTTTTATCTATTCTTTTGATTGAAATAAATAAAAGTATTTAGAATCTAGATAGATTTAAATTGTTTCTTAAGTCTTGATTTTATTTTTTTAGGTTATTCGTATCAGTTAGTTTTCATCAAGTTCAATTATGGAACACAAATATAATTAGAGTTTTGATGCATGCATTATAAAAGTATGCAAATGTTAGTATTAAACCATTGTGATTTAGCATATGTTTCAAGTTATTCAATATAATTTTCTTATTATTTGTTAAAAAAAAGACGTATAATATGCAAAAAAATTGAAACTATAGAGAACACAATAAAAAATTTCAATTATTGAATAAAACACATAAAATAACTAAGAGCAAGGGAAAATTTATTGCTTGTGTAATGATTTGAGAAGTTCATTACTGACTTAATTTTTGTACTTGAACTAAAACATTAGATGCAATATAAGGGTAATGGTCTTGGGGAACCTCCTTTTAGTCTATTTTAGATCATGAGGTTATTAAATGTCTTTGCACACTATAAATATACATGCTAACATGAAATTTTTCACAAGATCATGTTTTTACATGTATGCACAAGAGTCTTATAACTTTATTGATCCACACTACAATGACTAGGAACATAGTTACACAACTATTTTCCTCTCTATATCAAATAATTACTTGACCATAAATATTAGAAAATGTTCTAGAGGATGCCTTAATCTTCTTCATGTTTATTAAACCTAGCTAAAATGGTCCATCTCATTCTCCTATAAATATTATTAAATATTTTACCACCTTTTTTTATCAAGGTAATTGATAATGAAAGATTACCTTTTAAACTCAACATTAAGTCATATGATTGATGTCAATAATATTTAAGTTATACACCGATTTATAATTTAATTTTTCATAAATATTTTTTAAATGCCATATTTTATAATAACTATTAAACAATAGAATAATGATGAAAACCTTTTAATATACAAAATAACTTTTAAAAATGATGAAGACAACATATACAACAAATAAATAACAATTACTATATAATTTTTTCTAACATTAACATTATAATTTTGCTTCTTATTTACAATATTCTAATCAACATAAAACTAATTAATTTTAATATTTTTAAAATCTTGATTCCATATTTCTAACTCAATGAAGACAATATATAATTTTGATACTTGTTTTGTTTTACTTGAGCAATTTTCTTAAATTGGTGATCATTTGTTTATAATATTTCCCTAAATCAATGGTGACTCTTACTAATACCAAGACATTTTTTAAGTACCTTTGGATACTTAAAATAATATTAAATCAACAATAACTAAATAGCATAACCATATTCATATGTTGAATTCTCTCCCCTCTATTATTAAAAAAATGTATTGATATTGGGATTCCCTTACCTTTATTTGTGACATAAAGCATTTTTAAATAGCACAAAATTAGGGAATATATAATTTTAAATTGGAGCCATTCTTGGGAGCCTCACAAGCCTTTGTAAATGCCCATATTTTTGGCTTGGAGCTTTGAACATTATGAGAAAAGTCATTGTTCCCCAACCGCCCTTGTATAGTAATTTGTTTTAATGAATGCCTCGTTTGTATCAAAATATTTTATAATGCCATTAAATATAATTGTCCTTAATTTTTTTTAAACTATCCTTCGCTTTCCTATAGGGTTTCTCACCTCTAATGTCATTTGATAGGGATGGGCAGAGATGCTTGTTGCCTTTGAACATAGAAAATTCAATAGTCCAAGTTCATGAGAATAGCTTTACCGGATAAGGGCAATCAATAGGTAAAACAATACATTGAGCCCCACCCAGACCTAGGTCCTAGACCCTACCTAGAGAAAAATTTCAAATTCTTTATTTTGTAAAATCTTAAAAAAAAAAACAATTTTAATATTCATCTTAATGTTGGAAGACAAATTTTTGATGTAATTGTATATTGATTTTTAGTATCAATGTTTTTAATCATATTCAATCATTTATTAGTATGAAAAAGATATTTTTGGGAGTGTCCTCTCTTTGATGATGGATCATTTGAGTGCGATATGAAATGTTGATGCTAAAAATCTCTACACAATTACATCCAAAATCATTCTTTAACATTATCATAAACTATGAAAATATGACGTCTCTTATTTGTTTTAATGTTTGTAAAAAAATTGATTATTTTTCTATATAAATTTTAAGAGAAATGAATTAAATAAGTATTAATGAATAGATATTTTAGGAATAAGAGTTGGGACTAATAAAAATATTAAATTAGATATTTAAAATTTAAATAAAACAAGGTACTTTAGCTCTTTGTTCAAGTGTGTTTTCTATGGATTTGATAATGAATGTGTGGAGTACCTTCTCTTGCATTGCCCCTTTGCACATGAATATTCACAATGCCATTTTTCCAGCATGAATTGAATGGTGATCTTTCCAAAACATTGTTACAGTTGCTTCCAAGTTGGCCAATTTTGTTTAAAAATTCTTCATTTAGCTATATATGGGTAGTTTCTCCATTACTGTTTATTTTGGCACATTTGGCGAGAGAACAATAGTAGAATATTCAAAAATAAAAATTGTTTTTTTTGAGATAGTTATCACTACACTAGAAATTGCTATATCAAATTGGGTTATGGCTATTATTGTTCAACATTCTTAAAAGAATATAAGTTTCTCATCCTACAATATTGAGTTACTTCAAATGTGGAGCTTTTGAAAGCCTCCTCCCATTCATGGGGCATAAAATGATAAAATAGTTCAAGTCGACATAACTCAAATAAAATGGTTTCCTCTTGATAAAGGTTTCTTGAAAATAAATTTAGATGGTGCATCGCGACTATAGTCACCTAAATTTATCCTAGTACAACCTTACCCACAATTAACTAAAAGCTTAAATTATTTAGTTAATTCCACTTCACCTAATGCACCCCACTTAATTAAATAATTCTATCATTTAATTAGTCGATTTCCTTCTCACACATAATTAATTAAGTTAATTATTTAATTATCTTATTTTTTACCTCACATGGTAAAAATAATTAAACATTTTTATCATTTAATTGAGGCTATATTCTCTCCTCTAAAATACAAGAATAAAGGAGCCCCTAAATGCACTTGTCCCTCACATTCCTATGGCTGTGCAACAAATTATTTTTAGTAAATGAAATCTTATCCCTTCATTTTCAAACAAATTGATCATGATCCTTCATTCTCTCTTCAATCCTAGGAAAGTATTCTCATTCATTCTGTGGTCTTCATCTTCTCATCTCATCTCCACCATCCATATTCTCTCCTCAAAATCTATAAATAGACACACTATACTATGCATTTCATCCATCCACTTTATGCTATCAATTTAGGTAATTTTTATGCAAATAACATCCACATCCCAAATTACTTGGAGAAAATCATGCAATGTAACAGAGTTTTATGGTAATATTTGTTTTATTTTCTTTGCATGGTCTATCTAAGGCTTATTTTAGTTTAGAATGGGAAGCATGTCTTACATTTTTTTTACTTTGAAATTTTAAACTAGTGCATACATTCTAGCAATTTTACAAGGAAATTATTCCTTGTCTAACTTTAATTTTTATTTTCTGTTGTGTAAATGGTTTTCTCTAACTCGAGGCTTGTAGATTCTTAATCCTTTTGAGTTGTTTCAAAGGTTGAGTTTTTCTAGGAGCTTTTGGGGGGATAATACATCATGGTTGTGTCTAAAACAACTGGGAGATGAATTTTGACATATAACTCGATATATTTTTCTTGTGAGGAAAATTTTACATTTTTGTAAAGGGGTTTAAAAAAAAATTGTATAGAAATTCGTAATGACCATACAAATTTCATAAAGTCATATGGTTTGTACCACATGGGTTGTTTTGTATGCTTGTAGGTGGTTTGAAGGTAACAAACTCTAGTTTCTAGACATTTAAACTATTGGAAACTATTTGTGCAACATTTTACAAAATTGGTTGTATTTACTCATGTGTTATAGTGATATTTATGTAAACCTACCTTTGATAAATGATTAGAGAAAATATAAGTGGGTTTCCCCCTTGTAATTTTTTTTTCCAAATATATCCCATGATGTGCCTTGCTTTCTCTTTGTACTTCAATGTCCCCCAAAATTCCAAAAAAAAATTATGTGTTGAAGCTACATGGGTCATTTACTTAAGTTTTATAAGTTATTAAAGTTTCAGCCTATTGAGGTTTCTCATACTATCATACTCTCCCTATCAATCCTACTTACCTGCTCATGCCTTTGTTAAAATTTATCTAAATGTTTATTTTTTGACTTTTCAAGTTATCAAATTTCATCCATATAGATTATCCTTGCACTTGGTCTCGACAATTTGGTCTAAACCCTTGCAAAATTATATATATACATATATATGTTTGTCAAACTTCTCATGGTTATCATGGGGGTCATCCAAGTTCTTAAGTTCGTTCCATTATTTTCCTACTTTTTGCATGCAAATTTGGATGCAAGTTGATGGGTTTTTTAATCACATATCTTCACAATTGAATTTTTGGTCACTATTGGCATGTTTTTCAACCTTGGGGTAAATTTTTTTTGCTGGAAGATGCATATGGTGATCAAAATGGTATGGTTTAGTCCTCCACAATCATCAAACCATGTTTACATTCCTTAGTTCTAGATCTAACTAAGGGTTTTTGAGATTCATTGTAAAGGGTTAGGATTAATGAGAAGAGATTTCCACAATCCATGAAAATTATTGTCAATAGATGTTTCTAGTTTAGATCGTGTTCAAATTTTTTGCATCAACGTTTCGGATCACACTCTGTGATCCATCATTAGGATACAAGAGAGCATGAGGAGAGAAAAAATGAATAGCTTGTAGACCCAACAAGGCATAGGATTTTTATATATATGTGGAAAATATTATCCAAGTTGAGTTCAAAAAATTGTATCATAACTTATGTAAATGAATATAACAAAGATGTTGACTCCATCTGATATTTTGTAATGGTAATGTAAAAATTTCTCAAAAAATCAATATAAGATATTATCTTTTTCTTCTATAATGTATATTGTCTCATATGTTATTCAAGAGTCTTAGGGGATTAAAAGAATCCCAAGATTCAAATTTTTTATTTTGTGTGTTAATTTGTGTTACTTTGCATTCAATAAATATTGTAAAACCATTTTGTTTTCATGAAATAGTATTCCAAACCAAAAATATTTCATGGTTAACACATGCAACTCTTAAAGTAGTTTATGATTATTAAGTAGAGATATATTGTTAGGAAAGATGAGAATTTGAGGATTTAATCTATTCAAGATAAATCCAAACATATTAATCTCATTTGAGAGTTAGGGTTTTCTTTGTTGTTAAGGTTTTGTTTGGATTAGACTTTGTTGCAAGATTAGGCATTGGTCAACATTGAAGACATATCATTTTCAATCATACAATTTAAGAAATACATCATATAATAAAAATGTATTTATTTTTAGTTTTATTTTATTAGACAATGTGTAGAGTCTCTTGCTATAAATTTTGCTAAATCTATAACAACCCTGTGACTATTGAAACCTTAGAGGTTTGTGGCACAATGCATATTACTAGGTTAGTGATGTGTATGCTATTTTCACTAAATATATATCAAGAGATTTGTGACCAAATACCTATCCTTAGTTGCATCTTTTAACTTTCCTACTTAGAGAAGATATTTGTAAATTAAATAGGCTAATCTCTCATAAAGACTAGCAATCATAGTTGAAATACAACCATACTTTGTGAGGAATTTTTCAAGATTTATTTGTTTAATTCTTTATAATATCTTTTGGATTGCCCTCTTGAGCTTGGAAAGATTCAAAGTGTACAAGGGGCTCAAATCCCTTTGTTTTCTAGCCTTTTCCAATCCTTGAGTCAAAGATAGGTGTCTTCCATGTTTATGTGTCATGTTAGTTATAACTTGGTAAGAGCCTTAGAGTAAGGGGTTAATAAAAATCCACCAAAATACACAACATATATATTATCTTAGTTTTTTGCATATACTTCATTTTTAAGCATATATACACTAATCTCTAGGTCTAAGCATTTATACATTCATCTTTAAGTATATACACATTGGTTTGTAGGATATACATAGGCATATATAACTGGTAATATATACATATTGTGCTTGTGTTTTCTATTTCACTATATGATATATGCATGTCACACTTATTATTTTTAATTTTGTTAGGAGATCATTTGTATTAAAACTGAGCCAAGTCATTAAAATTATGCTCCACTTTGGAACACCATGAGAATAATAATTAAAAACACCATACACCTTGGAAAACCATGGGATTGATCATTAAAAATTATTTGCATTTATGAAAGTTGAAAGATTAATCACTCAAGCTAGCCACAAACCATTGGATCTGTAACACCTAAACCACCCATCAATGTGCTTAAGATGATTAAATTGTACCAAAATTTCCTAGGTCAAAGTATTAGGATAACATCACATTAACAACCAAGAGCCTCACTTTACTTAGCCTTGATCCTATGAACTTTTAGGCCCATGGTCGTAGCTAAGATAGGGGGCTTAACTCTATCCCTCAGGCCTAGTGCCTAGCCATGATCACTTGGGGAACCAAGTGCTAGCCCTAGGGGGCTACATAGCCTACCGAAACCCCGTTTAATTTTCTAAAACAACACCTTTACAAAAGTAAGCATAATTGTTTTTAATTTTTAACCATATTTTTAAAATTTAATAACATTGGAAATTTGACTAAGAGATCTACATAGTAAACTAGGTAGCTTTCTACGAATTTTCTCCAACATTTAGGTATAATTGAATTTGAAGTCATCCTTTTGATTTAAAAATTCAAAGACTCATAACTTCTACATACAAGGTCCTTTTACTATAATTTAATTAAAAAATATTGGAATAGCATGAGCAATCTTTCACTCCTGTATGGGTGTGCATGCCTGACCTCCCTTTGGAGTTTTGAGATGAAAGAATCTTTCGTTGGATTGATAACTCCTTTAGAAATTATGTCTCTACGAATGCGGTCACTTTGGCTAAATCTAGGTTAGTTTTTGCTAGATTTTGTGTTAATGTGGCCATTAACAAGGCCCTCCCCAACTTTATAACTTTGAAATCTAAATGGGGAAAATGGACCCAGGCCCTTGTTTATGAAAATTCCACTTTGTTTTATCAAAAATGTGGGAAATAGGGGCATATCATTGCGGACTGTAAAGCCTTGATGCCAAAGGAACCCTCTCCAAAAGGGAAAATCCCATCCCCTTCTACGAGGAAAAAGAAAATACAGAAGGTCCCCTGTTCCAGCGAGGCTCTGGAGAACAATAAGGTCAGTGAGCTGGAGGACTATCCATTTACTGAGGGCAAGTATGATATTTTGAAGTCTCCAAAGCCTAGAGGTCAGGTGAACACTTTTGAGATGAAACATGGGAAATCCCTAAACTTTCTGGAGGAAGGTGAAATCTCCCCCCTAAGGGATTGTGGTCGATCTTCCCATGTCTTAGATTTGGGTCTATCTTTTGTGTGCCCGGACTCATGTCTATCTAGAAGCGATCCTATTGTTTCCAACCAACCTCAGGATGGGGTTGGGGTGGAAACTAATGATAATGTCCTTCAGCAATTAGAGGTAGGCATAGCTACCCATATGAATTCTAGGACTGAGAATGACACTTCTTGTATTCTCCCCTCCCATCCTACTAATGGGGATGACCTGGTTGGGGAAGTCACCAAGTCGGTGATCCTTTTTCCGGACACTAATGCCTCGACCTCTAAATCCTAGGTGGATGGGGTTTCCAATGAAGATTAGCAGTCTCAAAAGAGAAAAACAAGAACTAAGATAGTGGATGTAGGAATGGACAAAAGGATTGGCAGAACCCCATAGAGATTGTCTAGGCACAAAGCTACAACAAGGGAAATTGCCAGTGGATGACAGTAAACCCTAGACTCAACTCACTGCAATAGAAAATAAAGTTCCTTTCATGGAACATGAGGGGGCTGAATAGTCCCCAAAAATAATATGCTCTCAGACATGATATTTGGGATCTTAAAATTGATGTCCTTCTTCTATAGGAAGTTAAGATGTGTAATGCCCCACCACACAACCCTAGAGGATGATGCAACAACTACTTAAACAAGCTAATTTTTTTTTTTATTAAGTACAATTAATATAAGTTCACTTCCCAATGCAACCATCCCCTAAGGTTACGAGACAAAAACTACTTAACAATCCACAACATCAACATAAATGAAACCATAACATTTATCTACTCAAGATAATAGGTACGCATACATTCCATGCAAGATGAATTACATCCAAACATAATAGATAACTTTTAAACTCATTTATCCATAAATAAATATTACAATTACAACTCTCATTCCCCGAATGAGGCAAGTCCAATAAATAAGGTTACAGTTACAAGATCCACCTCGATAACAAGAGGGGTAAATAATACAAGATCAACTGAAATGATATACAACAAGAACTAATACTGAAACCCACGAGCTCTCCAACTAGAAGTCTCATCCACATGAACATGAAGAAAGAACCCAACAGATTTAGGTGCACGCCACCCAACCAAGTGGAACCCAAAGGTCCACCCCCGTGCTAGGAGATAGTAACCAGGAATCCTAGTCAAGACCATCTACCTCTAGACATAGGCTAACATAAACTGAACCAAACTGAAACAACCAATTACATGATCCTCACAAATACATCATAAGATCTACACATAATCAACTCAAGCACAACTCAGTTACCATGCAAGTACAACACAAGCACTTCACAAGTACAACCCAAGTACCACATACGTATGACATAAGTACACCAAAAGTACAACTCAAGAGCATCATGAGTATCACACAAGGACAACTCTACAGGGTCACATTGCTTCAAGAGATAAAGCAAAACAAGTATGTTACGAGAACCATACACATAATAATCGAATACCAACTATGGTCACATTCGGTATGTTACGGAAACCATACTCACAAAATAAAACTGTCTGTTGTCCTAGATAGAGTGTCATCACACAGCTCGTCATGGGTTATCCTTGGGAATCTTCCTAGGCTCTGACCCCCACAAGAAAAGGTTATCCTAGTGACCTTTACTAAATCTCGGCCCCCATACTCACTCATGCGGAGCCAAATACCTTTCGTACAGACAAGATAGATGACCTTGCCATTACAAGCCTAACGGAGCACTTAGGTCCATGAGTGAGGCATTAAAATCTTGATTAGTGAGAAGTTAGTCCTAAACTTCTAAGTATTGTTTTAGTTATCACTTGATTAAATAACTTATAATGAGTTATCCTTGACACCACTTCAGGTGTCGACCCCCGTTACAAGCCACTCTTCTACTGGACAACACACACACACCATCCAAACATCTATGGAACCAAGGTGCAACAAACAAGATAACACGTCCACCCCTTTCTCAAGAGTCGACAAAGATGAACCCATCTCCAAACAATGGAGGTAACATCAATAACAAGAACGGCTCCTGATAGCTCCTGACAAGGAGGCACACATTACAAAATCCACTCCTTTCTCAGGAGGCAACAAACGTCCCCATTCGTGAAAATCGGGTACTAACATATACACAATCCTCATGCACTATCCAAGAGAATTCACAATCAGTCGACATCACAAGACGACAACCCCTAACCTCTAGGGTCTTCTAGAAGACTTACAGATTAAAAGAAACTCTTAGCCCCTTTTCCCAAAACATGAACGTAGAGGAAAACAATCATGAAGGCAAGTTGCGAGGAATTAAACTAATTTGGATATATTAAATCCATTTCCTTGAATAACATTCAGTAATGCACTGGCTTAGATAAACTGCGTTAAATTTTCCCTTTCAATAAGGGAGAAATTAATATTAACCATCTAATTTCCCACTAACATTTAAATACTTGATAGATTAACTAGTTTACAATTGAATCAAAATTCATTGTCTTTAATAAACATATCGTTTTCCCTATTCAATATAACCAATTTAAATAATTCCTTTGATTTGAGAAAAACATGCTATTTAAAATTTGACCACCTCTTCTTTAAAATAATGTGCTAAATAAAATAATCTCATTTAAACAATATAATATAACATCAAATATTCTCTTATTTTCCCACTGAAATCATCCATGTATATATAAAATTATTACTTAAAAAAAAAAAATTAATATATATTAATATCTTATTATTATATAAATATAATATTAAATATTAATATATATTAATATTTAAATATTATAAGAATATAATAATAAATATTATATATATTAAAAAAATTTATTTTAATTTAAAAAAACCCATCGGCCGCGTCCTTGGGAACCGCGCACGGACTTCGGGGTGGGGCGGCTGCTTCAGGCCGCAAGCCAAACCCTAGGTCGGCTGCGTGTTTCGTTGTGGCCCTGGCGGTGGTTTTGTTTTTGCACGCAGGGCGCAGGTGGTAAGGGAGGGGCGGCGGCTGTGTGTAACACAACCGACGCCTGCCAAGAGTGGCAATTGTGTCACCATAGTCGCCATGCTTGGTGGGCGGTGGCTGTGTTAGCACAGTTGTCCCCAACTGGTGGCGGCCACACGGAGAGGAGCGGAGGCAGATGGTGGAGGTGGGGAGTGCGCCGGGCGCAGCTCCCTCCACCCGTCTCCATGGGAGGTGTGGTGGGGGTTGAGCCCCCGACCCTCCCCACAAAAATTTTTATTTTATTTATTTATTTTTAAAAAAAAATCCACAACAAAATTTCCTGCGGATTTTTGGAAATCCACACCCACATCTGGGGCCTTCCAAAAGTATTTTAAACAGCAATTTCCCCTTTTTCACAAATTTTAACAACAAATATATGCATATATATTTAACTATATATTTAAATTTATCCAAAACCCCATTCAGTTTGAGAAATAGATAGAACAAAACATTTTCATTTCAGTCAAGAACACCAATTTCAAAACAAAGCATGAACCTTTTCAAATCCAACAAATAATTTAAAATAACATGAACCTTATTTTCACAAGTTGAGAAGATCCAAATGATGCACGGATCTTGGCTTCGATTCCCTCTCCAGATCAGCCATTTTCACAACTTCAATCAAAAACCCACAAAATCCAACCATACCTCCTCCATCCATTTTCATTTTTTTTCCCCAAAACTTCATCATCCCCAAATTAAGATCCAAAATCCAATAATAGCCAAAATGAAAAATATCTTCCAACCCCAAAGTCAAACTTTTGAAAATATCTCAATTATCTCTATTTTTTCCAATTTTCACATTTTCTAATTTTCAAAAATGAAATTTAAACTTTTTTCAAATTTTCCAACATAATTCTAATTCCAGAATATCTATATTTCCAAAATGCATAATTTAACTTATTTAAACCTTATAAATTTAATTAATTAATAAAATAGATTTAATCAATGATTAAATTATTTATTAATTAAATTAAATTAATCATAAAATAAATTACATTTCAACATAATTTCCATAACAAGTTGAACCACAACTTAAATATTTTAAGCCATTTTAATCACCCAATTTAACTTGCAATTAAAGAACGAAGAGAGGACACAAAATCCAAAGCAACACAACCTGACAAACAACTGACAACAAACAAGGACTAGGGTGACGACCTGGCACGAAAACCTAGCTACTATCTCCCAATCGAATACCGTTGGGTATTGAACACACTCTCACCTGTGAAACCAAGTGGAGTCAATGTTTTGTACCTGTCAACCTGCAAATACAAAAGATATCCACATGCATATATATATGTTAAAATTAAAACACACCGTGAAGAGGAAATCACAGAATCGTAGGGCACTCGCAAGCGAGTGATGTGATCCATCCCCTTCACCAATACAATATCACTGACTGACGAATCTAACATCATTAATATAATCAAAAGCATAAACATCATTAATTCAATTATCCACTATGCTAATCCAAAGCATGACATAATAATAACATCAGGATAAAATACCAAGTACCAAGGTCAAAGCACTATCAGAAAATAAGGCCTAACCAAACAGAACACTGTTCCATCAAAAGAGCAAAACAGAGGGGTCTTACAAGATGAGTTATCAGACCTTCTCTTCTTTAGCTAATAAAATCTAGCCGGGTTCCTCCTTCTACAATGAGGCGAATGGTGCCTCTGGAGGCATTGCTACTATGTGGAATCCAACTAAGATTGATGGGGAATCCTATGTGTTTTCTCATTGTTTCCTTCCTGTGACTCTTAGAGTGAACAATTGCACTTGGCATTTTTTTAACATCTATGCCCCGAACACCCATGGAGGAAGGAAGTGTGTGGGATGAAGTCTTATCTCTAATGATGGAAGACAAGAACGCTTTGTATATGGTGATTGGTGACTTTAACTCTCCTTTGTTCCCCTTGGAGAAACTCGGTGGCCTTATGGACTATAGTGACAACATGTGTGACCTCTCCGACTTTATCAACAAGGCAGGTTTGTTTGATCTGGAACTGTAAGGTAATCCTTTTACTTGGTCCAACAACATGAAAGGAAATAATCTTATTCAGGCCCGCTTAGATCATGTGTTGGTCTATGTGGGTTGGGACTTAGGGTGTAATTCTTTTCTTTGTTCTCTTCCTAGGACTTTGTCGGATCATAGTACAATTCTTCTTCATTGGATGAATAAACCTTTCTTTGGCCACCATCTGTTCAGATTTGAGATTATGTGGATGACACATCCTAATTTTAGAAATTGCATTAAAAATTGGTGGAGCTATCAAGTTCAAGGATCAACAATGTACATAATCTCTCAAAAGCTTGATCTTGTCATAAGGGAAGTTAGAGGGTGGTCCAAATCTACCTTTGGTGGCATCTTTAATGAAAAGAAGGAGATCGAGGTCAAACTTGACAATATCTAAAACCTTATGGCCAAGGGTGACACCTCCCAAACTCTCCATGATGAAGAGGAAACTTGGAGGAGGATATGGAAAGACAACTTAAATAAATAAGAAATCTATTGGAAACAAAGGTCTAGAGTGCAATGGATGAAGGAGGGCGACAAGAATTCTACTTTTTTCCACAGGTCGGTCAGCAGACACAAGAAAAGGAACACCATTAAATGCTTACATAATGAAGACAATCAAGAGATTACTGAGACAAATAAAATTGGTGAAATAGTTGAACGTTATTTTAGGCTCATCTACATGGATAATGACAATTGTATCTCCACTGGTGTGCAAAATAGACTTTTGAGTCACCTTCCAACTGTTGTTAGTTTGGAGGACAACTTGCAACTTCTTGCCCCTATTACTGAGGAGGAAATTATGATGGTAGTGTTTGCTATGGGTGCTTACAAAGCCCTAGGACCAAATGGTTTCCCCTCGATGTTCTGCCAAGAATACTAAGACATTATAAGCTTTGACATGACTATGGTTTCCAGAGACTTTGTTAGGATTGGTAAATTCTTGAAAAAGTTGAACAATACCTATATTGTCCTAGTCCCTAAGATCTAGGACCCGAAGTGCATGGATGAATTTAGACCTATAAGCCTATGCAACACTATTTACAAGGTCTTCTCTAAAGTCTTGGTCAACCACCTAAAGCCACTTCTGGATAAGATCATCAACAAATGCCAAAATGGATTTGTCCCAGGGCGACAAATCCTTGATGTTGCTATTACGACACATGAAATTATCCACTCTATGGAAAAATGTAAGAACCAAGGTATGGATTTCAAGTTAGACATTTCTAAGGCTTATGATAGAGTCAAATGGAAATTCCTTTATTTAATCATGGCTATGTTGGGCTTCAATGATAAGTTAATTGGGATTATCAGAGAGTGTGCTGAGTCGGTTCACTATTTTATCTTGGTCAATGGGACTCCTTGGGGTTTCTTTAAAGCTAGAAAAGGTATTAGGCAAGGGGACCCTCTCTCTCCCTACCTCTTCATTATGGTGGTTGAAGTCCTCAGTAGGAATTTTTTGTATCTCCTATGTTTAGGCAGAATTTAGGGAGTCAAAGATGCCTCCTCCCTTGCCCCCTTAGTTCTGCAATAATTTGTGGATGACACCTTCCTTTTTGGAAATTATTTAGTGGTTGAAGCTAGAGAATGGAAATTCCTTCTTCATGATTACACCAGTGCCTCTGGGCAATGTATCAACTATCAAAAAAGCAGTATCTTTTCGTTTAACACTAAGGTTGATTTGCACGCTAAAATATTGTTTATCCTGGGCTATCGAAGTGCTTCTCTTCTGAGATCCTACCTTGGCCTCCCTCTCACTGCGAAGGAGGTTACTCCTGCTTTTTGGAACACTATTCTTGAAAGAATGCAAAATAAGCTTGCGGGCTGGAAGGGTAAGCTCCTTAGTAGTGCTGGCAAACTGCAATTACTCTTGGCCTCTTTATAGGGGGTATCGGTCTATTTCCTTTCCCTCTTTAAAATTTTGGGCTCCATGGTGAAGAGATTGGAAATAATCCAAAGGAACTTCCTTTAGACTAGTGTTGAAGATTAAAAAAGACTTCCTTTGGTCAATTGGGACACTGTTTGCCATCCTAAATGTCAAGGAGGCCTTGGGATTAGAAAGTTAACCAATCTGAATAAGGCCCTCATGTCAAAAATTGGTTGGAATATTTTGAGTGGAAAGGCGGAATGGTGTAATATTATGAGAGCTAAGTATCTGAATCTTGGGGACTTTTCTAGGCCCCTGGATTTGAATGGTCTCCCCTCTAGATCTAGGATTTGGAATAACATCCTCAAATGCAGATCGCTTATTAAGGAAGGTGTTAAGTGGCAAATTGGAAATGGGAGAAGAATAAGATTTTGGGAGGATCGATGGATTGGTGACAAGCCCCTTGCTGAAAACAACTTCTTGCTAAGGGAGCGTGCTACGACCTTATTTGGCACCTTTATTGCTAATTACTTCACCCCCAAGAGTAAATGGAAAAAACCTAGCTCAAAAGTTCTTAAACAGGCCTGACCTTCTCCCTAAGGTTGATGAACTCCAATCCTTATTAAATAAAGTGAGACTGCCTATATTTCCTAGGGAGGACAAGTTAGTCTGGACAAAGAACCACACAGGGGCCTTCTTGATCAAGTCTTCTTACCATATGTTACTAAAATTTAAGGGTGATGAGAAGTGCTGGAAAAAGGTGTGGAACACACAACTTATCCCTAAGATTAACTTATTTTTGTGGGCTTCAATTCATGGTAAAATCCTAACTCAAGATAAACTTGTCAAGAGGGGATTCCAACTTCCTAACATATGTACTCTTTGTAAACTGGAGGAGGAGACTATTCCTCATTTGTTCATCCACTATTAATTTGCTTCCCAAGTGTGGCAGCGCATCCTTCAGAAGTTCAACACTCAATGGGTTTTTGGTAGGGATATCCAATAGTTTGTTGCAAGTTGGTGGTGCCCCTCAAAACATCCACTCATCATAAAACTATGGCAGCTAATTCCTCCTCATATTTGTTGGTGTCTTTGGAAGGAGAGGAACAATAGGATCTTTGGGGATAAAGAGAGTTGTATTGAAAGTGTGTTGGTCATGCTCAATAAACTACTTTTGGACAATATATCTATTTGTAGGTGGACTCCTAGCTGCCCCCCATCAGGTTGGGACAATGAGATTGCTAGGGTTTGGAAAATTCCTAAGGACTTTCACAAGTTTTACAATTCTAAGAAGATGGCTCGACAAAACACAAGATGGGAAGCTCCTAGACCACCATGGTATAAGCTGAATTTTGATGGGGCTACCAGAGCGGGGAAATCAGCTATAGGTGGTGCCATCAGGGACCATAAGGGTAGTTTAATTTCTGCCTATACAAGAAATTTAAAAGAACATGCTAATAACCAGGTGGAAGTTATGGCTCTACTTTGGGGGCTAAAGTTTGCATTGTTAATTGACATCAAAACCTTAGAAATTAAAGGTGACTCTCGATTGATTATTGATGCCACGAGGGGCACTTTGACCATTGGGTGGCTAATCCAAGGGATAATTGACGATGTTAGATCCCTCCTTTCTGATTTTGAGGAGTTCACTCTGCAGCATATCTTTAGGGAAGGAAATGTAGTGGCAGATAGTCTAGCGGCCCTGGGGCTTGATCTTGTGGGTCTCCATTGTTAGAGGAAGGAAAGATCTTTTCCTCTTCCTACAGTTTCACTCCTGAGGAATGAATCTTATTTTGTTCACCGTGGGAACCATTAACTTTTACTTAGCTATCCAAACTTGGTTTTGGATATCCTTTGTTGTTCATATCAGCGAGAATTCAAATTTCAAATACTGGTCGTTATTGTGTGGGAAGGGCTATGAGTTGGAATGGCCACATGGAATGTACCTGACTTGCCTTGACATCACGATGTCTTTTCATAATGGTTAATCTGGCCGAATGGTTCATTATTTTTTGAACCTTTTTTATTTTTGTGTCATCCTTTTTGGCCTTGTCGATTTTCTTAGATTTTCCATGACGTTCGTTCCCATCAACGTCACCAAGTTTTATTATGTAAAGGACTTTTTGTACGAGGGAGCTGACATCTCTATGCTGGTTTTGGGGAGTACCACTAATTGTAATAATTTTGTGGATAGCCAACTATTATCTTGCTTATTTCTCGTGGTGATCGGTACTAAATTGGGATTTCGTTGCTCTACAATTCACATTCTCATTTTTTTTCTGCATTGTTGTTGCTCTGCGACTACTTTTTCATCTCACCATCTGCTTGTTGTGGTCATGGGTGGTGATCATGTCTAGGTTGAGCCCGAAAAGTTTGATGAATGGAAGATGGACGACACAGTCTGGCATATTTGTAAAGGAGGAATTACCATGCTAATGTTAGTATAGGTTTGTTAGTTCACTCTTACTGTTTACTAGATATTGGCTCTATTTTGGCTGACTATGGTTTTTGATATTGGTTGTTCAAGTACATAGTTCGATCTTTTGTCGACTGTGTATTTTTTGTCATTGTTACTCTATTGTTGGTAAGCCTATGGGATTTGTTTTAAAAGGGACAACACCCTAGTTTTGTTGCTTTTAATATAAAAAACATGAACAATCTATTTATTGTGTTCATATTTCTATTGGAATAACTTATTTATTATTTTCTATCTAACCTTTGAATGCACTAATTCGTATGTGTCAAATACTAACAAGATTAAAACTACTAGCTTGGTGTCTTTTGTAGAATGATTTATTGGAACAAAATTGATTATAGACATTTTCTATTTTTTTGTAGTATTTTATTCACTTGTTTTCTCACATTAAAAAATGGGATTGAAATTGGCTTTCACACTTTGATTTGGGATAAAAATTAATCTTGATTTTTTATTTTGTGTATGCTTTCCACTTGCACATTTTGGGAAATCTTGAGGATCATAAGCAAATACCATTCCCCAAATTTATATTTAGGGGGGCATTCCTTAGATTTCATTAGCAAGGGGAAAACATCAACTCTAGTATTTCAACAAAGTATAAAATTGGGGGGGAATCAAAGACACACCTCATGGAAGGGAATTTTGTCATTTGGGCTAAGCCCCCAAGAACTTTACACCTTAGGGAAGTGAAGGAGAAGAGTAGGTTATCCTCTCCTCTAGGCTATTTGACATTTTTCACTTTCATACACATGGATTAGACCTCATGTAACTTTGTGGTATTTTTAGGATATGCCTAGAAATCCTTATGGATCCTAGTTTAATACCATTGAAAATCCTTCCTTGTGGTGCAATAGATACCAATTAGGCTCAAGAAGATACTCACATCATAATTTTAGAGCAGAGAGATAGAGCTAACTTTGGGTGAGGCTTTGGCCTCCAAGGTAATGGGTGCATAGGTGGTACACGACCTTACATTCCTTAGCTATCCATGAGTTGATAACTATTATATTTATGGGCTCATAAAGATTGGTACATGTTCATTGAATACTCTAATATTTTTGTTGTTTCTTCTTGGTTGGTTGTTGTGCATACTAAGTTCGTATTTGCAAACTTTCCAACTAAGTCAATCAAGTCCAATTTTTGAAAACCTAGTGTGAGAATTCTAGTATTAGTTCATCTACATCATATTTTATTGACATAATTTCATCATTAAATTAAAATTTTATCGCATCAACCATGTAACTCATCAATAGATCAAAGAGTGATTTAGTCAAGTATTAAATTAAAATTATTAAGCACCTATAATATCTCTCTTATTATTTGCATTTCAATATTATCTCTTAGTGATTTCATATTTGATTGTGCATAAGTTTTGTGATTTTAATTGGATCTAAAGCATAAAGTAGAAAATAATTATTATCCTATGATTATTGGAGAAAGCAATTTATTTCTCTACATATAAAAGAACTTGACATGTTTCTAGTAGACAATGTCATAATTATGAATATGAAAAAATAATGTAATATATTATTCTTTAATACTTTAAATCTAAAGACAAGAGGAAGTAAAAGACAAACCATGATAACGTATTCTATAATTTAATGATAAGTACATATTTTTTAAGATCCTAGATGATATATGATATATGATATACTATATCTTTAGCATGTGAAATTTACTTATTTTTAAAAGTTTAGTAAGTAGATATTGAATTTTGTTGGCAAATATTGTAAGATATAATGATAAAATCATGAACTATCTTATTTGATCCTTTTTTACATTCTATTAAATTATAAATCATAATTTTTGAAGCCAATATTAACATTAAAGGGATGAAAAAAGGCATCTTCCAACTTGTTGTAAGAACATATAAAACCAATATAAAGATCGAATATGATAAGAAGATCATAGAATCAGAAAGGATCATTATTAAAATATACATTAGGGAATATATCTCTTAGCAAAATCAAGTAGTTCAAGAGATTGAGCTCTATAAATAGGGAGGATGAAAAGGAACTATACGCTGCTATCCTCTTCTAAATAATTTATGAGTGAATGTAAATGTGATTAATCAAAAAAACCAAATTTACATAATTTGATTTAACATTAATGAATTGAGCCAAGTATAAGACACACACGTGTAAAATATAATTGAAAAGAGTAGAGTTAGGAGTTTGCTTAGCTCCTCCAAGTGGTTGATGTGTGTGATTTGATTGTGATTCATTTGTTGTTACACCTCTATAATTAATATTATCATGCAATCAATAGATATTTATAAAAATTATGTACTCAAATTCTAAAAATCAACTAGAATAAATTGTTATTATTATTCTTTCCTCTTGAAAATATGATCCTATCTAAAATGCATGATCTTACACGAAATGTGTGATCATGTCTATGCTTATTACTTTAATTTTTTGTTATATATTGAGTCAAGGTTTTGTTTTGAACACCTTTAAGGAACTTTCTATGATAGGGTGTGGATGTACTATAACTTATCCTAATAGCTTGGTCAAGTACCTTTATAATTATTTTGATAGTGAGTAATGATAGAATGTTGAAAGAATGATGTTGAGTGTAGAGATATTACTAATTTGATAATGCTCACTAGCTAATATTTGGTAAATGGGTTCTCCTACTTTTTGACTAGATGTTTCACTCAATTATGAGTATAAAATATGCAAAATAACAATAAAAAATAAAAATATTGAATGGAGTTGTCGTCAGGTGGAGCTGCAAGTGGTGCTACAAGTAAAGTTTTTTCAAATTTCTTGTAGGCGAGAAGCCCTATTCTTGGGGATGGCATTAATGGTGGAGGTTAGACTGATGTTTTGGGGGTGTCAGACGGTTGTCTATGTAACGCCCTGCCACACAACCCTAGAGGAAGTTCCAATTAACTACTAAAACACACCAATTTTTTTTTTGTTTAAGTACAATTAACATGCAAGTTCACTACCCATTGCCAACAACCTCTAAGATTGTGAGACTAAGATTAATTCAAAACCTAAACATACATTACATTTCCATCCATAATCTTTTAACTACTTAAGAAATTATAAACGCATACATTCCATACAAGATAAATTACATCATCACAATAAGGAATACAATAAGATTTCAAATAACAATAATTTGATAAGAAGATTACATCTCTCATTTCCTGAATGAGGTAAATCTAATAAGAATGATTACATATTATGTCTTCCACCTCGATAACAAATGAGGGGTAATAAATTACAAGATTCAACTGAAATGAATAAAGCATGTAAAGAAATTGGATCCCACGAGCTCTCCAACTGGAAATCTCGTCAACACGAACAAGAAGAAAACCCAACAGAGTAAGGTGCACGTTCCACCCAACCAAGTGGTACCCGAAGGCCCACCCCCCGTGCTAGGAGATAGTAACAAGGATTCCTAACAAGACCATCTACCTCTAGACATAAGCTAAACCATAGTGAACTTATACTGACACAACCAATCATAGGTACAACACAATGGTATAAGTCTAACATGATCACATTGCTTCCAGATATAAAATAGATGAGATATACAAAGAAAACCATACACATAAAATTGCGTACCAACTGTTGTCCTAGACAGAGTGTCATCGCACAACTCGATATGGGATATCCTCTGGGAATCTTCATAGGCTTCAACCCCCATTATGGGTTATCCTGGTGGCCTCAACCGAATCCCAACCCCCATACTCACTCATGCGGAATCAAATACCTTTTATAAAGAAAAGATAGATGACCTTGCCATTCCAGGCCTTCCCACTCATCCCAAGCCTAAACGAGCACTTGTGTCTATGAGTGAGGCTAAATTATCTTGATTAGTGTGAAATTCTACCCAATCTCCTAAGTATATTGTTTTAGTTATCACTTGATTAAACCACCTCCGAAGGTTATCCAGTTTACCTCTTTGGGATTTGGTGCCTAACATAAGCCACTCTTCTACTTGACAACATACCAAACAAAACCAATCACCAAGGGTGCCTAAGTGCATACAAACTAGATAAAACAATCACTCCAACTCTAGGAGGAAACATAAGTCAAAGCCATCTCCAAACACTGGAGGTAATAAACATAACAAAGCCACTCCTTACAAGGAGTCACAAATCACATAATCCACTCCTAATCCAAAGGAGGCACAAATCATCCCCATTCGTGGAAACCGGGTAAATCACTGACAAAGCACCATGCACTACCCAAGAGAAAAACAAATGGTTGTCATCACAAAACAACCCCCATCCTCTAGGATCCTTTGGAAGACTTACATATTAAAGACACTTAACCCATTTCCCCAAACATGAACACAGAGGAAATAATCACATAAAGCAATTGCGAGGAAATAAACTAATTTTGGATATATTAAATCCATTTCCCTTACTAAAATCCAGTAATTTATTGCCTCAATAAAACTAATTAATTGATGTCTCTTTCAAACAAAGGATGAAATTTAACCAGATATTTAATTCCCTAATTGCTCATAAATAATAATAAAATAAACATTTACTTCTTCGATTCAAAACATATCGTTTTAAAATAAATAACTGTTTCTTCTTCTCAACATAAATCATGTTAAAAACAATTAACTCATCTATTAAACATATTCTTTAAAATCAAATATGTAGTTCTATCAAAATATATCATTTTAAAAATAAATCCATTAATTTAACTATAGCATATTACTTTAAAATTTTCCCAATTACATTTAAAATATGCCATTATTTTAATCATCCATTTTAATATATATTCACATCTATATAAATATATATTTTATTATTAATATATATTAATATTTTAATATTATAAAATATAATATAAAATATTATTTAAAAATATTTTAATATTATTAAATATAATATATATTTTCTTATATATATATATATATATATATAAATGAAATTAAAAAAACCAAACGCATTTTCCTCGATTCACGTGCCACACATTAGGGTTGGGTGATGTGTTTAACACAACCGACCCATACTGTGGACGGCAATTGTGTTAACCACAGCCAACCCACCACTATGGGCGGCGACTGTGTTAACCACAGTTGACCCGCCACTGTGGGCGCGATTGTGTTTAACACAACTGGCCCATTGGGGCATGGGCATGGTTATGGGTAGGGCGTGCTGGGCGCGGCTCCCCACAACGCCTCCCATGGGGGCGGCTATGGGTTGAGCCCTCAACAACCCCAACAATTTCGGATTTCATTTTTTTATTTTTCTTTTATATATAAAAAAAAAATCTTATAAGAAGACTTGCGAATTTCTTTAAATCTGAAAATCATCATTTTTTTTTTAACAAGGAAAACACACAATTATATATAAAAACTATAAGTCCAGTTGAGCAAATAAATCCCATAAATGAATCATTTACAGTCATATTGAAATTTTTCCTTGAAGAACAATATTTCCAAACAAAGGTTTCGTAGTTTTGAAGCAAGATTTAACATGGGTTTTTCTTGCAAACCAAACAAAGTTTATATATATTTTTCAAACAACAAATAAAAATTGTGAATCCTTTCAAAATGAAACAAATTTACTAAATAGAAAACCTGATTCCAAAAGCTTGAGAGGTTGTCAATGGTGCATTGATTCTTCTCCTGATTCCAACTCCTTCCCAACAATTCCACAAAGTTTTTCCACCATTCCAATCCAAAACCCACAACCAAAATAAAAATCCTCTCCTCTTTTTTTTCAATTTTTCATGCTTATAGAAAATTTCATGAAAATCACAAATATCTCATTCAACCACCATAATAAATTTTCAGAAACAAAATAGAAAATATCTTAAATTTCTTTTGCATTCAAATTTTCAAAAAACCAAAAAAATGCAAATTTTTAAAACATTTTCCAATTTTTAATTAAAATATCTATTAATTTCAAAAATGAAAACTTAATTCAATTCAACACAATTAATTTAATTATCAATAAAATAAATCTAATCCAAGATCAAATTATTTTATTAATTAAATTAAATTAATTAATAAATTAAATAACATTTCTCACATTATAACCAGATTAATTTAATCAACAACTTAAATACATAAATCCATTTAATTACCCTTTTTCTAACTTGCAATTTAAATAAAAATCAAGGCAAATTGAACAATATTAAAACAACTGAACCAGACTAAAACTGACGACACACTATGACTAGGGTGATGACTTGGCACGAAAAACCTAACTACTATCTCCCAATCGAATACTGTTGGGCAATGGACATGCTCAAACCTGCGGAACCAGGTGGAGTCGATATCTTGTACCTATAAACCTGCGAACAAAAAGTATATCGAACATGTATATATGTATCATAATAAAGCACACCATGAAGAGGAAATCGTGGAATTGTAGGGCCCTCGCATGCGAGTGGTGCAATCACGTCCCCTTCACCAATACAATGTTACTAATTGGCGAATCTAACATCAATAATTTAATCAAAAGCATAAAGCATCATTAATTCAAATATCCACTAAGCTAATCCAAGCATGCCATAATGATGACATCAAAATAAAATACCATCACATCAAAATATAACATTCACATCACTTTACAGTTAGCGATCAAATAGTAACCAAGTACCATAGTCAAGGTACGAACAAAAAACAAAACATAAAGGAGAAGAACACTGTTCGATCAAAAGAGAAAAATGAAGGGGTGTTACAGTCTAATGGATGGGACTACTTATGGGTCCTTTCTGTTGGATAACTCAAAATTTCTCCCTATCTCTGGTGGTCTAGTTCCTGATGGTACTTCTTTGGGCTTGGTGGGGTCTCTTTCTATGGCTCTCGAGGCTTCTGTCGAATCTGGAGTTGTTCAAAAAGTTGTTGGTGCTTCATTGGAGGATAAGAATTGGTCTAAGTTTTTTGGTTCAAAGCTTAAGGAAAAGAGTTCCTCTCCTCTAGTGGACTTCTTTTTTGACCCTTCTTCTGGTGAGTACTCTATTTTTGTACTAGATTATATTATTAACAAGGGTATTATGTCTATGGAGCAATCATTACTGGGCAAGTTTTTGGGGCCCCATCCCAATATAGACTTGGTCAAAAACTTATCTAAGAACCGGTGGCATCTGAAGGGAAAGGTTGAGGTGGCGGCCCTTGCAAAGGGATTCTTCTCTTTTATGTTCTCTTGTGAGGAAGATTTGTTGAAGGTCTTGGTGGGAGGGCCCTAGCTTATTGGAAAATCTACCTTGGTGCTGAAGAAATGGGAGGCATGCTTCTCCTTGAGTTCCTACTCTTTTGATTCGGCTCTTGTGTGGGTCTATTTTCCAGGGCTTCCGCTTGAATTTTGGGATGAGAAAGTTTTTAAAGGTGATGCATCTACCTTTGGGCGCTTGTTATCTATTGACCATTTGAACGCTTCTCGAAACTGATTGGTCTATGCTCAGTTGTGTGTGATTTTGGATCGAGCTAAGAATCTTCCAACTTCTATCAAGATTAAATCTAAGTTGGGAGTCTAGTATCAAGTGGTTGAGTTTGAATCAATCCCCTTTTCTTGTTTTTATTGCAAGAAGGTTGATCACTAGGCAAAGAAATGTCTTCTGAAGCCTAAGGTGCCTCCCCAAAAGGTCTCGTCCCCTAAGTCGGACTTCATTCCTACTAAATTTTGGAAGGAGATTGGTATGTTCCATGATTATGGGGACGTGTTGAGTATAGTTCAGCCCTTGGTGGATTCAGTGAGTGATGGCCAGCCTTTAGGTGTTTGTTTTAGATGCTGGGTTGGAATTTGGTGTGATTTGTGAGGCTCCTATTAGGAGTGTTATTGGCTTTGTCTTGGAGTCTACTGGGATCAGCCCCATAGTGGAAGTTGTATATGAGGAGGTTGAGTTGAAGGCTTTACTTGAAGAGGATTTGTTGTTGGGGTTGGCAGAGGTGGCAGTGTATAAGTCTCTAGCTCATGTGGTTGTTGAGCTCGAGAAGGTTACTCCCCTAAAGATGGTTTCAGATGTCTTGTCTTCTTGGCCCAAGGAGGATTCTCTTGTGGAGGAGTTAGTTGTGGCCTCAGAGGTGGTAGCTTTTGGGGAGTCGAAGGTGGAATCTGTTGTTTCGAAGAAAGTGTTGGTGCTCACCTCTTCTATCAATGATCGTTCTTCTTTTGATTCCCTGGTTGCGGAGGCTGGGGATCCTCTTCCCTCTACTTAAAAATCTCAGAATAGGAAGAAAAATACTCCTTTGATGAGCATGGCTACAAGGAACCATTTGAACTTGGATTGTGGTTCAAAGATGAGAGGTAGAGGAAGGCCTTCTTTGCAAAAAATCTGGGAGAAGGAGAGAAAACTTGACATTGCTGATGGGTCGCAGTCTACTCTGATTGAGATGGGCCTTAAGGGCTACTTGCAAAATATTCTATGAAGATCCTTTCTTGGAATATTCAAGGAATAAATAATCCTCACAAACATTATCTTCTTGCAAATCTTGTGAGAGATCACCATCCTAACATCATTTTGATTCAGAAGACTAAGATGGGGGTTGAGAAGGTTGAAAAAATTAAGAATAGGTTTTTTAAGGATTGTGGCTTTCAGACGTTTAATTATGATGGGGCCTTAGGTGGGGTGGCTACTTTTTGGAATCCTAAGGTGGTTTCGAGTACTGTTGTTTTTTCTTTTGATAATCATGTTTCTACTTCTTTTTCCAGTCCCAGAGATAAGTTCTCCTGGGTGATTTCTAACATCTATGCTCCTAATTCAAAATGTGCTCGAAAGCATTTTTGGGGGAGCCTGCACATTTTTAAATCCCAATTCTCTTTTCAGAATTGGCTAGTTATGGGGGAATTCAACACTTTGCTAAATGATTCTGATAAGATTGGGGGTGCCCAGGTTGCAGAAGAGCTGATTTGATCTCATGAATTTCATCAATGATAATGCACTACTGGATTTGGATTTGTGGGGCATCCTATACTTGGTCCAATAGGTGTGTGGTAGATGCTCTCATTCAGGTTAAGCTGGATCGGGCCTTGATTTCACCTGAATGGTTGCAATCTTTCACCTGTTCCCTTTTAGCCCTTACTAGGCTAAGCTCAGATCACTCCTCTATATCCTTGAATTTTGACCTATTGGATCGTAAACAGTCGTTCCCATTCAGATTTGAAAAGATGTGGACTAGCCACCCGAAGTTATGTTCCATAATTACTGGCTAGTGAAATATTAATGTTGATGGCTCTGCTATGTATAAAGTTGCTAAGAAGCTTGCTTTTGTTAAGCAAAATTTAATCCAGTGGAATAAATCCTCTTTTGGAGATATTTTCAAGGAGAAATATGAGCTTAAGGCCAAATTGGATGCCTTGCAGTAGAGAATGCAGGCCAACGGGAGTGATCAGTCACTTCTCTAGGAGGAAAGTGCCCTTTTAGCCAGTTTGCACAATATTGTGGCGAAGGAGGAGGAATTTTGGAAGTAGAGGTCTAGATCTATTTGGCTTCGGAGTGGGGATAAAAATACTTATTTCTTCCATCTCTTGACTTTGAAGCATAGAACCTCTAATAGGATTTCCAAAATTGTTATGAACACTCACTCTTTGGAAGAGGATGATGATATTAGATCTGCTGCCCGGTCGTTCTTTGAGGATTTTCTTTCAAAGGATCACCCTCTTGATCCTATTTGCCAGCAGGGCTTTCTTAATGTGATTCCTAACTTGGTGAGGGAGGAGGAGAATATGGGTTTGTTTGGTATTCCTTCTAATGAGGAAATTAAAAAATATGTGTTCTCCTTTGAAGGAAACAAATCTCCTGGGTCAATTGGGTTTTCAATGTTGTTCTTCTAGTCTTTTTGGGATATTATTGCTAAGATGCTATCAATGCTGCTAAAGAGTTTTTGGGTAGTAGGTAGCTTCTTAAGGAATTGAATTCTACGTTTATTGTGCTAATTCCTAAGAAGCCCGGGGCTGCGCAGTTTGGTGATTTCAAGCCCATCAGTTTGTGTAACTCTATTTATAATATTTTTTCTAAAGTCTTGGCTTCTAGACTATAAAGGGTCCTTCCTAGGATTATCTCTCCTCAGAAGAATGGTTTTGTCCTGGGTAGGTAGATTTTGGATTTGGTGCTCTTGGTGCATGATAATATTCACTCTCTAAAGGCTAATAAGAAGCTTGGGCTTATTTTGAAGTTAAATTTGGTGAAAGCCTATGATCGGGTGAACTGGCAGTTTCTTTGCAATATCTTGAAGGTGTTTGGCTTCTCAGATTGGGTTCTACAACTGGTTCGTCAATTAATCTATTCGTCATCCTTTTCAGTGCTGGTGAATGGGTCACCCTCTGCCTTCTTTGGAAGTTCTTGTGGGTTGCGGCAAGGAGATCCTATTTCTGCTTTTCTTTTTATCATCATGGTAGAGTATTTGGGCATATATCTTCTTCAGGTTGTTTCTAATGGGGATTTCAAAGGCCTTTTTCCTTCACCACGTCAGTTTTGTTGTCCGCATCAATAATTTATTGATGATACTGTTATTCTTGTTGAGGCTTCAATTGTTGTGTCCAAATCTATCCATCTTATTCTTCACCAGTACGAGGCGACTTCTGGACAAAAGGTGAGTTTTCCTAAAAGCACTCTCTTCCTTCTTAATACTCTGGAACATCGTTAGTTAAGGATTTCTAGTATTTTTGAATGTGGCATTAGGGATCTTCCCTCAACATACTTAAGGCTTCCTCTTTTCTCTAATGGAGTTTTGGACTCCTTTTGGAATAGCATTATTGACAAGTTTAATTAAAAACTGGCTAGGTGGAAGGGAGCCCTTCTAAGCCAAGCTAGAAAAATTCAAGCAATCAAGTCTACTTTGCAGAATCTTCCAATTTATGCTTTAAGTTTGTTCCAGATTCCAAGGAGGTATTGGGAGAATATTGAGAGTATCTAGAAAATATTTATGTGGTCTGGTGTGGAGGAGAAGAAATGGTTACATTTGTTGTCTTGGGAGGAGGTTTATAGGTCGAAAGCTCAAGTTGGTGTAGGCCTGCGTAAGATGAAAGACTTTAATTCTTCCCTTATTGCTAAACAACTGTGTAATTTTCTTTTGATTGGTAAGGAATGTATTGATATTTACTCTTTGAAGTATTTGAGGGGGTGGATAAGTTTAGAGATCTGTTAAGAGAGGATTTCCCCCCCCCCTCAGGGGTCATTCCTTTGGAATTTCATGTTGAAAGCTCATTCCATTATTGTTTCTAGTTTATGTTGGGTGTTCGGGAATGGTAGGAGAATCTTTTTTTTGGATGATTGGTGGATTGGACATGGTCCTTTGAAGGATGAACCTTGGGCGGCCCCATTCAAAGAATTTTGCATTAGGAAATGGGGCCTTCATGTGTCTGATTACATCTTTGAGGGTAAGTGGATTAAACTTGATTTGGTTAATAGGGATTTGGAACCTCTTTTTCTATTCCTTTCTCTAATTCACATTCCTACTACTTCTCCTGATGACTATGTGGTGTGGAGGTTTGCTCCTAATGGTCATTTCTCGGTGTCTTTAGCCTTCTCTTTTCAGACTTGAATTGTTGGTCCCCCTCCCTTTTGGGGTCGACTATGGAATGCAAAGCTTTTACCTAAAATTAATATATTCTTTTGGCTTCTTTATCAAGATAAGATCGTGACTCTTAATAATCTCGCTCGAAGGGGTATGGCTATGCCAAATAGGTGCTTTTTGTGTAAAGAAGTTGTTGAGTATAGCTATCATCTTTTGGCTAGTTGCAGTTTCACTTGGGATGTGTGGGCCCATATTTTTCAAAGGTGGGATATTTCTTGGGTGTTTCCTGCTTCTATCTCAAAAATATGGTTCCAATGGGTGGCTCCTTCTCAAAATCTGGCTCTCTCGATGCTTTGGTATTTTATCTTATCGCATGTGGCTTGGGGAATGTGGAAGGAACGAAATTACCATGTTTTATGTCAGCTGGAGATCCCTCTTTCAAGGTTGGTGTTTAAAATCTGTGAGGCTATAAAGGAAAATTTTCTATCTAAATGCTCGGTGCTTCCTACCTTTGTTCCTAAGGTTGTTGTTTCAAATTATGATTGGTTGGTGGGGAACCATTGGAACCTCTCTTGTGATATTTCTATTCTGGTGAAGAAGATTAAGGCCTCTAGGGAGGGGGTTCATTGGAGAGCTCCCTCTTAGGGTTGGTTGAAATTTAACTTTGACGATGTTGCTAAGGGGAATCCGGGACCTCCTAGCTATAGGGGAGTGTTACATGATGAGAATGGTAGGTTTGTCTCTGCAGTGGCACTCCCTTTGGGAACTCAAACAAACCACTTTGCAGAGGTGGCAACAACCTATCCTGGCCTTTTATTGGCTAGAGAAGCATGGGTTACTAGACTTTGGTTGAAAGGGGACTCCCTTAATATCATAAATTGTCTCCTAAAGATTTGTCTTCCATCTTGGTCTATAGATCATTTGATTAGTGATGCTATATCTATCATTAATTCTTTTGCTGAGGTGAGAAGTACTCATGTTTTCTGGAAGGCCAACTCACTTGCTAATGGGTTCGCTAGTTTAGGAGTGATGACTCATAAGTATTGGAATACTTATGATTCTATGTCATTTAATCTTCAAAATATCTCTAATTATGACTAGATGTCATCTCAAGGAAGTGGATACAAGGGGAGATAAGTTATATTATTTCATCCTCGGTTGGTTTTTTCACGTTGAGTTCAGTGCATGCTTGTCTAATGCAAAAGAATAAAGAGCAGGTTTTTAGTAGATTGTTGGAGTCCGCCATGGGAGGAGCTCGTTGTAGAGTGGAGCCGAGCTCTTGTGATGAATTATGTGGTAATAAGCCCATCTAGGAGCACTTGGAGAAAGGCGGTGTTTGCCCATATTTGTTGAGGCTTTATGGTTCTAACCCGAAGGTGACGAAGGCTTTTGTGAATGGTTGGAACAAAATGGTTTTGCATTTACAAGGTGTGGAGGTCAACATCACTAACGTTATTGGTCTTCCTTTGAAGGGTAGGAAGTTTTTTAGGGACTGAGCGGAAACTAAGAGGACCTTAGAAAATTTATTTAAAGGCTTAGAGAAGCAGAAGCTAAGGTGCATTGGTAGTGGTGGTTATGCCCGTAAGTCCATTAAACTGCTTTGGAGGGACATTGTTTTGGCGATTATGCAGTTCATCACTCTGGAGGGTAGGTACTCTGTTATCTATGGTTATCATTTTATGTTACTTTATCACTTCCACCATAACAATTTGGTTTTGTTTCCATTCTACTTGCTGGTATCCATGGAAACCAGTATTAAGGATCATAGAAAGAACCCCAGGAAGGCTATTCTCCATGAAGGCCTCATGAATATTATAATTGATCATATTAAATTGAAGGTTTTACTTGCATTTCTAAGCTCTCTGCTTGTAAAAAGGGAGGTAGTAATAATAGGTATGAAAATAGCGAGTCAACGAATGAGTGGGAAGGGGACTTTGAGGAAGAAGACTTTGTTTATGATGAATCTTCAAAGGATGAGGGTGAGTGTCAATGATTCTGAGGACTCAAAATCATGGTCTAAGGGTTATGAATGAAATGTTGATATGAGGGAGGCCATTGTTTCTTTGGTGAAGAAAAATTTGAAGGGAAAAAAAGGTGCCCCAAGAAGGGAAAGCATGTTGCCAAGCAAGGTGTGGATGAGTTGAAAGGTTTGGAGGATCCACCTATTCTTGTTGCTAAAGGGGTTTAGGGTGATGTTAATGAGGGTAATAAGCAACCGATGACAAATATTGGGCAGGACGATGAGGGTTTCATGAATTCCAAGGTGGTTGGTCCCACCGAGGATGATTTTGAGTCTCCTGTTGGTAATAATGGTGAGTAGGTTAAGAAGATTCAAGTTAATACAAACCCGGCTTAAAATTTTGGCTAATCTGGTTGAAATCCCTAACAAGCACCAAGTGAAAGTGGAGGTAATTAAAGTTGAAGACTCCCCTGTAGAGGAGGATTTAGAGGGCAAAGATGGGGTTTGGGGGGAACCCATTGAGAATGTTGATATTCTTACTGCTGAGCTGGTCAATTGGGATGTGATTAATATGGACTTGTTTTGTAGAATGGCAGAGGATGGTACTCGTAACTTGCTCTCTCTTGTGAAATGGATTTTCTCAGAAGTGAAGGAGCTTAATACCAAGCTTAAAAATTGGCAAGATGTTTGTGTGGCATTACTAAACTGCAACCAAAAGGAATGGATGGCGAAAGGTAAGGTCAAGACCATGAATGCTATTCTTGATAAGCTTGTTGTGGATGCTGAAAAACTTGGTAAAATCCATGAGGATAGGTTTACTTCTTTGGAAATTGTTGTTCAAAGGATCAACGAGGAGCGATTAGTGAGTATGAAGGAAAGAATGTGCAAGATCAATAATGATTTGCAAACTGTGGTTCGTATTAGTGACCAGTCTTTGAAAACTAGTGCTAAGGGCTTGTTGGTTTTGAATGACAAATCCATTAAGTGGACTAGTCAATCTTTGGATTTGGGTGAACATGAGGCAGCCATTGATGAGGTTAACCGTATGCACCTGGAGGATAAGAATGAGGATTTTGGTCCTGGTGAGGAGAATAATTTGGAGGTTGGTCTCTACCTACGAACGAGGAGCAAGAATAAGAAAAGGGTAGCCATTTTGTTTCAGGATCTTCAAGATGTGGTCGAGATGTAGGAAAGGGTCATTGTTGATAATATGGACTCGACCAAAGTGCTTGATAATATGCTATTGTTTTTTGCTTTTGTTTTTGGTTGTTCAACCTTTGTGCTGATGTTTTGTTGTGGGATTGCTGACGGGTTTTCTGGCTTTATCTTTTGTTAGCATTTTTGAACTTTTTAGGCTATGGGTGTTACTATTTCTTTCTTTTTTTGCAGATTTCCTCCATTGTAAGGGTTTCAAGGCCTCTTCAAAACCCGTTTTTCCTAGTAAAAAACATTAAAAAAACTAATATTTGGTAGTCTAAATGTTATTATATTTTTGGGTTGATGTGTGTCATTTGGTTAGCACCTATCTATAGTCAGAAATTTGTAATTAAATTTTATCATGCAATTAGTAAATATTTACAATATATTATCCTCAAACTCTACAAATCTAAAAAAAATTGTTATATGATTTTATCTTTCTAATTTAACTATGATCTTCTCAAAAAAGTATGATCCTACATAGAATATTTGATCATGTATGTGTTTAGTTATCACCTTGAATTTTTTATATTGTGAGTCAAGGAAGTGTTTATAAACACCTTTAAGGAACTTTCTATTCTAGGGTGTGGAGGTACTATATCTTCCCCTCATACCTTGGTCAAATCCCTTTGTAATTTTTTTCATAATGAGCAATAAAAAATGAAAGGATGTCAAATAGATGGTTTTGAGCATAGAGATATTCCTAATTTGAGAATGCCTACTAACTACTCTTTGATCCTCTAAATATTGTTATATATGTGAATGATTTTTAGGTTGATGTGTGTGATCGTGTTGTGATCTATCTATAGTTGCATCTCTATAATTGAATCTTGTCATGCAATTGTTAGATATTTACAATTAAATGTGTCCTCAAGCACTAAAAAAAAACTATAAAATAATTATTATTATAATATTTTCTTCCTAAAAATATAATCTTATCCAAAAGTATGATCCTACCTAGAATGTTTGATCATGTAAATGTATTGATTACCTTGAATTTTGTTAAATAGTGAGTTAAGATAGTGTTTATAAACACCTTTGAGGAATTTTCTATGCTAGGGTGCAGAGGTATTATAAATTCCCCTTACATCTCAGTCAAGTCCCTTTACAATTGTTTTCACAATGAATAATGATAAAATAAAAGGATATTGAATGGATGATGCATTTTACAAAGATATGCCTAATTTGAGAATGCTCTAAATACATTATTATATGTGAATGATGTCTATATTGATGTGGGTGACTTCATTGTGATCTAGATCTATAGTTGCACCTTTGTAATTAATTTTTTCATACAATCGATAGATCCTTGCAAATAATTTTATCCTCTATCTCTAGAAATTAACTAGAAACAATTGTTTTTATGCTTTTTTCTTCCTAAAACTATTTTTTTATCTAAAAAGTATGTTCCTCTCTAGAATGTGTGATTATTTTTAAGTTTATTACTTACATCTTTATTTTTATCCTTTTTCTTCTAAAGTTATATGGTGAGTCAAGGTAGTGATTTTGAACAAATCTAAGGCACTTACTATGCTCAGGTGTGAAGGTACTAGAGCTTCCCCTTACACCTTGGTCAAGTCCCTTTGCAATTGTTTGCATGACGAGTATGAAAAATAAAATGATGCTGAACAAATGATATCTAGTGTGCAAAGGTATTCCTAATTTTAGAATGCTCGTTGACTAATCTTTGGTGCTTAAAATGTTCTTATATGTGAATTATGTTCTAAGATCAATTGATATTTTAATGTTCCCTAAGATTTTTATTTAAAATATCATTTAATGTTCCCTAAAATTTTATCTAAAAAATTAATCCTACATGTGTTCAAATTAAAATTTTCATACTTAAGTCAGTGAATAATGGTCATATTTTAGATTGGGCTGGATTTGAGAACATAAAATTGAGTAGTAATCAAGTTAGATGGAATATAACTTGTTTTTTCTAGGGGTTAAAATCACAATAGTGCAATGATGTTTGAATAGGAAAAATGATATGGTCAAAATTATATATCTAGACCAATAAAGATAAACGAGCTAAAGGAAAAAAGTAAAATTAAAGTTATATCAAAATATATATTTTAATTCAAATTAGAAATCTAGAAAATATATTTATTATCCTGAGAGATATAATCTATAGTGGAAGCAAGGGTTGAAATGTAATGGTGTGAATGTGTTAATAAAAACTATTAAATAGCCAACATACTAAAATAATAAAAAATACAAAACAAATAAAATGTATGGTTCATAATGCTCAACATTATACATACATACACATACATATATAATAAAAATAATAATGATGTATCTTGTATTTGTATATATGATTGTTTTTATTTAGTTATAACGAATAAAATAATTTTAATGAAATAATTGTATATTTTAATAAATAAAACAAAAATGATTATGCACTTTAATATAAAAAATAGATATTATTTATGACTAAATATTTTAAAATAATATATGACTAAATATTATTGTAATTTGTTTTATGTTTTAGATAACCCATAATAAAAATATTTATTTTATCTAAAGTTAAAATGTAAAAGAATATTGAAAGATAAAAGAAAATAATAAATTATTAAAACATTTAAAATGAACTATAATTAACACTTCATCCCTTCTTATACCCTGAGTTTGCAACAATGAACATAGATTATTTCTCTTCAAAATCTATACTATAGAGCTTAGATTTTGATTTTCTATAATAAAAGTTGGCTGAAATTTAGGGAATTAAAGTATTGATAAAAAATAGATAAAATAATATTTAAAAATATATGAGATCTAGAATAAAGATGGTTTCATCAATAAATAATATATTATATTAATTATTTAAAGAATGTTATTAGTGTTTAATTATGAAGTTGGTGATTAAATGAGAGAAGAGTAGATGATTGTGATACATTGTATTATTTTTGTAATGGTAATTTGTATAAACTAATATATAATACATCTATCTAAAAGATGTTGAGAGATACCAATCTTTTAGGCATCTATCTATCTTAAATAAAATATAATATTTGATTGGGGTCCCTCTATTTATTTTACAATCAAAGACTTATCTTGTCACATGCAACGCCAATGGTAGATTCTATATGCAAAAAGTGGAGAACAAGTGGGTGGAACATGGTTCACATCGTGGACACTAATTTTCTTGCATGAGATTACAAATTTGCCTTATCTACCTAACAATTCTCACAAATTGTAGAATTTGCAAGAACTAATTTATAAAAAATAATTATATAACTTTGAAGATTAGTTCTAAAAATTAATTTATAATATAAATATTTTAAATATTTATTATTTTAACCTAACTTATTCTTAAAGGACTTGAATTTTGAGAGAAGCATCTAGAGTTCTAAACTAACCAACAATTAATCCATATGACACTTGATCTCCAAAAAATATGAAGAGAACAATCTAATAGTATGAGCTAATAATTCCTCAAGAGAAAAACCCTTTTTTTTTTTCTAAATATGTGAAGATGTGGTCCTAATCTTGTACTTGTTATTAGATCCTCAAGCAAGGATGACATGAAGGCTCCTCAATCAACTAGTGAAGAATGAAAGTCTCAATGAAGAAATGTTTGCCATGAATTCTTGTATGCCCTATTCATGGCTCTCTATTTCTCTTAGTGTTTATTAGATAGATGTATTTAAGATATCTATACTAGTCTATATCATATTTTTAAAAAGGTGGATAGAATAGAACCACAACTTAAATTTCATGCAAGGCAAAAAAGTTAATAACGACAATATCAAGTTTTCAAATATGGATATGTTGCAAATATGGAAAAAACATAAACAACAAGGCTTAAATTTAATGATGTTATGACTACACTCAAACATTATTTTTTATTAAATACAATAATTGTTTTTTCTTTATGGAGGGTTTTTATTTCAAACCCATATTCGTTTTAGCTACCCGATACAGGAGCACATGCAATGGGCTGAAAACTCTTTGACTAAGAGTCAAGGACTGAGGGGTATCCATTTCGAACATTATATCATAAGAAAAGATAAATTTTGGACAACCTATCAAAATCTATATATAATTATTTTGATATATATTTAATTTATATATAATTTCATTTATAATAAGATATATATTTAGTGTTTGAAAAATAACTTCAAGTGAACAATCCATCATTAAAAATGTTACACACAAAGATCAACCATCAAATTTTAGTCTCGATCAAGAATAATAAACCCATTAACAAATGAATCCCAAACTTAAAAAGTAAATTAAAAAATATTTAAAAATTCTCACTCTAATTAAATTTTTATTAATAGAATGGCCCAAAATCAACTAAAAGAAAAAGTTAAAACTGATAGATGTCCCACAGCCAACACTAAAATTGACAGGCTGTGGACTGTACTGAACGACAATGACCGTGTACTACAGATATACAATTCTTTTTAAATTTGATATTGACGGGTAATAATAATTTCAATGATTTCACAGGCAATTATATTTCACTGTGTTAAATTTGACGGGCAAAGATAAGATGTTAAAATTCTTTGTGTGGGGCCCGCAACCTGAATTACCGATCCGTAAAAGCAGATTATGCTTTGCTATAATAATGCGCGCCGCATGCGTACCACGCAATTGGTGGTGACGTGGACGTCTGTTTTGTCGCCACGCGAATAAAAGAAAGTGTTTTGACACATGTACTGTCACAAAAGTGGAGATGACGTGGCATATGAGTAGGGCCAATGTTATTTGATCAAACGAGCCAATGACAATTGGGTACATTGCTTTATATGGTGGTGGTCAAAGATAGTTTTGGGTTTTGTCGTCTAGTACTATAAGGACACTTTTGTAGGGGTGTCCCACTAATTGGACAAATATTCCCACTTTAGACAAAAATGTCCCCATGCTCTCCACACTTATCTTTTCCATTGCCACTTGGAGGGAAGATGGGAGTCCACTTTGTACCACTATGGTCCCCAACAAATTATTTTTTAAAAGTATGATGCAATTCTAATGTTCCTTGTCGTTATGTTCTTAGTGCATATAGTCCCAAAATTAAATTCAAAATATTTATAAAGGTCTCATGGAAACCACCACCTTTAGGTTAAAGTAAATAAAAATTAATTTAAATATATTTATGGTTTTATGGGTTTGGTGAGTTAAGAGTTGTTGGATTATGCAAGTATGTAAGGATTTTGCCTAACTTTAGATTGGCAAAATTAAAATTCGATGTAGTATCGAGAATCTTAGAAAATTAGGGAGAGGTTACATTGTGTGGAAAGAACAAGGAAAATTACTTTATATAGAATTAAAGCAATTAGTAAATGGATCAAACAATGAGGTAAAAATCCAAGTCTTTTTGTTTGGATTGTATGTATGTAACCAATTTGGAATTAGTTAGATTCAAGTTGAAGGGATTTGCAAGTTATTGTTAATGCAATACGAAAAAAAGATTGTCTAATTGGAAGTTGACAAACACATTATAGATCATCTAGCCAATCTTACATACATTATTAGGCTATTTAATACATGTTTATAGAGAAGCCAACTGCAACACAAACTTCCTAGCTAACTACATAATTGATAAAGAACCAAAGTGTATCATAAGCTCTAATGTATATTCATGGGAAGGATTTATAATTGTTTTTGAGAACAATCATTTGGAGGTGGATGTAGAGATAATCAATAATGACAAGGCATCCAAGCATTTATCATTGCATACAATGGTAGTTACCACATTAATAATGAAGAAGGGAAATTATGTTTTAGGGAGGTGAAAGATCGAGGAATAATTGCAAGTGATGCACATAGACACGTGCAAAGTTTTATAAAAATAATCAACCCATAAAATCTCCATTCAAGATGTTCTCATCTTTTCTTTTTCCCTTTGCTTTATTTAAGTATGGAAACCAACATTTTCCTTGTCTCTTCCTACTGCTAAATGGCATTCCTTGGGATTTCAAAGTTGAGACTTAAGAAAATATTTAAACTAAAAATTGAGATCACTATCATCACCATTTAATGGTTGTTGGGTGACAAATTCTTACTGGTTAACCATCTAGGTATAGAGTAAATATAGATGTGACACCAATGTTCATGAGAGTGATATTAGATCTAGAAGAGGACAAAGAGATTATCATGATAATGACCTCTCAACTAGTTAAGAAGGATCTTCTAGGTAGGTTACACTTGATTCTACAAGAGTTGGTGATTGGAGTTGGGTTCCATCTAATAAATGGCCCTATGTTCTTACATAAAGGGTAGGTTACAAGGCCATGATGGTTACATTCATCATTGAAACATCTACATGAAAGCAATTGAGCTCCTTAAACTCGTGTTCAGGACCATTTCCATGGAATGTTGATCTTATGCATGGATTGAGGAGTTTGTTGAGGATGAAGGTGGACACTTATAGCACAATAATAACACTACTCATAACTCTCTTTTTTCAAAAAAAGTACATGTATTAATATTTCATATAAGGAATTTTGTAATATTTAAGCTCTCTAGATCATGTAGTAGGACATGATATATACTTATAAAGAAGATGAGACTATTGCTCATCCAAAAACACAATCTTGTAATATTTTTCTTTTTAATATAAAGAATGCAATCCCTAAAACTATAATTCATTGATAAAAAATAATAGTTTAAATATACGAATTAGGACTAATAAATAAAATAAATAAATATATAATATATATATTTTAAATAAATGAATAAATATTAATATAATATAATTATAATTAATTACTAATTTATATAAAAAATATTTTCATTATATGAAATAACTAAAATTAAATTAATTCTATTATTTACAAGGAAAACATAAAACATGATGTAGAAGATATAATTTAACTATAGATAGAGAGACTATTTTGACAACTATCAAATTTGAGTTAAAAAGTTTTATAAACATACTCATGTCATTACAATCTATTCTTTGTTGTTATTATAATCTCAAAGAAAAAATGGAAATTATATCAAATTAAATACATGCACATTTATCTCTAAATTTGATGAAGATGTCATTGTGCTAATGTTCTACGAACCCATTCACCATGGTGCTATAATTTTAGAATATTTTAGATGACTACCATTGATCCTTGAATCTAGTTGTGTATTGTATGAGTTCACTTCTATGGGTGGGACCCTAAACCTAATGTGTAGATTTAAACTTGTAACTCAAAATTTTGATTTGACACAAGTTTTTTATTTGGAAATTATTTTCATATGTATCTATGTTTGAATATTCATAAGGATTGACTATGTTTATAAACATTTTTAGATATTTGTTGAATTGCAAGGGTCATGTTCTCCTCAATCAATCCATAGATGGATCAATTTAATGATGAGGGGTTGAGAATAATAAGAAAAAATGTAATATGACCATATTATGATGATGTAATACTAATATAATTTATTATATCTATTTACAATTGAATTCTAGATGCGCTCAATCCTTAGATCTTATCTTAAGCTTTTAAATTAGGGTTAGTCTTTAAATACACCACACTAGTATGTAATTTGAATTAAGTTGCACTTTAGTTAGCTTATAGTGTAGTGCCCCTCAGTTTGCATTTCATTTCTAATAGCTACTTGATATATTTGGACATTATGATGCATTATTCGATTTTAGACACAATACTATGATGATAGTTGATACTGTTTTATCACTGATGATTATGTTTATGCCATGCTTAATAGATTAGTTTGATTGATTTTGTGTGGGTTATTATTGCTATGAGCATTATGTGACTATTGGATGTATGTTATTATCATGATTTGATATCTGATTATCATGCATTGATGTAGTCTGGTGAAGGGGAACAGTGTCACATCCCTCACTTGCAAGTGCCCTGCGACGCTACGATTCTCCCTTCATGGTGTGTTTGACTATTTGTCTATGTACATGTTCGACTATGTGGTTTGCTGCAGGTTGTAGGTATCGGGCATGGACTCCACCTGATTTTCCAGGTTTGAGTGTGCATTCATCCCAATGGACATAGTTGAAATGGAGATATCATCGGGTCCCCTACATTAAATCATCGTCCTTGACAAGGATGTGTATCCGTTCGTCTTACCCTGTCAGTGTGGTCAGTTTGAGTTGGTATGTCCGTGTCGTTGTGTTTTGCCTTCCATTTTGATTCGAGGTCAAGTATTGCTTGGTGTTCAATTCATTTGAGTTATTTGTTTGATTAATGCTTTGATTGATTTTATATGTCAAAATAAATGCTTATTACAGATAAAAGATAATTGATAATTTAAATAAATGTTTAAATACAATTGTGGCTTGATAAATTAAAATTATGATTTAATAAAGAAATATTAAAATAAATGAATTGTGCAAACAAAATTGAAATGAAGAATTAAATTAGTAAATTAATATTTTAATTGCTTGATTTAGCGTGTGCAAATATTAAGTATGGTAAATGATAAAAGAAAAGAAAAGAAAATAATTAATTTCAAGAGTGCATGGAGTAATGGGCAATAAAGGATAGTAAATAAATTAGTTGGGGATAACAAAAAGAGAATTTTTTTTGGGTTATTTTAAAAACTAATCTTGGAGCTTTACCGTGAATAATATTTCCTATTCTTAGAGTTTTATTTTTATTTTTGGAAGTTTGATTCTGGAATTTGGGAGGCTTTGAATTTGGAACTGGCAGTGTTCGTTAAGATTTGGGAAGCGTGTTGAAGCTACAATCTGGAAGTGGTGAGCTCTGCAATACAACTACCTCTGTCAAGTAGGAAAATCCAGGTTCCCTTGCTAACCTCAATTTTAAATCTAAAGAAAATAAAATGTAGTGATTGTGTTTCTTTTGAAAATTAAACAAACTCCAGTTTAAATTTGGGTGTGTGATTTGTCATGTTTGTATATCGATTTGCATTAAATAATTTTGTAGTCCTTTCAAGAAACCAAAATTATTTCTCAAATTTTGGCTTGTGAATTTTACCCTGCCTCTATTACTCAAGAACTCATGTTGAGCCTTGTTTTAGTTGCAACTAGTTCTTCCCTAGCTTATTCTTGTTCATCACCCTTCATGGCATATGAGTAGGGCCAATGTTATTTGATCAAACGAACCAATGACAATTGGGTACATTGCTTTATATGGTGGTGGTCACAGATAGTTTTGGGTTTTGTCGTCTAGTACTATAAGGACACTTTTGTAGGGGTGTCCCACTAATTGGACAAATATTCCCACTTTAGACAAAAATGTCCCCATGCTCTCCACACTTATCTTTTCCATTGCCACTTGGAGGGAAGATGGGAGTCCACTTTGTACCACTATGGTCCCCAACAAATTATTTTTTAAAAGTATGATGCAATTCTAATGTTCCTTGTCGTTATGTTCTTAGTGCATATAGTCCCAAAATTAAATTCAAAATATTTATAAAGGTCTCATGGAAACCACCACCTTTAGGTTAAAGTAAATAAAAATTAATTTAAATATATTTATGGTTTTATGGGTTTGGTGAGTTAAGAGTTGTTGGATTATGCAAGTATGTAAGGATTTTGCCTAACTTTAGATTGGCAAAATTAAAATTCGATGTAGTATCGAGAATCTTAGAAAATTAGGGAGAGGTTACATTGTGTGGAAAGAACAAGGAAAATTACTTTATATAGAATTAAAGCAATTAGTAAATGGATCAAACAATGAGGTAAAAATCCAAGTCTTTTTGTTTGGATTGTATGTATGTAACCAATTTGGAATTAGTTAGATTCAAGTTGAAGGGATTTGCAAGTTATTGTTAATGCAATACGAAAAAAAGATTGTCTAATTGGAAGTTGACAAACACATTATAGATCATCTAGCCAATCTTACATACATTATTAGGCTATTTAATACATGTTTATAGAGAAGCCAACTGCAACACAAACTTCCTAGCTAACTACATAATTGATAAAGAACCAAAGTGTATCATAAGCTCTAATGTATATTCATGGGAAGGATTTATAATTGTTTTTGAGAACAATCATTTGGAGGTGGATGTAGAGATAATCAATAATGACAAGGCATCCAAGCATTTATCATTGCATACAATGGTAGTTACCACATTAATAATGAAGAAGGGAAATTATGTTTTAGGGAGGTGAAAGATCGAGGAATAATTGCAAGTGATGCACATAGACACGTGCAAAGTTTTATAAAAATAATCAACCCATAAAATCTCCATTCAAGATGTTCTCATCTTTTCTTTTTCCCTTTGCTTTATTTAAGTATGGAAACCAACATTTTCCTTGTCTCTTCCTACTGCTAAATGGCATTCCTTGGGATTTCAAAGTTGAGACTTAAGAAAATATTTAAACTAAAAATTGAGATCACTATCATCACCATTTAATGGTTGTTGGGTGACAAATTCTTACTGGTTAACCATCTAGGTATAGAGTAAATATAGATGTGACACCAATGTTCATGAGAGTGATATTAGATCTAGAAGAGGACAAAGAGATTATCATGATAATGACCTCTCAACTAGTTAAGAAGGATCTTCTAGGTAGGTTACACTTGATTCTACAAGAGTTGGTGATTGGAGTTGGGTTCCATCTAATAAATGGCCCTATGTTCTTACATAAAGGGTAGGTTACAAGGCCATGATGGTTACATTCATCATTGAAACATCTACATGAAAGCAATTGAGCTCCTTAAACTCGTGTTCAGGACCATTTCCATGGAATGTTGATCTTATGCATGGATTGAGGAGTTTGTTGAGGATGAAGGTGGACACTTATAGCACAATAATAACACTACTCATAACTCTCTTTTTTCAAAAAAAGTACATGTATTAATATTTCATATAAGGAATTTTGTAATATTTAAGCTCTCTAGATCATGTAGTAGGACATGATATATACTTATAAAGAAGATGAGACTATTGCTCATCCAAAAACACAATCTTGTAATATTTTTCTTTTTAATATAAAGAATGCAATCCCTAAAACTATAATTCATTGATAAAAAATAATAGTTTAAATATACGAATTAGGACTAATAAATAAAATAAATAAATATATAATATATATATTTTAAATAAATGAATAAATATTAATATAATATAATTATAATTAATTACTAATTTATATAAAAAATATTTTCATTATATGAAATAACTAAAATTAAATTAATTCTATTATTTACAAGGAAAACATAAAACATGATGTAGAAGATATAATTTAACTATAGATAGAGAGACTATTTTGACAACTATCAAATTTGAGTTAAAAAGTTTTATAAACATACTCATGTCATTACAATCTATTCTTTGTTGTTATTATAATCTCAAAGAAAAAATGGAAATTATATCAAATTAAATACATGCACATTTATCTCTAAATTTGATGAAGATGTCATTGTGCTAATGTTCTACGAACCCATTCACCATGGTGCTATAATTTTAGAATATTTTAGATGACTACCATTGATCCTTGAATCTAGTTGTGTATTGTATGAGTTCACTTCTATGGGTGGGACCCTAAACCTAATGTGTAGATTTAAACTTGTAACTCAAAATTTTGATTTGACACAAGTTTTTTATTTGGAAATTATTTTCATATGTATCTATGTTTGAATATTCATAAGGATTGACTATGTTTATAAACATTTTTAGATATTTGTTGAATTGCAAGGGTCATGTTCTCCTCAATCAATCCATAGATGGATCAATTTAATGATGAGGGGTTGAGAATAATAAGAAAACATGTAATATGACCATATTATGATGATGAAATACTAATATAATTTATTATATCTATTTACAATTGAATTCTAGATGTGCTCAATCCTTAGATCTTATCTTAAGCTTTTAAATTAGGGTTAGTCTTTAAATACACCACACTAGTATGTAATTTGAATTAAGTTGCACTTTCGTTAGCTTATAGTGTAGTGCACCTCAGTTTGCATTTCATTTTTGACAACTACTTGATATATTTGGACATTATGATGCATTATTCAATTTTGGACTTAGTACTGTGATGGAAGTTGATACTATTTTATCACTGATGATTATGTTTATGCCATGCTTAATAGATCAGTTCAATTGATTTTGTGTGGGTTATTATTGCTATGAGAATTATGTGACTATTGGATGTATGTTATTATCATGATTTGATATTTGATTATCGTGCATTGATGTAGTCTGGTGAAGGGGAACAATGTCGCACCTCTTGCTTGGGAGTGCCCTATGACACTGCGATTTTCCCTTCATGGTGTGTTTGACTGTTTGTCTATGTACATGTTCGACTATGTGGTTTGCTACAGGTTGTAGGTACCAGGAATGGACTCCACCTGATTTTCCAGGTTTGAGCGTGCATTCATCCCAATGGAGATAGTTGAATTGGAGATAAGATCGAGTCCCCTACATTGAACCATCATCCTTGATAGGATGAGTATCCATTCGTCTTACCTTGTCAATGTGGTCAGTTCGAGTTGGTCTGTCTGTGTCATTATGTTTTGCCTTCCATTTTGCTTCGAGGTCAAGTATTGCTTGGTGTTCAGTTCATTTGAGTTATTTGTTTGATTAATGCTTTGATTGATTTTATATATCAAAATAAACGATTATTATAGATAAAAGATAATTGATAATTTAAATAAATGTTTAAATACAATTGTGGCTTGATAAATTAAAATTATGATTTAATAAAGAAATACTAAAATAAGTAAATTGTGCAAACAAAATTTAAATGAAGAATTAAACTAGTAAATTAATATTTTAATTGCTTGATTTAGCGTGTGCAAATATTAAGTATGGTAAATGATAAAAGAAAAGAAAAGAAAAGAATTAATTTCAAGAGTGCATGGAGTAACGGGCAATAAAGGATAGTAAATAAATTAGTTGGGGATAACAAAAAAAAGTGGTTTTTTGGGTTATTTATAAAAACTAATCTTGGAGCTCTACCGTGAATATTTTTTCCTGTTCTTGGAGTTTTTTGGTTTTTGGAAGTTTGATTCTGGAATTTGGGAGGCTTTGAATTTGGAATTGGTAGTGTTCGTTAAGATCTTGGAAGTGTGTTGAAGCTGCAATTTGGAAGTGGTGAGCTTTGCAATACAACTACCTCTGTCAAGCAGGAAAATCCAGGTTCCCTTGCTAACCTCAATTTTAAATCTAAAGAAAATAAAATGTAGTGATTGTGTTTCTTTTGAAAATTAAACAAACTCCGGTTTAAATTTGGGTGTGTGATTTATATTGTTTGTATATTGATTTGCATTAAATAATTTTGTAGTCCTTTCAAGAAACCCAAATTGTTTCTCAAATTTTGGCTTGTGAAGTTTACCCCGCCTCTATTACTCAAGAATTCATGTCGAGCCTTGTTTTAGCTGCGACTAGTTCTTTCCTAGCTTATTCTTGTTCGTCACTCTTCATGGAATTTTTCAATATCCTTGAGTTTCTGATAGGCATGAACCAAATGAAATACTTTTTTTGTTTAAAGAAAAAGTGGCAAGCCACTATATTATATATATAAATAAATTTACAAAACCTGGTTCGATGAGCATACCGGCAGGAGAGAATTAGGAAGAAAACCTCCAATTATAGCTCGAATAGATTACAAAAAAGAACTTACATTCTAGACCATTTACATATTGGTCCTTTTACAATATTTACGAAGAGGTTAAAGCTTAATTAGCCAAAATCTTCCACCTGATGTTATGATGGGTGGACATCGTTAACCAACATTTACAGATATATACCCATAATCCAAAATATTCACTACATCCGCTTAATCTTTAAACATCAAAACATGGTTTTTACCATTTGACTTTGATTTCTACATAATTATGCTTAACCCACAATTTGATCAAAAAAATTTCATTCGAATACCTAGACATGTCAATAAACCAACACCACAAAACCCATTTTCTTTTTATTATTCTTCCATCTGCATAATTTCCAGCGAGTTCTCTCCTTCTTCTCCATTACCCTCATTGAGAGCAATATTCATATCTGGAACAACTCTAGTGGCAACCCGACTGTGATAATTGACTCCTTGATTTTGAGCCAGTGACATGTTGTGAAGAAAATTCTGAGCGACACCTTGTGAAGCCAAATGTGCACTGCCTGGCTATCGCTGAATAAAAGGAGCTACATGATAACAATTATGGTGAAGCAATAAAGAGGTATAACAATATTTTTCTCTAAAACACTTAGACATTTCCCTTCCCAAATGGTGACTATATCTTGATAAAGCTTTGTTAAGATGACTTGGGTTAGAGAACTCTAGAGACTACTTGAGAGCATCATAGACATTAACAAAAGGTTTGTTGTGAGGTAAGAAGTATGGAGGAAAAATACCACCCACATAGCCCTCTCCCATAGCAAATATATTTTTGAGCATAGACAAGAAGGGCATCGTTATGTAAGAAGATATCATTTACCATTTTTTCTGCAATGACAATCACAGAGTCTAGACATTGTAATATGTCCATTAGATTAGATATGAAAATTGACAGGATATTTGATGGAAATAACAATCTTTTGGACTTAGGATGAAGAAATTTCATCCCAATGACACACTTGAGACACCTATAATCACAAGGACACTGAAAATTGAAGACTATTTGTAGGTGTGTCTCCTCTAACCTACCTGAAAACGGAGTCTCCCACCTTTGCACTGGAAACCACACTCTAAAGTTTTTTGGTCGATAATCCATCACTGTTGTAGACCTTAGACCAAAACAACATTAAGCTCTATAGAAAATAAATAAAATTACTGTTGCCCACAATCATTTTTTTTGGTCACATAAATAGAGGAAACTTTTTCCATACACCATAAACTCTAATGATAGCTGGCTTAAAGTTTAGACTACTCGATACTTAGCATAATAATTTTCAAAATGACATTTAACACATGCTTTATCAACCTTCCGCATCTCTAAAGAATTTTATCTTTTAATGCATAAGATGCTATACGTACTGATAGCTGTGAAAGCATACTAAGTAATTATCAAATCAATACACCTATACACAAACATAAAAATTAGCTCTTTCACAGAGGAAAAAATGTTTAATCCAAACATACCACACTTCAGAGTTGGAAACTCAAGTTTATTTTGACATGTACTAAAGAGTACGAGAAGAATGAACCACACTGATGTATTATTACACGAGCTGCAAGGAAATCCTTGCTGACATCACCATGTAATAAAAAACATGACGTTATTTGATTCCAAATTATGCTAATCAGATTTCCCAAAATTTGTGTACCCACAAACCTGTGTGGAACATTAACATAAATTCATATTTAATACTTTGACAAGACAAGCTTTCCACATCATTTAAACTATTAGCTCATATATATGTCGAGCTTCTGATTTGAACACAAATGAAATGAACACTATGCTACATTCCCCACTTTTTTATAAATTTGGTAAATAAAATAACACACATGTAATTTCCAATTACACATGTGTTGGTAGATCAACAAGTATTTTGTCATGATATCATAAACAATATTATTTTGTAATTAATATTTTCCCATGTGTTGAAAGTAGCACACTTGTAGTTATCAAATATGTGTACATTGCCAGTTTACCAAGAATTTATATTTCAAGGATCTAACCAGTACATAGCACACCTGGGTGGGTGCATGGAAATGGGTAGCAATTTCGTGGACACCCTAAAAAAAAAAGAGTTGAAAACCATAACGCAAGCGCATTATAACGCGCTCGCGTTATGTCTCTGTTAAACCTAGGCAAGGTCTCGGTGGCTACAACTACAAAGAAATAATGTGAACGCGTTATAACGCGCTCGTGTTATCAACTGTTAAAAGCAAAAAAAAAAATGCAAATCTCTCATTTGCATTTCGACTGGTTTTTTTGTTGCACCCATGACCAAAAACCCCAGAATATCATGCTCGCATTCTAGGAGGAGAATTTCTTCACCAAGAATCCCTATTTATTCACAATGACGGTGCCACGATGAGGAGGAGCTATAAGAGGTAAGGATTCTATGGTTTTTGTTTTGAATTTGTTAGTTTTAGGTTGAATTTGATATCTATTTGTTTGAATTTTTAGGAGATGCAAATCAACCTGCAAACCCTCAAAATCCTCAACAGGAAGACCAACCAAATCCTCAAGATCAAAATCAACCACAACATCAACCTCCTCCACCAATCACTCAACCCCCTCCTGACACTCAACAAAATTTAATGAGTGAAATTGAGAACAACAAAAAAAAATTGAGGATTTGATCAATAGGTTGAGTGATCCAAATGGTTCAACCACAGAAAGAATGACCCTAGAAAATTCATTGAAAGATATGGTAACAAACGTAGATTCAATTAGCAAACAAATAACTAGATGGGAAGATAGGAGGTAGACAGCTAGGGACTATTATGCAAATAAACTATCATACAAGGATGTGAAAGCTTTAAAAATTACAAAAGGTGATTTGTGCTCCTTATTCACCGACCCACGCACTAACCAAAATCTTACCCTCAATGCAAAGAGGTTTCCTATCCATTGGTGCCACCACCAACAGATGAAGGACCAGTTTTATGATAGGTGGTACATGGTCTTCGATTACCCACCGTGCAACAATTGCAAGGTCCCACAATATTTTGTTAGGAAACTATACAATGATTTCATATTGAACAAAATCCCAAATTATTTTGATATGAGGGATTTTCAAGGGAGAGGTGGGGGGTCAGCTCAGGATAGACCTGGTGTACAGCCGGATCCTACGCGGCAAGGTAGACGAGCTATCGCTAGGCCACCTCATGAGCACGTTGTTATGCCTTCCGTCGTTAAGGAAAGTGCTGACGTAGAGACATTGCAGGCAATCAACACTTTGACCCAGAGTGTCATCCATCATACTAGCCCTATTCTATAGTGCCATCTAGGGGAGTCTTCTAGTGGTGGCCTTCGAACACATGTGTGTAAATCTTTCGGGGCTACTTGTTCACATGACCCCACCGACCCTCAGGAGACTGGTACGCAGGATCCATCTGCAGCTAGGGAGATGGAGAGGGCAGCTGACATTTTGCATGAGGCATATGGCATTGATAGTCAAGTAAAAGTTAGTGCATGTGTTCATTGAATTTAATTTATTGAATTTTGATTTTGAAATGCAAGATTAACTAAAAATGTTTTATGATTTTAATAAAATTGCAAGGTCATAGTGTTGAGACTGGATACACCACCCTCCCACCAACCTATTTTTGCAGTACACCTATCACTAGGGTATGTAACTAGTAAACAATTATAAGTTTATTGCATATTAATGGAATTGTTTTACGAATGGTAATTTAATATGCAATTTTGGATGTTGAACAGACTAATATTGGAGGTTTTGATGGAACACTTCCCAGTGGCGGTGGATTTAATCAAACCTTCACGCAGGTAATAGAATAAAGAGCTTAACTAATGAATCAAGTACTTAATAGATTTGTGTAGTTTATAAATGCACATCGTTGATTACGTTGAATAATTTGTTGTTTTATTTTCAGTTGTTACGAGACAATACACCTCCGAATGTGACGAGGGCAATGGATATTGGTGTGACATTTGCTATACAATCCTCGATGGCTCTAACAAAAGAGGTATGAGGCAAATTAGTAAATTTTAATTTACATTTGTTGTTATAGATGTTAGTTAGTGAAAAATCAAACCATTATTGATTCACGTAGTTTTTGTCTATTTATATGGTTTATACAGGGCTTAAGCACGCTTGAGCATGGGCGTGAGGATATTTCCCTCATGGAGAGAGATCGTGAGATGGCTATAAGTGATTATTTTGTCAAATATATCATTTTTTATGATGTAATTTCTATATATTTATGTCTTTACTTCTTATTGTAACAGTTAAAACTTCACCATGAACTAAACCCTAGGAGGAGTAGTAGGAGCACTCCATGAGCACAACAAAAATGAGAGACAAACCTATCGCCATCCGAGCGAAAAGGAAAGGGAAAGATTTTATTTCCTGCGCATGGAGAGCAATGACTTTTGATTCCAGAGTCCTTTGTTGTATGTCTGCATGGCAGTTTTGTACATATTTTTTATTGGACATATTTGACATTGTATGCCTAGATGGAATTCTCGTAAGCCTATATGGCTATTTTGTACATATATTTCATACTTATATCGACATATATTGATGTATGCCTACATGGCTATTTGGTTAATACAAATATCTTTTATTGATGCCTTTCCATATTTGCATTCTAAATTGATGGTTCAATAGATATGAGTTACGTGTATTCAAGTGTATACTTTTTGACTTACGTGCATTCAAGTGTATACTTTGTGGCTTACATGTTTTCATGCATATACCTTGTATTTGTGCATATACTTTGTTTTAATTTGTGTATACTATGTATTCGTGTGTATACTTTTTGAGGCTTACGTGTTTTTGAGTACTTGTACTTCCCTTATTGACATGTACATGTTTGACTTATTCACGTGTATAATTATTAATTGGTTAGCCCTAGCATTGATCTATGTCATCCTCAATGCATGATCCTTGAGATGGAGTAAGTACACCCTCAAGGTCAAAAGGAGTTTCACATGTATTCTTCGTAGGCTCATTTTGGTAGTGAAACCAAAAACCTCTTTCATCATTGAAACAATTTTTTTTCCCTTTATAGCAGGTCTAAAGCCATTATCATTCTCCATTAGTTCTTCATGTATCCACTCCCCATTAATGGTTGTCTCATGACCTTCATGAAACCGAGCACTTATCTCATTTGTGATAGAAGAAATGTATGAAGATTTATCTTCCTCCTTATTAACCATTCATTATCATGAGAGATGGGTTCTTGTGAACCACTACTGATGAATCATGGGTCAATGAGTTTGACTTGTAAAACTACATGATTGAATCCTGATAGCAATATCACAATATTTATATATCTAAATGTGTTATTTCCTTTAGCTAAAATTTGTGCTTATACTTATGTTATTGATGTATGTTTGTGTATGGGATCATAGTAATTTCTATTTGATGATGCTATTGTGTCTTTAAGGTTTATTTATTAAAGGGTGCATGAAACAAGTTTTAAATCCTTACAAATCTTTGAATTTCTTAGGTTTTTCTATTTGTTGAGTCTGGGCTCTGAGCCTGAGTCCAAGTCAAAAAATGGCTTGTCAAGTCCGAGGTGAGTCCTAGTCTTGTAACACTAGTGTGAACACATCGAGGAATAATGTATATGTCGATGAAGAGCGAACCCATCCTTGTTTCCAAACAAACCATGGTATAGATATGGTTGGTCGAGATAAAACATCACTCTCCTGGATAGTTCGAACCATAATCTTTCATGGCTACAAACACACCTTCATTATGTGTGTTCTTGATCCTACTAAAGAAATGGTGGAACATGTTGTAGATCAAATATTGCAACCCTAAGTCCACAAGAAGGTTACTTGTCTTGATTTCCGCAAATGTCTTTAAGATGTTCATCCTTCTTGAGTAATGTGAACTATTGATGTTATCTAGATCTTTGAAACTATCTGCAATCATGTGCAATATTGTAGAAGCTAGAGCTATATCTAATACTACAAATGACTGCTCAATGGAATCATGATAGCAATATCACAATTTGACACATTGTAGAAAATACCTCCTACTTATCAATTGATGAGCTAAAGGGGCTCTATAATGAATGTTTCATAAGGCACAACACTTGTTGAAGGTTTTGTAAATGGGGTTGCAAGCTAAGTGGGCTTAACCTTGGGGAAAAAACTTCGTGGTTAAGCGCTTGAGCTGGAGTATACTGGAATGGGTGACCTCCCGGGAAGGCCTAGTACCTCACCTCTGTGAGCATCACTTAGATGTAATGAGTGCTAAGTGGGCCATTCAATATCATTTTAAATTTGTTGCTTTAAGCAACTTACAAATTTGCAACTTAAGACTCCTCCAACTTAAGGGATCAATCCAATGGAACATAGCTCAGAGCGATTCCACGTGTTTCGGTGCAAAAGAGGACCATGCCTAGTGTAAACATACCTATTTGGATGTGTTGGAATAGTCTGCTTGGTCACACAAGTTGCATAACGAAAGTTGCACCACTTTGCAACTTTGCACTGCTTGCATTTGATGCTTTTTCCATCAAGTGAAAATCCGCCACCACTGGAAAACCACTCCGAGATAGCCAAAACTGAGAGAGGTTTTTGTAGATAGGCTCAACATGATCCTATAGGATCAGATGAGAAGTTTCTAAGCATCATGACATCTGAGTAATAGCATTATGAAGTTTGCAGCCATTTTGCACTTTGGACCCTTAAGGGATCGATCCGGTTGAACGTAGCTTAGAGCGATTCCATGTGTTTCAGTGTGAAAAAGGACCATGCCTAGCGTAAACATACCTATTCAGATGCGTTGGAGCAGTTAGTTTGGTCACACGAGTTGTAGAGCGAAAGTTGCACCACTTTGCAACTTTGCACTGCTTGAATTTGATACTTTTTCCATCAAGTGAAAATTTGCCGCCACAAGAAAATCACTCCAAGATAGACAAAACCGAGAGAGGTTTTTCTAGAGGGTCCCAACACCTTTCTGTAGGATTAGACGAGAAGTTTCTAAGTGTCATGGTATATGAGTAATAGCATGCTGAATTTTGCAGCCATTTTGCACTTTGGACCCTTAAGGGATTGTTTCGGTTGAACGTAGCTCGAAGCGATTCCATGTCTTTCAGTGCGAAAAAAGACCATGCCTAGTGTAAAAATACCTATTCGGACGTGTTGGAGTAGTTAGTTTGGTCACACGAGTTGCAAAGCGAAAGTTGCACCACTTTGAAACTTTGCACTGCTTGAATTTGACATTTTTTCCATCAAGTGAAAATCCGCCGCCACGAGAAAACCACTCCTAGATAGCCAAAACTGAGAGAGGTTTTTCTAGAGGGGCCCAACTGATTTTTTTAGGATTAGACGAGAAGTTTCTAAGTTTCACGGTATCTGAGCACTAGCATGCTGAAGTTTGCAGCCATTTTGCACTTTGGACCCTTAAGGGATCGATTTGGTTGAACATAGCTCAGAGTGATTCTACATGTTTTAGTGCGAAAAAAGACTATGCCTAGTGTAAAAATACCTATTCAGATGCATTGGAGTAGTTCGTTTGGTTACACGAGTTGCAAAGCGAAAGTTGCACCACTTTGCAACTTTGCATTGCTTGAATTTGACACTTTTTCCATCAAATGAAAATCCGCCACCACAAGAAAACCACTCCAATATAGCCAAAACCGAGAGAGGTTTTTGTAGAGGGGCCCAATATCTATATGTAGGATTAGACAAGAAGTTTCTAAGTGTCATGGTATCCGAGTACTAGCATATTGAATTTTGCAGCCATTTTGCACTTTGGACCCTTAAGGGATTGATCCGATGGAACATAGCTCAAAGAAATTACACATGTTTCGGTGCAAAAGAGGACCATGCCTAGCATAAAAATACCTATTCAGACATGTTGGAACAGTCTGTTTGGTCACACGAGTTGCAGAGCGAAGGTTGCACCACTTTGCAACTTTGCACAACTTGAATTTGACACTTTTTCGATCAAGTGAAAATCCGCTGCCACGAGAAAACCACTCCAAGATAGCCAAAACCGAGAAAGGTTTCTCTAAAGGGGTCCAACACCTTTCTATCGGATTAGACGATAAGTTTCTATGTGTCACGGTATCCAAGTAATAACATGCTGAAGTTTGCAACCATTTTGCACTTTGGACCCTTAAGGGATCGATCCGGTGGAAAATAGCTCAAAGCGATTCCACGTGTTTCGGTGCGAAAGAGGACCATGCATAGCATAAAAATACATATTCAGATGTGTTGGAGCAGTCCGCTTGGTCACACAAGTTGCAGAACGGAAGTTGCACCACTTTGCAACTTTGCACTACTTGCATTTGATGCTTTTTCTATCATGTGAAAATCTGTCGCCTCGAGAAAACCACTCCAAGATAGCCAAAACCGAGAGAGGTTTTTCTAGAGGGTCCCAACACCTTTTTTTAGGATCAAACGAGAAGTTTCTAAGTGTCACGGTATCCAAGTAATAGCATGCTGAAGTTTGCAGCTATTTTGCACTTTGAACCCTTAAGGGATCGATCCGGTGGAATGCAGCTCGGAGCGATTTCACGTGTTTCAGTGTGAAAAAAGACCATTCCTAGCATAAAAATACCTATTTGGATGCGTTGGAGCAGTTAGTTTGGTCACATGAGTTGCAGAGCGAAAGTTGCACCACTTTGCAACTTTGCACTACTTGAATTTGACACTTTTTCCATCGAGTGAAAATCCGCCGCCATGAGAAAACCACTCCAAGATAGCCAAAACCGAGAGAGGTTTTTCTAGAGGGGCCCAATGCATTTTTGTAGGATTAGACGAGAAGTTTCTAAGTGTCACGATATCCGAGTACTAGCATGCTAAACTTTGCAGCCATTTTGCACTTTGGACCCTTAAGGGATCGATTTGGTGGAACATAGCTCAGAGCGATTCCACGTGTTTTGGTGTGAAATAGGACCATGCCTAGCGTAAAAATACCTATTCGGATGTGTTGGAACAGTCTACTTGGTCACACAAGTTGTAGAACGGAAGTTGCACCACTTTGCAACTTTGCACTGCTTGCATTTGATGCTTTTTACATCAAGTGAAAATCCGCCGCCATGAGAAAACCACTCCAAGATAGCCAAAACCGAGAGAGGTTTTTCTAGAGGGGCCCAACACCTTTCTATAGGATTAGATGAGAAGTTTCTAAGTGTCACGGTATCTGAGTACTAGCATGTTGAAGTTTGCAGCCATTTTGCACTTTGGACCCTTAAGGGATCGATTCGGTGGAACATAGCTCAGAGCGATTCTACGTGTTTCGGTGCGAAAGAGAACCATGCCTAGCATAAAAATACCTATTTTGACATGTTGGAACAGTCCACTTGGTCACATGAGTTGCAGAAAAATGTGTACAAATTGTTTACATGACCTTTATATGACCTTTTTCACATTGTTTACATTTCAAAATTCAAAGTTTACAAATTTTCCTTCTCAAGGCATTTACAGAACAAGGTGCTACTACACCAAATATGAACTCCAACCTTACAATATTTGAGTATATCTCATTATGTAATTAAATCTTATTACAATGCCTCTGGCACTTTGTTCTCTCAGATCTTTTACAATGTCACTCATACATTCAAGATTCTCTTTAAATGTCTACATCATAGGTGCTCATTATGAGGTTAACTTCAAATGAGTAACTTGAGATTCCCTTGATAAGCTTCACATGCTCTCTTATAATGGCTTGAAATCAAAATTGAGATTTGTCAAAATCATCAAAATAAGTATGTTGCATTCCATTTTTGGCTAAGATTCTCTTTGATGGCTCTTAAATCAACATTTTCTGCAACGAAAGATCAATCAACCCTTAGTAGTTTACTTACAAATACGCAAAGTAAAAGAGAAAAATAAAGAGCATTCAAAATGGAAATGAAATAAAAATAAATGGAAGGCACTTACAGATGTTGCATGCAGGCATCAAAATAAGGATGTTTCATTGCTTTTCTGGCTGACATTCTCTTGGATGGCTCATATATCTGCATTTTTTGCAAGGGGACACCAATCACTATAAAAGAAGATGATAGCATTGGCATCAAAAAAATTAATGTGCATACAAGTATAAATTAATAAGAACCAATGTGCATATACTTATAAATTAATCCAATGAACAATCTAGGTCTACTCTACTCTTTATTGTGTCAAGTATTGCCTCATGGTTAGACTCACGAACCTTCCATAACGTCTTGTTCAAAGGTCTACCCCCATATTTGGTCAAATGAACATTGGATGCCACAACAAGGTTCGAGTAATGAAGAATCTTACGATGCATGTCAAAGTCCTGAAATAGCCACTGTTTAACACTTGAATGTGGGTACCTTCTAAGCCATGTTCCAGTAACCACAACTGAGCCTGTAGGGTATTTGATGTTTTCTCCATCTATAACTGGGGCCTCTGATTTCTTTTTGGTCTCAACACAATGACACAAGTAATAGTTTGTTCCCTCTTCATTGTCTTCATCTGCAATAACTGCATAAACATGCCCTGCGTTGATATGTGCAAAAAATCTTTTGAAATTTGTCAACATTACGAATACAGTACAAAGTAAGATCTAATGATATGAAATTTCAACAAATAAGAAAGTAGATATATCACCTCGTTGAACTAGATATGATATGTGGTCAAAGTCGACCGATGATTCTATTTGTGTCAGTTCCAATGCCGTCAGAGGGTGATACGTGTGAAGTGGGCTACGATAACTTGTGAACCATTTTTCAACCCACTCCCTTGACTCATAATCATTCTAGTCTTGCATTGTACATGAAGAATAAAAGCATGCCATCTTTCGTGTATCGATACTCCATGAACCTGCATTTGAGCTAAGGAAAGAGTGTACCTCACTCAATCCTATTAGTGTACAAAAGTCTTCATATGGTGCAATGTTAGTATCATCCATCAACTAAAAAATTCTACGAACTAAAGACGTACCTTCATTACCTGGACCCATCAAAGCAATACACCACTCGACGATTGATTTTGCATCTATCAAATTTGCACTGTCTTTATACTTTAACTCTTCTCATGCTAATGCTCTTTTCACGCATGCTCCTGCACCATCATGCTCCCCCTTTCCATGTTCAGCCTCACAATAGTTCAACATATGTTGAACACCTGTAATGACATGCATCCTGCACAACTAGTAGAACATGCGCGAGTTCTTGAACTGTGTTGCATAGTTATCAGACCATATTATATGTTGATCATATTCTATGCCCCTCTAAGCCAAACCACTGTAGAACATTTGGAAGCAACCTTTCACGAACTCTGGAGAATGTGTGTGATCATCACTAATGTAAAAGTGGTACTCCCTCAATACCTTCCTTTTCTCATCAGTACTATCAGATGCATGAATGAATGCTATGTGCACAAATATTGAAACTTGTGTGGAATTGTAATACTGTGACTGCACCTCATGTTGTGGCTGTAGAGTGTAGTTCTCTGCAAAGTCAACCACAAATACTATGCTTCCAACTGGAAAGGTGTCCTTGCATAGCTTGAACTGCATGTCCAACCATTGGGCTCTATGGGTATGCATTGCATACTCAGACAGTATACTATGACGAAATGTGGTCATAAATTGGTACACTGGAATCTGCTCAATAACCAAATCACACCTTTTTGCTTGAGACCCATCTTTTGTAGCATATGCCACTGTTTTATACTTCCCGAACTCTACTAGTTTTTGTCCCACCTCATCTGTGCTTTCCATATGTTGACATATTGACATACGCTGGAAGCCACCACAACGCTCGCATGAACAATCCAAGCATGTTGTCCTATAGAATATCTGGCCATCTTATATTTCACATAAATTTTTTGATAAGAACTCTCTTGAAGATTTTGGTGGGGTTTCTATGCCACAATCCTGCAAAACATCGTTAGTATGAAAATCTAAACATATAGAATGATAAACATCATAATGGTTAGAAAACTCAATATGTAGTCTACAACAACAAGTAGTGCATGTGTGATTTATCTTGACATAAAAAGGTTTAAGCATTTCAAAAAAACTTTGAGAAATACTAATTTGAGGATAATCATTTTCAAATTGATGAAAAAATTGGGTTTGAGTCATATCTAATAAATGATTTGGATGTGGCTCACGATTCTGACTACCGATTCTCCTTCTTACCACATCCCTTTAATTCAGAGACGGCCTTGTGTTATTCTTCCAATACTCTTCAATTAGTGTTCTCAAGGCTTGGACAACTTCTTTATCTTTTCATGACAGTCTCCCCGAGAATGCCCATAATTCATTTGTATCATTGCCCTCAATTCTTTGTCGCCTTTGAATGGCTCTTGATAATTTTTTTCTACAAATTCTTGTTTGTTCACTAGTCTTTTTAATTAGACGAGCTCTCTTTGTTTGACAGCTTACGAAAGTTGATGTAATGACACGTCGGGTGACATTACTATCCTTTGAGCGTGAGGTCTTAACCACACTCTCATAAGAATCCATTAGATTCTTCACAATAGTGTCTTCACTCAATGCATTCGATGTTCTCAACCCAAGAGTCTTCGTGATGTTCCTATACTTTACACCCCGCATCATTTCAACAAATAGTTGACATCTTGTAGTCTCATTTAGCCTTTCAAAGAATCGTTCCCAAATCTTATCAACATATCTTCTACAAGTGCGTCTTGAAATCTTACCTTCCATGTTCTGCAAAATCTCATCATCAATATTAATCAAATACTTTGGCTTTCTACGCAAAATTCTAGGTGGTGTTCTCCTAGGAACATACATCTCAACATTAGGATTTTCATCAATATTTAATTGAGGTGGGCTAGATTGCGTACCTTCGATCGAGGGTGGAGAAGAAGACATACCTTGAGGTTCACATGGGGATGATGGCATACCTTCTTCGTCAATTTTGAGTGATGATGTACTCTCAACTTGAGATGTGTTGGATGGTGTCCACCAATATTCACTTGTGGTACATGGTGTCCCTTCATATTCACTTGTAGTAGATGGTGTCTATCCATATTCACTTGTGCTAGATGGTGTCCCTCCATATTCACTTGTGCTTAATGGTGTCCCTTCATATTCACTTGTCGTAGAGGGTGTGTCTCGAACTACGGTATATGAATCTATCTTACGACGATGCTTTCACATTTGTGCCTGTTGTGCTGCCAATTCTCATTCTCTTTTTGATGGTTGAGGTTCCTCTACAATCAGGTTATTTTCATCAATCATTTCCAATTGATTCTTTTCATGATATGCCACCACCCGAACTCTTTCCTTTTCTTTCAAGGTTTCGTTCTCTTCGTCTGTTAGTTTCCTCTTTGTCTTTTTCTTCAGCATGGCGGATAATTTTATCTATACCATGGTAATGAGACGAATATTAGTTCCTAAAAAATGTATCCATTCAAGTTAATTGAAAAATATATTTCATTGAAGGCTTCATTTTAATAATAATTTCAATCATTGTGTACAAAAGTTAACAATAGGATGGGGTTCTTAGCTCAAACAAGCACTTTTCCATGAGAATTTGAGGAGCCAAGGAGTGATTTTGAAAAAGTGTTGAAGGAGTGGAAGGGCAGACCTCTAAAAGGTTTCATTTTTGTTGTACTAACTCAAACAAAGATTTATTAAGCAAATAATGGTTTGGTTGTGCCTTAAGAATTATAGTTTGTGTTTGTAAACAATGGTGCCATTATGGAAGATTTAAGACAACTTATGAATGACATAATCATTGGTTGATTTTTTGAGGAACCTAGTTGATTGTAATCAGTTATTTTCAAGATTTTCAAGGTGTTTTGAAGGTCCTTAAGGAATTGGGAACTCTTAATGCTAATTTGAGTATACGAATCAAATGTTTTGTGAAGGGAAATATAGTTGAATAAGTGTGTCAAGAAAGGTGTTGATTTCTTCCTTTGTACTGCATCAGTTTGTGCAGAGGTATTGGAAGGTGTTTGGACCCTTCGGAGGAATGGGAGAGGCTTGGAGTTGTCTTAAAGGATGAATTTTCGTGAATGGTTCTGAGTTTCTAATCAGCTTTATGCTATGTTACAATCAATTTTATGATGGTTAATCTATTTTTTTCAGTCTGACAAAAAGTTGAAACCAAGTTCTATTGTTTTGATGAAAAGATGATTGAGTTTGTTTGTTGATCTTCTTCAATTTAATTTAGGGCCAGAAGTACCCTTGATGATTTGTGGATCCTGGTAGATGCTCTGCATCAAGATTAAAATGGTAATTGGCAAGTGTATATAATTGTGTATATAATGGTAATTTAAAATGTGCATTGACAACCTAAGGTTATAATGACAAACAAAAATGAAAGCAAGCCATAATAGAATGAAAGAAAACATGTAAAGACTTCACATACCTTAAAAACCAGACTTTCAAATGGAGGGTTTCAATCCAATTATGTAGCCTTAGCTTCTTCTTTCTTCAAACTCCACAACAATTTGACTTCTTCAAAAGCTTGTTCCCTTCCACACTTCAATTGTATATCAGTTTTCAATGGAATTCAAACTTCAATTGATATTATATGTCTTTCAACGTGGAAACTCTGCTCTTTCATGCAAAGGTGGTAAAAAGATCATGGAAAAGGTGATGAAATGTGAAAAAGATGCTTGCACACTTCACAACATCATCAAAAAGCTATTTTTTGTTGGAGCACACACCGAACTAGGGGAATATGCAGACTGTGGGCCTTCAAATCACGGGTATATAGAGTTTTTTACCATTTTAGTGCAGTAAAAAATGTGCTCGCATTATAACGCGAGCACGTTATGTGAAATTTGGTTTTCTTAGTATATTTTTGAGAGTGGGAGAAAGAGAGAGTGGGAGGGAGAGAGGGGGAGAGTGGGAGATAGAGAGGGAGGGAGAAGGGGAGAGTGGGAGAAAGAGAGAGTGGGAGGGAGAGAGGGAGAGAGTGGGAGATAGAGTGGGAGGGAGAGAGGGGGAGAGTGCGAGATAGAGAGGGAGGGAGAGAGGGGGAGAGTGGGAGAGAGTGGGAGAAGGGGAGAAGGGGAGAG
>CM021106.1:528238061-528317926 GCA_007115665.2 Sequoiadendron giganteum
CCTTAAACCCTAATCCCTCAACCCCTATACCCTCTTAATCCCTCAACCCTCAACCCTTAAACCCTAATCCCTCAACTCCTATACCCTCTTCATCCCTCAACCCTTAAAACCTAATCCCTCAACCCTCAACCCTTAAACCCTAATCCATCGACCCCTATACCCTCTTAATCCATCAAACCTCAACCCTTAAACCCTAATCCCTCAACCCCTATACCCTCTCAATCCCTCAACCCTCAAACCCTAATCCATCAACCCTCAACCCTCAACCCTTATACCCTCTTAAACCCTTAAACCCTAATCCTCAACCCCTATACCCTCTTAATCCCTCAACCTCAACCCTTAAACCCTAATCCCTCAACCCCTATACCCTCTTAATCCCTCAACCCTCAACCCTTAAACCCTAATCCCTCAACCCCTATACCCTAAATAATCCCTGAACCCTCAAACCCTAATCCCTGAACCCTTAAACCCTAATCCCTCAATCCCTATACCCTCTTAATCCCTCAACCCTCAACCCTCAACCCTTCAACCTTAATCCCTCTACCCCTCTACCCTCTTAATCCCTGAACCCTCAACCCTCAACCCTTAAACCCTCTAATCCTCAACCCCCTATACCCTCTTAATCCCTCATCCCTCAACCCTCAACCCTTAAACCTCTAATCCCTCAACCCCTATACCTTCTTAATCCCCAACCCTCAACCTCAACCCTAAACCCTAATCCCTCAAACCCTATAATTCTCTTAGTCCTTGAACCCAAACCTCAACCCTAAACCCTAATCCTCAACCTCAACCCTCAACCCTAATAATTCTAAACCCTTGAACCCTAATCCCTCATCCCTCAACCCTTAAACTCTAATCGCTTCAACCCTATATCCCTTTCATCCCTAAACCTTAACACCCTAATCCTCAACCCTATACCTTCTTCATCCCTCAACCTTAAAACCCTAATCCCTCAACCCTCACCCTTAACTCTCAACCCTAAAACCCCTAATCCCTCAACCCCTATACCTTTCTTAATACCTTCAACCCTCAACCCCAACCCTTAAAACTCTAAATCCCTCAACCCCTATACCTCTCTTAATCCTCAAACCTCAACCCTCAACCCTAAAACCCTAATCCATCAACCCCTATATGCTCTTAATCCCTCAACCCTCAAACCTCAACCCTTAAACCCTAATCCCTCAACCCCTATACCCTCTTAATCCCTCAACCCTCAACCCTCAACCCTTAAACCCTAATCCCTCAACCCCTATACCCTCTTAATCCCTCAACCCTCAACCCTCAAACTTTAAACCCTAATCCCTCAACACCTATACCCTCTTAATCCCTCAACCCTCAACCCTCAAAACCCCAATCCCTACCTCTATACCCTCTTAATCCCTCTTCAACCCTCTTAAACCCTAACTTTAACCCCATACCCTCTTAATTCCTCAACCCTCAACCCTTAAACCCTAATCCCTCAACCCCTATACCCTCTTCATCCCTCAACCCTTAAACCCTAATCCCTCAACCCTCAACCCTTAAATACTAATCCCTCGACCCCTATACCCTCTTAATTCATCAACCCTCAACCCTTAAACCCTGATCCCTCAACCCCCATACCCTCTTAATCCGTCAACCCTCAAACCCTAATTATTCAACCCTCAACCCTTATACCATCTTAAACCCTTAAACCCTAATCCCTCAACCCCTATACCCTCAACCCTTAAACCCTCAACACTCAACCCTCAACCCTTAAACCCTAATCCCTCAACCCTTATACCCTATTAATCCCTCAACCCTCAAATCCTAATTCCTCAACCCTCAACCCTCAACCCTCAAACCTTATACACTCTTAAACTCTTAAACCCTAATCCCTCAACCCATATACCCTCTTAATCCCTCAACCCTCAACCCTTAAACCCTAATCCCTCAACCCCTATACCTTCTTAATCCCTCAACCCTCAACCCTCAACCCTTAAACCCTAATCCCTCAACCCCTATACCCTCTTAATCCCTCAACCCTCAACCCTTAAACCCTAATCCATCAACCCCTATACCTTCTTAATCCCTCAACCCTCAACCCTTAAACCCTAATCCCTCAAACCCTATACCTTCTTAATCCCTCAACCCTCAACCCTTAAATCCTAATCCCTAAACCCCTATACCCTCTTAATCCTTGAACCCTCAACCCTCAACCATTAAAGCCTAATCCCTCAATCACTATACCCTCTTAATCCCTCAACCCTCAACCCTCAACCCTTAAACTTTAATCCCTCAACCCCTCAACCCCTATACCCTCTGAATCCCTCAACTCTCAACCCTTAAACCCTAATCCCTCAACTCCTATAACCTCTACCCTATAACCTATTAATCCCTCATCCCTAAACCCTAAACCCTTAAACCCTGACCCATAAACCCTTTACCCTCTACCCTCTACCCTCAACCGTAATCCCCCAACCCTTAAACCTACTTAGTAAACTCTCTACCCTATTCCTTCAACCCTCTTGACCCTTAAACCCTCACCCCTTAAACCCTTAAACACTCAACACTAAACCCTCGACCCTCAACCCTAACCCCTTAAACCCTAAACTGTTAAACCCTTTACTCTCTACCCTCTACCCTCTAACCTCTACCCTCAACTCAATACTCTCTACCCTAAACCCTAATCCCTTAACCCTTAATCTCTCAACCCCTATAACCTCTACCCTATATATTGGACCCTCAACACTAATCCCTCGACCCTATACCTTAAACCCTCAATCTTCAACCCTCAACCCTTAAACCCTCTACCCTTTACCCTATACATTAAACACTCAACCCTCAACCCTTAATCCCTCAACCCTCAATCCTTAAACCCTAAAACATTTACCCCTTACATTGGACCCTGAACCTAATCCTTCAACCATATACCCTCAAACCTATACCCTAAAACCTCTACCCTCAACCAAGTAAACCCTTAACCCTAAACCCTTAACCCCAAACCCTTCAACCCTAAACGCTTAAACCTTTAACCTTCTACCCTATACCCTCGACCAAATACCCTCTACCATCAAACCTATTCCCTGAACCCTCAAACCTTAAACCCTAATACCCTAGAAACCATCAACCCTATAGGTCCTCCATCGTAATCCCTAAACCCTATACCCTCAACCCCTATCACTTTCTCTCTATCTATACATCTCACCTCTCCCTCCTTCCCTCCCTCCCACCTTCTCTAATTGTCTCTATCTATCATCTCCCTCTTTCTGCGTACCTCTCATTCAATCAATCCCTACCACCCTCTCTCACTCCCTCTATCCATATCTCTTTATGTCCCTCCCACTCCATCCCACTCTCTCCCACTACCTCTCTCTCCCTCTCTCTCATGTCTCTTCCTCCCACCCCCTCTCTCTCTAAGGTCTCTCCATCTGGCAACCTACCTAGGTAACTCTCTTTGTCTCTCTCCCCTCTCTCTATCCATCCCTCCAACCCTCCCTAGATAAGTCCCTCTCACTCCATCCCCCTCTTTCTCTACCTCTATTAGGTCACTCCCTCTCACACCCTCTCCCTCTCTCAGGTCTCTCACTCACACGCCCTCTCTCTCCCACTCCCTCTCTCTCACACTCCCTCTCACTACCTATCTCTCAAGTCTCTCCCTCTCACCCCCCTCACACTCTCAAGTCTCTCCCTCTCAGACTCTCAAGTCTCTCCCTTTCACACCCTACCTACATAACTGTCTCTTTCTCCCTCTCCCTCAATTCTCTCTCTCCCACCCTCCCTCTCTCTTTCTCCCTCCCTATATCCCTCCCACCCTACCTAGCTAAGTCCTCCTTAATCCAACCCCTTCTCTCCCACTCCCTCTCTCTTAAACTCTCACTTCGACCCCCTCTCCATCTCTCTAGACTCTCTCTAAATTCTCCCTTCATCTAAAGACATACATAAATGCATACATACAAGCATAATACATATGTACATATAATCTTACATCCATACAAGCATACATACATACATGTACATAAAAATATATCAACATACATTAATATATTAGCATTTAACATAAAGTAAGACATAATGCAAGCATGTTATAATGTGCTCGCGTTATGTGCTAGTAGACATGTTCCCCGCAGAAGCAAAAACCATGTCAAAAGTGAGATATAATGCGAGCGCGTTATAACGTGCTCGCATTATATCTTGCTTTGGGAATTCCCGAACTTTAAGCTTGGTATTTGCCTTGGAATACCAACCCAAAGGCTTGGAGGGTATTCCCAACGACCAAAGATGTGTTTTTAAAAAATCCACCATATTTCTCATAATTGAGTTCGTGCTCACCGTCAGGATTGCACTTTATTCAATATCAAAAAAATTGAGCACATGGGTAATGTTGGGTTATCTCTTAGCTATCCAACGATGTAATTTTTTTCACTTTTTGAAAATGTCAAGTCTTTCATCCATAATTTATTTTATCTGTGTCTTTTTTTTGCCAAAAAGCAGTGTTTGGTATTTTTTTGTTATAAATTAACTGTTCATCAATTTTTCAAATAAATTACATTTTTAGAAACTAGACTCCATTCTACAAAATTATAAAATTAAAAAAAAAAACAAATCAATTAGTTTCCAAAATTTGTAGTGGTAGCACGACCAAAATTCTATTTTCAGGATATGTCCACTTCACAAATTAGTAAAAAATCAAATATTCATTAAAAAATTATCAGAAAAATCGTGCATCAACTACATACTGTTAGCTAAGTTCTGACCATTGCGGTTTTAAAAATACTAAAAAAAAGTTCACCATATGAGGGTCGTACAAGAGTTGCTATGTTATTTTTTTTGACAAAAACAACATCAATTTGTGTACGTCCCTCGTTTGAACCCCTTAATCTCAATCATTTTCAAAATAAATTAGTAGTTTAGAAAGTAGACTCAGAGCACTTGAATCCTTCTTTTTGTTCTATCTCAAAATTTTGAGTCTAAGTATCCTTGATTTCATGTCCAAGGTCAGTATTTCCTGATTCCAAAAAAAAGCTGTCCACTTAAGTTCCTTTTTGGGAACCATCTTGGTGCACTTACCCACCTATAATTGTTAATTACATATGTGTTGCCAGATCATGACATCGGCATATGAAATAAATAAAACCCTGTCTAACATCCATTTGAGTAGAATATTAGATAAAATTCAAATTTAATTTGAAATTTCCATCAAAGCTCAAAAATACTACCACTTTAAAAGCAATTAAGCAGATATCTGTTCACAACCAGCTTAGCTATAAAACTATGCCATATATATCTATGAAATACATCAATGACTTTCCTCTTTTGAAATTAAGACTTCTAAAGTAGGATGAATCTTACCCATTTCAACCACGTGTAACTTCATTTTTTGCTTGATCACACCCTAAGTTTGCCAAAAAATCTGCTACTGGATATTACCTTCTCTGTATGTATGCAAGACCAGATCTGCTTGGCAATATATTCTAACTTTCAATTTTGAATCTTTCGTTCACGACATGCGTTAATTAAGATGAGAGAATCACCTGCAACTTGAATTCTAGGGAGCTTAAAACTAAGAACTAATTTCAAAGCTTCCAAAAGAGCTTGTGCTTCAGCAACATTGTTAGTCCTAGATAACAATTTGAAAGATTTAGCACATAAAACTAACCCATTACGATCCCTTATAATCACCCTAGCTCTAGATATACTTGGATTTCCCCTAGAGGCCCCATCTATATTTAACTTAAAAAAGCCTATAGGAGGAGGTAACCAAACAATAGAGGTTCTGTTAACTTTTTGGCTTAACTGATGAAGATTTCCTTTGAAAGGTAGAGATAATAATGGCCATGATACCAACAAATTTGAATCCCAATCAGTAAAAAGTGAACCAACATGTTTATATTTACACACATATGCATTTACAGATTCAAAAATTTCCCTTTCCAATAATAGCAACATCTGATCAATATTCAATTTCTCTTTCATAAAAATGCATTTATTTCTTGCTCCCCAAATAGCCCACAAGAATGAGGAGGGTATAATACACCAGATGCTTGCAAAAAAGGAAGATTTGTAAAGCTGAGGCCAACTAGTAAATAATTTCCAAATAGTGTTTGGCAAGGATGACTGCCAACTTATTTTAGTCACAAAAAACAACCAACAAACCTGAGCTATTGGACACAAAAGGAAAAGATGATTGATATCTTCAAGCTCCTGATCACAAAGCACACACTTAAAATGAACAACTATCCTTAGTTTTGCTAACTTGTCACTTGTAAGAATTTTATTTTGAATGGCTAGCCATGAAAAGCGTCCTGCTTTGGGTAAAAATTTTGAGTTCCAACAAAATTGATATGCTCTTTGATCTGATAATTGAAAAACAACTTGAGAAATTGATTTGTACCCCTCTTTGACAGTATAACAACCAGATTTTTCTTTAGACCAAATTAATCTATCAGGACTAGATGAAAAATAAGCTGGTCTTTCACGAAGGATAGATGTAATTTGAACTTTATGAAACTCATCTATTGAATCATTTGTGAAATCTTTCCACTTGACTTTACCAGTCAATGAATCCACATGTTGAGAATAATCTTTGACTTTTGGGCCCCAACATTGAGTCAATAGGGTTGCAGTACTATCAAAATTAAAACTTTTAGCTAGATTCTGATATCCATTCCAAGAATCTTTCCAAAATAAGGCTTCATTACCATCATTTACCTCCCAAGTTAAATGAGGTAAGATGATTTTTATACAAGAAACTAGAAAGTTCCACATTGTTGATCCCGAAGGAGGATTAATTATAGTAAAAATTCTTGTTGAACATTGATTATCCAAATACTTGTTCTGCATAAGATGACACCATTTTAGGGAAGGTTTTGCATACATTCGCCAAACCATTTTAGCACCTAGTGCCAAGTTCCTTTCTATCAAATTGTGGAGACTTGCTCCACCCTTTAACTTCTCTAAACACATTGTCTCTAGAGAAATCAAATGAATTTTCTTTTTACTATCTACATTACCAGTCCATAGAAATTTTCTAAATTTTTTTTGAACTTGAAATACGATGGAATTTGGAGTTTTTAAAACTAACATATAATTATTAGGAATTGTTGATAACACATTTTTTACCAACAAAATTCTCCCTGCTAGTGATAACCATCTCCCTTTCCCTAATAACAATTTGGCTTGAATACTTTGAATAATTTTATGCCAATAAGAATCCTTGTTTTGACCTGAGAAAATGGAATCCCAAGATATTTACATGGCCACTGATCTTGTTGAAAACCAAATAACCTCACAATTATCTTCTCTGTGGAAAGATTTGTATTGAACAAATATAATTTTGACTTTCCTTCATTTACTTTTTGACACGAAGCTCTAGTATACTTATCCAATAAAGACTTTATATGCAAAGCTTCCGAGAATACAACTTTACCAAAAGAAAAGTATCATCAGAAAAAAGAGAATGAGTCACTGATATATTAGTGTTTGGAATCAAAACACCCTAGATATTACCTTGCTCATGAGATTTATGGAAAGACCTACTCAAAGCTGCTAAAATGATAAATAAAAATGGAGAGAGTGGATCCCTTTGACGGACCCCTTGGGAAGATCCAAAAAACCCCACTGTTGACCCATTAATTAACACCGAGAACTTGGCATCTGATAAACAAGCCATTACCCACTTAAACCACTTAGGAGAAAAACCAAACTTCAATAATACCTGATTCAAAAAAGACCAATCAGCCCTATCATACACTTTATGCATATCAAGTTTAATTATCATGGAGGACAATTTACTTACAACAATGGAGTGCAAGGTTTCATGAGCAACAATTGCACCTTATGATGTTTCTCTACTAGGGATGAAACCCCTTGTTCCTCATAAATAATTGAAGAGACAAGAGGATGTAACCGGAGATAAATGACCTTTGTAAAAAATTTATATATTGTGTTGCAAAGAGAAATAGGCTGAAAATCAAAGAAAGCTTTCGGGAATGATGGCAATATTGGTGACATTGAATCTTTTCAATATACCTCCTGACTTTCTTGATTCCTCCAAAGCATTTAAGATGTCGACCCCAATGAACTCCCAACACTTTTGATAAAAAATGGCAGTGAATCCATCAGGCCCTGGGGCTTTATCAGGAGGCATGAAGAATACTACCTCTTTTATTTCTTTGAGAGAAAAAGGAGCCAACAAATGAGTATTATCTTCATGAGAAACCATATTTGGAATGTCATGAAGAAGCTCTTCTCTTTCCCTTACTAAGTTAGCATTGACATTAGTATTTGCTGTTAATAATGCAGAAAAAAATTTAACCGCCTCATTCTGAATCTCTTCCTTTTTAGAAAGAAAAACTCCTGACACAATATCTTGAATTGAGAAGATAGAGATTTTTTCTTTTTTAATTTGAGCTGATATGTGATTTTTTTTTATATTCCTATCTCCATCTTTCAGCCACAATTATCTTGAATTCTACCTCTAGTAAACCTCCTCTCTCAATAACAAATCTTTCCATTCCTCTTGCAATTTACTCTATTCTTCAAATAAAAAACTATCAAGTCCATTAGCAATGATGCCTTCATTAATCTCTACTAGCCTTTTATACACCAAATATTTTTGCACAAACACATTCTTGAAGACAAGTTGGTTCCAATTTTTTAATTGTTGCTTAACATAATCCAATTTCTTGCTCAACTGATACATCTTGGAACCATGAAAGGTTGGTGGACTCAACCACCATTTCTTTATCAAAAAAATAAGCTCAGGATGTCTAAACCACATAGCCTCAATCTTGAAAGAAGATTGAAACTTTGATTTTGCTTTTTTTGCTATGAAATCAAGTGAAATAGCAAAATGATCAGAGGCAACAAAAGACATTATTACAGATGTCAGGTCAAAATAACTAAGGACCCAATTCAAAGAAGTTAAAAACCTATCTAACCTTTCCACAATTTGGAGAATTATTTTCCTCCTATTTGTCCAAGTCAATCCCCCATTTTGTGGAATTACATCCACCAAAGCATTATCTTGAATAAAAGAAGAAAAATCCTCTATGACTTTTTTTGGAGGACATATTCCACCTTTTTTCTCTTATAAACTTGTAATTGCATTGAAATATCCTGCAAGAAATTTTTTTTCTTGCCCCAACCCATCTAATTTTAGTTTCAAAGTATCCCACAACAACTTCTTACGTGATGTACTATTAGGCCCATAAACATTCAACAACCAAAAAGATCAATCAAAATGATTAATCTTCATTAGCTGCCAATTTTGATTAAAAGAAATATTACTAATGCTAATTGTTTTAACATTCCAAAAAGTAATCAAACCCCCTGAGGCTCCTTGATATGGGGAATGAGTCACTTCTCATTTTTGCAACTTCTTGCTAATTACTTGAGAAGACTCATAAGAAGTTTTAGTCTCTTGAAGAACTACTATATCTGCCCCTAAAGCATCCAATTGATACTTGACTTGGGACCGTTTGTCAGGGGATTTTATGCCTCTAACATTCCATGATATTAACCTCATTGCGACTTGGGAGAGAAACAAGCTCTCCTTGGTCTTTTTTGTTTGAAGCTTAAAACCATATTGACATCTAATGTCGGTTGTAAGCTTGCTGATATTTCCTCTTGTAACTTGGTAGCTAAAGACTTTGTACCCCTTTTGGCAAGTGACTTTTTACTTGGAGGTGGAGATAACAAGGACTGATATATTGAACCCAAATCATCTGAAAGATCCCCTTTCCCAAAAACCTCAGAAGAAATATCATCTATCAATTGTTCACCTACTGATACTAAAGCCTGATCAACAAATTTCTCAAGCTCCTCCTCAGAAGACAAATCAGAGGTTTGAACATTAAAACCAACAAAATCTGGGTGAGACTGTAAACTATCCACAACAACATGATCATCAAAAAAATTTAACCTTTCATCACATTGATTTGTCAATCCAAGTGCTAGCATTGAAGGACATTGATTCAATTATTGAAATCTGTCAAATTTGATCTAAGGAACTAAGAGCTTGAGCGAATGTAGAAAAATATTCATGGGAGACAACAATAGCTTCTCCTAACTGGGCACAAAAGAAAGAATAATGGGCTTGAAAAGAGAACTAGAAAACTTGCTTAATGCCCCTACAATGCTATAACCAACTGATGGAGTATTTTTTGCCAATAGAGGAGGCAAACTATCAAGAAAAAATTCTACCTCATCAACACAAACTGCTTGATCACCCTCAGCTCCCCCCAATAAGGAATGACTATAACGGAGACCCCCATAAGATTTGAACTCAATTTTTTTTGAAAACCCAACACTGTAAGAAAATGGAAGGTTAGAATGTGATTTTAGACCAATGGTAAATTGGTACCACTTAACAAAGACATCAACTACCTTGGAAAATAAAGACAAATCAATCACACTAATCCCATTCATGGTAGGAGTAGAAAAAGCCACTATCGATTTATCATTCAAATAATTTTCATAACTTTTGTGTGAATTCCTATTGACATCCTAGTTCAAAACCATAGGCTTCACACACTTTTTGAAAGGATGAATAGGAAAATGGTAGAGAAATAAAATTTTCTTCGGATCCTCAAAAAACACCTTCTATTTCCACAAGCCATGGATTGACTTAATATTTACTACTGTCGGTATAGTCTTTGAAACATCAATAAGAAAACAAAGCCTAACTGATAACGATGGATTAGAGAAAAAATCCAAATCTTGATTCAAATAAATGCCTAATTGATTGCCTAAAATCTCAATAATGCATGACTCCCTATGTTCCAAGGGTAAACCTTGCAATTGAACCCAAAAGGGAATGAACTTAACCCTAGTCTAGTTAGGGAAAAAATTTGGAGTCCAAAGGGTTGTAAATAAACCATTACCCTCACAAATCTGAGTTTTTTTCTTGAAAAACCGCGTTCCTAGAATCTTTATAAAAAAAAACCAAAACAAAAAAACCTTCCCCTTTAAAAAGAAGACTTGATTAGAACCTTCCCAAGTTTGAAATACCCAATATTTCAAAAAATCAAGATCAAGATTAAAATTCCAAAACTTACCAATGAGGGCCACATCCTTAAGGTCATCGATCTGCAGCTGAAAAATGGAATGAGGAAGCGTAACATTGACTTGATTGCTTGCCAAATTGATTTTTTGTGTCGGAATCCACTTCTTTCCATTAAACCTAAATCTTTATCCTTCACCTACATATGGGTCTTTCTCCACCCAGCCTCATCAAGGCCATTAACATTAGGGTCCAAAAAGACTTCTTTTTGATGACAATGTTATTAGGGAAAGTAAGAGAAGATCTCAACGAAACAAAATATTTAGGGAAAACAACAAGAATGTCATTTGGAAAAGTGGCCGGACAGGGAGAATCTGAATTTGGAATGAAGGGAGCCCCCAAAACCAAAGAGTGGGAAGCAGGAATACCCTTATGACCTCATGGTCGACCATAAGCCACATCAACCCACGTGCGAGAAGAGCCTGGCAAATCTGCTAGGGATTCCAAATCAAGATCACAAATGTCAAAGGGAACTTGCTTATCCCTAACCAAAGATTTCTTGGCATGCGCTTTACGATGAAAAATCATAGTTGAAGACTTGCTAGCTTGCTCGTCGAGAATCCACACCCCATTATGAAAAACACAACCAGGGGAACCCTTACATCCATTAAATCTACTGGAAAATTCATTTTTACTTGAAGAAGACCAATTTCCATATAAACCCCAAGCTGATCTATTGAAATATATAACTTTAGCATTAGAAAAACCAAACGACAGAGCCCTGTGTTCCCCATGGAAACCCTTGGACCTTACAGAACAGATAGAATAATTCAAAAAATTACCATTTCCAGCAAAATACGAGCTCCAAAATGAGTGGTCCTCCATATTTTCCAATTCTATCCAAATGAAATACTTTTAGCGCCGCCCTTAGAATGGTAATAGTTTTCTAATATGCTTTCTTCAGATCGAACCCCATTATATTCAAAACCTTCTTATTCTGTAGATTTCATTGGGGAAGGGCTGCTACCATCTTATGCTCTGAAACCATGATTCAAATTAGCATAAGGATGATTATTTGTCTTGTATTGGTGAAATTCCATACTATAGTTTAAGATGTGAATCAAGCCAGTTATTCTTAATATTCATCGACCTTATCTCTATGCAAGAAATCCTTTATGGGAATTTGAAATATATTCATGACATACTTAATGGCAGTGTGCCGAGCCTTGTTTGGGGGATGTGTACCTTTGGTTTCTTTTCTTCTAATCATATATGTAGCTGTTTAGTCATCCTCACCACTGCTCCAATGAAACAAACAACAAGAGTAAAGACTCGGTCGTTATGCCCTATTTAATTATCTCTTTAATCTTTGTTCTTATCTATAGAATGCATTGGACTAAATATTTGGCATGCGACTTTGAGTTTAGACCAGTTTGGGAGTGATTAATTTAGGAGTAAACTCTAGATTGAATGTTAATAGAATGCGTACCTTGACATAGGATCGGCTGCAAGCTTCATGCTTTTACTTCATTCACTGAAATTAAGTCATAGAAATTAGTGTCTAGGAAACATATTGAAATCGGTCAAAAAAAATAATAACTATATGCTATTTATATATATGATAGTGGAAATATAAACGATATTCAATTTTTTTCAATATGATATATGTAAATGATAATCAATTTTATTTAATGTATATATAAATATATATATAGAGAGAGAGACAACTATATTATTTGAATCTGCACTTTGTAACTTGCAATAGAACTTTGCTTAACGATATATATATATATATGTATATACTTTACATATATATATATACACTTGCATATGTGTAACCATAGATATTGTATTCGATAATGTTGTTTACTATTGATTTATTGTGATAGAAAAATGAATATATCATAGAAGATTTAGATTTAGAATAATTGTGATATTGTAAATTAAATAGATAGAAGGTTAGTTCTTATAGGAGTAGATTATTCTTGGCATAAGATGGAAAATTTGGAAAATGCAATGGTTGCAGTATTAAATTAGCTTGCATTTCTTATTTAAGTCTTTAAATGGAGTTCTTGGATGAGTTAAGTCAAAAAGTAGTGATGTGCAATATGTGTGAGTTTTTGTTTAATGTCTAAATTATTTGTGTATTAGGAGTCTTCCAGAGGCTAGGGGAAATCGTCTTCTTTGATGGAATTCTTTGATAATTCTTTGAGATGGTTGTTTTGTGTTAAATGAGTATATGATGGTTGTTAGCCTTGCACAGTATATTCACCAATGTGGTTGGAACTTGTGTGCGGGAAGGGTTTTACCTCGCCTTGTTGTTTATGTTAATGAGATTTTTGTGATTGTGCAAGTTGGCTTTGCCCTTTTATTTTATTGGGTTCCTAATTGTCAGTAGGGGAGTGGCTCTCAATGGGGGCCGATGCACAAAGTGGCACTAGGGTAACCCATGTGAGAGTTTCATAATTAAGTGATAACCTAAAATGAATTAGGGGGTTGGGTAGTAATCACACTAATCAAGATAAATGAATGCCTCACTCATGGCTCAAGTGATCGTTTAGGCTTGAGATGAGTTGACAGGGCTGAAATGGCAAGGTCGACTGCCTTGTCCTCACAAGAGGTATGTTGATTCCGCATAGGGTTGTATGGGGGCCGAAGATCGGTAGAGTCTACCAGGGTAACCCATGATCGGGGAAAACTTTAGTGGTGAATCTTTGCCAGTTGGCAAATATTTGAAATTGAGACCTCCAAAAATGGTGAATAATACAAGTTAGAAAGGATGTTGAATCGCCAAGTTTTTACAAAAAAATAAATTTGTCTCGATTAATTTGCCAATGCATTATTTTTTAAACGATGCGTCATTGGAATTGATTCGCCAGTAGTTTATACTGTAATTACAGATATTAATTATATTCACCATTAATTTTATATGCCTACAATTAATTTTTGGGAAATATCGCCACTAATAATAATTTACCTTTTCATTTTAGGGATATTTTAGCCTTGAATAGATTTTTTATTTATTGCCGTCGATTAGCTTTTTAATCGAATGGCTGCAAGTCAATTCCGTGACTTTATATGCACATGCCTTTTAAAAAGGTTGTTGAGGCCCGAAATTTGATCTCCACCGTTCACTGTTGCCAATAGTTCATGACATACATCATCATCATTGTATCGATGAGACATCCCTAAGTGTCCCACCGATGATGTTCACTCACGCCGATAAAGCTTCCATACTCCACTTGGGGTCCACCAAGGCACAGGTACACCACTTGTGTAATTCCAGAGAATCATGAAGGGAATCTACAATATTCACGCCAAGCTCTCGGAAAGACATCTAATCAAAGCTCTGTTTGATCTCCACCATTCAATGTTGCCAATAGTTCATGACATACATCATCATCATTGTATTGACGGGACATCCCTAAGTGTCCCACTGATGATGTTCACTCACGTTGATATTCGCTCATGGAATGAACTTGCAGTGGTTTGATTTAAAAGCTAATCGATGGTAAAATTTTCAAGTTTCATTTAGTCTTACTTTTCAAGTGAGATTTTTTTAAAACACTTCATCCGTGTGTGCTCCAATGCATTTTCAATAGTGAATTTATGCTTGTTGGTGAGGGGTAGGAGCACGCCGGGGCCGCTGTCCCTGGACCCCATGAGGGGGTGCTACCCCCTCGACCCCCACAAGGGGGCTCTGCCCCCTTGACCCCACCGGTGGCTGCTGCCCCCGGGCTGCTACTTCAATATTTATTTATTTATTTTTAAATGGGGGAACTGCACTGACCAACTATGCAAATTTTTAAAGGAGAGATTCACCATTATAATTAATATTTTTAGTGATTATTCACTAGGATTTTTTTTTTTTACCAATTATTCATTAAGATTCGCCAAGAGTTTACAATTTTTTTAATAATGTGCATAAGATTCGATAGGATTTTACACCTTCGCTAAGGGGGGGGGGTTCCTTAAAGTTATCCCTGCCCAAGATGGAGGCCGGGGCCTAAGAAGATCTTCCAGGGTAACCCATAGAAAACTATGTGATGACACTCCTCCTACGACAACCTAGTAGTCCCTTGTCTCTTGTCTTCCTTTGATGTTTGTGTGCCTCTGGAAGAAGTGTGATTGTCATGTGATGTACTGTACTTGTGCATTGAAGTCGTGTTGGACTTGGTGTTGTCTTCTATTCCTTGACTATTTGTGATGGGACCTTAATGCTATCTCCTAGCACAGGGGGTGGACCTTAGGGTTCCACATGGTCGGGTGGAATGTGCCTTGTACTCCATTGGGTTCCCTCACTTTGTTTGTGTTTGTGGTGACTAATCCTAGTTATGAAGACTCTTGCACTTGTCCCAGTTCATGTGGATTACATTTCATGTACTTGTATTGTGCTATGAATCTCTTGTATCATATATTATACTTCTGATGTACTCTCCTCACATGTGATCGAGGAGACATTAATGTTCATGATGTAATGATGTAGCATTGTAATTTATTGTGGATCTTCCTCTTGTAATTGATAAAGTTAATGAAATTGATTTGAATAGTATCTATTGATGACTTGTTATGATTAATGATGTGGCTTATGAAATTATGTTTTAGAGATATATGTTTTGATTCTGATGAGTACAGTAGCCATTAAACCTTGAGGACATCATTTGGATCGAGAAGTACTCAAGATTTGATATCTTGGGGAGTGACTTCCGAGGGTTTAGATATCTTAAGAAGTCACTTCTCAGGATATATTATCTTGAGGAACTTCTTAGTGCATCAAGATACCTGAATGTGGTTCGAGATGGTAGATGGCAGTCTTTTTCTGAATTAGATGGCATAATTTAACTTTATGTATATTTGAATATGTATACCATTCTTGTTATATTATCTTGCTATTCAATGTTATACTCTCTTTTCTAATGGATAATATGATGATGATTATTGCATATGTTAGTTAGCTAGATGGATTTTATAATGCATTATAAGTGACATGATATGGATCATTCATATTGTTAGTTGGAATGGTTTAATGTAATGAATTATAATTCTTGTTAGTTTGGTTTATGAGATTCTAGTAGCGTAGTCATAGACCTTAGAGGAATTAGGTTAGAATACGAGTTATTGTTTCATTTGTAATCTTTAATATGTTTACACTTCAAAACATAAAAAATCTACCATTTTTTTGTGTTAGTGTGTTGTCCTTTAGGGTCTTGTGGCGGGGCGTTACATATAGTGATTAGTAAGAGGAAGCATGAGCCCAAATTTCTTAAAATTCAAGTTTTAAGGTTCAAGGTTCAAATCCATGAATTTAGAACTAGGACAAATCAGTTCCATGCCCACAAGTCTAAATGAGAACAATAAACATGACTAGACATCAAGATCAAATCTAGATCTTAGGATGAGTGGTGATGGGGATAAGAGAAATATGCCATCTTCCACATTAGTTAATGCATAAAAGACAATCTAGTCAATGTGGGCCCAAAACATGAGGGAAAAACATATATGGGTATGTAATTTTCACCATTACATTTTCCCCACATTTGACTTTCATGTGATATACCATGAGAATACATGTAAAAATAAAATCAAGAAGCCTATATGGAAGTTAAATAATATTTAGACACTCAAAGGGTTCAAATGGTTGAAAATTTAAAGTTGTATCACACTTTTATAAAAGAAATGACCAATAACAATCTAATTTTCTAGCTTAAATCACTAGAAAGTGACATAAATGTTTTGAATTTTAAAATGTTTGTAAACTAATGATATATATATATATATATATATATATATATTAAGTGCATTCTTTTAATATTTTAATCAAAACAAAACAATTATTTGAATGTAATTTTTTGTAAAATTGACACTATAATTTAATTGCTGATAACATATTAAAAATGAGGTTAAGTGAGGAATTGATCTTTATATAGTAAATTTTATTTTTTCCTTCATTTTTTTTAATATTTATAAATTAAAAGTTTAGTGCATGGACTAATTTATCTTTATTTTGATAAATGAACTTATAAATAAATCTTAAAATGTGTGTATTGAAAACATAACTATTTTTATGGGACACCACCTTTTGTATTAACTATTTATATAAAGTAGAAAAAAAATCACCTTGATATGGAATCTCTTCTCTAGTGCATCATATTTATTTTATTTAAAAAAATAAATTTATGTATTTTTCCTTGACAAGACAATCAACCTATTGTTTTGATTTTGATGACCTACTTTTAATAAAAAATAAAAATACAAACATAATTAAACTATTAAAAAGTTATATATTTAAAAACTAACCTTATAGATTTGCAAAAGGGTATTTAAAAAAAAAATAAAATTATTTACATTAGTAGGAGTTGTGAAAATATCAAGCTTTTTGATTTTTTTTTGATAAATTGGCCCCCTATGTGATGCTACATATGCATTTAGTGAAAAATTTCATTTGGAAATGTTGTGGCCCATATCTAATTTAACTAAAATGATTCTAGTTGGATCATATGTTTGAACACAATCGGTTGCAATTGAAAATACTTAAATTCACTTATGTTGATAAATTGACTTGAAGTATGATAGCTTTGAAATTTTATCCAAATTTATTTAAAGTATGCAAATCATAGTTGTGGATTATGTGTATTCTTATCATTATGAATGCACCATATTTGAGAATGTGCAAGGATAGAAGAAAATTTAAAAATGAATAGCATTTATCAAGCATTTTAAAATGATCATAATTATTACTTTCAAAAACTATTTACAATAAGAAAAGGACTAGCGTGAGGTATTGTGCCTATTATAGAAGTAGTAAAACTCCAATTAAGTAGATTGGACTCTAATAAATTAAATAATGTGCCAAAGGATTTGTGTGGACTTACAATAGGATATAACTTTGTAGATAACATGATTTTAAGGGATTTGAATATGTAGGATTATACTTTGTCTAAATATGATAATGAAGATCTATTTGATACCATTTTAAAATGATCATAGTTGTCATAATTATATCACTACAATAAAAAATCATGAAGAAACATTAGTGATAATTTATGTCCCCTTCAATTGGTTGCTTACAAATGATGAAATAAATTAGAGGTAAGAGAAAAAGATAAAATCATGTAAATCTAATTGTCAAAGATAACATCATTAAGTCACAACAAGTTTGTAAGGAATACCAATCACTAAAATATATGTAATTTATAATTAGATAACATCAAGTAAGGCACACCAATAATGTTAAGCATTAGGTATGAGATAAACATGTAAGAGCAGGAGCACATAATGGAAAGGGGATGATGTGCCCCCAAGGTTTCCCTAGTGCTAAGAAAAGTGGAAAGTTGTAAAATATGTGAGCATGAAATTTTATTTTACATATAATCATAAGATATAAGGATGATAAGAATCATAAAGATGGAATCATAAAATATAAGCATGATAAATGTAGACACCGAAAATTGGTCTAGGCCTGCGAGTACTACTTTCAACATAATTTTCTAATGTCCATGGTCATGATTAAATAATGTTTATTATTTAATTACTTTCTAAACACATCTTTCTTCTATTAATTATTTGATTAATTCATTATGACCCTTATTCAACTTTGATTAATTAAACAAGTCATATTTATTTGATTATGTCACTAACTAATTAATTATCTTTCTTAATTAAATAATTTATTATTTAATTAACCCCTTTGCCATATTTCAACTATAATTAAATATTCCTTATTTAATTATTCAATTAATCTTTTCAACAGTCAAATTAAATAAATTTAAATTATTTATTTAATTAAATCTTTCAATTTTGAATGTTGAATTAAATTAACATTTAATTCATAATTAATTGTTTATGTCACATTCTTATATCGTCCAATTATCTAATTATTCACTCACCATCTGACTCGAGATCTATTTAAATCCACCAGTTATCTCCAAATTCGATATATGATCGTCTCTACAAAAGGACTCTCTGTCACAACCAGTCAGTTAACTAGTTCTAACTCATATGCATGAACATATTTATTAATTAAATATCTTTATTTAATTAATTAATTCATGTGTGCATTCGAACAGATTATTCTCCAAGTTCTAACTTTATCCCTTTCATTCAAAGTCTAATTCTTCTATTTTCAAAGACTTTCAACTAAAGATTAAATCATTTATTTAATCTTGAACTCATGTTCTTTCTATTTTCGAACAGTCTTAACACCAAATTAAATTATTATTCTAATTTAATCTTTATCCTACAGTATTTCCTAACTCATGTTCTAACTAACACAAAAATCACATCACATGGCATTCATCAATCTCGATCATTGATCTCTCTTTCAAATCTGAGCCGATCATTTGAAAACCCAATTTCTATAAATTGACCTGTCATTGTCATTATTCCTCCTCCCGAAATCAATACTTTTGAGAAGAACTTAATCTTTGATATTTTTCTTAGACAATACATCTCGGCTATGCTTGCATACATACAAAAAATCTGAGGGCAAGAATACCGATACAACAAAATGGAGAAGGACAATCAAGATAATTCGAAGAGGTGGACTAATATTCAGTGAGATTGTTAAAATATTTTTTTATTTATTGTTTTAGTTCATTTACTTCGTTCTTTGTTGTTTGATTTAGATTTACGCTTGTTAGATTAGATTTAACCATCTTTCTATGCACCAATCCATTTTATCTATGTTACAATAAACATATGGAAACATGTATAGGGATGAAAACATAATTGTTTGCCCCACTTTCTAGTTTTATTGGGCTTTAAAGAATTCACATATTCTATCAAGTATAATAACAAATTGTCAAGAATTTAAAGATAATTTAAACGAGTGATTTATATCATTTTCTCTGTAGATTTAATATTTTTTAAAAAATTAAAAAAATCATCATTTTTTATTTTGATTAGCAAGGAAAACAGGTTTTGAAGGGACTCAAAACTCTTTACATCAAAACGTTGCACAAAAGGAATGACACATATAACTAAGTACCAAACAACATCCAACAAAAAAGAAAAACAAACACTTGTAGGGCTACTTCATATTTTTTAAGGTATCAACAACCTTTAACTCCTGGGTGTAATGTAGATTGACCAGGTCTAGTAGCTCATTCTTCTCCTCTTTGAAGGACTTCTTGCTTCCTTGTGTCTCTTAAACCAACATTAGTTTTTTCCTTGTTTTTTGAGCACCTGCTCTTCTTTATTTCTCTTCTTTGGGGCAACTCTAGCGATTTGCTCCTCCCTTAGCCCCTTCAACTTCTCTATGAGGATCCTCAATCCCTCTGCACTATTCTTAATCGAGCATTGACTTATCTTTAGGAGATTCTCAATATTGGTATTAATCTCTTGAATTTTATTTTCCATATCCAATATACAACTCTCATAATCCTTCTTTAAAACATTAATGGATTCCTCAACATCTTCCAACCTATTCTAAAACTTCCTATTTATAGACCCAGATTGGTCCCTCTCCTCATTAGAGAATTTTTCCAATAGTCCTCAAACTTTGAATTTTGTTTTATTAATCTCTAAGAAGAACCATTTGGACAATTTGAAATAATTAGCCACTCACTCCCTTGCTAACCCCAATACATCATATATTTCATATCTGTTAGCATGTAGGTAAGAAAAATCTTTAGATAAAGAGGGGGTATTAGCAGTTTTAGTGTTATCCTTGGTAGGGATTTTCTAAGTGGTATAGACTGTGGCTATCCTATCATCAACTTTATCCTTTCCTTTTCCAACCTCCTCCCTACAAGGCTTAGAGTTTTGTTTTCCCTTCCTTTGCACATTGAGTCCTTCCTTGTCATCCCTTGTTTGATATCCCTTCGACCAAGAAATCACCTTCTTAGCTTTCTTTTTCAGAGAGATCTTCTTTCCAACCGCCTTTCTTTTCTTTTGGTCTTCTATATCAAAGGGAATCATAGATAACACTTCAACATAGTAATCCCCTTCTTCCTCCACTCTCCACTCTTCATCATCTTCTTCCATGGAATCAAAACTCATGTCAAAAAGTGTACTACCATTGGCTTTTTTTATTTATTGACAATGCCCTTCCCCTTCGGATTCAACATAGGGGTCTGGGTATTCACATAAACCATAATTAAAATGATTAAACCCTCATGAAACACTGACAATTTTGAGTTTTTGAAGTGCTCTTTTGTAGAATGGTCTATTGAAGCAAGAATAAAATAAGGAAAAGACACATAATGGTTTTTCATATCATCATTTTTTTTTAGCTTTCATTAAAAAAAAATATTTTCTTTATTTGATAGTGAATGATATTTTATCACAACACATAACTTCTATTATAGTAAAATATTTCAAAATTTCTTAAAATTAAATTTGAATTTCAATAACTAGTATATAAATATGTTTTAAATTTTTATTATATATATATATATATATATATATATATATATATATTAACTAATACTGATGCAAGAGAGAATCAAGCCTCATTCATAAACTCACAACAACATACAATGTAACTCATAAATTATTTTAGATAACACAAAAATCTACAAAGAGTGTCTTCAATTTCTCATTCAAACTCTCCTAAAATCACTTAATAACAAGGCAATTTTGAAATTACATTATTTTTCAGCCGTATAGGCTGATGCAAACCAAAAAAAACTGTTATAAATCTGATATATAACAACAAGATGCAATACATAAATGATCTCCTTCAAACCCTCTTTATTTGAAGCTCTCTAGCTCCCTTCAACTGCAAAATCACTGCTGTAATTACCAACAATCTTCCACTATTTTTGCTACTATATATAAGCTCAAAACCCACAAAAAAAATATCATTTTCTCCTTCCCAAAGAAAAGTTACACCTATCTCTTCTTCCTCCCAAAAATCTACCCCCACAGACAAACTCAAAAATTGCCAAATAAAACATTTACCACTACTTTCCAAAAATTAGTTTTTTCTCCCCTTTGAAAAGGTTGCTCCAACAATTAGAAAAAAATATAAAATGTTCCATGATGCATTTTAGTAACTCTCAAAAAAATCCACACCAAGATTAGCATTTTAATTTTTATGCTTTCAAACTCCAAAATTGAATTCCTACACTATCTCCCACTTCAAGATTTACAATAATAGAACAAGACCAATTATTTAATATATTATTTTTGGTCTATTATTTCAGTTTATTCCTCCAATAAAATTATTACCAAACCTTGTGAAGAATAAAATAAAATACTTCTCTTTTGATTGATGCAAGATTGTTATTGACTGTGGATACTCCTACATCAAACATAAATTAAAATTAAAATTCAAACCTAAAAAAAATTCCTAACAGACCTTTGAAGAATGCTATTGTTAATTCATTTGAAGAGCTACCTTGTTATAAAGTGGAATATTTTTAAAGCAAAAAGGATTAGAGAGATACTTACATACATTCAAGGGAGAGTAAAACAAATATCTCTTTTCCATATTTTGAGAGAATTATGATCTACTAGTTGAAGAGGATGTGGTTTTATCATAATTTGTTGGTTTTGATTTAAAGAATATTTTAGGATGTCAATAAAATAATTGTTCATGTAATTATGGACACAAAAGGAATGAACCTATTTTCTATTCTAAGCATGGGATATATTCTTCTTTTTATGAAGCTAAATACATAAATTTTAGATTTGATTATTGCAATATAGAAAATATTTAACTAGCGATAAACACCTAATATATTACACCTAAGAGATGTTCCTATGAGAATTGTTTTAGGGAGTAGCGCCCATTTCAAACTAAATTTTAGTACTCTCCAATAAAGTGAAAGTGCAAAAAAATACAAGAAAATTATAATCAATAATGTCCAGCTACCAAAACCATTCTATTTTGAACATGAAAAAGATTTTAAATTACTGTAAAAAAATTAAGCTCATACCTATTGTAAATCAACATTAGATTTATGATGAGTAGGTAAGTGAATTGAGGTTTAGTGCAAAACAGTATAGAGAAGCAAGAATTGCACAAATTTTTGATATTTTTATCTTCCTATGGTTAATAGGAAAATTTTGATCAAGTACAACATCTATTTTTCATTCTCATGAATGGTTTTGTGTAATCAATCTCATTATTCATTCTACTATACTTTTAGTTTAAAAAAATAAATTGTGCAAAACATAACCTAGTTTGCTTTCACGAAGAAGTGTCTTAAGTAGAGTGGATAATCTATCAGTCATGGTAGTGCTCCGGTAGAGGTATTATTTTGATGCTCTTCAAACTTCATATAGTTTCATTATATGGTAGAGTAAGTAGATATGAGCTTGTGTATTCTCATTAAATTTTGAGTAGTGTGTAATTTTATCAGTTTGATTTTCTACATGTCCTTGTCCTTCTTTCTTCTCCACTTGAATCCATTTCCAATGGATATTTTATGTTGGGTTCTCTCTCTTTTACAAGTAGAAAACCCCCTATGAGTTGTGTTGGATCTCAAAAATGCAGGTTACAAATCCTAAGAGGATGTCAGGCTCTTTGATCAGACTTGCAATGTTCTTGAACCAATGAATGGAGATAACCTATTTGGTTGATGACTCCCTGCACTTCAGGCTCTGCTAAACCTAGGCAGGTGGACCTTGATAGCTGAAGCAGATTAAGAGTTGTATGTCTTTGTTGAATTTATGGATCTATCCACAGTGGCATAAAGTGAAAGAGATGAAAGCTTGTTAATTACTCCTAATCCTAATACTAAATTTGAAATGTGAATGTTTGAATAAGATTTTATGGAATTTTGAAATGAAATGGGTAAGACCAGTGCCTACTTTTATTGGGTTAATGGAGTCAAGAGGTGAATGATGTGTGACCTACTTGGTGGCTACAATTCTAATCGTTTGGCACTTGTAAATGTTTTCACCTTGTACAAACGTGCAAGAATGTAACTATCAAACTCTTCTTATTGATCCAAATGATTCTTACTAGGTTATTGTGATTAATTAATAGGAAGTTTTAATCCTTGCTTGAAGGAACCAGTTAACTGAATCACACAAAGGCAGCAAGTGTGCCTTGACAAATCAAATACTTCTGATTTGAATAACAAGATAGAACCAAACTTGAGACAGTGTGATAATTTTATCGATTACAGGGCTCTTCTTTATTGATCCAAGTGATACTTCTAGATTACTGTGATCTATTAAAAGGATATTTAATTCTTTGAGAGAAACCAATCAATGAAACCACACAAGAACAACAAATGTGTTTTGATAAATTGAGTTTTGACACTCCAAAATAAATAATATGAAAGCACCAATATGGAGACAACCAAATAATTGTATGCTATCAACAAACAAATGACACCGAGAAGTTGATCACCAAATTAAATCTTCTTGTCCATTAAATATTACTTCAAAATATTTTACAATACACATCATAATATTTTGTTTCGGCAACTGTTCCACCTATCTAACTACCTAATTTATTAATTCTAATCTCCCTCTAATCCCTTGCTTAATTTGATTTCATCTAGCATATATACATTATATCGTCTAGGGTTATGACCCTTTGCTCTTCCGCTGCAACGCTTCACTTTATTTTAATTAATTGCCTTCGACAAATTAAAAAATTTTAATCTTCATTGTCTTTGCTTCTTTGTGAAATTTTAATCTTGATTTATTCATTAAGCCTTTTTGTTGGCAATTTCTCACTCTATATTTTACCCAGATGTCCTTTGAGTAAAATAATTACCCACTTCGTTTATTCCTCGAAAGTATTTTATTTTCCAAAGATACTTTTCATTTGCTCTTTCCATCTTTGGCAAAGAATATTCTACCTTCCAGTGCAAATATTTTATAATTTTCTACCCTTGATGCTTTTCGTGGTTAAAATAATCATCCACCATATGATCCCCTTGGTAAAAATGTGAAGTTTATATCTTCTCGAAGTAATATTCCTTTTCATTATAATTATACTTTATTCAACCTTTTGTTTGCACTTTGACCACATGTATTCACGTTTCAGGGTGACTTGAAGCATCGAGGAGACTTATTTTATATCACAACGATATCAGAGAGTCTCTTCGATGCATATTTTTGTAGGAATATTGTATCGGTGGGACTTCAAGCCACTCTTGTCGATCGGTGAGACTTCAAACCACTCTTATAGATATCGGTGAGACTTCATACCACTCTTGCCAATATTGATGTGTCTCCTTGATGAAGTAATCTTGTTGGGCTATCGGTGAGACTCTCCTCAAAAACCACATCGGTGTAACCTTCATAATCAGAAAGACTTGAGGAAACCACTTCGACAACATATATCTCTCTAATGGATATCACTATAGGAAGATTATATCGGTGAGACTTCAAACCACTCTTGTTGATCAGTGAGACTTCAAACCACTCTTGCAGATATTGGTGAGACTTTATACCACTCTTGCAGATATCGGTGAGACTTCATACCACTCTTGTTGTTATTGATGTGTCTCCCTTATAAAGTAAGCTTGTTGGGCTATTGGTGAGACTCTCCCCAAAAACCACATCGGTGTAACCTTCATAATCAGAAAGACTTGAGGAAACCACTCCAACAACATATGTCTCTCCGATGGATATCGCTGTAGGAATATTGTATCGGTGAGACTTCAAACCACTCTTGATGATCGACGAGACTTCAAACCAACTCTTTCTTATCGGTGAGACTTCAAACTGCTCTTGTAGATATTGGTGAGACTTCATACCACTCTTGCAGATATCGGTGAGACTTCAAACCTACTCTTGCCGATCAATGAGACTACAAACCAACTCTTGCCAATCGGTGAGACTACAAATGGTCTCTCCGATGGAATTTTGCTTTGCTGCATAGTGACCAAAATGAGTTGGGTAGCCTCCAAAACTGCTTTGAAAAAATGATCAAACGATCTCCAAAAGTCATGAAAATGCACCAAAATGTTTAGTTGTGATAGGGGAGCATGGTTGCATAACGATTTGGCATGAAGTGATCAAGATTGAAAATTGTTAATGCTCAAAGTTGCTTATTTAGCATTTTCTGAAAACTGCCACTGTCAAACTCAATTGAAACTCTCCAACTTGCCTTCTTGGAAAAATATCAAATGTGATTCTGAGAAGCTTCCACCCTAGATACTAGTTCATTTAGGTCAAATGAACATGTGTGCAAGAGGGTTTTCCATCATTTTATTTTCTTCACCAAATACCAAGCATCAAAGTTGACCCCTTTGTAGCTTGTTTTGAAAGTACAATCTTCAAACTAGGTAAAACCCATCTGGTTTTGATTTTGGAAAAATATCAAATGGTGTCCTGAAACTTTGAAAAATGACATGTATGTACATTGAGATGGGGATAATCTAAAGCACCAATTGGTTTGTCATGAAACTCTTTCAGTTGTCTAATATTGTCCTCCAAAGTTGGTCACTTAAACAGATTTTTGTGTGTGTAGACAACAAACCTTCGCAGGACCCTTCAACTTGGCCTTTTGAAACCTTGGTAAATCAGATCATAAGGAGCTGAAATTTGGTAGAGAGACTCACATATAATAGATGAACACGTCTGCAAAGTGATTTTGCATGAAACTGAATGAACTTCCAATTATGATTTTTTAAAGTGGGCCATTTGAGCAGATTTTTCAGTTGTACTTTTGAGTGCTGAAATCAATTTTATTGATTTTTTGAGCCTTAAATCTTGCCAAATTTTGCATGAAATTTTAGACTCCAACAAGTTTCTAGAAATTGTAGTGTAATAAATACTACACTCCAATTTAAAATTTGAATTTATGTTCAAAGTGTCAAAATCAATAAGATAGACAAACTTTATCTATTTATTGTAATGCATTTATGGTGACAAGGACGTATCAAATATGTAGTAGGAATGTTTATTTTCTCAAGAGTGTATATGTAGGCTAGATTTGATTGACTAATGAAGGCAATAAACATACTCAAAGACACATCTCAAGATTCTTGACCCTAAATAAGATTAAATATTCAAGCAATGGTTTGAAGATATATATTTTAAAATAATATTATTAAAATTCCTGTTCTATTTTTTTAAACATTATTTGACTATCTTGAAGGAAAACAATACATCTAATTATCTTAAATAAGATTACCCACAAAAATACTTATAAAATCACAAAATCCATTAAAAAATTAACATTAGTAAAAAAAGATGATGTTATAAATTGTGATATCACCTCAAGAGAAGTTTGAAATCTAATATTGTTGGGGACTATGTGCTCAAAATTTTGTCACAACATGAGCTCATATTATATCATTAACAATATGTATTCAAGGAAAGTAGAGATCATGTTTATGAAACAAAATATAACGATTTGGTAAAAACATATGGTGCAGAAGGCAAGTTTGTTAAATTTTAAATCTTAAAGCAATGGTTTCTTATAATTTAAATATTGGTTTTGGTCAAAATATTTATTTTCATGTAACACACTAGTTATTATATTTATTTTCTTCTCTTTGTGTATGGCATTGATAACATATGTGCAATTTAATACAATTTTTATATTTTTTCACTTTAAAAAATTAAGATATTTTAGATTATATGAATATTAATAACTTAGGAGAATTAATAATAATTTATAATTTGGGTGGATATAAAAATATGCAGGAGGCAATTTCTATACAATAAGCACGGTTAAGACAAGCTAAGATAAAATGAAAGGGGAAGTTGCATATGTCGAATTTTGGTTAATGTTAACATGCTTGTTAATGTATGCATTGGGATATTAATTTGTCTACCATAGAGAAGGATGATTCTACGAGTTTGGGCCCAAAATTTTAAACAACATGGTCGCTTCCACATACAACACCAGAGAAGGGTTTTTATTTCCTGATCTAAGTGTGGGTTGCCCAATCCGGGGGCTGACTTCTCCTTGCTTGCAAAATCAAGTGCATTCTGATGGGGTTATACAAATAGATGTTGGTAATCATATGTTGGTCAATGTTAACATGAGTCATCCAATTGAAGAAGCATACAATGAAGAATGAATTTTTGAGCAGCAAATCATATCTAGAGAATTTTTATATGATGTCAATCTTATCAATTTGATCACAAGTTGGCAACCGGTTGAGTGTGGGCTCCTCATTCATCAACCATTATTTTGCATTGGAAGTTACTTCTCCTAGCTTGTGAATGTATTTGCATGATCATTCTGGAGCCACTTGAGGTAGGATCTTTCTGTCATGTACATATTAGGGTTTTTTTGTTGTGTTGGTAGTGTAGTTTTCTTTCCTATTTTGTTTTGTTTTTGGCTTGCTCTGGATCTTTTTCCTCTGTGCTCCTTGACTTTGTTGCCCAATGAATTTAAGCACTGGTCCATGCTTGAGATTCTGGGTCCCTTGCTTCATCCTTTGTAGCCCTCGTCGGGTGATCCCACAATAGTGGTTTACAATTTTTGGCCAAACTAGACACTAAAATTATTATTTTTAACTAAATTTTCACATTCGGGCACCTATAGCGGCAAAACCGTGAGGAATTTGAAGATCATGCAAACTAGAGTCTTGTCACATTTTGTTTCTAGATTGTAAAAATATTTTTTTCAAAATTTTTGGAATCAGATTGCACTTCTTTTTCCATCTCCCATGAAAACTGGTTTTTTTTTCTTCAGAAAACAACATTTTTAAAAAGTGACGCACACCGTATAATGTATAACTTTTTTTCCATGAAGGATAAAATTCTAATTCTTTCAAATTTAGATTTGTAACTCCGATATCTAGTGCTTCCACTTGGTTAGATAGTTTTTTATTGAATATTTTTTCTTTAATCAAGTTTTGAAGTCAAACAAATTACAATTCAAACATAGCATGACCGTATAACGTGTAACTTTTTTTGTATATATCAAAATTCAATTTTATTTTTTTTGTTGGATCAAGGACTTCAATATCTGGTGCACTCATATTTTTCAATTTTTTTTTGATAATCTTCTATTTTTCCACATGTGCAGAACAAAGACCTTCATTTTCGATGAAAAACCTATTTAATAAAACTAAAGAAACAAATACATAATAAAACGAAAACATATTAAAATTATATTCGTTGGATAGCTCGTTTCGAGGAATACCTAATTCCAGTTGGGTTTGTGAATATTCCTCCATTTTCATCGTCAAACCAAGCTTCAAAGTGCCAAAATTTAGGTTTTTTTTGTGTCTCAGGGGGGATGAGGAATAAGGGGGGTTCATACAAACCCCTAGGGGTTCGAGCGAACCACCCTTCCATAAGGGATTTCGCTGGGTTTTTGGGTGGGAAATAATTAAAAGGGTTCACTCAAACCCTGGTTTGAATGAACCCCTTATGGGTTCACTCGAACTAGTAGGTTCGTACGAACCCGTAAAATCAAGTTTTTTGCCATGTATATTATTTTTTGTGAGTTTTCCTTCCTCACTTGAATTGTAAACCACTATCATGGCTTCACCCCATCCCCATTCGGAGCCTGTTGTTACCCCTTTAATTTTCAAAACCTCATGAGTATCTTTTTGTCGTGTTTCAACTCATTGTCATAACTTATTTTAGGTTTCGTAGCTTATGGGACACTTGATTGGCTGATCCCCAATGATTTTTAGTGTCAATGTCTTCATTTCATAAAAAGGGCCCCATCCTTTATTTTATCAAGAAGTTGCATTAGTCGGTGTTTTAGCCTCTGATTTCTTGTGGGATCCAAACCTAATTTTAACCTAATTCCCCAATCACCCGATAGTCCAACCTCCGTTTCTAGTTAGTCCTTTGGAGTCTGTCAAAGGGGTTCCTCACAAGTCCATATTATCAACCAATCACACTTTTTGGATAATATTGCACACACCTAAATGGTTCCATCCTTCAAAATTGTTGATCATCTGATCTTTCGATAGAAAAGCAAGGTCTTCTCCAAAGCACACATTTGATGATGGCAGTAATTGTACCACTTTATGAGGGCTTGGCTTATCAGCGAGACATTCTTTCATGTTCCAACGATGGAATGATGGGTTGGCAATAGTTGGTGTATCGAGATTTTGGTTGTCGACACATCGGGTGTACACAAAATATTGTTCATATGGCGTCGGGCCCGATAGGTCCTATCACCCGATATGCCTTTGTGAGGTCGGTGATATCGACATCTCAGCCTACATCTCTAAGGATACCAGAGCCGATAGAGGCATAAAGGGCACCACAATCTTCAATTCCCCGATACCTCTGATATAACATGCTTGAGCGATTCTTTGATCATTCCATCAATATCAGGGTGAATTTAGGCTATCGATGGGACATGGTTGGTCATCCCTATGATGGTCCGATGTGCATTTGTTCAATGTTCTTGATTGGTGGGAGTATGTTTTCCTTTGAAGATCCATCATCTTGCCCTGTTAGAGAAAGTATAATAATGGGAAGCACCATTTTGTAAGGGGTTAAAAATCTTATCTCTCAAGAAGTTGGTTTGTCCAGATGCCATAAGATTTCTCTGCCATTTAGCTGACAAATTCTATGTAATTACATATTATATTATATTAATATAACTACAGGCTCTTGCCTTTTACGGAAAAAAAATGTGGATGTAATTGGTGGAAGCATTTTGACAAAAAATTGAAGAGAATAATATATTTGGTTAGACTTGGACCAAATATCTAGTCTTGATAGATTGGAAGTTAGATCACAACAAATAATTGATGAAAAAATATTTTTTATTTTTGGATTTCTCCCCTTGTTTGCTTTAGTTTCAAATTTGAATCTATAAATGACAATCCTTGACAAACTTTACTTCCATATTATAATTGACAACTTTATATCACACTTTTTTGAAAAAAATAATAGGGCTTGTAGATAAGGATGCCTACTTTTAAAATATCTATTATTTTTAATTTAAAATGTAAATTTTAAATTATTTATGTTTTTCAAACATAGTCACAAAATTGAAAAGATATATATACTTATTTTTAATAACTTTTGATCATCAAATCTATTTAAAAGAAACTTATATAAGTCCAAGATAGACATTATATTTTATATATTCAAAACATAACAATTTTATGATCATTTTAGGTTCAATTAAGATGGTTATATACTAGGTGTTTGAGCTTTCTACCTTAGTTAATAAAAATAGTTTAAACAAAATAATTATGAAAAATATTCATTCTACATCTCAATATAATTATATTTGTTCATAAAAGTATTTAAAAAATAATTATATTTACTAATCTTTAGGTTGTTCATACATGCATATATTTTTGCATTGATGAAATGGAAAGAAGAGACCACTTCTATACATCTTTTATTTAATCAATTTATATCATTTAAATATTAAAATAAAATACATATTTTAAAACTAAAAACACATTTTACATTTTATAAAATAATCATATTATATTTATAATTATTTCAAATCATTACTTTAAATGAAAAACTATTACTTTAATTCCATATTTAATCTTCATTAATTTATAACTATTCATACATATCTTGAAACAAAAAAATCTAAAATATTATACTCATAGTATTATATTATCTATAAAACTAGATAACAAGCATATAACTCTTTTATGAAATTGTTTTCACTATCATCTTAGAATATTAAATCATCCAATACTTAACGTGTAAAAAATATTTGTAACACATGGAATCAAATGATTCTTAATATATTTCTTAATTTTTTAAATTTGTCACCACATTTTTTTATTGTAAGATTTATTTTAAATATTATTATTTTTATTAGTTTATCATTATAAAAAATTATATGTATTATTTTAATAAAATGAATTATATATAATGAATTTTAATTAAAATAATTAATATAAATAATTTTAAGTTTATTTTAAAAGAATCAAAACTTCAAGTAAATTAAAAGTTACTTAAAATTATTTTATTCATTATTTTTATGTGATCGAGATAAAAAAAGGTGTGGATAAAATATTATTTATCCAAAACAAACAGGAAAATAATTTAAAAAGTATGATGTTTCGAGTCTTAAAATAGTTATCAACACTAACCTACTCTTATAACAAACTTTGAATTACTACTATAAGGACGGCAGCGTTTATCTTGCACACATAAATATGTCTATAGCTATCAAATATATATGTATTATGAACATTCATGTATTTATATTATACATGATTGGTAAAAAATAAATCAAATATCATTTATTTAAAAATAAATGTGGGTCGTAGTATTGAGCAACATTGTTGTCCATGTAATATAGTTGGTTGATGCATGCACTAATCAAATGTGGTTCACATATTTAAATTTCACTTTATTTCTATAATAGTGTTGAAAAACATAATATATTTTTCAACACACTTAAAAATTATTTTAAATATTTTTTGACCATACATGTATATTTGATGACCATAGATACATTCTATATGGAGAATAGCCATTTCTTTCATCTTACATGGCACATTTCTACTAAACAAAATTAACTAAACATAAAGATCTAATAAATAATATATTTGGAAGAAAATATAAATAATGTAATTGATGAAAAATGTTATTAGTTAATTGAATTTGAAGATGTTATAATCTTATTGAATGGAATGAAGATCTAATAAATAAATAAATTTAGAAGAAAATATAATTTACATAAACTGATAAAAAATGACTAAATTAGTTGAATTTGAAGATGTTACAATCTTTTTGAACTCCTCTACAATTGTATTAATTTTATAGATAATTTTTATGTTATATTTCTATCAATATTTTTTATTTTATTTTGAATATAATTAGCCTTTAAATTTATTTATATCTTATATAAATATAATCTCTTTCAATATAATCTTTAAATTATATATAAAAAATAATTCATAATTGGATTATTAATGAACAATTTAGTTCTTGTAGAATGGATGCCAACGGTCGTCTGCTTTCCACAGCTACGGCTAGGGTTTTGCCTGAGCTGAGCTCTTAGGGAACAACTCCACAGAGGAAGAAGGGTTTCGACACTGCAGGCGAAGACGACACCATTTGCAATGTTGCTTGGGACAACCAAAAGGGAGATATAGGGAAGCCTTCAGCATAATGCAGTGAAGTTTCTGCCTTTGAAATTGGTGGCTAGCTACAAGGCATCGCTGCTACAGAGGGAGGAGCTGTTAAGGAGTCAATAAAGCCTGGGCTAGAGGAAAACAAAGCTGGGCGCGCTTGGGTAGCCAAGCACCCAAACAAAAGATCCGCACAGGGGGCGGGAGGGACTCTACTAGTCTACCCTCTGCTAAATCCATTACTTTGGATATTGTTGGGGAGTTGGAACAAGAAGTGACATTAAATGAAAAAGTCTTCTCTGGGATGGGCCTAATTGGGAGATTCATGGGTTTCTGGCCATGCTTGGTTGATCTCCACCAGTGGATCTCTAACCACTAGAAGCCTCTTCTGGAAGGGTATGCACAAATATATGCAATGGCCAAAGGGTTTTTTATTGTTGTTTTTGAAAAAGAATAGGATAGAAACAAGATCCTCTGTGATTATCACTGGGATTGGGAAGAAAAACATATTTTGATGCTAAAGCCATGGCATTCATCTTTCAACCTAGCCACTAAATTTTTTGAGAGGGTTCCTCTTTTGGTGAGACTCCCAAAACTTCCCCTTTAGTTCTGGTTTGATTCATGCTTGGAGGCTATAGGGAACTCATTAGGAAATTTCCTAATGGTGGATGAGGGATCTTCAAATCTTCTGCATTCAACTTAGGCCAGTATTTTGGTAGAAATGAATGTGTCCAAGGTGCCTCCAGAGGATATCCAACTAAAATCTTTGAAGGGTTGTTGGGTGCAGCCCCTGGATCATGAAGGGGTACCTTTTAGATGCAAAATTTGTTATCAAACGAGGCATTTGGCAGCTGAGTGTGCCAAGCACAAAACCAAAAAATCAACTTTTTGGTGGAAAGATGCAACCACCCAACACTACACTGTGGAGAAACAGGTAGAGAAACAAGTGAGATCTTAGCTGAAAGGCGCTGAGGAGGAGGATCGAACAACTGGGGAGTTGATTCAGGAAGGGAAGATGTTGTTGCTAGAGGTTAGAAGGGAGGATCAGTAATAGAATATGGTGGCCACAACACATTAAGGGTTTATGGCTGAGAATAGTGCTAAAGTTGTTCTCTGCGGAAGTGAAAAGGAGTTGAACTTCAAAAAAAAAGCTGCAACTCCAGAGTGTCGGGAAAAGAAAGGTGTGGTGAGGCCACAAGTGAAGGATGCTAGAAAACAAAAGGATGATGATCGGGATCAACAAACAATTAGTTGTTGGAATGGATCCTGGAGGAGTCCCTGAGATACATCTTTGGAATGGCAGAAGGAGGCCGCAATGGTGGAGGATAGGTGGTAAATGGTCATGAGGAAGAAAACAAAGAAGGAAAAGAAGAAAGCATATGCAATGGTCCTCCTTTCTTAGACTAAAGGAAGATCAAGTAAAGCTTCAAATTCTAGACCTGTTAATAGGTTCTAGGGGTGTTTGGTTTTATTCTCGTCTGCTAGTTGAAAACAAGTTTCATTTGTATTCATGGAATGATTTACAACAGGAATTGTGGGTGGGTCTATGGGTGTTAATTTAGGAATTGGTGGGGTCTGGAAGGAATTGTAACTGAAGTTGTTCTGGAAATAGCTCTATAATTTTTATCTTCAATAATCAATAAAATTAACTCTATTACAAACCCAAAAAAAAATTAATTCATAATTTTTTATTTAGATATATATTCTTTCACGATACTATAGTCCACTTTATCAAAATATATATATTTTAAAATGACACTTCAAATATAAGAAATCTAAGGTGAAATGTGTAGGGAATTAGGTGTTGTACACCTTGTATAATGTTTATAATGTTTAATTTACTATTATAGGTGTGGTGCACCTAAGGGGACCTAGAAGTACATGCATCACTAGGAGTTAACATTCTTGGGGCCACTTTATATTTTGTATGTAGCATTGAGAAATAAGTTGAATGTAAGTTGTAAAAATTTATTTATTTAATATAGGGGAAGGTTAATTAATAAAGTAACCAATATTAAATATGGGGCCATGGTTTTGTAATCTCATGATTTAGTCATATGGTTTTATGTAATACCACTTGGTGATTTTGTGTGAGCTTGTTTCTATAAAAGAAAACACAAGGTTAGTTGTCTAAGGTTGGCTAGTTGGGGTTTTGAGTCTTCTTTTGAAGAGTACATATGTGAAGCATGGGATGGGATGTGTGGTTACATGCTTGGACACATGAAGGATACATTGAGGAGGCTTGATGTTTCAAAGGTGTTCATGGAGGCTCTGAAGATATATTGTAATGTTTATTGCTGAATAATACATGATTCATGTATGAGTGGATCGCTTTACAGTCCTCAAGAGCTTCAAGGTGGGGGGTCTTTTTGTTGTGATTTAGGGGTGGGTCTTTTTTATTCCTACGTCATTTTCTCTAATGTGTGCCTACTCTTCTCCTAGTTGCGTCGTAGTGTATGGTGGTGATTTTCTTGTGGTCTATGGGGGACGTGTTTGCTACGGGCTTGGCTTGCCTGCGCAGACCTTGGCCTTGGTTGGTGATGTAGCACTTGCCTTGCTTGGTAGTGACCTTTCTTTTTAGTGCCCATGAGGAGCTCTGTTTGGGGGGTAGTTACCACATGGGGGCTATGTAGTTAAGCCTTGGTTAGTTGCTTTTTCCTGCGATTGTGTGGTGCAGGCCGTTCCATAAGGGTTGGTCTTGCTTTTTGTATAGCATTCTTATTGTTATTGTTGTGCTGAATCTTCATTTGTTCAATGGGCCTGAGGGCTTGCATGCTCGTTTAGGGTCATCATTTGCTATAATGCCTCAAGGGGAGTCATCTGGGGTGAGCCCCAAGATGGATTTTTGAGCTATGTTTTCCTCAAAACCTGCGTCACAGGTGGATAAAATATACGATAACAACCTTTTTTCGTCATATCTGGAGAAGATTGAGATGGGCTTGTCAGGGGGGTCACTGATTTCAAAGATTAATGGGTACCTGGAAAGGTGCAAAGAGAGGCTGAATTTGGTGATTCTATGGAGATGTTGGCGGAGGATATTGATTACTACTCAAGACATTCCCTTTATTGCAAGTTCTTGGGATTGAGAATCTCGTTGCAATTTTTGGAATCCCGGGCTTAAAGGACATGGATGCCAGTGGGGGAGATGGAGATTCGGCTCCTGGCGAATAACTATTTTATGGTTACATTTGATTGCATGGAAGATAGGATCAAGATGTTTGAAGGGGCCCCTTAATTTTACAACCAGGTGGTCTTGTTTATTAAACTATGGAATGCAGGCTTCAATCCGGCTGAGGAGCTTCCGAGTCGGGTTCTAGTTTGGGTTCGATTACCTAGGCTCTCGATCGAATGCTGGAGCGATGATGTTTTGCATTTACTAGCCTCGATGCTTGGTAAACCTGATGGTTCTTCGTAGTAGACATAGTTCAAAAAGGTAATGACATATGCTTGGTTTTGTGTGGAAATTGACTTAAGCAAAACACTGCCAGATTCTATAGAAGTGTGTGCAGGATCTTATTCATGGGTGCAGTAGCTAGACTATGAGATCTTACCTTTTCAATGCCATATTCTCCATGAATATAGCCACTTATAGCGTAGATGTCCAATGACTAAGCCTTCAGAGGCTCAATATTCTCAACCTCCTCTCAATTCGCCTAGGGTTGATAAGGGAAAAAATCCTATTCTGAGTGGTGGTGTCAGGGATGATGGTTTTATTTTGATCAGAGCTTGAAACATAAATAAGGGGCGTAAAAGGAATCTAAAGGAAAGGAAAGATGATGATAATTTTAATAGATTGAAGGTGTTGGATGATCTTCTCCAACAGGAAGTGAATTTGTGATTGTTAAATTTGGATTAGGGGAGTTTGGGTACTGGAAAACATGGGCCTCCTTTTGAGACTTTGTAGGTTAACCAATAGGAGGTGAATTTGGGCTTATGGTGCTTAGAGTAGGATGGGGGAGGTTCAAGGTAGGAGGGGCTCAGTTCAGGGGTCCCTCTTTCTCTGAAGGTTGATGGGACTTTGAATTTGGACACAGATCGATAGATGGTGGCTCAATAGGAGTTGATTCATGTTGTTGAAGTTTTGAAGGGTGGTGAGGTTTTATCTCAGCCCTCATGGAGAACAGACACGGAGGTTGGTAAGAACAGTAAGTTGTCTCCTCAATTGGGTATTATGGAAAAATATCTTAAGAAAGGGGGGGAGGAGAAAGTTCCTAAGCTTGGTAGGAAGAAAGATATTGAGAAGATTAAAATGATAGGAGAGACTTTGGAGGAGTTTGGGTCAGTCAAGACTTTGGATTCTCATTTCTCAAGCCCCTTGAAATGATTGTTATTTCATGGAATGTTAGGGGCTTGAACAGTGGCCCTCAACAAAAAATTGTTCGGGAATTGGTTAGATGTCATTCTCCTGATGTCCTTTTTCTATAGGAGACCAAGCTTTTTGTTGAGTCTATGATGGGCTTAGTGCCTAAGCTATGGAGGAATGGTGAATGCTTGTGCATTGGTGGGTAGGGGTCTTTTGGGGGTGTGGCTTGCTTATGGAACCCTCAGAAGATTTATCCACAGTGGTGGGTGTCCTTTAAGTCCTCTCTCTCCATGGTGGCTTCTTGTTTTGAGACGGGTGATTTTTTTCTTTTTTCCAATGTGTATGTGCCTATGGAACTATAGGGAAAGCATCTCTTGTGGTCCAATATTTGATTTGTCTAAAGCATGGCTCCTTACCATCCTTGGATTATTGGAGGTGACTTCAATGCTATTATTGAGCTTGCTAAGAAGCTGGGTGGTACTGCGAGGTTGGAACCCTCTACGTTGCTGCTCTAGGACAATATCTCAACCTTGAATCTTGTTGATATCAAGCCTGATAATGAACAGTTTACCTTGAACAATCGGAGGGTTGGTGAAAATTGCATTGCGGAAAGCCTGGATCGATTCATGGTATCCTAGTTTTGGGTTGGTGGAATGTGGTAGATTCTAGCTTTGAGATTTTGGACTAGAGAGGTTCAGACCATTGGCCTATAAAGCTTACTATTGTCTCTACTTGGATGCCTCAGTCTCACTACTTCAAGTTTCAGCTTATGTGGTTGTGTGATCCTGATCTCCATGGCTATGTTGCTCAGTGGTGGAGGTATGGTAGACCTTCCTATGGTACTACAATGTATGTCTTTGCTAAGCTTCTTCATTTTGTCAAGTATTAGCTAAAGTGTTGGAATCGACAATGCTTCAAAAATATTTTCCATGCAAAGTCGGTTGCACAGGCTAAGTTGGATGGTATTATGAGGAGAATTAGGGAGAATGGAGTGACTGAGAATCTATTGTGGGAGGATTTAGGGGCTTGAAGGCTTTGGAGGAGTGGGAGTTGTGGGAGGAGGTCTTTTGGAAATAGAAAGTCCGAGTTGAGTGGCTCCAAGAAGGAGATAGAAATTCTACTTTCTTCTTCAATTCTGTAAAGGCTAGGCATCATGGTAACTCTATGCCTGTTTGTTCAATGATAGGGGAGAGACTCTTTCTTAATTTCAAGATATTTCAAATGAAGTTGTTCAGTAATTTACTTCCTTATTCAAAGAGGATTCATAGGGTAGTTCTATGGAGGAAGCTTAGGTCCTTGCTTGTATCCCTTCCTTGGTTTCTAGGGAAATGATGGATCATCTCATGGGAGATATTTCTTTAGAGGAGCTAGAGGGGACTGTGTTTTAGATGAAGAAGAGGAAAGCCCCAGGCCCTGATGGTTTCCCGATTGAGTTATTTCAAGAGTTTTGGGAGATTATCAAGATGGAATTATTGGCGGTGGTCTAGGAATCTTAGAGGAATAAGTAGATGCTAAAGGCTCTAAATTCTACTTTCCTTGCTCTCATTCCCAAGTGTGAGGGGGCAGATAGGTTAAGCCGCTTTCATCCCATATCTCTTTGCAATGTTTTTTATAAGATTATTTCCAAGCTAATTTCTGATAGGCTGAAAAAGTGGCTTAAGGTGCTTATTTCTTAGGAGCAAAGTAGTTTTGTGGAGGGTAGATAGATTCAAGATGGAATTATTATTGCAATGAAGACCATTCATTCAATGGACAGTTCTAGAGAAAAGGCTATGTTTATCAAGCTTGATATGGCTAAGGTGTATGATGGATTTTGATGGTCCTTCCTTTAGAAGGTTCTGGTTTTTTTTGGCTTTAGAGAAGAGTGGATTCAATGGGTCATCAGTTGCATTATTTCAGTTTCATTCTCCATTTTAATTAATGGGGAGCACTATGAGATCTTCGATGCTTCTCGTGGATTGAGGCAAGGTGACCCACTCTCTCCTTACTTGTTTCTTCTACTGGCTGAAGGTTTGGAACACTTATTGAGAAGACATGTGGAGTTGGGCCTCATTCAGGGGTGGCGGTGGGGAGGTGACTTACCCCCACAATCCCATTTGTAGTTTGTGGATGACATAACTTTGATGGGCATGGCCATTATAGGAAAGCTATGAATCTTCCACTGATACATTTTGAATCAAATTCTGATGAAAGTTCGTCAGAATTTTGATGACCTTTTGTTAGAATTATTTCGTCGATTTTTCGACGAAATTTGAAACGTCAAAATTTCAACCCAACCGATGATGCTGGGACAAAATTTCAACGTTTCAAATTTCATCAGAAAATCGACGAAATAATTATGATGAAAGTTCATCAAAATTTCGATGACCTTTCGTCAGAATTTGAGTCAAAATGTATCAGTGTGCGTAAGGTTCTAGATACTTATCTTATGGCTTCAGGATAATTAAGAAGAAAAGTCCTCCATCTTTTTCTTCAACACTCCAGATTCCATTCAGAGGAGAATCACTCATATTCTTCGGTTTCAAATTGGGGCTCTTCCTTTGTCTTATCTTGGGATTCCTATCATAGTGGACAGGTTACCAAGGGGTTCATGGCAGCCTATTCTAGATAAATTTCATGCGGAAGTTACTCATTGGACCAATAGTTGTCTGTCCTTCGCGGGCTTTGTTCAGTTGCTTAAGTCTATGGTTCAGGCTCTCCCCATCTATCATTGTATGATTCAAGTGGCTCCAACGGGTTTTGTTAGGGAGTTGGACTCCTTAGCAAGACAGTTCTTATGGGTTGGTAGCTTGATGTCTTCTAAATGGAGCCTTGTTAAGTGGGATATTGTGTGTTGCCCGAAGTAGTATGGTGGTTTGGGGTTAAGGTAGTCGTCACTAGCTGGTATAGCTTTGGAAAATAAATTATATTATAGGTGGTGTATTGAGCAAGATCAAATCTAGGCCAGGACTCTATCCCACAAGTACTTCTAGGGTATCCCTCAGAAAGATATCCCTTGCTAACCTTTTGTGGGAAAGGGCTTGACAATTTGGACTACTCTCAAGAAAGGAGTTGCGCTTGTCAAAGATGGCTTGTTTTGGATATGCAAACGTGGGACAAAGGCTCAATTTTGGGGAATGACTCTTGGGACGGCTACTCCCCCATTGTTTTTTAGTTTCCTAATTTGTTGAACTTATGCCAAAGATTCTATGATGCTGGCTGGTCGAGAGTGAGTCACTTTAAATTTCTTTCTTTTCAAGGGAAGCTAGTGAGAGCTAGGTGGAAGAATCCCGATGAGTGGCCGGTGTTGGGTATGGAGGAGGAGTGTGTGGTGATTCATAATATTCTTTATGGTAGACGATGTAGTTCCCTCATGGATGAGGATGTTCTTTCTTGGTATCCTAACCTGAAGGGTAATTTTACTGTTGCTTCTGGATACTAGATGCTACTTTCTCAGAGGATTGAGGGGGTGGAAGAAGGTCTGGAATAAGTTTGCTTGGCTGAAGTGTAATTTCTTTATTCGGACTTTGGCCTAGAATAGGTGTTTGACATGGGATAATATAAAGAATCGAGGTTTTTAGGGCCCCTCTATGTGTGTTCTTTGTGGATGTGGTGAGGAAGATTCTTCTCATTTATTTTTTCGATATCTCTTTACTTTATAGCTTTGGCACTTTTGGTGGGGAGTTTGGAACAACCCTTGTGTTCATGTCTCCTCCTTGGTGGATTTTTGGACTAACTTGGGAAGACCACCCTCATTGGATTCCTTTTTACAGGAGGTATGGTATGTTGGGCCTATTTTCTTATTGTGACAGGTTTGGATGGAAAGGAATAGGAGGATCTTTAGAGGTGAAAATATGTGGGTCCACTAGGTGTGGCACATAATTGTAGGTATGATTCATGAGACAATTGAAGCTAAGGGGGAGGTGGTGTTGCCGATGGAGAAAAGGGATGCAAAGATGGTGGAGAGGGTGGGTATCCGTGGGTTATCCTTGACCTTTGCTTGTTATAGGAGATGAAGGAAAGTGAGGTAGTGAGTTCAAAGAGTGTGGAGCTGGCAACCCCCTCCGGTTGGCACTTTGAAGATTAATACTGATGGTTCTTCTAGGGGCAATCCAAGACCTGATGGAGTTGGTGGGGTTGGTAGGGACTCTTCTGGTTTGTTGTTTTTCCTCTTTTCTATCCATAAAGGTTTGCAAAATATCAACCTTATTGAAGGTTTGGTGATTCTATATGCTTTAGAAAGGGCCTACGCTTTGGGATGGTGCAGGGTTATTTGTGAGTCAAATTCTCAAGTTTTGATCAACTTGCTTAATGAACAAAGCTGTCTGATATTAGTTGGAAGTTGGCGGTGATGGTGCTACAGATTTTGCGGATTGGTTCCTTGATGGAGATGTTGTCTTTTTTCCATATTCCAAGGGAGTGGAATAGGACAAAAATTTCTTGGCTAAATGGGCTTCTGAGCATTTGGATGATTGAAAGATTGAGGAATGGGTGTAGGCCCCCTAGGAGATTTATCCAAACTTGGAGAGGGTTCTTGCTGAGGATAGAGTTGATGCTAGTGCTGGTTGAATTTGTTTCTTTCTCTATCTAACTTGGTCTTTTGGGCTTCTTCAGGCTTTAAGACTTTGCTTTGATGTAATGCTCTTTTCTTAGGTTCAATAAAGTTTTTACCCCTTTTTATTTAAAAAAAAAAACATGACTCATATATGCTTTTGGAGGCTGGGTTTTTCCCTCTATGAGGGTTTTCTCAGGGCATATATTGTCACTCTTTCATGGGTATGTTGTCTGTTCTCTTGCATATGGATTATGAATACTTATTTGCATATATTTATTTGTTGGGTTAGGTGGAAATCGTCATTAGATGGTTACAAGTTTCCTTTCAAAATATGCATAAAACTTTCCCTACCTCATCTCAAGAATTTGAGAAAGAAATATTTTTTTGTTTCATGATGTTGATCCTACTACTCAATTAGAAAATTAGTGTAGGGAAAGGGAATTAGATAAAAAAATAGATATAGTTGACCAACTAAGATATAAATTATTTGAGATAGAAGTGAAAATTGCATTAGGACAAGCTCAACTATCTTAATAGACCCAACAAATAAATTAATCAAATTATTTCTCAACAACAAAATATGAGTCAAAGCAATGCACAAAATATTCCAAATCAATAGGTTCACAATGTGCAAAAAAATCAAGAAAAACCTTAGAAGAAAAATGTGGGACAAAACACGGGTGTCAACCCCAAAAGGTAGGCTCAAAATTTTTCTCTAGTGAGAGCCATTTGAATTGGAAAGATACAAATAGTTAGAATTATAGGACATTCATAGTAACCCTAATTCTATTCCAAATGACGTTAGAGGAAAAGTACCAAAATTCCAAGGTAATAATGTGGTCATTGTTGAGGACCTCTTGAGCCATTTCATTGATATGATCGATGAATATAAAATAGAGGATGATAAAGTTATTTATGTAGTCACTAGAAGAGAGTACAAAAGAATGCCACAAAATCCTTTGAGATACTAGCATAGATTCATGGCATGATTTTAAGAGATTTTTAGAGTACAATAAGAAAAAAGAGTGGATCCAAAGTTCACAATACATGAGATGACCACTATGAATAATGTTGTTAATGAGCTAGTCACTAATTTTAACAAGTTTATTATGATAGTGAGGAAGGTGCTTCCTCATGTGAGGCCAAATGAACCTATGTTTATGGTTCTAAATTGGAGAGCATTTTAATACAATTTGGGTAGTTTTTACAAGATAATAATCTTCAAAAATTGAGGGAAGCTTATGCCTTGACTAGAAAATTTAGGGAATCCATTAAGGATGGAAAAAAACTAATGTAAAACTTCATAAACTAGGTGCCACAATTTCTAGTAATCCTCTCAATTATGAAGATAAATTGGATAAATTGATGGGGGGCATGAAGGTTCTCTCTATAAGGCTACAAATAATGAAAAGAGTGTTGTAATGCCCCGCTAGGGAACCCAAAAGGATGACACAACTAAGACCTAATAACGAAACATTTTTTTTTAAAGTAAACAACAATAGTTTGCATCACATATCATAACACATAATCTAAACTTAAGTCCCTCTAGGTTCTATGACTATGCTTCTAACATAACTTTTAATCAATAACTAGAATAATTTCATTAACTATAAAGATAACATGATATAACTAACAAGAAAAGTCCATTTAAAATCATCACATTCCATGATTCTACATTATTAACTTCCATACCATGCCATCAAAAAAACATCATTAAAGTTCATATCCAAATAACTATCATATGTAAAATACATCACTTAATTAATTCCATTTCAAGAGAGAGGTCCACATGAACACGTAGCAAGGGTACCCAATGGAGTAAATAGCACAAACCTCCTGACCATGTGGAACCCTAAGGTCCACCCCCTGTGCTAGGAGATAACACATTGTCCCACTATAAATAGTCAAACAATAAGATAATAGGCTAATGAAAAAAAGGCTATACATGACTCCAACACAACACTATTGAAAATAATAACATCACATAAAACACTTAAATTGCTTCTAGAGGTAATCACATAACAGAAAGAGAAATCACAATTAGGGAATGCTAGACTGCAATAGGGAAGAGTGTCATTGCATGGTCCTAACATGGGTTGTCCTGGAAGTCTCTCACTAGACCCTGACCCCCATAGGGTGATACATGCAAAACCAAAATTCCTTTCGTGAGGACAAGGAAGTTGATCTTGCCAACTAGACCTTCTCAACCAATCCTTAGCCTAAACAAGCACTACAGGCATGGGTGAGGCATCCATTATCTTATTTAATGTGAAATCTACCCTTTCCCCCAATTCATTTTAAGGTTATCACTAGATTAAGAAAGCTCCTCAATGGGTTGTCCTAGACACCACTTTGGGTTCTGGCCCCCATTGAGAGCCACTCCCCCTTCTTGCAACTAGTAGACCATACACTTCAAGCAAAGCATATAATAACTTGAACACTAAATATAATCATAAGAATCAATATGCAGTGCAAGGCATGGACCTTCTTGCACACACACAAAACATTACCAAACTTCAACCAAAGTGAAACCATAAAAAAATATTCCCCCTTAAGCCTCTAGAAGACAACCTTAACAAATTTACACAACGACACCCTCTTTTAAACAATTACCAAAATCACCCCTATATCAAAATCAAACACAATATTCAAAACAAGTGATCAAACAACAATGCATTCATGAAATACAATATTTCCACATCCCATGATATTCATTAACTTAGCCACTAATTCACTTAATGACCCATTTACCACAATAACAACTATTCTCAACAAAAAATCACATGGTGAATTTAATATTCAACTCTAAAATATTTATAAAAGAAATCAGCATTCACCATATAGAAACGGGTAATCTAATTCACTTATTTAATCAAATCCATCAATTATCAAATTATAAGTAACTCAATTTTCTCTATTTAATTTCCCAATGCACTTAACCAACATAATCAATTAATTCTTATAAAACAAAAATATACTTTTATGATAATCATAATATATACATGTATATATATGTATATATAGATGTATATATATTATTACTACCTGTTGATTACATTACAACACAGTATCCTAGATTATATTGTGGAAACCATACAAAAACACACATATATAAACATACACACACACACACATATATATATGCATGTATATATATACATATATACTTATAAATGGATATAATCAGGCGCCAACTTAATTTATATTCATCCAATAAAAAGAAGTAAATACGCATTACAAAGTAGTGCATACAAAGCATGTAATATGATATTCAAAACGATACACAAAACATCATGCATAAGCATAATATATACAATACGCAAGGGAGGGACATAATGAATAGTATCAATCACTAATGTAAAGTGGCAACATTGAATTCCATTAATAAGGTGTATACCATGCAACATAGGCATTGATTGCCAAGGATATCACCATATAAGGCATCAAAAACCACTACATATTATATATAATCGATACCAAAAAATGGAATTCAGTTCAAATGGTTTCAAAGGTAGGTGTTGGGAGTGAAATTTCCTTAAGCACAATCCAAAGATTATGCAGTCTAAATCTTGAAGCCCACCATGGCAGCATGGCCACTAGGGAGAGAAGGAGGCACCCGACTACCAGCCATGGCTGGGCCGACTCCATGTAATATTGACATCCTTCAAAAAAAATTGCCACATTAAGCAATGGATTGCGGTGCCAAAATAAATTATTATGAGGTTAAGAATTTTGCAAGAAAGTGATGGCAGAGATAAACCAATAACCTAATATACAAATTCGAAAGGCTACAGGTTGAGAACATAATTTTGAGGGCAATTATGAGTAAAACATAGATATATGCCAAGATAAAGCATAAAAGATTAACAAATATTGTAGTCACATTGATTTGTTGGGTAAGCAATCAAATTGTCAAAGCATAGAAAAATAATAAAATAAATAGAATACACAAAAAAAATAGGGTTCATAGCTGCAAGGGGCTACATAAAATGCACAAATCAATTTGTAGCAAAGGGCTTTTAAAAACCCTTCAACAATTGCATTTATTTATTACTTCAATTTGAAAATAAATACATAAGAAATGTTTTGTTTCCAAACAGTATACACATTCAAGCATTTGTTTCAAAGACAAAGATTAAATTTAGAATGTAATTGGAGATTTGGTGTTGAGCTCTGAATTCCCAGCTTGCAGCTCCAATCTTCCCACAAAATCAACAGTATTTGTAATTTCCACAAAAAAATTACTTCCTACAACCAACAGAATGAAAAAATCCAAACCTAGAAAAATATTCATGGAAAGCCAAACATGATTAGTTATCAAGATATTATTCCTAATCCCCTTTTCTTGCAAAGATAACCAATTCTAATAACTGTTCGGGAGTGCATGTTGCTGCATTCCAATCTTCTTTTGATTTATCATTATATTTTATATTTATTGCTCACAACAACTATTCATATATTTATTTTTATTTTATTCAACTAGACATATTCTAATTTATTTGAACTTAATAATCACCTTTTAATATTTTATTTATTAACTTCAACCTTACATTATAATCTATTTGATCATCACTATAATTATATATAAGCATTTATTTTTACTTAACAAAATACCTTTTTAACTTAATAATTCTATTTTAATGCAACAATTAACCAAAACATTAATCAAACAATTCTAAATTAAATAAATCAATACCAATCAATACCAGACCACAATGGAAGGTCAAAAAGCAAGACTAAAACCAACAGTGATGGACCAAACCAACCACACTGACAACAATGAAAGGGTGCAAAAATCAGATACTCATCCTCTTCAAGGATGATGGCTAAAACAGGGGACCAAATGCTATCTCCAAAAAACTGACCCATTGGTTTCTTAGGCATGCTCAGACCTGCCAATTTAGGTGGAGTCAATGCCTATTACATGCATCTTGCAACACACAAAATAGTTGAGCATCTACATAATCATACAATCAGGCACAATGTGAAAGGAAGTCACAACGTCGAGGGAACTCACAAGTGGTTGATGTGACAATGTCCCCTTCACCCAAACACATTAATAAGAATTCACCAAACAATCACATCAACATATATAACAATCAAGATGAAATAAGTCATAGGATAATCACACCATAATCATGATGAACTAATCACATAATGCTCATGATCAAATAAAACCATATACTAACCATACCATGTGCATAAAACTCAAATAACAAAAATCTTATCACAAACATCATCATAGTAATAAGTCCAACATCAAACAAAGTACCATAATGTCTCAATCCAAAACAAAACAATTGTTAGTCTATTAGAGAAGAGTATGAGGGGCACTACATCCCCCCCTTAGAATCAGGCTTACTCCTAAAATACTACAAACAAGAAAGGGTATAACTCTTGCATCTGGGATGCATCCTCCCAAGTAGTTGAAGACTCATCATTAGGATCCCACTGGACCCTCACCTGCTCAACGTCTCGACCCCTGAGAGTGAGTCTCCTATGCTATAGAATTCCCATGAGCTCCAAAGCTAGCTACCTATCCTCTACCTATAAAGCATTCCAATCAAGGACATGAGAGATATCAGGATAATATGGACCAAGAATAGAAATGTGGAATACATTGTGGATGCACGATAGATTGGGCGACAAAGCATGGTACGCAACAGGAACAATCCTCTCCAAAACCTTGAATGTCCCAACAAAATGTAGTGCAAGATTAGAGACTTTTCCATATCAGATCAGACTCTTTCGTAGACACACTCGCAAGAATACTTGGTCTCCAACCGAAAACTGATGATCAACCCTATGAGAATCCGCATACTTCTTCTGTCTATCCTACGCTACCATCAAATTCTCTCTAATTCAAACAACTTGTTGCTCCATCTCTTGAAGCATCTCTGGTCCTAGGAGGACTCTATCCTCAAGACGATCCCAACTCAGTGGGGTCAGACAAGGATGACCATACAAAGCCTGGAATTGAGGCGTACCTATAGAACTATGATACCCATTATTGTACACAAACTCCACCAAGTTCAGGTAGTCCTCCCAATGAGTCTACTGATCCATGACATACATCTTGAGCATATCCTCAAGAACCTAATTAACCCTCTTGTTCTGCCCATTTGTCTCCAAATGGTAAGAAAAACTAAATTTCATCTGAGTCCCCAACGTATGCTACAAGTACATCCAAAGAGTTGAAGTGAACACTGGATCTCTATCAGAGATAATCCTATGAGGAATCTCATGCAATCTGACTATATCCTCTATGAAAATATTGGCCATAGAAGATGCATTATATGAGGACTAAAGAGGAGAGAATTGCACCACCTTAGTCAAGTTGTCCATGGTGACCATGACAATGTCATGTCAATGAGAAGATATAGGCAAGCCGACTATAAAATCTACTAAAATGATGTCCCATTTCCATTTTGGGACAATATGCAGCTACAAAAGACTTGTGGGGTGCTGGTGCTCTACCTTAACCCTCTAGCACTCCAAACACCTCGAGAAAAAATCTACAATATCCCTCTTCATTCCAACCCAAAAAAACAACTGATGGAGGTTTGTGCGCATCTTCTTGACACCCGGATGATTTGAGTAGGGCGCCCGATGTGCATTTGACATAATAAGGGTGTGAAGACCCTCTGAAGGAGGAACATAAATGTGACCCAAAAGTTGCAAGAGACCATCTGACTCAATAGAATAACCTGAAAATATACCCTCCAAGGCTTTGTCTGACTCAACCTCAGACCTCACCTCCTGGTACCAATTATCTACAAGAATCGCTGCAAGGATTTGACTCCTCAATCTACTCCAAGAGTCATGGCTGAAAACTCATGCCTTCACAGACTAAGAGAATCTACCACAACATTTTCCTTACCTTGGATATACTTCACCTCAAAATCATACTCACAGAGGAACTCCATCCACTGCCTCTGCCTAACATTCAGATTTGGCTGTGTTAAAATGTATTGTAAACTGCGGTGACCACTATGCAACTCAAACCGATGCCCTAACAAAAAATGTCTCCATCACACCAAGGCATGAATGGCGGCGGATAACTCCAAGTCATGCATAGGATAGTTCAACTCGTGATCCTTGAGTTTGTGATACTCATAGGCTATCATGTGACCATCCTGCATCAATACTACTCCTAAACCCTCTAAAGATGCATCAGTACACACCAAAAGATCTTCGGTAGGATTAGGAACTGCAAAAATAGGTACACTAGTCAACCTCTCCTTAAGAGTCTGAAAAGAGACCTGGCACAATTCTGACCAAATGAACTTCTTCCCTTTACTCTAAAGGGAAGTGATAGGGTGCGTTATCCTCGAAAAACCTTGCACAAACCGCCAATAATAACCTGCTAAATCCATAAAACTGTGAACCTCAACAACATTTGTGGGCACAAGCCAATCCATGATGGCTTGGATCTTCAAAGGATCCATGAAAATACCCTCTCCTGAAATGACATGACCCAAATATCTCACCCTTTTATGAAAGAATTCACACTTTTCCAAATTTTCATATAGCTGATTCTCCCTCAGACACTACAATACCTGCCACAAATGCTCCTCATGCTCCTATATAGTCCTAGAATAGATCAAAATGTCATCCAAAAACACAAGGTCAAATATGTCAAGATAGGTGTGGAACACTCCATTCATCAAGCTCATAAATACAGACATTGCATTCATCAACCTGAATGACATAATGATGAACTCATAGTGCCCGTAGTGAGTGTGAAATACAGTCTTATGAATGTCTGCCTCAAAGATACACAACTGATGTTGCCCTAACTTAAGATCAATCTTCTAAAACACCATGTCTCCATTAATCTAATCAAAGATGTCATCAATCCTTGGTAAAGGATATTTGTTCTTCACAATCACCTTATTCAACTACCAATAGTCAATACACAATCGAAGGGATCTGTCCTTCTTCTTCACAAAAATGACCAGTGCTCCCCAAGGAGAGAAACTAGGATGAATGAAATCCTTAGCCAACAAATCCTCAAGCTGCAATAAAATATCATTAATCTCTTGAGTGGTCATTTGATATGAAAGTTGAGAAATAGGTTCTGCTTCGAGAACAAGATCTATCCTAAAATCCATGTCACACTTAGGTGGCATCCCTAGAATCTCACTGGGGAAGGTATTTGCAAACTCCTTAAGGATATGATGACTATCAAGGGACACCTCTCGAATATCTCATAACTCCATATCATTTACCTTCACAACAAACAATTGGCATCCCTGATGCATAAATCTCCTCAACTGCATAGCAGAAATTATATGCAAGGAAATAGGTCTTTGAATGCCAACTACCTCTACCTCCCTACCTAAATCATCCACACATTGCACTGATTTACATTGGAAATCTATCATTGATCGATGAGAATTCAACCAATCCATACCCAACACTATATCATAAGATCCTAGGGGTGTGATGTGAAGATCCACCGTGGTGAAGAGAGTACCAATCTTCAAACCACATACAAACATAAGGGATTCCAATGCTACTCTAGCTCTGAAGGCCAACTCGACCTACCACCTATCATTCTGATTTGATGCCACTAGTCCACATTGCACCACTAAAGAAGGGGAAATGAATGAATCAGAAGCACCTGAGTAAAAAAGAATAGAAACACCAATACCTTGCAACACGCCTGTGGTCTCTACAACTATGCCCTAATTCTCTACCTGATGATTATCAACCACTACAAAAACTCAGTGATACATGTCTGCATCACCTACTATCGACTTTGAAGCTACTAGCCTCTGACTGAATCTTGATGTGCCCTTATGAGGTAACTGCTTGACTCTATGGCCCCTGTTGGCCGCAAGAAAAACATCTTGTAACTCTACAATACCCCCTGCCACCTGAGGGTGCACTGGACTGCTAGAAAGTAACTCTACTAATTGTAGACAACATGCTCTAAGCTAGCTGATCGAGATGATAATGTTTGGCTCTCTGCCAACTTTGATGTTTCCCAGACTGAAAACCACTACCTTTTCGATTTTGAAAATTCTTCAATTTTGTCTGGGAACGTTTCTGTTGTTGTTGTCCACCCTTAGCAGGTGCATGATGGCTCCTAGAGGAACCCACTGTCTGAGATTGACCACATTGAGACCCGAAGCCTAATAGAGGCACACTACCAATTTTGACACCTGTATGACCTCCTAGCACTAAGACCAAATTCTCCTCTACTAAATGAGCCTTCTCTGTGACCACTTTCATGGTCTTCAACTCAAAGACATGAACTCCCTCACTGATACAAGCATTCAAACCTCTAATGAAATGTTGAACCAACATGGCCTCATCATCACCAATACCTACATATTTCTTAAGCTCATAGAACCTATGCTCATACTGCTCCACATACATAGCCATCTATCTCAAATCATAAAAATCATTAGCATGACGTTGCCTCCAGGGGTTTGACAAAAAGCGAGCTTTGAAATTCTCTAGAAATATCTCCCAAGAAACTGAACCAATATCCAAATGTAATTTATGTTCCTCCAACCAAGCTACCATGCAGAAGAAAAACCTCTAAGGTGTATGATGGCACATATCCCCTTGATGTTACTACCATACAGGTGCATGGCAAAAAACCTGTCCAAATCTATCAACCAAGTGTCTGACTTCAATCCACCACTAGAGCCATCAGAGTTAGGAGTGTGTGCCCTCAAGAGGTCCCTCATGTGTCCTACTAAAATAGTCTCTTGCTCTGTTGTAACATCTCTCCTCCTAGGATACCTTTCTCTCTCCCTATCTACCTGTTGATTACCCTCTTGTCTAGGACCTAGGTGAGCAAGGACCTGCTCAAGCAATTGACACAACTAAGATCCTTCTAACCCTGGATGACCTAGATTCTGACCCTCGCTTCCTTGATCATTCTGAGAACTCTGTTGTTCCTCATAATCACTCTTGTGAGAACTTTGAGAATGGGTGCTCTGGTGGTTGGCCCCACGGCCACCTCCATGACCTCTACCATGTCCCTGACCTCGACCTCTAGGCATTTTCCTATACAGACACCACCAAAGGACAAGTCTTATGTTGTTAGGTGAGGATGACAAGAAGGAGAAACATAAACTCCAAAGTCTAGGAAACTAAGACAACATAATGGGCTCCTATAAACCAGAGTACCTAGTGTTAGAACTTGGGCTCTGATACCAAGTGTAATTCCCTACCAGGGAACCCTAGAGGATGACACAACTAAGACCTAATAACGAAACATATATATTTTTAAAGTAAACAACAATAATTTGCATCACATATCGTAACACATAATATAAACTTAATTCCTCTAAGGTTCCATGACTACACTACTAACATAACTAATAATCAAGAACTAGAATCATTTCATTAACTATAAAGATAACATGATATAACTAACAAGAAAAGTTCATTTAAAATAATCATATTCCATGATTTTACATTATTAACTTCCATACCATGCCATCAAATAAGCATCATTAAAGTTCATATCCAAATAACTATAATATGAAAAATACATCACTTCATTAATTCTATTTCAAGAGAGATTTCATCTACATCCGTTACATTGTTACAAAGTTACAACAAAACTTCCCCAAATAGAATAGGGAAGACTATATCAAATTAAAAATAATGGTACAACTGATACACAATACAATACAAATACATAAAAGATAGTCCACTCGATTTGGAATAGGTATAGGAGTCCACAACACCATGAGTAATCTTCTCACACATGAACACGTAGCAAGGGTACCCAATGTAGTAAATAGCACAAACCTCCCGACCATGTGGAACCCTAAGGTCCACCCCCCATGTTAGGAGATAACACATGGTCCCACTGCAAACAATCAATCAAGAAGACAATAGGCTAATGGAAACAAGGCTATACATGACTCCAACAAAATAATGCTAACAATACTAGCATCACATTAAACACTTACATTGCTTCCAAAGGTAATCACATAACAAAAGGAGAAATCACAACTAGGGAATGCTAGACTGCAATAGGGAAGAGTTTCATCACATGGTCTTGACATGGGTTGTCCTGCCAATCTCTCACTAGACCCCGACCCCCATAGGGTGACACATGTGGAACCAACATTCCTTTCATGAGGACAAGGAAGTTGATCTTGCCAACTAGGCATTTATAACCCATCCTTAACCTAAACGAGCACTACAGGCATGGGTGAGGCATCCATTATCTTATTTAATGTGAAATATACCCTTCCCCTAATTCATTGTAAGGTTATCACTAGATTAAGAAAACTCCTTAATGGGTTTTCCTGGACACCACTTTGGGTTCTGGCCCCCATTGAGAGCCACTCCCCCTTCTTGCAACTAGTAGACCCTACACTTCAAGCAAAGCATATACAAACTTGTACACTAAACATAATCATAAGAATCAATATATAGTGCAAGGCATGGACCTTCTTGCACACACACAAAACATTTCCAAACTTCAATCAAAGTGAAACCATCAAAAGAAACTTATATACAAAATATTCCCCCTTAAACCTCTGGAAGAAAACCTTAATAAATTTACACGACACCCTCTTTTAAACAATTACCAAAATCACCCATATAGCAAAATCAAACACAATATTCAAAACAAGTGATCAAACAACAATACATCCATGAAACACAATATTTCCACATCCCATGATATTCATTAACTTAGCCACTAATTCACTTAATGGCCCATTTACCACAATAACTACTATTCTCAACATCAAATCACATGATGAATTTAAAATTCAACTCTTAAATATTTGTAAAATAAATCAACATTCATTATATAGAAAAGGATAATCTAATTCACTTATTTAATCAAATTTGTCAATTATCAAATTATAAGTAACTCAATTTTCTCTATTTCATTTCCCAATGCACTTAACCAAAATAATCAATTAATTCTTATAAAACAAAAATATACTTTTACGATAATGATAATATATATATGTCTATATATCTGTATATATATATATGTCTATATATCTGTATATATATATATGTATATATATCTGTATATAGATGTATATATATTATTACTGCCTGTTGATTATATTACAACACATCATCCTAGATTGTATTATGACAACCATACAAAAACACACATATATAAAAACAAACACACACACACACACATATATGCATGTATATATATAGATATATATACTTATATACGGATATAATCAGACGCCAACTTAATTTATATTCATCCAATAAAAAGAAGTAAATATGTATTACAAAGTATCACATACAAAGCATGTAATATGCTATTTGAAATGATACAAAAAATATGCATAAGCATAAGATATACAATACGCAGGGGAGGGATGCAATGAATAATATCGATCACCAAATGTAAAGTGGTGACACCTACTACCATTGATAAGGTGTATACCATGAAACATATGCATCGATTTCCAAGGATATCACCATATAAGGCATCAAAAACCATTACATATATATATATATATATATATATATATATATATATATATAATTGATACCATAGAATGGAATTCAGCTCAAACAATTTCAAAGGTAGGTGTTGGGAGTGAAATTGCCTTGAGCGCAATCCAAAGATTATGTAGTCTAAACCCTGAAGCCTTCCATGGCGGCATGACCACTAGGGAGAGAAGGAGGTGCCAGACCACTAGCCATGGCTGGGCTGGTGCCATGTAATATCGACATCCTTCAAAAAAATTCACCACAATAAGCAATGGATTGTGCTGCCAAAATAAATGATTATGCGGCTAAGAATTTCACAAGAAAGAGATGGCAGAGATAAATCAATAACCTAGTATACAAATTCGAAAGGCTACAGGTTGAGAGCACAATTTTGAGGGAAACGATGAATAAAATAGAGACATATGCCAAGATAAAGCACAGAAGATTGAAAAACATTGCAGTCACATTACTCTATTGGGTAAGCAATCAAATTGTGGAAGCATAGAAAAATAATAAAATAAATGGGTTTCACAACTGTAAGGGGCTACAAAAAATGCACAAATCAATTTGCAGCAAAGGGCTTTTAGAAAACCTTCAACAATTGCATTTATTTATTGCTTCAAATTGAAAATAAATACACAAGAAATGTTTTGTTTCTAAACAGTATACACATTCAAGCATTTGTTTCAAAGACAAAGATTATATTCAGAAAGTAATGGAACGTAGATCCAATTCGTTTGATAGGGTTGGAGATTTGATGTTGAGCTCTGAATTCCTAGCTTGCAGCTCCAATCTTTCCACAAAATCAACAATATTTGCAATTTCCACAGATAATTTACTTCCTACAACCAATAGAATGAAAAAATCCAAATGTAATGCCCTGCCATGTAACCCTAGAGGAAGTTGCAATATCTACGAAAGTGCACACATTTTTTAAATTTAAAAGTACATTATAACATGAAATGTTCGCTATCTATCACCAACCTCCTCTAAGGCACAAGACTAAGATTACTTATAAACCCATAGCATAAACATAAATACATTCATAACAAAAGATAACCACTTAAGAATTAAATGTACATAAATTCCAAACATAGAGATTGCATCACATAAGTAAGATATACATCAAGATTCCAATATTACATTAATTCATCAAATAAAGTTTACAACACTCATTCCCAAAATGAGGTAGTTCATACAAATGTGTTACATAATACATGAGACCTCCTTGAATACAACTGAGGGGTAATAAAATAAAAGATTCATCTGTAACAATAATCAAGCATGGAATATACAAGCTAGAATCCACAAGCTCTCCAACTGGAAAACCTCGCCATCACGATCCGAAGAAAAGGGGACCCAATGGTGGAGGGTGCATGTTCCTACCAACCAAGTGGTACCTAAAGGCCCAACCCCCATGCTAGGAGATAGTAACAAGGATCCAAGACCAAACCTACTACCTCCAGACACAGGCTGACACATACTAAACTAAACCAAATACAAGAATCATACTATTACAAAGGTCACATTGCTTCCAGTGTTACACAATCATTTATATGACAAAACTAACAAACTATTGACTTAGGAGGAGTGTTATCACAATGTTGCATGGGCTATCTTGGCAAGTATTCCTAGGCCCCAACCCCCATCTTGGGTTATCCTGGTAGCCTCTCATGACTCTTGGCCCCACATGCAAACCAAAGAAAAATTGACTATCTTTCGAGAAGACAAGATATTGATCTTTCCATTCTAGGCCTTCTCATCTCATCCCAAGTCTATACTAGCACAAGGGTCCATGAATGAGGCACATTACTCTTATTAAGTGTTGAATACTACCCAATCCCCTAATATATTAATTACATTATCACTGGATTAATTAACTCACAATGAGTTATCCTGGCAGCACTTTGTGTGTCAGATCTCGTTGAAAGCCACTCCCCTAAGACAACTTCATGGAACAATTCCACTACCCAAGGCAAACTAGTGCTACTACAAATATACCAACCGCACTCGAAAAATTAGGGCAACACTTCCCCGTTCGTGGAAACTGGGTAATCACTGGCAATGAAAAATGCACTAACCAAGGGTAACAAAATGGGTTGACATTTAAAATAAATGACAACCCCCAATTTTCTATCACAATTGGAAGACTTATAACACCCCTAAACCAATTTCCCCAAAAAATTAACAAAGGAAATTACATGCAAGGCAATAATACAGGAAATAAACTACTTTCGAATATATTAAATCCAATTTCCCCCTTTCAGTTAATTTACAGTAAAATAATTGCCTAATAAATTTAATACAAACAAAACCCTTAACAATCAAAGAAGGGAAATTCTAAGTTATCTATAATTGAATTCCTCGATTACTTTTAAAAGTATAATAATTTCACAGAAAGAATACATCTACCAGTTCATCTACTTGTGCACCTATTGCATGTACCGATTTAAAATAAAATCATTAATTATATATATATTTAAATATATAATTATATATATGTCAATGTGCATATACAATAAATATATACATATATATATATATATAAATATTTAACAAAACCCATAATAAATAAATCATATATATATTAAACATCATATATATATATATAATATATGTTATATATTTTAAACCATATTAAATTCATAAAATTTCGAAACCATTAAAGCATTGGCGGATGAAATACCAATGGGCGCTGGACTGTACTACTCTACAACTAGCTGCCCCATTGAACATTGGGGGTTGCACTGCCTTTAGCAACACTCCCTCCACTTATATGTGGAGGGCGCTACCATGGCAGGTGCTTCCCCCCATAGTGGATGGCTGTGGGTATTTCCCCTAGCTGCTCCACAATAAAACTTTATTCAAATGAAACCTACAGTTTGTAAAAATATTTGACGTACGACATTTAAAAGAAAATTTACCAGAAGCTTTGCCAAAGATACAAGCTAGTATAAATAAATAAATAAATATATATATATGTATGTATGTATATATAAATTTGATTAACCAAATACTGTAATTGGGAAAATAATTTTCCAGAAACAATTCTACAAAAAACTTTTCCAAAAATATTTGAAAGCCATTTTTTTTCTATAGGTGAAATTCTCAAATAAAACCTAGAGAATTCTTTTAAAACTATTTATACAACGAATCTTTAAGAGGAAGAAAAATAAAATTCACACAGATAAATTTACAAGAAATTTCTTGAGAAGCTTTCAACCTATAGGAAAATTTTCTACGGAAAACTATATTTCCTTCCGAAGAATATTTTCTTTCCAGATCCCTAACTGTATTCTTCTGGGTTCTTCTAAATTCATAATAATCCCAATTAACAATTTTTCTATAGTTTCTACAAAGGATTTTATTCTACAGAGAATTTCATATACGACAAATACAATTTAAAAAAAAACAAAACTCTAACTTAAAATTTTGAACAGACGATCTTTTACAGAGAAAGATCTAAATTAAGAAGCTTTTCAATATAAACTAAACAAAAATTAAAGAAGGACCCTGTAGTCCAATGCCTATGAATTTGTAAATTTGAAGCAACGCCTCCTCCACAGATCCAAGTATTTCCTCCCAGATAAACGAAGGCTTCCACCAGAACAATAACAATTCCCAAACATAGAAACTTTTCTCGAGAGTAACTTTTCAAAAATTTCAAGAACACAAAATTTTTCTTGAGAGTAAATCTTCAAAAATTTCTAGAACACATGCAAATCACAAAAAGACTTCTTTTTTAATCTTTTCCCCAACACACCAAATATCCTCTGTGCTTCTCCATGAAGAAGCTTCTCACTTCTTTCGTTAAAGCCACAATTTTCTCCTCGTGAATAAATTTTCAACAACCTCATAAGTTCTTCTAACACATGTAAAAACTCGAAAATATCTTTAACAACCAATTTGCATAAAATCCTCCAGATATTTAAAATTAAAACATTTAATATTTCTAAATATTTACCATTTCAAATTTAACTTAATTAAACTAATTTAATTAATCAATAACTAATATAATCCTAAGATTAGACTATTTACCAATTAAAATTAATTAATTAATTAATTAATTCACAACTTCTAACATTAAAATAAGATTAATTTAATAATCATTTCAAATTTTTAAATCCATTAAATTCCCTTTCTCAAACTTTTCATCATAAAAATTCAAAACAAAATAAACAACTTTTAACAAGCAAAAACCGACTAGACCCGATGACAAGAATCCTAGCTACTATCTCCCAATCAACATTACCATTGGGTGATGGACACACTCAAAGCTGTGAAGCTAGGTGGAGTCAATGTCATGTACCTGTAAACCTATAAACAAGGAATCTATAGAACATGTATATAAACATAATAATAGAACACACCGTGAAGAGGAAATCGTAGAATCGTAGGGTGCTCATAAGCGAGTGATGCAATTTCGTCCCCTTCACCAATACACTATCATGAAACTGAAAATTCTAACATATATAATCTACTCATGTGCATATAACCATGTTATTCAAAATGATTATTATGTTAATCAAAGGCATGTCAAATGATAACATCAAAATAGAGTAACATCACATCATAACATATAATCCACATCGCTTTGTAAATAGCGATCAAATAATAAACAAGCATATAGTATATCAAAGTCTAAGTGCAACTAGAAAACAAAGAAAAACAAGGTAGAACACTGTCTAATACAAAGAGCAAAACGGAGGGGTGCTACACCAAAACTAGAAAAATATTCAAAGAAAGCAAAACAAGATTATTTTTCAAGATAATATTCCTAATCCCCTTTTCTTGCAAGGATAACCAATTCTAATAACTGTTTAGGAGTGCATGTTGTTGTATGCCAACCTTCTTTTAATTTATCATTATATTTTTAATATTTATTGCTCACAACAACTATTCATATATTTATTTTTATTTTATTCAACTAGACATATTCTAATTTATTTAAACTTAATAATCACCTTTTAATATTTTATTTATTAACTTCAACCTTACATTATAATTTATTTGATCATCACTATAATTATATATAAGCATTTAATTTTACTTAACAAAATACCTTTTTAACTTAATAATTCTATTTTAATGTAGTAATTAACCAAAACATTAATCAAAAAATTCTAAATTAAATAAATCAATACCAATCAATACCAGACCACAATGCAAGGTCAAAAAGCAAGACTACAACCAACACTAATGGACCAAACCAACCACACTGACAAAACTGATAGAGTGTAAAAATCAGATACTCATCCTCTTCAAGGATGATGGTTGAAACATGGGACCAAATGCTATCTCCAAATAATGGACCCATTGGGTTTTGAGGCACGCTCAAACCTGCCAATTCAAGTGGAGTCGATGCCTAGTACTTGTAGCCTACAACACACAAAATGGTTGAATATATACATAATCATATAATCAGGCACACCGTGAAATGAAGTCACAACATCACAGGGCACTCACAAGTGAGTGATGCAACACTATCCCCTTCACCCAAAGACATTAATAAGATATCGCCAAACAATCACATCAACACATATAACAATCAAGATGAAATCAGTCATAGGATAATCGCACCATAATCATGATAAACCAATCACATAATGTTCATGATTAAATAAAACCATATACTAACCATATTATGTGCATAAAACTCAAATAAAAAAAATATTATCACAAACATCATCATAGTAATAAGTGCAACATCAAAAAAAGTACCATAATGTCTCAATCCAAAACAAAACAAAACTATCAATCTATCAAAGAAAATTATGAGGGGCACTACAAGTGTGCTTTCTGACTCTATTGCCACACATTTTAATAAATGTCAAAGATTACATAAAAACCTTTTAACTATGATTGGTACAAAATACCTAGATAAAATAATAATCAATTAGTCCCAAGAAATATGAACTAAGGATACCAAGAGACACACACCCTTGATCACTTGAGGAAGGATCACATGAATTTTTAGCAAGATTCATATTTGAGTGATGCATGCTATTTTCTCGTGATTAGTCAAAATATGTTATTTCCACATTATGGATGAGAAAGGATTCCAAAAGAAAGAAGATGCACCTACATATTATGAAGATAATGGTGTGGATCAACTATATGTTTATGCTAGAGAAGAATCATTTCACTATGATCATGATAGGAATTGTGTTCGATATGAGTTGCTAAACAAAGACTTCAATCAAATCAAGGAATAAATGAGACACATGTATAAAAGACAAAATGCATCTGATGAAGATATCAAAAATTTCACCAAAAGAGTTTTCTTGTAGGTTCAAAGTGATTAATAGCTAATAAATAATAAAGTAGGCACATCAAGTCAAGATAGAGGTGTGGTCATCCCAAACATGCTAGCTACACAAATAAGAAAAGGATAATAATGGAGAAAAAAGTACAAACAAGAATGTAGGGAAGTTTCTTCCAAGAAAGAAAACACATATGCCAAATATATCCATTTTGAAAAAAAATGTCCCTAAGTAGAAGACTTTCAATGTCCCAACCCACAATGTAGAAGATTCAAAGGTTGTTGAAAATAGTGCAAAAAAAACAAGTTTATAAGCAACAAATGAGAAACATAAAGTGTCTAAGGAGGTTGGAAATGCAGCCAAAAAAATTTAAGTTGCTACTAATGATCAAGTTATTCCTCACATTGAGGATACTAACACTATAAATATTCCACTATCTACCCACTTTGCAAAGTATTATCCCATAAACATGGCCCTATAATTTAGTCAAATGAAGGTTCAAGTCCCATTTGGGGAGTTATTGAGGATCCCTAAACATAGGATAAAAGGAATTTCTTTATATCACTACCCCTACTATTCTTGATCAACCAAGTGAACCTTTAGAAATTCACAAATACAGGGTAGATCAAGTCAGTGTACAAGATGCACATGAGATTTATGTAGGCACTATGTCTACAATTAACAAACAAGTAGTTGACCCATTCTATATATCTTTGTTGATAAATGGTTGATTGGTACATAATTGTATGCTTCATTTTAGAGCATCCAATAATGTGATGCCTTGGAAATCATGAATCAACTAGGCCTCCAAGTTTCAAAATCATATGATTATTTTTTAGTTAATGTTGTTGAAGTTCAACTTGTTGCATGCAATAGTAAAAAATTCAATGGATATTACCATATTTGATTGTCCAACTAAATAGGATATGTTGTTGTCTAGGAAGTGGGTAGGCTTAATTGGTGGTAGAATTAAGATGGATTTGTCTCATGCTATTATACCATTGCACAAGAAATAATTCCAATTACAAATAAAAAAGAAAATGATAAAAATAGTGGAGAATCTAGATGCAACAAAGAGTGAGATTTGTTACTTCGATGTTGAACCTAATTGTTTCATGGAATAATGTGATGCTGATATTGAGAAGCAATTTTACCTTGATTTATTTCTCTTGCATCAATATACAAGAAATTATGACACTTGGAATATGCATTTTGATGGTGCATGTTCAAGAGAAGTTAATGGTGTACAAGTTTTATTGTTGTCCCCAAATGGAAAAAAAACTATAAGTTCACATTTAGGTTAAATGTTGAATACACCAATAATGTGGCTGATTATGAAGCTCTGCTACTTTGTTTGAATGTGGATTCCAAATATGGGACCAAATGCATTAGAGTGCATAGCCATTGGAAACTTGTGGTGTCTCAAGTTAGGGGCATGTATGCTACAAAATAAATAATATTGAGAATGTACATGAATACTATGTGGGATAAAATTAAGTTAATTGATGCTTTCAACATAGCATGGGTTGAGAGATAATAATACAATAGTTGATTTCCTTATTATATTTCTTGAAGATGTGATGCTCCATTTTCCTCTCCTCACTACAAGTATGATGTTGAAGCTCTTACCAGGCCTAGCATTCCAAACAAAATTTATAAATGATAGGTATTCAATGATGATTGAAACAAATCTACGTGTTCTTGAATTACATCAATGATTTTGAGAATCAACTTATCAATTGGTAGCCCATTATGGAAAAGGATGAAGAAGGTAAAGAGACTCTTTTTTGAAATGAGATTATTTAGCTTAAATAAATATCATTTCAAGAGGTCTTGTTGCTTTACAAAGGATGGTTGACAATGTTAATTGCTATAAAACAAGGAGTAAGCATGCTAGTGAAGGAGATGTAGAAGGTGTGAACTTAGAAATTAAGTTGACTCCTAGTATGATCTACTTTGGAAAAATATTAAAAATAACATAAAAGAAAATATTGATAGCATTGTTGAAAAGGTACAAAAAATTATTTGCTTGGTCTTACGATGAACTACATGCTTGTAAGGAGTATTTTTTTTGTATACCATTTAATTGGATCCTAATACAAATCCATAAATAGATATAAGCGGTGCCCTATCAACCCCACTATTATTCCTCAAATGTAGAATAAACTAGTGAAGTTAAAAAGAGGCATAACTAAACCAATCAAACATTTGGAGTGGGTCTCCAACCTTGTTCAACTAAGAAAAATAATGGGGATATTAGATTATGCATAGATTTTAATAGAAGTAAAAATATTGAGTCCCTTAAGGACAATTATTTATTTCCTAGTATAAACCATTTTTTTTTTATAAGGTAAGCAACATTTTTAGGGTGTTGTATCCTTAACACAACAAGCCTCATGGGCCAAAAAGATTAAGTCCAAGAAGCATAAAAACTAGCTAAAAAAATAGTAACAGGACACCAACCATTGACTAACAACAGATAGCAAAAAACACAGACAATAAACAACTAACTGGCATTATCCCAGTTCTTTGATAGGAGGTCCAGAGCTTCATCCCTGACCCATTCTTGATTCTCGACAACATTCTTCCCTTCCAGCTCATATTTAATGATCACTGACAGAGTACTGGTGACAAAGTGAACCAACTTCATAGTGAAGCGGGTCAAGCCCCTGAATCTCTTGTCCAATTTTTCCATTCGCTCCTTCAGCACATGACGATCCTCATCAACAACAATCTTCACGTCCTCGATATGCACAATATACCGTAGGTGCGAGGACTGGGAGGCCGAGTCCTCTTTCTGCCCTTTACTGTTATCAGGAATGGTGTGGGGATCATTCACATACTCCTCCTCTTCCTCCTCAAACATCTCGTCCTCCTTGTCATCCTTATTGTCCGACCTCTCCTCCTCCAAATCAAGAACCACCTATCTTTTTATTATTATTTTTGACCAATCTCGCAGACCTCTGAATTATGGTCTCGCCTCCTGTGACAACCATTGCCTCCACCACTGTGTCACCCTTTGATTCCTTCTCCACAACATTTTTTCCTCTACTCTCATCTTTATTCTTCTTCTTCGGTGTTGGTTTGTAAGCAGTTCTGGCTGGGGTTTCCTTTAGCTCACATAGACTAGCCACAACACTCACCTGGGAAAACCCCGTGTTACCCTTGAGTTTTTTGGTACCAAGCTTGGGATTAGGATTATCAATAGCATCCAAGTGGGGTTTTTGAATGGGTCCTTTGGACTCAGTAGGGGATATTTTCACAACAGCAAGGGGTTCATTTTTCTCCACATGGACAACAAAAATGGGCTTAGGTGGGCATAAAGCAAGGTGGAAATGATAGAGGCGCATTATGAGTCCTTGGTGGAGGGGCAGAGGAGGGGTCTCATCCTAGTTAAGGCTAGCAATTTCCTTTCATTTTTCCACGGAGCTTTCTAAATCCATAAGTAGGAAAAAAGGGAAACTTAATAGAACTTTGTGCCTAAGATGATTCAACAATGGGAAATGGTAGAAAAAGTAGGTTTTATATCTACCTTCGAGCGTGACATATTTTATGAGAGCCAAAAAAACTTGGTCCCAGGGCTGTGGAAGGGCCTCCCACTCAAACCCTGAGTGTTTCCAGACTGGTACCTCATTCCCCACAAAAAATGCATTCATGTTGTCATTATCTTGGGTCTTGGTATGTTTTAGATGTTTTTTCCCAGTGCTCTACAACCCGGTAGCCTACACAATTACATCTTCATTAACCTCAAAATAAATCCCACCGAGAGCCACTCTCCTATCCTTCTAGGAATTGGAAAACTGTGTAGACAAGTTAGGGTCATGGCCCACAAGACTCTCTGTCAGGGGAGCTAAGCCACCTTCGACATAGATGTGCCACACCAACGGGTTCTTACAAAATTCACCGTAGTTGTCAGGCTCTGTCTGCACATGATCGCCACCCATATCTTTTTGCACGGGAAAAAACCAGAGAACATGTAAAAGAAAAATGTTAAAGATACAGGTTAAACAAAGGGTTTTCTGCATATAATTGATATTTGGCCAAATAAAGTAGCGTTGGTTAATCAAGGCAGTGTGCAGGACACACACGTGAATAGGAAAATCACTTAAGATAATATTGGTCATATCATAAATGGAGATCTTAAAGTGATTGTGGCTAGGTAAGCAGGATATGATGGAGAAGCGAGGTATAATAGCCACGTTATCCATGCACAAAAAGCTAGGCAGGATGGTCGCGGGGCCAAATTTAGTAAAACCAAGGAGATCGGGTTTGGTACACAGATAAATTAGTGGAAATGGAAGAGCCAAAAGGGTGCTTTCCCTCATAAAGAGCCATCACATTGAATTTTAAATCCACAACCTTAAGGAGGAAATAATAGATTAACACAATCCCCATGAGGAGATGGTGTAAGGTACAACTCTGTAAAGTCTTAATTAAGAAGTACGCTCCATATTTCCTAATGATGCCATCCTTATTAAAAACGGGAATAGCTTGGAAATTAAAAATTTTCCACTTGTAGGCCACCTCAGCTTTTATGCTCATCCACCTATCCTAGAACACAAACATGTGGACACCCCATAAGACCCCCAGAATCATAAAAATGTTAAACATCATAACAAAGGAGGGTTTTGTTCTTTCAAGATAAGGAGCGAACCCAAAAGGTTCCCAAGTTAGTGACGGAATCAGCCACTTGGTTACCCTCACGATAAATGTGGGTAATTTTCCATAATCTCAGCTTAGACAAGATGAGCCTTATATCCAATAAAATATCCTTCTTACTCCAACTAAGCAATCTACCAAAGTTAACAACATTGGTGATGGACTTAGAGTCACCTTCAATGTGAAGGTTCTCTATCCCTATAAAAAAATAAATTTGAAGGCCCTTGAGTAGAACACGAGCTTCCACAATCAAAGAATATTGGAGACCAATCCCACCAGCATAACCTACCACAAGATCTCCACTTGAATCTATGATCACACCTCCAACACTAGCTCTGCCCGGGTTGCCTTTAGCAGCCCCATCAAAGTTGAGTTTAAACCATCCTCTATTCGGTGGTTCCCAGATAGTGTTACTCCTAGCCAGGGATATGGAGTTGTCAAAGGAACTTGCATCCAAATTATGATGCCAAGTCTTAGCCATTTTAATTTCATTTTCAGTGGGTCCCTTATCCAGAAGTTTCCCATTGAAGAGAGAGATGTTTTCCTCAATAAGGTGGGCACCTATACCAAAGACCTCTTTAGGACTCATTTCAGTGTCCCTGAAGATCCTATTGTTCCACTCCTTCCATTAACACCAACAAATAATGGGAGGGACCTGGTTCCAAATTTCTCTAGGCAAGGGGTGAGTATAAGGACCACACCAACCCAAAATAAAGGATTTAATATCCTTACTCATGGCCCAATGTATACCCAATATTTCAATAGCCATTCCCCACACTTCAATAGTAAACGAGTAGTGTAATAGTAAGTGGTCAACCGACTCATCACAAAATTTACATAGAAAACATCTATTGGGGAAATAAAATCCTCTTTTCCTCAAATTGTCCTGAGTAAGGATCCTGTTGTGACAGGCGGTCCACCAAAATAAGTTGACTTTCGGGATCATATGTTTGTTCTAGACTTTCTTCCAAAGGCCAGTAGTAGCACCATGGTCTTTCAACAGATTGTATGCTGATTTGACAGACAGATCACCTTGTTTGTCAAAAATCCAAAAAAAATCATCTTCCAAGAAGGATGAGGGAAGTCTAGTAAAAGAAAGTAAATCCTATAGAGACTTAGCTAGGCGACAAAGATCCTAGGAAAATGGGCAGCAAAGGGAAAAATACTTCCACACCCTAGCCCTAGGAGGCCCTAGAACATAGTCCCTAATGTGGATACCGAAGAACCTATGGGCTAGCCTCTTGAGATTCCTAAATTCAGAATTTTCTAGAGGGGTGTGAAGTAACCAAGGATATTCCTAGAACTTGATCATATTACCATTTCCAATCTTCCATTTTATCCCACTCCTGACGAGACCCTACATGCTGAAAATGCTCCTCCAAGCCAAAGAACCCTGAGGGTGAACCTTAGAAAGGCAATTGACCAAAGGCCTGTTCTAAAGATATTTAGCATTCATGATTTTACACCAATATTTTGTGTTCCTTAGATGATCCCAACCCACCTTCGCCATCAAGGCCTTGTTAGTGTTGGATATAACCCTGATCCCAAGACCACCATAATGTTTGGGCTAACAGACTTTTTCCCATTTTACCAGGGAAAATTTCTTCTTGTCCTCGGTCCCAGACCAAAGGAAATTCCTTTGGATTTTTTCAAATTTCTCAGCAATATACGTAGGTATCTTGAATATGGAGAGAAAGTAAATTGGTATACCTTGAAGAGCTTCAGAAAGGAGTTGAAGTTTACCAACATGGCTAAGAATGGATCCTTTCCATCTAGCAAGTTTCCTTTGGATTCTTTCAAGAATCGAGTTCCAAAAGTCAGGGGTGACCTCCTTAATAGTGAGGGGGAGCCCAAGGTAAACTGAAGGAAGATCCCCACTCAAACAAACCAGCACAAGACTCACCCTAGCTTGAAGATTAGGAGTGTTGTTAAAGAAGTAAATCATGATTTTGTTGTAGTTTATGCATTGACCAGAGCAGGCAACATAGTTATTCAAACAATTTGTCCACTTTCTAGCTTCAATCACAGAGGCTTTCCCAAATAGGAAAGTATCATCCAAAAATTGTTGTATCACAATTGGATCTAAAGAAGAGGCAACTTTGATTCCCTTTATAGAGCCCTCTGACAATAGACTAGCAAAGTTCCTTCTCAACACATCCACAATCATGATAAATAAATAGGGTGAGAGGGGATCACCCTATCTTATCCCTCTACCAGCAAAGAAAAACCAAAGGGGGCCCCATTAACCAGAACATAGTACTTAACCATATTTACACATTCCATTATGAGTTTGACCATAGACTGGTTAAAACCAAACTTGGTTAAGACTTTAAGGATGAAGTCCCAGATAACCTTATCATAGACTTTTGAAATATCCAATTTGAGGGCCATCCCCGCATAGTTGCATCTGTCCATAGAGTGGAGTAGCTCATGGGGGGTCACAGTAGCATCAAGGATATGATGACCAAGAACAAACCCTTTTTGAGTGGGGCTAATGAGTTTGTCAAGAAAAGGTTTGAATCGATTCACCGAGATCTTAGAAAGGATTTTGTAAAAGGTATTGCATAGGCTAATAGGTCGAAAAATCAGTCATAGATTGAGTATCACCAATCTTAGGGATTAAAGAAATGAAAGTGTGGTTCAATTGTTTGAGAATCTTACCAGATTTGAAGAAATATTGGGCAGCCAAGACAACGTCCTCACCAACAATCTCCCGAAAGATCTGAAAGAAGGTGGGGGGAAAACCATGAGGCCCTGGAGATTTTGTTACAATAGGTAATAGGGTATGATTTGATGTCTATTATGGATGGATTCCCAAGTTACAATTAGGTCATGGTAAAGGAATCTAATTTGTATCTAGGACAATCTTCATAATGCCATGGGGAAGACTTATATATATTTAAATTCCCTTCATTTTAAATAATTTTGGGGCCACATTTCAAAGATCTGTGGATGTTTCTTTTATTGGTAATGTAAATGAAACTATGATTTTCTTTCATGATGATCTGATTACATAGTCCAAGGATTTAAATGATCACTAAAAACAATTGGAGTTAACCTTTTAGAGGTATTTAGAGTGTGGGATTTCTTTGAATCCTAGAAATATATATTTGGCATGGAAGAAGCAAAGCTTCGTGGGCATATTGTGTTTAAGAAGAAGGTAAGGATTAACCCAAAGTGTGTTAAATAAATTGACCTCATCCCTCAACCCAAAATAGTCAAGGCAATCCATTCATTCCTTGGGTAGATAAATTTTGTTAGGAGGTTTGTTCCTAACTTCATGGAGAAAAAAGGGCCATTTAAAAAGTGTTAAAGAAAGGACAAACATCAATCTAGGACAAGAGATGAAATGATTCCTTCTAGAAATTAAAGATGGAATAAAAAGGAATTAGTGTTGGAAATCCTAGATTATTCAAGGCCTTCCCAATTATCCACCTGTACCTCATTTTACTCTATTGATACTATCCTACTATAAAATAATGATGAAGAATATGAGGAGTCAATAGATTTCTTCAACAGTTCCTTATGGGATGTTGAGTTAAATTATTCCATAATAGAAAATCATGCCTTGGTGGTGAAGAATTTCAAACTGTATCTTGTAGGATCCAATATTACCACCTTTGTGCCACATACAACTATTAGATATTTTTTTGTGCAATAGGATACATTAGGTAAGAAATGAAGATGGATCAATAAGATCTAGGAGTATGATATGGAGGTGAAAACAACCAGGATGTTTAGGGGTTAGGGATTAGAAAAATTAATCGATAAATAAAATTTGGATGTAGTTGAATTTCATTAGGTGATAATTGATCAATCTGTTGTCCCATAATAGTTGATCGATTGTCCTTGGTATAATGACATTATATTTTATTTAGAAATTTTAAATTGTTTGCCTAAGTTGAATGATAAGAAAAGGAGAACATTGAATCTTGAAGATCAAAGGTATGTGTTTCTTGAAATTCAATTAATATGGAGGAACATTGATGGTGTACTCTTGGTATGTTTAAACGTGGAGCAACTTACAAGAGTGGTTGAGGAATACCACCAAGGATATTGTTGTGGGCATAACATGTAAAAAACCACTGCTCATAATATTATGAGAGTGGGATATTGGTGTCCATCATTATTAAGAGATGTAGCCAAATTTATGAAAGTATGTGACACTTACCAAAGGTTTTATGACAAGCTAATTTTGTAGAGCACTCCCCTTTACTACCATTTCAACAAAATCTCCATTCTAGCAACGAGGCATAGACTTTATAGGAGAGTAATAAAATAAAACAATAATAGATACAAGTGGATATTGGCAGCTAATAATTACATTGCCAAATGGGTAGAAGAAATCCTTACAAGAAATGTTGCATCAAAATTAGTTATTGAATTCTATTAAATAATATCATTCCTAGGTTTGAGTACCATCTAGAATTGTGATTGATAATGCAATACGGTTTAGTTTAATAGATTTTGTTGATATATTCTCACAATATGTAATCTTGTTAACACTTTCATCCTCTTATCATCCACATGGAAACAAGCATGTTAAGTGCAATAACAAAAGTATCATTGATCAATATCATCAATAAAATTTTGGATGCTAATAAAAGAAGATGGGATGATAAACTAAAATTTTATTTTTGGGAAAATATAATAACTTACAAGAAGGATACTAGTAAGAGTCCATTTGAATTTTTGTATGACACTACAACAAAGTTACAAATCAATGTTGAAATACCTATGTATAAATCGTTGTAGTAGTTTGAATAGGAAGATGCGAGTGCCATTTCCCAAAGAATACATGAGTTGATTGAGCTAGATGAATCTACGAGGGATGCTCATGAGAAAATCTTGTTGAGATAGTATAAAATATGTTACCTCTTTGATAAGAAGGCTATTGAGAGGGATTTTTAGGATGGGGACCTTGTCTTTTTATGGAATTCTAGATTAGAAGATAAGGGAATTTTTTAAAAAATTTATGCCTTCTGGGTTCGGCCTTATATGAAATTGCTAAAGGATGTGATCAAGGAAATTTCTTGATGGAGATCACATAGAGTTGCCAGTTCATGGTAAATATGTCAAGAACTATTTCCCCTAAGGGTAAGGTTCTCAAAACCTATATAATATAAGTTTCTTCTTGTTGTGTTTGTGTCATTTTGTTTCATATATATTGTTTCCTTTGTGCAGTCATGACCCTTATTTGTCATGATGAAGTGTTAGTCTCAATTCTTGTTGTTTCAAATTTTAGTATGCTCTCAAAGATTTGAATTGTTGCTATGCTTGCAAGAGATACACATCTCCAATCAAGGCCAATGTTGACACCCCAATAAATTTTGTGTCCCATTTTACTTTGTTCTACTTCATGAGTCACTCCTTTTTGGTCTAGAATCTCATATTTGGCTATGGCTTATGTTATTCTATTGGGTGAATTCCTTTGTATATCTACATTTTTTCATTGTTCTAAGACCCTTTTTTAGAATGTGTGTTATTATCAATCATTGGTATAGTGAGGAGGTTCTAAACCTTGTGTTGGGAGCTGACAAGGTTTTCCTAACCTTGTTGAAACTTGATGGGTCTTTTCTAACATCTTCATTTTCTAAGTGAAAATCATATAATCATTTGTTGGTAAATTATACATGCAAGAATCAAGGATGCAAATGCAATATTTATACAAGTTCATGCATAATTCTAGATTTTGCATATTTATTTTAAGCTTTCATCATTCACTATTTTCATTTGTACAATTTACTTTTACAAGAAAGAAGGAAAATAAAAAATGAAAGGAAGAAGAAATATTATTAAAAAAAATTAATGATTTAGGTTATCATAATTATCAAATAGATCATTGGGTGTTGTTTTCACTTTAAGTTCTATCCTTTATTTTAAAGAGTGTATAATTTAATAATATTTTAGTAATTGTCCCCCATTATCCCTGAAATCTAGGAAAAACTCTACCATCCTCAGAACTAACCCCACATCTTTGTGTCCCTTTTTTAACTTAGAGAAATTGTTATAATATTCAAGAGAATTAAAAAGATTCTTTTTAAAGTATTATGAAAAAAAAACATCAAGTGATAATTATGATGAAAATAATATTAATGTATGCTAAAAATAAAAACTAGTTTATAGAACTATAAAAATAAAATGAAAATGAAGAGTAAAGAATATAATTCCGAGCAAATTGAAAGGAAATCAAAAAATCAAAGTCTACATAAAATAAATAAAGTACACAATAACTAGCCATATCTTTTTATATCTCACATATCTTTATCATTTCTATAAAAATTTCCAATATATTTAAGAACTAATCCATGTGACAACTAAATGTTGGTGAGAATTATCTTTCAATACCTTACATATCTCCATCATATCAGTAAACCTACAACATCTATGAGAATTAGTCTATAAAAACATAAAAACAGATTCATAGCTCTATAAAAGTATAATGAAAAAAAAGTAAAGAATATAATACTAAACAAATTTAAAAGAAAACAAAATGCACATAAAGTAAAGTATACAAAAGCCAATCATAAGAATGTAAAAACTGGTTTATAAGACTATAAAAGCATAGCCCGCGTGGGTAGCGGAGTTGGCTTGGGCCATGGGTTTGCTCCCTATTGATTTCGGGTTCAAATCCGCTCTCAGGTTTACCTGGTTGGGACTGGTTTATGAGCTGTTGGGTCCCCCCATAGGGGACTAGTCTCGCCTCAGCTCGCCCTGAGGCTTGCCCCTTCTGAATAATCTTTCAATACCTTACATATCTCTATCATATCAGTAAACCTACAATATCTATGAAAATTAGTCTAAAAGATGACTAAATCTTGATCAGAATAATCTCTATCATATCAATAAACCTACAATATCTATGAAAACTGGTCTAAAAGATGACTAAATCTTGATCAGAATAATATTTGAATACCTCAAATAACTACGAAGAATTAGTCTCAGTAATCTTCATGAGATCATCTGATAAAAAACTAGAACATTTCAAACTTATTTCCTACTTGATATTGATATTAATATAGCTAAGAATGGACAAAATGTACCGACTGTTTACAGGAAGTCTTTACCCTCTAGAAGCACTGTCCCCCAACTCAATCCACAATGCTTTTTTTAATCAAAAATTCCATTTTCTGTCGACTTTCAGAATTGACTAACTTGATTTTCAGATTTGAATGTTAGAAACGACAGATAATACATGTTTTCTTATTGACTTCATCCTACCCTCCATATATTAATGGCAGTGACTATCAACAGCTCACCAAATTGACATTACACGTGAACTGACAGAAGGAATAGGACAGAGATAGAACAACTCAGAGCGGCGCAGTCGGTGCCGCAAATGACCAACCAATAAGTGCAGAGTTCTTCCAAATGTTCAGTCAATTGAATGAAGATGAGATGGAATATGGATGGTTAGAAGATGGTCAAAGATCCATTTCATTTTAGTCTAAGGAGGATAATGGGGCTTGGCCCACAGAATAGTCTGCTCTATCTAACAAGTTTCTGTCATGGGACTGCTGGCCTAATCTGCCCATTCTTTTCACCATATTACTTAATAATTGAGGGATCCAATTTGGGTTTTGGATCTTGCAGTTTGGTGTTACATCATGATTATAGTTGGTGTTTGGTTTATTGGTTTAATGGTCAATGATAGTTTATATTTTGTTTATATGAAAAAGTGGTAGATAAAGATTTGTTTTTTTTTTGTTAAAGTTTATCTTTGACTGTTGAATAAAATGATGTGTGAGAATAGTCAGTTGATGTTATGTGTAACTAAATATAAAGAAACCTATTTTGTTGTTAATTGGTAAATGTGTGTTTTACTTTGTAATTCTAAAGTGACATAATAGATAGTATCATAGATTTAGTTTTTAGATTTTTGTTGTAAAGAATGTGAGGTTGAGATTGACCATCAAATTATGTTGAGATAAATGGGTATCAATGAATTAATGTCAACAAACTCATTTAAAACATATGACATCAATATTTATGTGGGGAAACCTTTTTAGGAAAAACTTCACCACCAAAGAGATCATTGAGCTTTTATTAATTGGATAATTGTACTATTATCTAATACAATACACCCAAACTCCTTATTTGGACAACATGTTGGCATCATAACATTACTTCAACTTGAAGACATCATAAAACCTCTATCTCATGCCTCCAAGTTATAGATCTAGAGGGAAAAGGAAAACCATAAATGGTTTTCCAAAACTAAGAGCCACCAAATCCATGGTCCAAGGCAAAACTCCATGCTCCCATAATAGACTAATCATGGCACCCAAGATAGAAATCCACTAACAAAGACATCTTTGATATCACACCACCTAGTAGACACCACTCCCAACTCTAGTGCTCCAACATGAAGCCACTAACTCAAGTGGACAACACTTGTCATAAGATGGTTCTCCACTCTAAAAAATTTAATTCCTTAGTGCCTAGGAGAGAGAAAGTACACTTGTATTAAAAAATGAAACCTATAACTCTCACTATTGACCTAATAGCTATAACCTCCTTGTTAATACAATAATAATAATAATAATAATAAAATTTTATGACTCAACACCTCATGGGATTCCACTTACTTATTCTAAGAGTGTTGGATACACATACAATATGCATAGAATTGCAAGGTTAATAGCACATAATCCTAACATTTGAGTGTGCCCAAGGTTCCAATCTTATTAAGGGATACCTTCTTGATGAATTACAAAGTATTTTTATCAAGGGTTTACTATCTCCTAGATATAATGTATATTTGAATAGTTGTGCTTCTTCCATGGATATATGTGCTCATGTAAATAATATAGAACTGAAATTTCTTTCCTCTATTTTCTTGAAATATAGGTCTTTTGTACATATTATATACCATTTTACCCTTAAAATTTAAAGTCAAATACATTTCACAAGGGTAATGATAAGAAAAGGGAAAAACTAATACCAACAATGTTACTACAATCTTAAATGTCATTTGTTTAAAATCTCAAATAACTAAAAAATTCACAAGATTAGGTGAACCTCAAGATAATGTGCTTCAAGGTTTATTTAATTTTATTTTGATTGCACTTTCTCCCATCATTCTATTGGATCTAGCTAGACGGACTCCTAAATGATATAATGGGCATGTTTTTTGTCACCAAAATGTTAATGGTCATCATACATATATTTTCATTGATCTAAAATGCAAATTATAATATTTTATAAATAATAATGTTATGCTTCTTGATGACCTATTAATGATGATGGGAAAAAAATTAAATATGTGTCACATTATAGAGCAACTTATGGGTTTTGGTCAAAACCTTTCTTATTGAAAAAAGTTTCACCTAATTTTTTTTGTTAAAATTTCAATGAATGTCATGGTGCGTACATGCATTTTGATGTTCTAACTAAAATAAATTTAGTCAACACTGATTTGTATGGAAGATTTCAATTTCTAACCATATAAATAGAGACATTTTTTCATAATTACTATAGAAATATTTAACTCAAATCTATGTGGCACTAATCTCTCTATGAATTTCAAACTTTGAAAATCCTATCTTTTCACCATAGTTCCTTGCATTTGACACATTAATAAAAGCTCAATAATCTATTTACATCAAAAAGTGGTAGATAAATGTTTGGTTTTTTGTTGAAGTTTATCTTTGACCGTTGACTGAAATGATGTGTGATAATAGTCAGTTGATGTTACGTGTAACTAAATATAAAGAAACATACTCCGTTGTTGGTAAAATGTGTGTTTTACTTTGTAATTCTAAAGTGACATGATAAATGGTATCATACACTTATCTTTTAGATTTTTATCATAAAGAATGTGAAGTTGAGATTAACCATGAAATTATGTTAGGATAAATGTGTATCAATGAATTCATATCAACAAACTCATTTAAAACACACGACACTCATATTTATGTGGAGATTTTTTTTAGAAAAACTTCACCACCAAAGAGATCACTACTTTTATTAAGTAGATAAATACTATTATCTAATACAATACACCTGAACTCCTTAGTTGGACAACATGATGACATCATAATATTACTTCAACTTTAAGATATCATAGAACATCTATCTCATGCCTCCAAGTTATAAGGGAAGAGGAAAATCATAAAGAGTTTTTCAAAAATAAGAGCCACCAAATCCATGGTCCAAGGCAAAACTCCATGCTCACATAATAGACTAATCATGGCACCCAAGATAGAAATCCACCAACAAAGACATCTTTGATGTCATACCACCTAGTAGACACCACTCCTGACTCTGGTGCTCCAACATGAAGCCACTACCTCAAGTGGACAACACTTTTCATAAGATAGTTCTCCACTCTAAAAATGTAACTCCTTGGTGCCTAGGAGAGAGAAAGTATAGTTGTATTAAAAAATGGAACCTGTAACTCTCGCTGTTGACCTAATTAGGTATAACCTCCTTGTTTTTTTTTTTGGCAAAAAATGGCATAGCCATTATATTATATTAATATAATTATTATAAAATATTACAAAACCTAATTCAAAATGCATACTGGGAGGAAAGAATCAAGAAGAAAACCTCTGGTTGTAGCATATTTAAATACAAAACTGAAAAAATTGTTCCATTAGTGGAACTCAAAATATAACCCAACACAGGCACCCACGATGATCACAAAATGACTTCAAGTCGACAACCCTCCTTTTATCTAGGTGGCCACTCAAAGAGAACTGCAACCCAAAACCCATACAAACATTTAATCTTACATGATAGCCATCAATCAATGTCACCCACATCATTATAACTGGGTCCCACTATGGAATGTTGCCTTCTCACCATTGCGTCAGGGAACCAAGCTCTTAGATTCTACCAATGATGTTCACTCACACCGATAAGGCTTCCATACTCCACTTGGGGTTCACACTCACCTCTTCATCCTCATGTTTGCATCGTCATCATTCATTTCAACACTTGTCATGGTGAGAGATCCACCAAGGCACAGGTACACCGCTTGTGTAATTCCAGAGAATCAAGAAGGGAATCTACAATATTCGCACCACGCTCTTGGAAAGACATCCGATCAAAGCTATGTTTGATCTCCACCATTCACTGTTGCCATTAGTTCATGACATACATCATCTTCCACTAGATTAGTCATTATAACTAGGTCTCACTATAAAAAGTTGCCTACACCACTTGTGTAATTTTGGAGAATCAAGAAGAGAATCTACAATATTCACACCAAGCTCCCAGAAAGACGTTTGATCAAATCTTTGTTTGATCTCCACCATTCACTGTTGCCAATAGTTCATGACATACGTCATCTTCCACTAGCTTAGTATGTTGTTCAATCAACCTCATTTAATCTTAGCTGCTCATCCTCATCGTCGATGTCACCCACGTTATTATAACTAGGTCCCACTACAGAATTTTGCCTTCTCATCATTGTGTCGGGGGAACAAGCTCTTAGATTCTGCCAATGGCATTTACTCTCGTTGGGTTACCGCTCGCAACTCTTCAACCATCTCCACACCATCTTTCCCATACGCACACTTTTATAAATGCAGATTAACACTTATTGAAGACTTAAAACATCCTGCAAAATAATTTCCTCTAATTGAGGATAATTTTTTAAATTGCTAATTTCTTGCATTACAAAAATTTCCCACTTGTCACACCTCATCTTCGCCAAGCAATCTGCTAATTTATTCCCTTCTCTATAAGTATGAGTGATCTGATAAGACTGAAACCACTGCAATAAAGACCAAACTCTTTCTAGAACATACTTTAAACACCATTTTTGAGTGTGCTTTACCTTACAAGAATTAATAATTACCAATAAATCGCCTTCAATATGCAAGTTACTTATGTCATACAACAAAGCAATTTCCAGTCCCATTAAAATAGCCTTTTCCTTTGCAATATTATTTGTACCTATCGGGAGATGAACTGACTTGACTGCTAAAACCATACCCTCTGAATTTCTTAAACATATACCCACTCCTGATACCCCAGGATTACCTCATGAAGCCCCATAAAAATTCAATTTTATATAACCCTCATGCGATGCCTTTCATTTGACATGCTTCCTATCAATCCTTTCTATTTGTGATTGTATACGACTGCCCAGAAATGGAATCTTCAAACTCTTCCAATTATGCATAACCAAATCATCCCAACTTGTAAAAATTGACTTTATATCCTTAAGTTTCTGGATGCTTGAATTTACTGATTCTAAAACTGACTTTTCTATTTTACCATAAACTATTTCTGACGAAGAAGCAACTTTCTTGAGGATACGTAGGTTACGCTCCCACCATATGTTCCAAATTACTAACACTGGTACCACTTTCTAGATGCAAGCAAACAAGCTCATTTTATACAATATCGGCCAACTTTGAAACAACTCCCATAAGGAATTTGGCAAAGGAGCAGAGAAGTTAAGCTTATTCAAAACCCATGTCCAACATTGCTAAGAAAAATGGCAATTAAGAAAAATATGATCTACATCTTCTACCTCATTACTGCACAATGAAAACTTAAGGGGTTCAACTATATTTAATTTTTCTAGCCTATCATTTGTTAGAATTGTTTTCCGTAATGCCAACCAAGCAAAGTTTCCTGCCTTAGGTAGAATTGCACTATCCCAACAAAAATAATATGGCCTCTGAACCCCTACTTGGCATTGCCTAAGACAAAGAGCCTTATAGCCTTTACTTACTGTGTATTTTCCATGAGTGGAAGTTGCGCATACCAACCTATCTAGTTTTGCAGAAAGGAAAACTACACACCCATTCAATTTCTCTTGCACACCTAGACATTACTGACTAGAAAGAGACGAATACGACCAAATTCTCCAATTCACTTTCCCTGAAGTGCTATCAACTGATTGGACATAATCTAAAAAATTATCTCCCCAAGCTTGTTTCATCTGTTCCATTACATGATGAAATTTAGGATACCTTTGCAAAGGAGTATTTCCATTCCAAGAGTCACTCCAAAATTTAACACTTTCTCCATTATTTACCTTTCACGTTAAATATGTCACAATCAAATGCCTAGATGAGACCAAAAAATTGCACATAGCAGATCCTTTTGGTGGATTAGCTATAGTGAGAATTCTTGAAGGATCCGAAATATCCAAATACTTTGCTTGCAAAATACTACACCATTTAGTCTATGAATTCTCATACATTTTCCATACCATCTTTTCTCCAAAAGCTTTATTTCTACATGCTAAACTATGAACCCCAGCCCCACCCTGACCTTTTTTCATTTCATCTAATGAAATCAAAGGAACCTTTTTTTTTCATCCAAATTCCCTTTCCAAAGATTTTTTTTAATAATTTTCTCAATTTGTAAAATTATTGATCTTGGAGCCTTAAGAACTGCTAAAAATAGTCTAGGATTGAAGACATAACTGATTTTACCAGAAGAATTCTTCCTGACAATGATAACCATCTGAACTTCCAAAGAAAAATTCTTGACTTCAACCTTTCCACTACTTTCACCCAATATTGTGGTTTATTGGCACCCATGAAAAGAGGAACCCCTAAATATGTGCCACGTAAAACTGCTTTCTGAAACCCAAGACTACTAATTTTTTTTGTGATGTCACTTCCTTTGTATTAAGAATGTACACCTTTGACTTAGATGCATTTACCTTTTGTCCTGATGTTGATACATATTTATCTAAAACCTCTTTAATTTGCTTTGCCTCTGCAATAGTAGCCTTACCAAATAAATTAGTATCATTCGCAAATAGAGAGTGAGTCACTTTTAAGCCCGTGTTCCCAAGTTGGATCCCTTTCCAACGCCCCTCGAAATGCTTCATGATAACGAACCTACTCAAATCCTTTGCCATTATTATAAATAAAAACGGCGAAAGCAGATCCCCTTGCCTAACACCTTGTGATGCACTAAAAAAACCAGTAGGAGCACCATTCAATAAAACTGAAAAATTTGCACCTGATAGATATGCACTTATCCATTTGCACTATCTCACACTAAAGCCAAAATTTTTAAGTACTTGTTTCAAGAATTTCCAATCAACCCTGTCGTATGCCTTCATCATATCCAATTTTACGATGATAGATGGAGCTTTAGATCCGAAAATTGAACGCAATGCCTCATTGGCTACTATCGCTCCCTCAACAGTTTCTCTCCTTGGAACAAAACCCCCTTGTTCTTGTGATAGAATCCTTGGTATAAGAGGTTGTAATCGCAAGTAAATTTCTTTGGTAAAGATCTTGTATATAGTATTGCACAAAGATATTGGCCTAAATTCTGCAAAAGTTTTCGGCTCCTTTAATTTTGGCAATATTACTATATTTGTTACATTAAATTGTTTCACTAATGTACCTGTTCTCTTGGATTCTTCCAAAGACCATAACACATCAAAACAAAAAATGTCCCAACATTTTTGAAAAAATAGAGCAGTGAATCCATCTAGGCCAGGCGCTTTGTCTGGTGCCAAGGAAAAAACTACATTTTTAACCTCATCTACAGAAAAAGGTCTGAGTAGAGATTGATTATCCCTTTCAGACACAATCTTTGGTATTGCTTCCAAAAGTTCCACTTCATCCCTAACACTCTGCTCCCCCTTATCCCTTGATGCAGACAAAAGATCAAATTTTTTTTTACCCATTCCCTACTTATCTCTTCTTCTTTCCTGAGCCAATTACCCGTAGACACCTCCTTAATAGCTTGAACCATTTTAGTTGCTCTTTTAACCTGTGTAGAAGCATGAAAGTACTTAGTATTATGATCACCCTCCCTCAACCACAGTTCCCTTGATTTTTGACACCAATACACTTCTTCT
>CM021106.1:528318026-528700921 GCA_007115665.2 Sequoiadendron giganteum
TTCTTCCCAATATTTTGTTGTAGCATCTATATGCTTTACTCTAAGATGAATATCCAAGAAAGATACCTTCATCATATCTTGAATCAAACTTTCCTAACACATCTTCATCTCGTCCAATAAACTTTTTTTCTTTCAAAGACTCTAAAATACTTGACAGTTGTCAGTCTTCCATACCATAACACATAAGGGGTATTAGTGTTGTTCAATATTAACAATCCTCTATTAATAATATAGACTATAGTATTAATTTCTTCTCTCCAATAAAAATCAGGAAGATTTCCTTCCAACAACATAGTCCTTTCCATCAATTGAATAGTCATGTTTTTCCTTTCCACTACATCATTCCACTGAGGAGTTCTAGTAGCAGATAGATACCTCTTTATTTCATGTTTTTCCCAAAAATCATTGAACTCATTTGAAGTGAACTTACCTCCTCTATCAAACCTTAAACATTTTATTTTTGCATTCATTTCATTCTCAACCATTGATTTGAAAATCTTGAATTTACTAAAATCATCATATTTATCTTTCAAGAAAGTAACCCATGTCATCTTAAAGAAATAATCAATAAAAATCATGAAATAAATTTCTCCTTTCAAACTTTTTGTTCTGGTAGTTCCATAAAAATCAATATGTATCAACTCCAATGGTCTACGAGAATAATTTTCTTGAGAATTGAAACTTATTCTTTTTTGCTTACCAAACTGACATTCCTTGCATACAATACTTGTAGGATTGATTATCTTAGGTATATCTCTTAGTGCATGCAATGAGTTTATCCTCACAATATTATCAAAGTTAATGTGCCCCATTCTCCTATGCCACAACCAACATTCACTAGCTTTTCCTAGAAGATAATTTCTTCCATTGACATCTCTTAGCCTATATATATCAACACTTCTCCTAGATCCTTCAACAACCAATTGTCCAGTCTTTCCTTTTTTTACTTCACATCCACTTTCATTGAATATGAAATTTTATCCATTTCTGTAAATATGAATCACACTAAGAATATTGTGCTAAAGACCTTTTACATAAATAACATCTTCTATCATGTGCTTTCCATCAATACTTATATAACCTTTTCCATAGATTTGCACTGAAGTATCATCTCCAAGCTTGACTATGCCACCATTAAACAAACACTTACAAGAAAATAAATAAAAAGGAAATATATACCATAACACATCGTGTTACATGGAGAAAAACTAACACTCCAAATGAACTTAATGTATTGTTGAATAATAAAATTTTATAATAGTTATAGATTCTAAGCCTTTACAAGAGTATCACCAACTCTAGATCTAAAGTAGTTATGGTATTATAACATCTATAAAACTTACTATCAATACCCCCAGTTCAAGCACCCAATAAATATAATAATAATACATGAAATAATCAAAATGGTAATAGTAAAATTACAATATTTTAAGAGTTAAAGGTGAACTCCCAACACCTCAGGAACAACTACAAGACCAACATATCTTCCACAAGAGATAAAATGACAAGATTAGCTTGTGTAATTATGGATGCAAGATTGATTGAATATGTATATGAGAGGCCTTGCTTATAAATTCAAGGTGAGAGATAAGATTAGACAGTATTGTTAAATGTGTCTTAATCCTATATTATGAGACAACTAACTTGACAAAAAAGTAAAAAAGATAAGATCTTGTCAGATCTTATCTAGACAACTAAGACTTTTAGAATAACACCTAAGACCTAAGTAAAGTTAACATGTGAATAAGCCCCCCTACTAGGAATTAGCTAGGTACAATACCTTATTCACACCAATAGATATTAACCCACCTATTTTGTGGCACCCAAATCCTTAGTTATAAATCAAACGCTTAAATCCCAAGATGAGTCCATAGGATAACATTTAGCATATTCCTTCCACCTACCATAAGATTTTCATATCTAATAATAAAACTGGGTGTCATATTTTGGATCCATTATCTCCATTAAAATATTATTTATAGTATTTCATGACACATGTCATAAGTTGGTCAACAAGTGTAATTTTCTTTTACAACTATTTTGTGACCTTGATATGTTTTCATTTCCAAGGTGGAAGGCCTAGCTTTGGAGGCCATAAATTTTTATTTGGTGTGCAATTGTGCCCCCTTTTGTAATTATATATCTAAAAAATTATCTATGTAATATTAATCTTGGAAGTGATATTGAATAACTCATAATTTTTACTTTGACTAAAAATAACCTCTATTGCCCAAAAAATGAGTTTTTCTATTTTATATCCTAAAAATGTTGTTTTGTAATACTAATACTAGGATAAAGGTTGATAAAGATTTAATAACACTTCTCAATATATCTTGAACAAATAACTCAAGCCTATAGGTGCTTACACCAAGTTTCACTCATAATGACCATGTACAAGATGAATAATTTGTATCCTATGTCTCTTGTTTATAGGAAAAAAATCAATAATAATTTAAAAAATTATTAGAAGATTATTAACCACCTTTGGCACCATTATTTATTTCCCCAAGAACCAATAATAAATATATGCATTGAATTATATTTTTTTAGATAAAAGATGCATGGCTTGAGATATTATTATTAATATATAAAAGTCCTAGAGTACATTGAAACTGTAACAATACACTACAAAATAAAAAAGTAAAGGCCAAAACAAAATTCCCAACCTACAATCTATTTTCTTAGAGAGGTCAAGAACAAAATGACTCTCAAAACAGGAGGAGAGTATAAACATAAGCATTTACTAAAATTTTCTAGCTATATATTTCTAACACAAAAAAAACCAAAGGTCCATGGGCTAGTTCATGAAGAGGATTGAGTCAACGCCTCCTTTGGCATCGGAGTTGATGGTGGAAGAGGTGGGTGGGTTTCATGTTTGAGGAGGATGATCATTGACTTATAGACATCTTACACCTATGTATAGAATTTGGACCCAACTTGAACCCTATGAACCCTAAAAGCTTCATCCAATTTGGCTTCCAATATCCAATGTAGCGCACACTTAAAGACAAAAAATAATTTTCATCTCTATGGTGTACACCTAATTTTCCCACCTTGAAAAGTGATAATATATTTTTTAAGGAATCAATATTAGTCCCTTCAAATTGGACACCTAAGTTTGACTTGAAATGTGTGACTCAATAATTAAATTATTTATATAGTATTTATTTTTATAATGAACCTCATATATTAAATGCATTCATTTAATAAATCTAATAAACCTTGTGTATACTAAACCTTGACCACATAGATATTAAATGCATTCTCCCAATGTGCCACCAATACTAAATGAAAATAATATATTGAGCTCCCCTAAAGTGTGACACCCTACATAGACATGGACCAAACATTTATAAAATATTAAATATTTATATACAAGTTGTATAACACCTTATTTCAATAGTATCCACTTGGTATATTTCCAATAAATATCAGTTGTTCTTATATAAAGAGGGAAACTATGCTAAAATCATAAGAATTTTCTAGATGAGTGTGAGTAAAATAGATGAGGCTCCAAATGACATAATGATAGAAGTTGTATCAATTAGTGGAGTGGAATACTTAGCCTCAAGATTTATTTCAAAAATAAATGGAGCCAATGCAAATTTATAATCAACCATATGAAACTTTTCACATAGATAAAGATAAAAGTTGAATTGTGATAGACATATGAGAATCGATCTATATAATCTCAATTTCAAGAAGGTAGTATGAAAATCCCAAATCATTCATATAAAAATGTTCCAAAGTGTAAATTTCACTATGTCAATGATGGATGAAGAATGATCAAATCCTCAACATATAAAATCAAAATGAAAAGTGCATCATCTTACCATAAATATAAATATATTAATGAGAGTGACACCTAGAGAATACAACTAAAATAAGTGAGGAAATATTCTTGACATACTAAGATTGAGGGGCTTATTTAAGGCCATAGAAATATTTATTAAGTATAAAAATAAGAATGAATCATCGAAAATATATGATTTTTCCTTGTTCTCCTCCTAAATATCCACATGAATTAATATTCCCTTCACATCCATTTGGTGTACATCCCAATAATGTGTAATCATAATGGAAAGAGTCAAGTATATGGATTTAATATTTATAATTGGGTCAATGGTCTCTATGTAATTAATAATAAGAAATTTATAGAACCCTTTTCCCACAATTCATACTTTGAACTTATCAAGTGTTTCATCTACAACATATTTGGTTTTGATAGATCCACTTGCACCTATCCAAATACCTTCTCTTAGGAAGTGGAAATAAATCCCATGTGTGATTCCTCATTAAGAAAAAATATACTCTTCTTCCATTATTGAATATCATTCAACAATACTTGATGTAAAATTATATCTTTAAACTCAAGGTAATCAAGATAGGTGGATGATCCTAAAAATATGGTCATGTCCACTAAGAGTATGATGGATCCCAGACTTAAGAACCAATAAATTAAATGTGTTCATAGGTCCAACATGGAATATAGGGAGGAGAATAAGGGCTATATTCATCAACCTCTTAATGATGACTCAAAGATGCAAGATGATAATCCTTTGAATAAGTTATATACATTTATGAAGGCAAGGGATATGCATCTAAATCAATATCACTAAATAAGGAGTTCAATGTGAAGGAATATTGACAAGTGTTAGAACATATTTTGGGAGAGAATTTTTTTGAGGGTGATTTTAGTCATGCACAATGTGCTAGGAAATAAGGGTGTATTACCTCTCTTGAAAATTAGTGAGAACTACTCTAATGTTCCTTTCTATCAAGTCTTGACTATGTAGATAGCACAATTATGTTGGAACATAACAATATACTAAGAGGGGGAATGAATCAGTAAATACTAAAACATTAGTCCTAAAACCCTTTGTGCGGGCTAAAAATTTGAACTCAAATGTGCAGATTGAAACATGAGAAGATATAACAAACACATGCACATAAAATATCAACACATAACACTAGATATACATCAAAAACCCAAGATGGGAAAAACCATGGTGAGAAATGCTCCTAGGATCTATTGTCCTAATCCAACCTCACAAGCAATAATGTTTTGTTATAAGTTTTAAGGGCACCAACCCTAAGGAGACACTAATCCCCTATTATGAGCACCAACTCAGTAGAAATGAGGCAACAACCTCTACAATATTAAAAGCTCATATATGCATAAAATTGGTTCTGCAAAACTTGATAATGCATCAATACATTCAGTACATAATTTTTTCTCACTCTCCTTCAACTGTGATTAGCTTCAAATGTTCATTCAACACTCTACCAAATTAACTCAGTGACTCACTTACACACTTCACTCTCTAACTATATGAATTAGTAGAAAAACCAACCATTCTTATTACTAATTTTATCTTTTATAAAATTCTCTACCTTCACCATCAAACAACATTAAACTAGGGTTTTTATGTTGTCTTATCATTTTTCTATGCAATGGATCCATACACAATATATATGATTTTCCTTGCCTTAGTACCACCATTTCAACCAATAAACAATAAGATCTTTGTTGGAAAGTTACCTAGTTATCAATGCAAAAATAGCTATTCGTTCATTCCACCATTGAATCATTTTCATTCTCTAAGTGTCTACATAAGAAATCATGCCATGTTCACCTGTGCATTTGTGCACCATGAAATCATGTTTAGTCTCCTTTTAAAACACTTTACAATCATTGAATAGAAAAAATGTATTTTGATGCACAATGGAGATGTGAAATCAACCAATAGGAGCGTTCCACATGTCATCCTCCTTATTCATCCTCATATACCTCACCATAAGTCTTAACATATTCATCTAAGCTATATGTCATAATCCCACAATACCACCAAGACCAACTTGGACAATCATGGTGTTTTGCTTAGCCTCCATCACTTTTCCATTTATCGCCATACCGCACGATACTACTCCATTGCAACATATCCAATTGACCATCACAGTGTAATGGTCTACCACTAAAATGCAACCTATCACCATACCACAGACCCCCTCATCTGACTATCACGAGGATATTGATAATTCACAAGCCTCCTCATAAATAACTATGGGGCGACAAGATATCCTGCACTATTGGCATGTCAAAGGGACTAAAAAATGACTCCCTTCAATAAGAAGTGATCTCGTTGATATACCTTGCTACATTGATAAGGTGGTCCCCACTACCTATGTTTCAGTGTATGTCATCATACTCCAACATCGCCTTCCACTATCACTTCCTACCACATGTCAAAATCTGATTTGATCTCAAAACCACTCTTCAAGTCATCCACCTTTTCATTATATCAAAGGGACTCTAAGGTCTCATCCATGAAGTTTTATCATAATGTTGAAGATACCAACTATCATGTTCCGTTGATATTCATATGTCTCCTCGAGATACCTTTTAGCCATTGTCATCTCAAAGAGACTCTAAAGTGACTCCTCTTGAAATGATGAAGTCTCTTTGATATGAACACATGGACTTCGCAAACCTAGAGTACTATGTAAAGGGGTTAGTCATGGAATGACTTTAATGACATAAGGTGTAACTTATGTGATTGGTAACCTGTGATAGGTAGTCAACGCCAAAATATAACTTTTGTTAGAGAGCCATGATTACAATGACCTAAGGGTTTATTTGATAAACCCTAGAACTAGCCTAGGAGAATATGTAATTCCATTTTGAGCACACCATACATTCTCCAGACCTGCACTGCACTTTTCTGAGAAGCTCTCAGAAAACCCACATTGAATATGGACTTTGATTTGTCTTTCAAACACTTGGAAGAACCTTCTGTGACATCATAAAAAATATTGCATGACAATAATGCAACATTTGAGCAATATTGCAACATTCGCAAAAACATGCTTCCAGAACCTGATCCACATCTATTTGTCATCATGCCACTAGAATTCCTTGCATTATACCTCCTTTTGACATCAATGACAATAATATGGCAATAATCTCCCCCTTTATAATTGATGGAAAAATTTATATGCTTTGAACCAAAAGATGTACCAAACAATATATTGTAGCCAAAGCATAACTCACTGTCACACAACCATTGTCACAACTCTCCCTTAGTCATATCTTCATCTTTGACAAACATAGATATTTTGCTTTCTTTCTCCCAATAGATCATTTTTGTCAATTTCTCCCCCTTTGGAATCAATGGAAAAGGGTCTAACTGTTCTCTTCCTTAAAACATAGTGTTGCTATTGATAATATCCCCCTTTAACATACCATACAAAGAGAAATAATGTGTCTATACTATTGCAACCATCAAGTCATTAGAAATTTGTATAACTAAATTTACCAAACTTGATCTATCCTTTCATTTCTAGGGATGGATGAAGAAAAAATGAAGCCCCCCTTGGATGTAGGCCCTATCACTAATGTTTAGTGATATGATGTGGGAGAAATTACTCCCAACTTCTGCCTCAAATATTCAAATTTATTTTTAGGACATACTCTACGCCGACCTCTTTGTTTGCAACCTTTTCTCTAATGAAGTGATACTTTATGGATATGTGCTTTGTTCTAGAGTGCATCACTAGATTCTTTGAGATATTTATTGTACTTGAATTGTCACAATAGAATTGAAATAGGTTCACTGTACTCTACCTTGATGTCCTTAAGTGACTACTTCATCCATAAGACTTGAGTACAACAAGTTGCAACTTCTACATGCTCCGCTTTTGTTGTGGAAAGAGTGATTGATTCTTGCTTCTTTCTCATCCAAGACACAAGACCATATCCTAAGAAAAATGCTCCACCACTAGTGCTTTTCCTATCATCTACATTTCCTGCCCAATCTGCATCTGTGTATGTTGTCAAAGAAAAATACTTTCTCTTGGGATACCACAACTCATAATCAACAATACTCTTGATTTATTTGAAAATTATTTTCATTGTGTTGACATGAGACTCCCTTGGTGTAGCCTAAAACCTTGCAACTAAACATACTCCTTGCATAATATCAAGCCTTGATGCAGTTAAGTAAAACAAGCTACCTATCATTGACCTATACAATGTCTATTTTTCTTCTAGGGATTCATCTAATTTTCTCAATTTGCAACCAATTATCATGGGGTTACGGGCTAGTCTATTGTCCTCCATTCCAAAATTCTAAAGTATTTCCTTAGCATATTTGGTTTGAGATATAAATATCCCTCTATAATTTTGTGCAATTTTTAAACCAAGGAAAAATGACAACTCTCCTAACATTGACATTACAAATTCATATTGCATATGCATAGCAAATATTCAACACATTTTATCATTGCTACCTCCAAATATTATGTTATCTATATAAACAATAACAATAATCATGTGATCACCTTCTGATTTGAAATATAAATTTTTATCTACACACCCTTTCTTGAATCCTTGTTGTTGTAGGTACTGGTCTAATATGGAATACCATGCTCGTGGAGCTTGTTTTAGACCATACAATACCTTTCTCAATCTACACACATAATCTTCTTCTTCTGATAGCTGAAAATCTCCTGGATGTTCAATGTAAACTTCCTCTTCAAGATTTCCATTCAAGAATATAGATTTAACATCCATCTCATATAATTTGAACCCCTTGTAAATGAAAATGCAAGAAACATTCTTATTGCTTCTAATATTGCCACTAGTGCAAGTGTTTATTCAAAATCAATGCCTTCAACTTGTGCATATCCTTTGCACACTAATATTTCCTTATTCCTCAAAACAACTCCATCCTCATTGAGTTTTTTTCTAAACACCCATTTTGTATGAATTACATTTTTTCTTGGGGGTCTAGGAACTAATTCCCACATTATATTCTTCTCAATCGGATTTAGCTCCTCTTCCATAGCCTCTATCCAACTCTCATATTTTTTTGGCTTTAGTGAAGCTTTTTGGTTCAATCTGAGATAGGAGAGAAAATTTTACTTGTTCTTTGCAAATGTTATACTAGTCTAAACTCCTTCATTTTTTTCCCCAATTATCTGATCCATTGGATGATCCTTCTAAACATATTTTGTAGGTGCCTTCTCAACTTCTACTTCCTTAGATTCTTCTTCTTCATGACTAGTTGTTGATTCATCAAAATATGGCTCATCATCAAAATCATTCTCATTAGGTTTGATATACTTTATTTTCTCATCAATTTTGATATTGATGCTCTCCACAATTTTTCTCAGCCTAATGTTGTAGCACTTGTAATCTTTTCTTTGAGTAGAATATCATAAAAATATTCCTTTATCACTTCTTGATTCAAAATTTCCCAAGTTCTCATCTCCTCTTTTGATGTAGCACTTTCTTCCAAACACTTTGAAGTACTTCAAAGATGCAGGCCTGCCATGCCACAACTCATAGGGGGTACTATCACTATGTGCTCTAATTTGAACCCTGTTTAGAATATATTGCAGCATGAATTGCTTCTCTCCAAAACATATCAGCTAATCTAGCCTCTTTTAACATTATTTTGGCCATGTCCTACACCACTCCATTCTTTATTTTTACTACTCCATTCTATTGTGGAGTTCTTGGCGTTGAGTATTGTCTCTTGATTCCATGTGCCTCATAGTATTCAACATTTTTTTTATGTGAATTCTCCTCCTCTATCTGACCTGAAGCCTTTAATCCTTCTACTTGTATCCTTTTCAACCATTTTCTTGAATATCTTAAATCTTTCAAATGCTTGTGACTTGTCCCTCAAAAATCTTACGCATGTCATTTTTGTGTAGTCATCAACTAGCAACATGAAGTATATTTCTCCTATCAGTCCTCTTGTTCTTGTGGATCCATACAAATCAGTATGAACTAATTGTAAAGGCTCAGTGTTTGAATATTCTTTAGTTGGGAAACTGGCCTTTGTTTTCTTTCCTTGTTGATATTCTTTGCATATGACATTTGCAAGCTTGTTTATTAAGCATGTGTCTAACTAGACCTCTTGAACTTACCTAAACACCAGATTATCAAATTGTACATGCCCCATTCTTTTGTGTCATAACTAGCTTTCATTTGCTTGTCCTATTATACAACTTTGACATTTCACTTCACAAAGATATTAGAGATCGATATTAGTTTTTGCTCCTTGTGCAACTTTTTTCCCATTCTTTTTTATTTTGCAACCTTAAAAATCAAACGTGACTTTATAGCCATCGTCACACATTTGACTCACACTTAGCACATTGTGCTTCAATCCTTCAACATAGAAGACATCCTTTGTAGGATTTTTTCCATCTACACTCAAGATGTCTTTTCCAACTATCTTGACTGTTGTATTGTCACCCAAACTCATAGATCCACCATTGTATTTCTTGAGTTTGATGAACTTGCTTTTGTCTCCAGTCATATTCTTGGAGCAACCACTATATATTACCCATAATTTTTTATTTTTAGCATGCAACACTATTTGAGCAATCATTGACTATGTGGAGCTTTGATCCTTTTCTAGCTTCCACACCTTCTTAGATTTATTTTCAATATTTTCTACCTTCTCCTCCTTGTTTTTAGATTCTTTGTTTGACTTTGGAGGTAGATCTTTCTTTTTATCATTCTTTACATTTGGTCTTACTAGCTTTGTTCTAAAATTTCTTGCTATGTGACCAAAATTATTGCAATTGTAAGAGAATATATTCATATCCATCAATGGAGCAAATAGATTCTTACTTACAAAATTTGTGCCCCTCCTAGGAATGACTCTACATTCTCTAGATCTATGACAAAATTGATTGCAAATATAACAATAACCATAGAATTATGATGAATACTTGGTCATACCATTTCCTTGAGTTGGATGAGGTGATCTTCTATATCTTGGCCTTATTGGATCATGCATTATTGTGAATCCATTAGCATTAGTCCTTTTAAAAAAAATCCTTGTATTATGATGATCTTCTACAGATTTCTCCCTTGGTTTTCTTAGCTTCTATAGATTTTTCTTTGAAATAACTTCCTTTGCAATCACTTTCATTGACAAATTTAGACTTTTCTCCTACCCTAAATCATTCATATAATTTTGCAAAAGCATCAACAAAGGAACTCTATCCTTTTTCCGATCATAAGCTTGCTTTCTCTTTGTGATCTGGCTTTTTTGTGCTCAACAGCTCATCTAGATTTTTAGAACCACCTTCAACTTTAGTCATTTTTCAACATGCTCTTTAGCTTTCTCCAAATCCTTTCTCAAGGCAACAATTTCTGACTCAAGCTTCATCCATCTATCCATTTCAGATTTTAATTTTGATTTCATCACTTCTTCCATTATTTTAGCTTCCTCCACTTGAAGTTTCAGACCTAGTACCATCTAATTAAATCCATCAAGATCCTTTCTTAGTTTGTCTGATTTCTTTTGTGCAAGTTTCTTCTAACTTAAGTTGTCCTTTTTCAACAGTTTAATCTCTTCTCTAAGATCATCCATCCCATCTAGAGCACAAATAAGTTATCATTCCAAGATAACCTCTCCTTCTTCACCATCTTCACCAAGGTCTTCAAAATTTCCATCCTTTATTCCCTTAGACTCTTTTGCCATGAAAATAAATTCATTTTATTTTACAATAAAAATACAATCTTGTTCATCATATGAGCTGTTGCAATCATCAGATACATCAGTGTCCTCTTGGATGTACTCAATTTTCTTTTTGCTCTAAAAACTCCTTCTCTTGAGATAGTAGGATTTCTTCACTTTACCTTCTACCTCTTTCTCATAGTTTCCTTTCTTATCATAAGGACATTTAGCAACAAAATGATCAACTTCTCCACATTCAAAGCATTTAAAGGGAAAATTAGATTTTTACTTGCCAAATCCAATTCTCAATTTCTTGATGAAATTTTCCTCTTCTTCATCAATCTCATCATTTTTAGATGTGATGTTCTTAGGCTTGCATTTCTTATAAGATACATCCTTCTCTTTGTTTCTAACCTTGAAAGCAACTTCATTCCTTGATGGTTATGTATCTCCCATCCTCATCTCATATGCAGCGAATATACTATACAACTCATTAAGAGTGAGTTTGTCTATTTCTCCCTTCCTCTATAGAATAGATCTTAAAATCATATCTGGTTGACATTGACCTTAGGACATTCAGTACAATGACATCTTCTTTCACTTCTTCTCCATATCCTTTAATATAGTTCACTACATCATTCTCTTAGAAGATAGTCTAAAATATTATCTTCTTTTGTCATCTTTAGGCCTTCAAATCTAGCTCTCAATACTTGAAGCTTTTCCAATTTTACCTTTTCATATCCTTCATAGTTCTTTTTCAATGTATCCCATACATCCTGTGTAGTCTTACAATACATAACTTTGCTATGCACAAATCTAGACAAATTGTTCATAATAGAAAACCATGATTTTTCATTGTTCTCATAGTCCTTTTTTGTTGTAACATCAGTAGGAGGTGTGGCAAGGGGTGTGTATAAATTCACAATAGACATCCACACATAAAACCCTAATGATCTAAAATATCCCTTCATTATTGAGCTCCAAAAGGCATAATTTGTTCCATCAAATTGAGGTGGCTTGTTTGTAGAAGAGCCTTCTTCATTGGCCATTGTGCTCACAAATCCAAAGATCTACCCAAGATGATTAAGCTTCTCCTAGGGAACCTGGTGCTTTGATACCAATTGTTGGAACACAACAATCTACTAAGAGGGGTGTAAATTAGTAGATACTAAAACTTTAGCCCTAAAAACCTTTGTGTAGACTCAAACTTTAAACTCAAATGTGCAAATTAAAACATGAGAAGATATAACAAACACATGCACATAAAATATCAACACATAACACCAGCTATATGTGGAAAACCCAAGATGGGAAGAACCACAGTGAGAAATACTGCAAGGATCTACTATCCTAATCCAACCTCACAAGCAATAATGTTTTATTACAACTTTTAAGGGAACCAACCCTAAGGAGATACCAATCCCCTATTCTGAGCACCAACTCGGTACAAATGAGGTAACAACCTCTACAATATTTAAATCTCATAGATGTATAAAATTGGTTTTGCAAAACCTGATAATGCATCAATGCATTCAGTACATAATTTATGCTCACTCTCCTTCAACTGTGATTAGCCTCAAATGTTCATTCAACACTCTACCAAATTGACTCAGTGACTCACTTACACAGTTTACTCTCTAACTCTATGAATCAACTAAAAAGAAATCATTCTTATTGTTGATCTGCTCTTTTATAACATTCTCTACCATCACCGTCAAGAAACATTAAACCAAGGTTTTTGTGTCATCTTATCATTTTTTTGTGCAATGGATCCATATACAATATATGTGATTTTCCTTGCCTTAGTACCATCATTTCAACCAATAAACAATAAGATATTTATTAGACAATTACCTAGTTATCAATGCAAAAATATATATTTGTTCATTCCACCATTGAACCGATTTCATCCTTTGAGTGTCTACATAAGGAATCCTATCATTCACCTGTGCATTTGTGTGCCATGAAATCATGTTTAGTATCCTTTTAAAATTATTTACAATCATTATCCAGATATTATATGTTGATTCACAAAGGAGATGTGAAATTAACCAATAGGAATGTACCATGTGCCGACCTCCTTATTCATCTTCATATACCTTGCCATAATTCTTCAACCTATTCATCCAAGCTACATGTCATAATCCTATAATACTTCCAAGACCAACTTGAATAGTCATGGTATTGCGCATAGCCTCCATCACTTTGCCATTTATCGACATACCAAATGATACCACTCCATCGGAGCATCTCCAACTGACCATTGAGGGGTCATGATCTATTGCTAAACCACAACCTACCACTATACCACAAACCCCCTCATCTGATTTTCGTGGGGCTATCACTAAACCGCAAGGATCCTCATGGATAACTATGGGACAATGAGATATCCTACACTATTGACATGTTGGAGGGACTCAAAAATAACTCCCTTCGATAAGAATTAGTCTTGCCAATATACCTTGCCACATTGATTATGTGGTCCCCATTGCCTACATGTCACCACATGTCATCATACTCCAACACCACCTTCCACTATCGCTTCTTGCCACATGCAAAAAACTTATTTGATATCAAAACCATGCTTCAATTCATCCACCTTTTCATTGTATCGAACGGACTCTAAATTAACTCACTATGATATCTAGAAGTCTCATTTATGAAGTTCTATTGTAATGTCGAAGAGACCAACAATCCTGTTCCATCGATAATCATATGTCTCCTCGAGATGCCTTGCATTTTTCATTGTGTTGAAGAGAGTCTAAATTGACTCCTCTTGACATGATGTGGTCTCCTCGATACGAACACATAGACTTATCCAACCTAGAGTACTAGGTAAAGGGCCTAGTCATAGAATGAATTCAATGACATAAGGTGTAATTTATGTGGCTGGTAACCTACAATAGGTATTCAACATCAAAATAGAACTTTGGCTAGATCACCATGACTACAACAACCTAAGGGTTTATCTAATAAACCCTATAACCAGACCAAGAGCATATGTAATTCCATTTTTAGCACACTATGCATCCTTTGGGCCTGCACTGCACCTTTTTGAGAATCTCTCAGAAAACCCACATTGAATCTGGACTTTGATTTGTCTTTCAAACACTTGGAATAACCTTCTACAGCATCATGTAAATATTGCATGACAATAATGCAACATTTAAGCAATATTGCAACATTTGTAGAAACATTCTTCTTTCACCAACAACCTATAACAGTGCTTCCAGAACCTGATCAACATCTCTTTGTCATCGTGCTACTAGACTTCCTAGCATTATATCTCCTTTTGACATCAATGAAAATAATATGCCAACAAGTTTTAAGATCAATGTAGTTTCACGAGGGGATTTTGAATTTACATAATTGGAAAATTAAATGCAATTATTAAAGATAATTTCAATAACTCAAAACAACAAATTGCATTTCAGAAAATAACAAATTAAGAATTATTTTATTTCTCTATCAATGCAATGTATGAACCATTTATAAAATAAATTGGAAAAAGTAGGGTAATTTGGAATAATACAAATCTATCTCAATTAGATAACAACATCAAGAATTTATTCAACCATTTTTGTAGGTTTGAACAAGATCTTTTGTAACAACCATTAATAGAAATAACATTCAGACATTTATGATTAATGGAGTGTAATCTTCAAAGGAAACACAAACTCATAATATTTTTGAATTTCATTCAACCAAAACACTATTAATCACACACAAACTTGGGATAAATTCCTACTTAATTCCAAATATTAAACTCAGATCTCATCAATTTAGCAATTGTAATTAAATAGAATGATCATACCATCACCATGGTACTAAATCCAAATGCATGCAACACATGTGTAATCCTTAGATAAATGAATCAACACTTTCCAATAAAGTCAGAAGGAAAAAACTCCACACCAAGATTATATTTGTTTGTAGTTCCAAAAATTACAGAACAATCCAGACCCTTCAAATGATCCAAAATTAAACATATACAAAAAATCAAGTTCCCATGATTATGGATCTAAAATAAAGAACTAGAAGCACCTCTAGTGTATGAGTCTTGAACTGAAATAGAACTAAAATTAAAACTTTAAATAAAATAAGACTGAACTGGGCATCCTAGTTGCAGCCAAGTCTTTTTGCTAATTCTAAGGAAAGAATAAAATAATGGAAAATGTGATAATCAAAAAGTTGGGCACCACCTAGTATAGTTCAACCATCAATTAATAACTAAAGAAAAGTCGAACTGATGCTAACTAAGAGTCTCCAAAAGTCAACACACATCTCCTCCATGTATTGCGGTGCATGAATTTACATCAACATTTCCTGCTAGGAAGTGCACTTAATTTAATGCCATCCATTCCTGAGGATTTGAAAAAACATGCCATCTTCAGCGTCATCAATACTTTGTAAAATATTGGTCCAACTACAACAACAACATTTATCATGTCTCCAGTTTACTTAGAAAATCTATCTGACCATGTTGGTACTATCTCATTCATTCTTTCTATAGATGGTCCCTTATGAAATTGGAATTTGATTTTCTAATCAAAAGTGGCTCTTTCAATCTGTTGTTGTACTTTGGAAAAATCTTCCAACTCCTCTTGAAGAGATTGGAATTTGAATTTCTTATTGACCATGTTGTCTATACCTTCCTCAGTAATCTATCCCTGCATCAAATTTCGTAACTCTTTAATCATTTTCTCAAGTTCTCTTACTAGTGAAGGGTTTTCCCAAAATGTGTAGCTTGGATCTTCTATGGATTTTTGAATGTCACTCATTTCCTTCTTAGTTCGAATTTTTTCATTGTTCAACTTGTCTTTACATCCATTCAAAATCCCCACCCTCAATTCAGCTTCTCTTACCCAAATAGGAATCAACATTTGTTCTCCTTTCTCAATTATTGTGCCCTTGAGCAATTCTTCCTCTTTAGTTTCATTAATTTGGTGGAGGATTGGAATATTTATGTTGGTGTAAATAAAGTCTTGTACCTAGTTAATTCATTACTAGGATACTTAGGGGATGTATTTACTTGTTAAGTTTACTTAGGTCCTAGGAAGGAATATTCTAGAAGGTGTTAGTTGTCATTAGTTGTTATCTTATCTTTTGACTTGTAACACATGTGACCTAGGTAGTAGTGATAAGTTGTCACATATCATAAGATTAAGACACTTGTCATAATATTATGTTATCTTATGTCTCACCTTAGTTATATAACTAAGGGGTCTCTCATACATTGTACACACAACAACATTTAATCATATTTTCTTATTTGATAAGAATATAGTTTATTCTTTTCATATTCATATTCTCTCTTTGTTCTTTCCATTTGGACTGAAGATCTTGGAAAGCTATCTCCATAGCCAATTCTAACATGGCATCAAAGCGGGTTGGGTGCCAATGGATAACTGTTTTTTAAGATATCTCGGTAAATCTTGAAAGATTGAGTATGCTCTTCTCTTGCATCATATGATGATTTGGGGAATTAGAAAAACTTGATAGAAATACCATATTTGGGCGGGTTCATCTTTGTGTCTCTTTATTGTAGGTTTAAATTGGAACTTATTGGTGCAAATATGACCTCACCATTGAGTTCAAAAGGTTTAAGAAAGTTCTTTTTTCCTTTTGTTTCATCCAAATCGAACATATGAGGCCAAATCTATGAGGGTTTGAAGTTGAAGAGTGGTTGTTAGATCCAGAAGGTAGTTGCATTTTTGGAGAATTTTGGGTCAAATTTGACACTTCCATTGCATCTAGAAGGGCCAAAAACCTTAAAATCACCACCATCATTGCATTAGGGTACGATTTCATTACAAGAATATTTTTTATTTTGGTTTAATTTTTTCAAAAGTTTTTGAAAAAAAACCAAAAAAATGGGTCAAAATTTGATTTTTAGAAAGTATTTTAATAAAAATAAGAAAGGAAAGTTTGTAAAGTCTACGAACTATACAATTCCATAGAGTATATCAGTTTGTAGGTACTGTAGATGGGCACCTCCTCTGACTTGCCAAAATCGTTGGTTGTAAATAAAAAATACTGACGACATTTTGTGAAATCCGGTAAGAGGCTAGAAAAATATAGACCAATGAAAATTTAAAAAATTAGCAAGATAAAATTGGCACCCAATTTGAGAATATTCCAAGGGAATCTAAATATTCTACCAAATATTTTGAGGAGTTCAGCCAACATGTGACATTCTCGTGGACATCAATTTTAAGTCTAGTTATAGTAGAATATTGGACCAAAGGGGATATTCCTTCATGAAGAGAAAATAGTTGTCAAATTTAAGCTTGTCATAAGGTGACATCAGCATGACGTTGTTAGTTTTCTAAAAAAAAAACTCCCCTTCATGGTTGGAGTTTTTAGTTTTGTAGTCCAACTTTGAAGCCTCATAACTTGCTCATTTTGACTTCTTTTTTCAAGCAATTTTTTTTATTTGGCCTAACTTTTTGTGCTCTTTGTAGTGGTTCAATCAATTTTTGGTTTTGGTGTTTGGTTTTTCTAGAAATTACAGATTCTCACAAGTGTTGCTACTTTGTCCTCATATCTTCCTCCTACGATAACATTTTTGGGTGCATTTTTTTTTGAAAGTGCATAATTTTTTATGTACTTTTCAACAATATGATCAGATTGATATCGTTTTGTACCAAAAATTATACTTGATTCTATGGCCTATTTTGGCATTTGCATGTACCAATATCAAGACCATTTTTTTTATTTTTGGCAAGTGGCATATGTAATCGTACTAAGTATAAAGTGCCACAAATCGTATATTACTTGGGGGTTTTCATGATTGAGTAATTTGGGGGGGTAATCTTGCAGTGGTTGATTGCATTATTTTGCTTGGTTTGTGTTCTTGCAATGGGGAAATCATAAATTGAACTCCTAACTCCACATAATTATGATACATGGAGAAAATTAGTATGGAACTATTTCATGGGAAAAGATCTAATAGGCTATCTAAAGGAAACCATTTCTCAACCTATTGATGCTAAAGAATTGGAAAGGTGGGAGATTAATCATGAGAAAACACTTGGATGCATATGTTCATTAGTCTCATTTGATTTACAATTTCATGTTGAATCATGTAAAACACCTAAAGAGGCTTGGGAGGCTTTTGAAAAATTATATGGTAAAATAGATAAGATTAGGGGATATCAAATTGATAATGATTTGATGAATTTTGATCCTAAATTTTTTAACCACATCCAAGACTACATTTCCAAAGTTAAAAAAATGAGAACATAGTTGAAAGAATGCAACATTGATAAAGAGGATTTACAATTGATTTTGAATGTGTTATCCAAGCTTGGTCTTGAGTATTAACTGTTTATTTTTGGCTTTCATGCCCATCGAGTTTCTATGAAAGTATCATATGTTGATCCTAAGTTTGATGACTTTGCAAATTTCCTAATCCAAGAGGAAGCTAAGTTAATGAACATGGGTCTAATCAAGTCTTCCAAGTCACAGGCATTGTTGGCTAGTGAGTCTAAGGTACAAAAATAATTAGTGAATATTGATAAGAAGCAAAATAAGAAAAAAAACAGGCCACATAAAGAATCAAAATTATCTCCCTCTAAAGGGGAAATCGTCTAAGCAGAAGAGGCCTACTTGTGCATATTACAAGAAGGAATGGCATGAAGAACACTATTTTTATAATAAGGACATTGATGAGTTGAAAAATATTCTCAAAAAGAATCACATTGATTTTCCTTCTAGAATGTCTAAATCGCCTCCTCCTTCAAAATAGTCTCAAAAGGACAAAGTTCAAGCTTCTACATTAGGATATAAAGGACATGCTCTTTGTGCTCTTTCAAGTTATGGTTAAAGGAGATGTCTTCTAGATTCAGGATCATCTCATCATATGGAATCTTTGTAGTCTATATTCTCTTATTTTCAACCTTGAACTATGTATTCTATTTTGTTGGGAAACAATATACATGAGTGTAATTGGGAAAGGATCTATTAGCTTTGGGGACAACAATTTCTAGGATTTTTTGTGTATTCCTCATTTGAAAAACAATATTTTTTCCATATATCAAATTACATATGGTGGAGATGGGAGAAATGTGGAGTTTACTCTTGATTTAGTCATCATTCAAGACTTGGAGAGTAGAGAGATCACTGCTATTGGGATAGTTGATCATTCATCTCGGTTGTATACCTTTGCAAATTTTTCTTCTAATGATGATATTGTTCCTTCAATTTTTTATTACACTTCAAGTGTGAACCATGATTCAGAGGATACATTTGGCTTCTTAAACTTGGGAGTTCTCACATCAAATCCAATTCTTGAGTCATACATTTAATCTCCTCCATCTACTGTTGCAATTGATGATGCTTGTGTTGCTACAAATATGGCTTCTTGTGATTTAGTGCATTAAGATATTCATTTTATTTTAGATTTGGATAATTTTGATGGCTTCTTGATAGGTATCTCAGACTTGTTTGTGGAGCCTCATATTTCAAATTTGGGGGACATCATTAGTGGCATTCATCTTCTCTTTGATGGAGAAGATCCTTCTTCAATTGTTGCAAGGGAACACTTTAATCCTCTTGTTCAATCTTTACATGATCATTATTTAAAGCTTGGCATGACTATAGATACTTTTGGACAACATTTGGAGGAGGATTCTTTGTCTTCATAGGGGATATATTTCTCTTTGGATCATGTTCTACATTCATCTCTACTAGATTTTTTATTTTCCTCTTCAGTAGTGTGGCCTAGAACGCCTGTTTGGAGTGTGTCATATTTCCACATCAACATAGAGACACTTGAGCATGATTTAGATACATAATACACCATCTATCTTCCCTCATCTTCCTTTCAATATTGGGAAGTATTGTTGCATATATTCATGGTTTTATTTCTTCCTAAGGGGAGAAATGTTGTTTGACGAGATTGGATCATCTTCAGCATTCAATGTTGATCTTATACCTTTGTAGGAGACTCAACATTGAGGGGGGTTGCATAATATCTCTTCTTCTTCTCTCTTATGGGGGGGTCTTTTTACTCACATGGGGTTTGGGCCTTCTCATGTATCATTTAGTTTATTTCTTTTTTGTATTTCATCTCTCTTTTGGTGAGGAGTTTTGTCCCACTGGGTTTTCTCTTTTTCTCTATTTGTGATAGATTTCATTTGCATTTTTACATGGGTACCTAACATGGCCAAGTATCTAGGACCCATCCTTGCATCTTTGTGTCATTTGAATAATAATCTCCTACTCCCTAAGTTTCACTTAAGGGGGGTGTTGGTGTAAATAAAGTCTTGTACCTAGTTAAATCATTACTAGGATACTTAAGGAACTTATTTACATGTTAAGTTTACTTAGGTCCTAGGAAGGAATATTTCTATAATGTGTTAGTTTTCATTAGGTTTTAACTTGTAACACATGTGACCTAGGTAGTAGTGATAAGTTTTCGCATATCATAATATTAAAACTTGTCATAATCTTATGTTATCGTATGTCTCACCTTGGCTATATAACCAAGGGGTCTCTCATACATTTTACACACAAAAACATTGAATCATATTTTCCTAATTTATAGGAATACAATTTATTCTTTTCATATTCATATTCTCTCTTTGTGCTTTCCATTTGGCCTCAAGATCTTGGCAGGTTATCTCCATAGCCAATTCTAACAGTTTCTTCCCATATTAACAACTCTTCATCAATACTTAGAGCAAGCTATTGATAATAGGTATTATCATCACTAATAGCATGGTATTATTTGAAAAATTGTTTCAAAATGGTTTCTAACAACTCCAAGAATTTTTATTTCCACTGCTATATAGCTAGAATCTATTTGTCAGGGTTTGAAGGCCTAATTTCGCCTTTCTAGGAAGATTGAAGAGAAAACTTAGGATCTTTCTCATTTAATGGCTCGATGAGATTGCTTATACAAGTAGTTAATTATTGAACTTGATATTTTAGATCATATTTTGTGTTCTCATCCTTTTGCATCCTTCTCAAAATAATAGATCCTGAAATTTGAAAGCCCTATTATTTACCTTCCCTAATTTGCACCCCGAATCCCCCTAATGAATTTGGTAATCAGAAGGTGTCATTTTGGATTCCAACTTTTCTACTAGAGGGAATTCTATCTTATCTATTATATTTCCCTGCTCATCCATTGAGATGGTAGAAATTGTTTTAGACTTCTTCCTTCTTCCAGGAGATTGGAAGGCCTTTGACAACATTGTTGAGCTTAGCTTTGGAGTTTCTACATACATCATTTTCCTTTTATTAATAGTCTAGTTCAACCACATTGTTATTGTAGCAGAGGTTTCTCTGGGAGGAGTAAAAAATATTCTTGTATCCTAAGAAGCACCAATGTTTTCCTATGACTCTTCTGTAACTCTTTTTTTTCTTCTTGAGCCCTTTCTTAGTGGATTTCTTCACCTTGAGGTCTATCCTTAGTAACCTTTTCTTCTTGGTTGGATTCCATTTCAACCTATGGTTGTTTTGTTAGTGTTTCTTAGATCAAATTAAACAATGAAAGCACTTAATAATATTGCAACACATAAGACAATGAACACAGCAAGATACCCTAGGAAAACCCTCCTCTTGAGGGAGAAAAACCCAGCAAATGAATCTCTTATATAATGTAGCACAAGAACATAAATTTGCTTACAACTCAAGCCCAACAATGGCCAACAATGGATACAATAAAGTCGCACCTCTTCTAGATGCACTAGATACAAATGAATATGTTCTTCCTTGAAATCAAACTACTGCTAAGGAAATGCGAACTGCTGCTCTGCTCTTAATAGCGAACTTGACTTGAATAATGAATGTGTTTTAATGACAAATATGACCTTGTATTTATATAAGTGAGGCTCCTCTTCAAGATAGGTCGGCCCACTTAAAAGAAACATAATAAATAATAACCACAATAAGGTCGGCCCAAGTAGTAACCAAAGCATGCGAACTAAATAGGGTCGGCCCTCTTCATTACTAAATATTGTAATCATGAATTAAATAGCCGAAGGCTACTCATTTAATTCATGTACTTCTTGTGAATTGTGCGAAGGAAGTGCAGACCATAGCTTCTATAACATCAACACTCCCTCTCAGCTAGGGATGAACTTCCACTTGCACAAGACACATCATATTAGAATGAAAACAAAATAATATCACCTCATCGTGATATCAACCATTGTGGCTACCTCCACAAATGGTGTGAACAAGTGCTCATCACTTAATGTGATGTTGTCACCTCAATGTGACTTTCACCGTGGCTCTCCCAAAGGGTGATACACAAGCACAAATAAATCATGGATTCCCTCACGTGATGTTGTCATGGAGTCACACACATGACATCCACCATGGCTCTCCCAGAGGGTGGAAACAAGGGCTTTCACCTCAAATCTCTCTCAATAGAGAATTGCATTATCAAGGGCTTGCACCTCAACTCTCTCTCAATAGAGAATTGCATTATCAAGGGCTTGCACCTCAACTCTCTCTCAATAGACAATTACATTATCAAGGGCTTGCACCTCAACTCTCTCTCAACAGAGAATTGCATTATCAATTAAGGATCATTGATACTGAGACTCTTTCTCAGTTAAGGTTGCATTCTCCACCATACCAAGCTTGTCTCGAAAGTACACAAACTTAATCCTGGAGAGAGGATTGGTGAGAATGTCTGTCGTTTGCTCTTCAGTGCTGAAATACCTTAACTGTATAGCTTTCCTTTGTACCATATCTCTAATATAGTGGTACTTGATCTCAACATGCTTTGTTCTGTCATGAAACACGAGATTGACATAAAGCTTTACACAACTTTGATTATCACAATGTATAATGGTAGGCTCCATTGATTGTTCAAACAATCCTGCAAGGAGCTTACGAAGCCACACTGCCTCACGAGCTGCCACACAAGCTGCTATGTACTCTGCCTCGGTTGTACTCAAGGCTACTGAAGACTATTTCCTGCTACACCAAGAGATCATAGCAGACCCCAAACTGAAGCAACAACTAGAGGTACTCTTCTAATCTAAGACACATCCTACCCAATCAGAATCAGTAAAACCATGCAGCTCTAAATCCACACCTGAAGAATATCTCAACCCATATCCACTTGTGCCACATAAATATCTCAAGATATGTTTAGCTGCTACAAGATGTATTTGCCTTGGTTCACACATAAATTGGCTAAGTGCACTTACTGCATAGTAGATGTCAGGTCTAATGTTAACTAGATACATCAATGAACCAATCAACTGTCTATACATCGCAAAATCCACTAGTTCTGAACTAGTTGCAGCCTCTTTCAACTTATCTAGATTAGTCTCCATGGGTAGACACAGGTTTGCAGTCAATCATACCAAACCTTTTGAGAATTTCAAAAGTATACTTGCCTTGACTTAGAATCATCTCATCTGACTTTTTCCAAACTTCTAACCCAAGAAAGTAATGCATGAGACCTAGATTCTTCATCTCAAACTCTGAAGCTAACTCCTTCTTGCATTTTAGAATTAGATGTTCCTCACCAATGATAATCAAGTCATCAACATATAAAACCAAAATCAATGCTTTACCATTTACTACCTTGAAGTAGAGGTTAGAATCTGCATCATTCTTTGAGAAACCCAGGCTTGAAAGATACTGATCAATCATTTCGTACCAAGCACAAGGAGCTTGCTTAAGACCATACAAGGCCTTCTTCAGCTTGCAAACATGAGACTCCTTCCCATGTACCTCAAACCCTTCGGGTTGCTCAATGTAAACCTATTCTTCTATTACACCATTTAGAAAGGCTGTCTTTACATCCATTTGGTGAATCTTCCATCCTCTAGATGCGGCAATAGCAATGATGGTTCTGATAGATGTATATTGAGCCACAGGAGAAAATGTTTCTTCATAGTCAACTCCCTCTTTTTGTGAGAACCCTCTAGCCACGAATCTTGCCTTGTGCTTCTCAATGCTCCCATCAGCTACATGGTGGATCTTGAAGAGCCATTTAGAAGAGACCATAGATTTTCCTTTGGGTCTAGGAACTATATCCCAAACATCGTTCTTAAGTATGGACTGATATTCCTCAGACATGGCATCTTTCCATACTTGTTGACTAGAAGCTTCTTCGACACTTGAAGGCTCTGACTCAATAATCTGACTCATCAAGGCGATATAACTAGAGAACTTGTGAGGTCTCTTGCTTTCTCTGAAAGCTCCTCTTGGAGCTGCAAAACTTTATGCTTCCTGCATTGTCCTGCGAGCCCAAAGAGGTCTTTTCTTTCCAACCACAATATCTAGAGGCCCATCAGTAGGATCCAAGGGTTCAACTAGATCAATATCTTCTTTAGGTTCTAGAGCCTCCTTTAGGTTCTCTGGAATATGGTCAACTTCCATATCTTGAGGAGGTTCTTCTTCATCAATCTCCATAGGAGTGCCCTTGGACCTTCTAAAAGCAACATCTTCCTCAAATGTGACATCTCTACTAATCTCAATAGACTTTTGTCCTGGTATGTATATCCTATAAGCTTTTGATGTCTCACTGTAACCTACAAGAATTCCTTTCTTCCCAAAAGGTTCTAGCTTTGTTCTCTTTTCCTTTGGAATATGAATATAGACTGGACAACCAAAGATCCTTGAATGACTAACTTCAGGTTTCACCCCTGAGAATGCTTCTTCAGGAGTTTTATTCTCCAAGATCTTGTGGGGACTCCTATTCTGAACATAGACGATTGTCCTTGATGCCTTAGCCCAAAGAGAGATTTGCAGATCTTGATCATGGATCATAGCTTTTACAGCTTCCACAATAGACCTATTCTTCGTTTCAGCAATACCATTTTTTTGTGGATTATAGGGAACACTGAACTCCCTCTTAATCCCTACTTCAATGAAAAAATCTCGAAATGTGCCAGAGGTGTATTCTCCACCATTATCAGATCTCAAAACTTTGATCCTTTTTCTAGACAGGTTTTCAACCTGTGCCTTGAATTCTCTGAATCTTTCTAATACTTCTTCAAATTCTTTAGATCTCAAGAAATAAATCCAAGTCTTTCTAGAGTAATCATCAATAAAAATAATATAATACAAGAAACCACTAGAAGATGCAGTAGACATTGGACCACACAAATCAGAATGAATGAGATCAAGAATACATTTAGATCTACTTTCACTAGAATGAAATGTACCTTTTGTGTTCTTGCCTAGAGCGCATCCCTTGCATGTTCCTTCATGTTCTTGATTGAATTTTGGAAGACCGGTGACCATCTTCTCCATGATAGGTAGAGCATGAAAGTGAATGTGAGCCAATCTTCGATGCAAAGATCGCACATGCTGGAGCTGTCATGCACAAGCTCTTGAAGAGGATGAGTGCATAGCCTGTAAATACATTCATGTCTAACTCCAATCACTTGAGTAGTTTTGAAGCTGGAGTTCTTTTCCCATATAAGAACTTTTCCTTTAGAGAAGGCAACTTGATAACCCTTGTCTTCCAATGCTGAAATTGAGACAAGATTCCTCTTTATCCCTGGAACGAACAATACATCATTCAACTCCAATGAAATCCTAGAATCCAAGTGAAGAGAGGAGTTTCCAATTCTTTTCACAGAGTATCTAGCATCATCTCCAATGACAACTTGATCACTAGAGAGGATCTCCACTAAGTTTGAAAGGTGACCCCTAAATCGGTGATGTGCCTAGAGGCACCACTATCAATTAGCCAAGTGTTGACATCGGTAGATACATTACTTGACAAGGCTGAATAGAACAAATAATCACTAGAGTCTTTCTGCAGAGCAACTTCTTCAACATTTGCAGTGGCAACTTGTTGCTTAGGTCTTTGAGGACAATCCTTCACAAAGTGACCATACTTATCACAACGAAAACATTGAATCTTGGACATGTCTCATTTCCTTTTGAAGGCAGGAGCACCATCATTTTTGTTTTCTCGATTTCTCTTCAAGAACCCTTTCTTGAAACCTTTTCCTTTCTTTGATGAATGAGAGGCAAGAACTTGTAGTTCTTCATTATTTGAACTTTGACCAATGCCCCTAGCCATTAGTCTCGACTCCTCTTGGATACAGTCAATTCTTAATCGATCAAACTTGGGAATTTTAGATCTTGCAATGATTCCTTGAATGAACACCTCCCATGAAAGTGGAAGACCATTGAGAGCAAGCATAGTTAGGTCTTTGTCATCAATCTTGTGACCAATTGTGGAGAGTTGATCTCTTATCTCTGAAATCCTCATGAAGTATGTAATAACAGATTCTCCTTTCGCCATTTTCACATGATGAAGTTGTTGCTTAAGTGCAAGAGCTCGACTAGTGTTGTTGATTTCATACATCTCTTCCAAGGTTGTAAACATCTCTCTTGCCGTATCCAACTTGAAGACGATCGGTACAACATGATCCTTGACGGAATCAACCAACACTTTCTTTGCCCTAGTGTCTTTCTTCCTCCACTGCAACTTCTCTTCTTCCTCCTCAGGTTCAGGAACTTTTGTTTTCACAAACTCAGCCAAATCATTCTCTTCCAAGGTGAGCATGATTCTGAACCTCCATGATGTGTAGTTTGAAATTCCTTCGAGTCTATCCTCAATTTTCAGACCATTCACCATCTTGAGAAATTTAGAAGATAGATTGAAAAAGAATAAAGTGAGTGTTGCAAAAAATCTGATCACGATCTTTTTCACACCCGCTCTGATACCATGTTAGTGTTTCTTAGATCAGATTAAACAATGAAAGCACTTAATATTGCAACACATAAGACAATGAACACAACAAGATACCTCGGGAAAACCCTCCTCTTGAGGGAGAAAAACCCAGCAAATAAATCTCTTATATAATGTAGCACAAGAGCATAAATCTGCTTACAACTCAGACCCAACAATGGCCAACAATGGATACAATAAAGTCACACCTCTTCTAGATGCACTAGATACAAATGAATATGTTCTTCCTTAAAATTGGACTGCTGCTCTGCTCTTAATAGCAAACTTGACTTGAATAATGAATGTGTTTCAATGACAAATATGACCTTGTATTTATATAAGTGAGGCGCCTCTTCAAGATAGGTCAGCCCACTTAAAAGAAACATAATAAATAATAACCACAATAAGGTCGGCCCAAGTAGTAACCAAAGAATGCGAACTAAATAGGGTCGGCCCTCTTCATTAGTAAATATTGTAATCATGAATTAAATAGCCGAAGGCTACTCATTTAATTCATGTACTTCTTGTGAATTGTGCGAAGGAAGTGCAGACCATAGCTGCTATAACATCAACAGTTTCAATACCTCCTCTTGAGAATTTTTCTCATTTGTGTGAGGTATTTATTTATTCACTTCTTCTTGTAACACTTCCTCTACATTAATGTCAAGTTGGGCATTCCCAAAAATATCACTATAGGTGATCCCACAATAGTGGTTTATACTTTTGGGACATCTTGATTTTTTCTGAAATCACATATTTTTAGAAAATAGAATGATTTAAGCCTTGAATTTTTCCATTTAAAGGATTCCAATTGAAGAACATTTGATCAAACCACCTTAGATCAGACCCCCTGGGATATAACTCCACTAGTTTTAAACCATACCTATAACGGAGTCTCCTTTACACCTATCAAAATGCTAATAAAAAACCACTTTTGATTTACCTTTTGGGGGATCAAATTAATTAATTTAAAATCTATTTTTATAAGTATGTAGTCCTTATTATAAGCTTCTCAAAAATTATAATTTTAAATATATTTAATTTGATTATTATATTTATTTTTATTTCTTGTGTATGTAGGTAATAAAACACTATGGAACCAAATGAATATGATAGAAATCGTAGTAACAAATCTAAATTCAAAAATATTATAATTTTAACCTTCATAGAAAAAAAGTTATGTTGTTTATGGTGAACATCTCTCTTTAACAATGGTGTTTACAGTTAAAAACTAGTTTTTGAAGGAGATGGAAATAGAAATGCAATTTGATTTCAATTTTTTTTTTTAAATATAAAATTTAGAATCTATAGAAAAAGTGCCACAAATCACTATTTTTCATCATCTTCAAATTCCACATGGTTTAGTAGCTATAGGTGCCTAAAATTGAAGATTTAGTTAAAAAAAATTCAGTCCAATGTCAAGTTTGGCCAAAAAGTGTAAACCACTATTGTGAGATCACCCCTGTATCTTTAAGCACTTCCTCTTCTCTGAGAGACTCATTTTCAACCTCTTCTTCCTCAAAAATGTTTTCAATGGGAATTCCTTATCTAAGGGGTAATCCACTTGTAGGGAGGGGAGGAGTTAGAAATGGAGGCTGAGATGGTGGCACAGGTACTCTTTTCTCTGGTGATGGAGGCAAACTAGGAAATGGAGGCTCATGAGGAGTAGAGGAGTAGGCATATTTAGTTTTCTTTGGAATACTCTTTCTCCAGTTGCTACCCTCATTCTCATTTTTCTATAGAGTTGTTCTCCTTTTGGTTCCTCCTCTTCCTCGGAAGAAATGTTAATTTGCCCTATTTCTTTCCTTTTCTTCCATGCTTCTCTAGTAGGTTGACCCTTGTCTTTCATCTTAGTCGCAAGGCTGTTGGATGAAGGTTTATCATGCTCTTTCTTTATAGTTACCTTAGCTAAAGTTTCCCCTTCCTTTTCCTCAACCACTTTTGGCTTCTTCAGAGGTTTGGCCATGGAAAAAGGGGTAGTCAACCAGCATTGAGAGTTTTCCACAACCTATTAAGGCTTGTCCTTTATGTTGTCATTTTCCTTGACAGAATAATCTATATTGAAAATAGGAACATCAATGATCCTTTGGGAAGCATAGGATGGATCCAAAACCTTTCCATATTCTACTTGTTTTTAGGGATCCTATCCTTTAATAAATTTCTCATCAAAAATATTGTCAATCAACAATAATCTTTCAGTCTCACTTCAAACTCTTCCTCACAATTTTCCCAATGATCCTCCAACATGGACTCATTGATGAAATATGCTCCCATCACCTTATTTATATTCACAATGGGGTCGAATCTTCCCCAAGCATCTTGATACAAATCAAAGCTATACCTGGACATTTCAATTTCTATATTCTTGGCATTTTGTGTATTAGCACCAAAATACACTCCTATTTGAATTGGGAAACTATATCCATGCTCATGTTTCCCTACAATGATTTGTTGTACTTCAATTATTTGCCTACAAACCTCCAATAGAAGCAACTTTTCTGAAGGATACCTAGGAAATTTATAAGGCATCTTGTGGAAGCCTTCCACTCTGATGTAAGTAAATGCTTTGTACTCGATGAACTAGTACCCAATATCTCCAATTACTTTCATAGCCTTGAGGGAGATCCTCCTAGAAAAGTCTCCTTCCAAGCCTCTAATTATCATGTAAATAAAAATATCATTCACAATGCCAAAATGGTGGAAACTTGCCTCCAAATCCAACTATGGGTAATGTTGATGGATGGTGACTTCACCCAGCTCATAAGATCCCACCTTGGTGAGTCCCAGGAATGAGGCCTATGACACTAGTAGATACACAAGGTATGATGACATAAACAACTTAGTGGATAAAAGGACATTGCACATTTGTTCATGGATGCTATCACTAATAAGGTGCACCCAGTCAATTTTCTTCTTGTGAGAAGAATTGATAATCATGATGAATCTCAACATCCAAGGATAAAAATACTTTGCATTAGGTTGTCCAAATTCTCAGCTCAATAGCACAATTAGTTCTTTGAAATATTATTTATACTCACTTTGGTATTGTGTCCTTGCCAATTTGGATGCCACATTTCTTTGTTTCTTGAATAAGTTATTTTTAAGTAGGTCAAGTTGTCAATTAGAGAGTCATCAAAGTAATTGATGGCCTTTTAAATATCCACTAATCCATACTCAGGGTGAACAGGTATTTTAAGAAATCTATTTATCATCTCCAGAGACAAGTCCAACACAATCTCTCCATTGGACCCTTTGATTTTTTGGGTCTTGTGATTGTAGTGTTGAGCACATGTTAATACTAGTTTTGGAGATTGCACCACAACTAGAAAAGAAGTAGCCTCCACCAATCCAGAATTAGAAAGAGCCCTTTCCATTGAGGTCCTATTACCAATATTATTAGTCCTTCTTTTGAACTCGTCTATATTGACATGTCCTAGGTCTATATCACCAATCTCATTGTAAGGGGAAAACATTTTGGAAGGCGGATGGTAACCTTTGTATTGATACTTGGTGCAAGAGCACCCTCATGGTCAACATGTTCAAACTTTGGTTTTTGGCTTGTTTTGTGTTGTTTCATGTGAATAAGGTCATTTTGGACAATTAATGATCATTTGTGAAGTTTTGGAGTTATTTGGGTAAAAGTTGCAAAAGTGGCTAAAATGTTATCAATGTTGTAATGACAACTTTTCAATTGTAATGACAAAATTTTAAAATATTTATAATGGGTAGTTATGGGTTGATTGAATGTGAGGAACTGATTTTAAGGGAATAAATAGGCCTTGTAAACTCAACCCAAAAAGGTTGGTGAAGTTGGAATGAAGATTTGAATCATTTTTGGGGCCATTTTCTTGTAATTTTTTTGCTATTTCGCTTAGTACAAATTTGTACGAAATAGTACAATCCTGAAATTTATATGGATGGAAATATAATTGTATTACAATTTTTTTTTGTTCTTACTAGTCCTAAAGAAGAGATAGTTTGATTGGTCTACCATGTCAATCTTCTTAACAACATTGTTCAAGAACTAAGGTTTCCAACAGATAAGAAAAATGCATATCTTTTTATTCCATTGTCAAAAAGTGATAAAAATTGGTGAAAATTTCTATTTTTACATTTTATAAAAACCCTTTAAAGGAAAAAGATTCATTTTCATGAGTTATGGTAGACTATGTGTCTCATTTTGCTTGAAAATAGTAAAAAACCCCAATTTTCTTTATGCTTGAACAAATCTATGCATAGTTTGTTTATAGTTGGACTTGGGATCAATGAAATATATTGTGGAAGGCATGTAAAATCCAATATTTTCATGTTTAATTCTGTTCTCTTTGTTAAGTTCCCATCAAGCCATTATATCAATGTTCTCAAGATGACTCAGGTTGCGTTTTGTCATTGTTGATGATGGATCATTGTTCAAGTTGTGTCAGGTTGGTTTAGTTGAGTCCTTTTCTCTACATCAATAATTCATTTCCTTTGGATCTTTTGGAGGCATATCTCTTGCAAATACCAATATTGTGCATTAACATTTTCATATATTAAGAAAACCTACAAAAATAAGTCATGTTAGACCATGCCATCTTTTATTTCAAGGTTATAACTTGTCTAGAAGGAGTTATATAAAATTTTTGGGGATTGGCCTTTGGGATTAATCCTTCCTCTTTACCACCACTACTTGCACTTAAACATTATATTCTTTCATTGTTATTACCTTTGAATATTGAGGATCAGGCATTCCTCATACCTGTTACTCATAAAATGAGTTTTCTTTATTCGATTTCAGGATTTTTAGGCATCGAACATAAAATATATCCTTTACCCTTTTCTTATCCATAAAATCCCTTAGAGGATATATGTTTCATTTAAAAATCAAGTATCGATGATCAAGGATTCCCTTTACCCCTTACATTATTGGCATTGATATTGGTTAAACAGTATCTCTAAGTTGCCAGGTCCGAAAGGACTTCAGGATTTTACTTTAATCCTCGCCATCAAACATATGACTATTAAAAAATATCATTTTATATTTTGAACCATATCTTTGAACATGAAAGATGCATCTACCATATAACAGATAAAATAAAACATTTTTTTCATTCTTAGGTGTCAAGGGTCGGGAATCATCATACCTTCTACCTATATAATAAAACATGTTAATGGATTCTCCAACATATGAAATCCGAAAAGGCATTTGGAGATCATAATTTTTTACTAAGTATTTATTTGCAATGTTGGAGATCGAGAATCGGGAATACCCCTTACCTTTGCACCTCTATAAGTAATGAGTAAAATTTAGTGTTGATACCCAAAACCTAAAAGTCTTTTACTAATTTAATTAAGTCTACAATAGAATGTCATAGGTCGAGGATTGGGGTTTCCCCTACCCTTTGCAAATTTTCACAAGTATAAAAAAAAATAAACTCGCGAATTTTGAAACCTTAAATATGTTGAGTCTTGAGGTGTTAAGGCATGACCTTATGTTCAAACCTAAGGGAGTCACAATTCTAACATCTCGAGGCACTTTTGAAGGTCCTATAGACCTATAGCTGAATGTATAGGGTTTTGTTTGACATCGAGGATCGATCATACTCTTTACTACTTCCATCTCTATAAGTAATTTGGTAAGAAGTATCTCTCATGTCCTAAGTTTGAAAATGTTTACCATTTCTTCTAAGGCAAGATTAGGTTCGCTGGTTGGAGTTTCTCCTTTCCTTATGCAAAAGCTTTAAGGTTTGAATCAAGGAAAAAATATGATTCCTGACACCTAAAGGTTATTAATCTTTACTTGAATCAAAATTTTGAATATGGAAGAACCCTTAAGAAACCTTGAGATTTGAAACCCGATGATAATATCATAAAATCATTGGTCAACATGTCGAAAAGACACTCAATCTAACTGGGTAAAAAGAGCCAAAACAAGAAAGAAAAAAAATTAACAAACAAAAAAACAAATGCAACTAAGATAAAAAAAAATATAGGAATACCAAAACTAGAGAAAACAAATACAAAAACAACAAATGAAAAACATAAGAAAACTAGAAAACTTAAACCCACAACACAAACCCACACTACTCAATATAACCAATCAAAGAAATTTAGGGATCGAGGCCATGGAAATCAAATAACTTGGAATAGAATGATAGAGTAGGAGGGAAACAAGACAAATACCAATAGAGTCGAGGTGACGTGAGCGAACGAAGAACCAAGAAGATGGATGAGAGAAAACACCAACAAGTGACACAATGAAACCTGGTGCCTCGATGCCAAAGCATGAATTAACCAATGATTGTAATGACAAGCTCCCAAATGCAAGAAAATTTTTAGAGCTCGATTGAATGCAATTTTATCAAATAGGTATTTTGTGAAATGAGCAAAATTATAACTTAACACCCATATGTCGCCATATTTATGGAGCATTAAATGTAGGGGAATGGAATAGTGTTAAATTCGATGACGTTAATTAAATTCAAAATGATACGGTATTAAGTTCAAAGAATTTTGGAGATCACATGACAAGACATGACATGATGTGCATGCCAAACTAGGAATCATCAACATATGCCACTGATCGAGCGCACACATGAATACACTAGCTTGATGATGACATCAAAAATGACACTAAGGAAAACAAACCATGAAAATGGGGATAGGTCAAAGGTCGATCTTGATAAGGAAGGTATACCCTCCCTTGGAAGCCCGACATACGAACCCCAAAGGTACAAAAAGAAAAGAAAAATAAAGGGGGAAAAAGGGAACAAAAGAATGGGGTCTCCATATTGCCAAAAGAAAAAAAGGGGCTTGAATGTGAAGGCACAAAAAATTTCTCAAAGTAATCACCTCGCTCAATAAAAACATCTTAAGTATTTGGATACAATAGCTAATACCCTTTGAAATTATTTAGATATTCTATAAATATATAAATTTTTATTCGAGGTTCCAAAGCCTTGCATTTCTTTGAAGGAATATGTGCACATGGGGGAGCTACAAACTTAACTATGGTTTTCTAATAACTCTAATATTCAAATAAAGTGGACCATTTTAAGACTTTGTGAGGAACACATTCCAAGATTTAGTTAGTATATTTTATGTTTTTCACCAAGTATTATAGAGCTAGGGGCCTAGTATGAATAATATAGCTAGTCATTTCCTTAAGGATTTTTTTCTTCTACTTAAAAGGAAAATAGATAAAACTAAAAAATTTCCCTACACTAATCTAGTGAGAGAAGAAAATATAGATATGAAAATATCTAAAAATTTCAAAATAATAAGAATGAACAACGCACAAAACAATATCATACCCTAGGATAACTCTTCTCTAGAAAAAAACCATCATCAAAGGAGCATGAATTTTTTTATCTACAAAGTGTCAACCCCTCTAATAGAAACCTTTAATATATTTTTGGATAAAATCAAGTCGCATAACTCCTATAAATATACATGTGTATAATACCTCCATCTCAAGCATCTGGTATATAGGCCCAAGACAAACCAAAAATCATGAGTCAAAACTAGAAGCCTAATCTGGACACCAAATTTGGTCTTCCATTCCAACACCCCTCTCATAATGAATGAAATTTCTAGGAAAAGTATGTAACTCTTGATGTCATAAATTCTACCTAACAAATTTGGGTTCTCCATTTTGGATAATTAAACCTCTTGAAATATGCTCTTACATTTCATAAACTAGTCAAAGGTATTCTTCCACATCCTTCTAAGTCCATTTTATAACTCCCTCTTGCATGCTCTTAAAAATAATAAATTCTCTTACACATTTTAGGGTTGAAAAACATGAGCCTTTTTCGCACTTAGTTTGGGAATGAATAATTAATGATAAAATGAAATGAAATTTCTAGGAAAAGTTTGTAACTCTTGAAGTCATAAATTCCACCTAGCAAATTGGGTTCTCCATTTTGGATAATTAAACCTTTAAGAATATGGTCTTACATTTCATAAATTGGTTAAAGGTATTCTTTCACATCCTTCTAAGTCCATTTTAACTCCCTCTTGCATGCTCTTAAAAATAATAAATTCTCTTACACATTGTAGTGTTGAAAAAAGTAAGTTTTTTTCACACTTAGTTTGGGAATGAATAATTGATGATAAAATGGACTTAATTGTGCCTTATTTAGGGTGTTGTAAAGTGTTTTCTTACACTTTCAAATTAATCTAGGGCTTTATTAATTAATTGAGGTCAATTTTTCCTTAGTTGGCCCCTTAAATTCAAATCCAAGCCTTATTTAATATATTATTTGAAAGATAAATGGACTGACACTCATTAATGATGTTTCACAACACTTAATTTGGAAAGGTTTGAGTCCTAGGATAGTGACTTGGGACACATTCATCACCTGGAAAATGGGTCCTTCCTAGGTCCTAGGACCCCCTTTTGACATGTTATTTCATGTCCCTAAAGCTTGTCCTAGTTAACTATGCTAGGACCTATTCACCCTATTGTGAATGGGTCCTCCTTAACTTAGGACACCCCTTTTTGAACTTGTTTGTGGCTAGATTTTAATGATTTAAAATCCTAGATTTGATGTTGGCTTGTGTTATTTAAATTTCAGGATTAAATCTTAAGTTATGTATAAATATAAGGTTATTTTACATAATTTCACCTAGAAGAGCTAAGGAATCCAAGATTCTAGAGAAATTTCATGAGATCAAGTATCCACATTCAAGAAGCAAGCAATAGTGAAGTTTTGGAGCAACATTATAAGTTTTCAAGCTCATTTTGTATAAAAGATCAAGCATTATTGTAGGATTGATGATAGATTCCTATGGAGAATCATGATGGATTCTAGGTGTTGGGAGATGCACAAGACATACAACCAATCATAATGACTTGTTTCTTAAGTGATTCCATCTTCTATGATCATTCTATTTGCAACCTAAAGGAGGTATATTCAGATTTGTGACTTATTAAGGGGGTTTGGGATCTTCTAAAGTAGGTCATTTGTATTGTTCATGTTTCATTTTAGGATCCTATTCTAACACACTTGAATAGGAATGCTTTGCATTATTAGAGATCTTAATCTTAGACATACTTAAGGTTAGAATTGCACACACACTTCATGTTTTAGATTTCCATTCATCATCAAGGTTTAATTACCAAACTTGGGGTTCGATTGATGCAAACCCCTATCCATGAACAAGCTTCAAAATTTATTTTGAAGATTATTAGTATATCTAGATCTAAAAGTGAGAGTTTCAAGTTACAGAGGAGTACAGATTTGGAACTTAAAGATCGGATCCAGATTTTTTGGAAGAGCCTATCGGAACCCATTCACCACCTGGAAAATGAGTCCTTGTTAGGGCTTTAGGGACATCATATTTTCACTATGTACAAGCTTTATTTTAAGATTCAACGTTCCCTAGACAAGTACACCAAGACCCATTCACCACCCGGCTAATGAGTCATAGATAAAGTGGCACAAACAACAAGATTTGATCAAGTGCACAACATTCCCTATTCTCTATTTTTCTAGAAAAATTATTATTTCTTTCTATTTTGTGTTAGAATCATTCATTACATTTGATAGACCTAGAATTAGGGTTAATTTACTCATCCAATTTCTTCTCCTCAAATTATGACTTAGCTCACCACCCCATCCTTGTATAAAGGAGAGATTGCAAGATCCCCAAATCTTGACTTGGCTCACCTTCTTAGGTTGATAGTCACTTCAAGGTTTTGGATCTCATTTCTTGAGTGAAATAGTAGAAAAAGAGGGTTACAAAATAACCATCTTTTTTGATGTTTCATTTTAGTGAACTTGAACCCTTTGAACATCCTAATTTTTTATTTGGAGTACATTAAAACCCTATATCCTAGCTTGCATTAGGTTTGCATTACTTGCATTGCATTTAGGGTTCTTTCATTTTGCATTAGTGACATTAAATCTAGGGTAAATTTTCATGTTTGCATTGCTTATATTCAGTAAAAAAAAAAAAAAAAGTGCCTTAGATTTGATTTAGTTTTTTATTTTCTTAACATTGAAATCATCATTCAAACATTTATATTCAAATTACATACTAAATTTAGTCACCTTATTCATCATTTAACCTTAGTATGCATTGAATTTAGAGACTTGAAATCTAGTAAATTTGCTACAAAATTAACTATTACAGACCTAAGACAGCAAACACATAGGATTAACTCAAAAAAATAGAAATCAAATTAAAAAAACCCTAAACTGGGATCCACTTGCCATAAGACGAATGGGTCCTTGTATATACTTGATCAACAAAGTTTTTGAGTGTTTAATGGTCATTGAATTTCATTTATGTTCTTGTTATCAAACCTAATCTGGGACCCCTTCACCATAGGGTGAATGAGTCCTTGTACACTTTGTAACAACAAAAATTATAAGTTATTTTCAGTTTTTGATAAGTATTTATGTTTATGTTCTTAGATCTAAGAGGTAGTTTTCTGAAGCAGATTGTTTTTACATTCAATTTCTTGTTAAATTTAGATAGATTTGGAAACATTGGGAAAATAATTTTTTGCATATCTTAGTTAAAAATAGCTTTAAACTTATGCATTTCTAGCATTAGTGCATTAGTAGATAAGTTAGTTTACATTTTACAACCATTAAAAAAATAAAAACAAAAGACAAAACATCAACAAGACTGATGAGTGTCATTGCATTCCTCATCATTTAATTATAAATATCAATCCAAGACGGTGTCCATGGCAATATGCAAGAGGGAGAAGAAATCACTTGCATGACATGTTTTTTCTACAAATTGTTGGAATCAAATATAATCTAAGAGCTTGTAAATGAAATGTTGGAATCAAATCTATCTTATGAAACTTGTAAAGGGAAATAATGGAAATGTAATTGTTGGAATCGAATCTATTCTAGGAAATTTGTAAAGGGAAATACTATAAATCTAAAGAACTAGAAATGGAAATATTGCTAGAAAATAAACTAAGAAATGAAAACTACAAACAACTACACTACTACTGCAAAATAAACTAAACTTTATTATTTTATAAAACTATTCCCCATTTGATTCCTTGATTACAATGAATTTATAGAATTCCTATCTTCAATTAATCTCAAAGACGAGCTTTAATTGTTGTGCAACAACATGCTAGAAGATAGGAACATGTGTTGAGGGAAAAAGATGAGTCTTTCCTTCATCTTGTTGAGTCAATCTTCTTTGGTCGTCCAAAACAAATATTCTTATTTTGCAACCCCTAAACAAGGTCCAAAAAGACATTTGGCTGCTGAAAAATTCATTTATTTCCCTTGTGTATCATTAGAGCTCATAAAACAACTCCTAGATGCTTGCAAAACGGTTCAAACTACCCAAAATTGTCTCCTAGATATTCTCCATTTGTTTTCACAACCCAACAACTTGCCTTAATTCTTGGAACTGCCTCCTAGATGCTCTAAACTTATGTCCAAGTCACCTCAATCTATTTTTGTTCTCACAATTGCTGCTTTCACAAATTCTGGAAAAGTTTCGGAGCAACCCACAAATTCGGAGCAACTTCAAGTGTTGTCCCACAAGTTTCAAAGCAACTCTCCACAAATTCCAGAGCAATGGATTCTGGTGAATTTTTATCTCAAACCACGAACTGGGTTTTTGTGAAATTTAATGGGTTTTGTCACCATATTGTTTTTTAATTTCTACCCAAAAATCTCTAGAACCCATATCGTAATTTGCAAGATAGGATGAAATCTTTGATTGCTGCAACTAAAAATATCTTACTTTCATCATCATGCTCAATCTTGATAACTTCATAATTAGGAAAAATATACACTTTTATATGACTAAAAGATGAGTCATTATTTTATCTCATAAAATACCATTAGAGAATGCATATTTATTTTATTATGTCAAATCTCTTTTTCAGAGTTAACCTGTCCCTCAAGCCCTTTAGTAGTGATGACTTTGATATGTTAGATGAAGCGCTTGAGTATTTCATCTCACAAGGCTCATACACTAAGGCTTGTTATGATAAACTAGAACACAAAGATGTTAACACAATCACACCACAACTTATAATTTACCCTCCTTTGCAAAAACCTCAAGTTCAAAACAAACCCCTACTTATCCTTGAACTACCTAAAAATAAGCCTTCACTTGACGGTAATAATGCTTTACAAAAAATGAGTTATAATACCATTGCATATACCTACAATATAGGGAACAATAGGCAACAACAAATGACTCATATTTCATTACCTTTGCCTAACCATATGTTTCCTAGTGCTCCTTGGTTACCTGCAAACAGTGGAAAGGAATACAATCTTGTTGAACAACTTAAGAATACTCCTACTAAGACATCCCTATGAGATCTTATTCAAGCCTCACTAAATTACCATAGTATGCTTCAAACATCCTTGCAAAAAGTTATGATTCCTCCTAGTAATAGTTCAAGGAATGAATGACATAGATTTAGACATTTTTTTCACCAAAGAGAGTTACCTTCCTTAGAAATTCAAAAGAAAAATTAGTCTTTAATGATAATAGACTATGTTAATCAAATTGGTATAAAACGAACCCTTGTTGACAATGGTTTGACCCTTAATGTGTATAGTGTGATACTTTTGGAAAAATATTCATATGGATAGGAGTGACATCACCCCTGATTCTTTATCTATCCATGGATTTGATAATAAAGGAAAACAGCCACTTGGATTCATCACAACACCTATTAGGGTTGGGAAAGTAACATTATAAACTCTAGTCCATGTTATGCCTCATGAGGTTTCTTACAATCTCCTCTTAGGGAGACCTTGGATTCATGAAATGAATGGAGTTCCTTCTACCCTACATCGTGTAATGAAATACAGTTATGATAACAGATTTTATATGCTAAAGGCCAATCTCGAACTTGAAAGTTTTTTGATTGCTGAGAAAGAAGGAAGAGATCCTTTGAAAGAATGAAAATCAAATACAAAATTGAAATGAAAGAAAGATGAAGAACATGACACGAAGATTGATGAAGTTACTAATTTATTAGAAGATGATTGAGGCTCCTTATATTCCACACCAACATTTATGGGAGAATACAAAATCATAACAAAAGAAACTAAAAAAGAAAAAAATAACAAATGGTAATGTCAATGAAAAATTCGAAGGAAAACTCACAAGCATCTACCTCATCTACCCTAGAAGAAGACAAAATCTATACAATGAACTTTGATGAGATAGACTATCAAAAACCACCAAACCCAAAAGAAATGGAAATAATTTATGGAAGACGTTATAAGCTCATAAAACAACTTGGTTATAGTGGAAAAGAATGTGGAAGAAAAGAGCAAGGCATTTGTATACTTATAGAGCCTAATACACAAGAAACAAAAAGTGGTTTGGGGTATTGTTCTAAAATAACAAAAGCAACAAAAAGACCCTCGCTCAACATTAACATTGTCATATTTAACCCTAATAAACCAACTCTCACCTTGAAGCATCCATAATTGATAGATACAACTTGTGAAGAATCATGCGAATACTTTGAAGATGATGAAGCTTTGAAAGAAATGTTAGGAGTTTATGATAAGTCATTTACTCCTAAGAAGAAATGGGTTACATGTGCTATGGTTAGTACTAAACAGGTGAATGTAGAGAAAGGAAATAATGAAAGTGACAAGGACGAAGAAGAATATAACCTTGAAATTCTGAAACAAAATGCACTTCCTTTGGGAGATAGAATCGACATACCAATGGACACAGTAAACGAGGAAAAATTAATTCAAATAGGAAAGTTCCTTGATGGAGATGAACAAGAAGATGATGTGTATAGGAGTGAATTTGCACCCCTAATGTAAATTACCCTTTTACCCTTCTCCACTTTAGAAAACAAAACTCAAAGGCTTAATTCCACATAAGCCCCATGTTCACCTCCCACTTAGTGCCTATTTTGTGTGTTGGTAGAGGCGTTTCTGTTGGGGATTTCCACGCAACACGTAGACATCTGTGTGGCGTGCTTATGTCCTTAGCAGATTCATGCAGCTTGAGTCTGCAGAGGAGTTACACTTCCTATTGGGAGTTGAATAGTAACACCTCCCTTTGGCTAGCCAACCTGAATATGGTTGTTTCTTCATCTCTCTTCTTTATATTCACCTCTCATTCATTCATTGGGAGGCTATTTGATCTCTAGTTGATTTCTACACAATCTCTTCACCATCTAGAGACAACTCCATCCACAAGCTCTTACCATTTCAAACATTGAAGCAACATTTTGCATTCCATAGCAGCAATCTCATCACTCCATCACTTCGATAGGGCAAGCATAAGACAACACCATTCTAGTAGAGGCTTGAGTTCCTCTCATTTTCTCCCCCATTAGCCTTGAGCTCTTTGGGAAAAGGTGGTAAGCTCCTCACTCATATTCTCTATTACTTTGTTGAGTTAGCACATTACTATTTTGTAGTGTCTTTGTGTACTTTTCTTGTATTTCCTTCTTTATCACATTATTTCTACTTCGTTGCAAACTTGGTTGTCCATGGAGGTAGAAACACCAAAACAAGAGTCTGATTGAGGTAGACCCCTAAACAACCCCCAATATTTTCCCTCTTTTTTGTTTGTAGGTGGAGATATCTTGGAGCGAGTTGGTGAACAAGTTATTTTGTGGGATCATCTTTGTCACCCTTGCAGTAATATACATGTTTTATCAAATCCATTTGTATTTTATGTATTTCATAGTGTCATTATGCTCCCTTAGAAACTAATAACTAGGTTGTTAGTTCATTTTTGAGAGTTCGGACCTTGTCTTCATAGTTCTCTACCCATATGGATGCCAACACACCTGAGAGATGCCAGCGTGTTGCACTATCATCCCAAAACCGTGCTTTTGTCCTCTGAGAAAGAGTTATCCAAGACATAGAGTTGAACTTGAAAACTGACTCACCTAGTCTCCTTTCGACTCCCAGGCTTGCAGAGTGGTCAAAGGACCTTATAGTCCTCATCATTCTCATCCTGCCTTTTCTAACATTTCCTTAAATTGAGGTAAGTTAGGCATCCTACTACTCTTGAGCCTCCGTGACCTGGGGACTTGTAGTGGTTGGTCCCCCTCTCTTACACCATGCAACCTTACTTCATGAATTTCCAGAACTCTTTGCTTGGACTTATTCGGATATGCCAAGTGTGTGTGATTTAAATGTGTCAATGAGTAGTAATAATCATAACTAAACAACACACAAGAAATGGAATGTATTACATCTAATGAAGGAAAACTAATAAAACAAACTATTACAACCTAGCATTTTAAATCATCCCATTGTCCTCTATCCCTGGTGATTTCTCAACTTGAATGCTCTCAGGATTATTCGGTGCACATGAATGTGTGAAATGGCAACCTAGGAAATGAGCAGATATTATGAAATGTAAACTAAGATGCCTACATGCCTATATTTTTGTGTTTTTGAAAATAAATCGTTGAATGATCTATGATGAGAGATTGTTGTTGAAATAATGCTAAAGTTAATGATTCAAATCTAAGGAAATTTTGTATAAAAGATGCAAGAAACTAAGTTCTATAATGGAAATGCCATGATAATGCTAAAACAAACTAAAAATGCAAAGTACAAACTACAATGTTCTTCAAATTCTTTCAAACTACAATGAGGTTTTTGCAACATAAACTTCTCAAATTCTCCTTCTTAAAAATATGGAGAAATGTGTTCTATTTATAGAATTTTCCAAGCTAGGAATGATGTGGCGGTGATGAATGATCAAGATTGTGATCCTGTGACATCGATAGTTGAGCACGAGGAGGTGGTTCCCTGCAAGAAAATAATTTTCCAAGTGTTGAAGGGAATCGGAGGAAAGAAGAAGCCATGTGTCTAGGAGGTTTCAAATTGGTTACAAGTTTGTTGATGGAAAATCCACTCTTTTCAATTTAGAAAAATTCAATTTCATGTGACACATGGTGAGGTGGCAGGTGAGGTGGAAGGTAGCTAGAAAAATATGTAGAAATGTGCCTAATTGAATTAAAAATTCAATTTAAATGAATATGAGAAATTAGCATAATGACAAATTAATTAATTTGTGGATTTGACCAATTTAAGAGGAAAATGATTTAGAGGCCAATTTGGATTTACAAATGTAAATTTGAATGAAAGAGGGAAAAATAATTAAATGAGAAATTTGTTTATTTGTGCATTTAATTAATTTGAGAGGAAGTGATTTTAGATAAGAAGAATATTTAGAAATGAACTATATAAATAAATTTTGCAATTTATTTATAAGTAGAGAATTTAAGATTTTCATTAATTAAATAACAAGTATTTAATTAATTCATGCTTAGACCATTTTTAAGTGTATACACCAGGAATTGATGCTACGATATTGACACACAACATAGTCCTTGTAGAAGATGCTAAACCGGTGTGACTAAAAATGTGAAAGATGAATCCTAAGGTAGCTTTATTGGTTAAGGTTGATATTGAAAACTCCTTGAAGCTGGTTTTATCTAACCTATTGATTATTCTCCTTGGATCTCAAACATTGTTGCAGTTGTGAAACCTGATAATCATATTAGGATGTGTACAAACTTTCATGATTTGAATAAAGCAACTTTAAGAGATGATTTTCCCCTTCCTAATATTGACATGATAGTAGATTCCATTGTCGGACATGCTTCGTTTTTGTTCATACATGAATTTTCTAGATACAATAAAATCTTTATTAACCCTCAAGATCAATACAAGACAACATTTACTATAGCTTGGGGAACATTTTGTTGGGTATTTATTCCTTTCGGATTAAAGAATTCAGGTGCAACATATCAAAGAGGTATGAAATTGATATTTCATGATTACATACATAAGGTTTTGGAAGATTATATTGATGATATTCTAGAAAAATATTTAACTCAACAAGAAAACATGCATATTCTTCAAAAAATCTTCAAGTGAATGCGAAAATATAACATAATATATTGAACCCAAAAAAGTGTGTCTTTGGTGTAGATGGTGGAAAACTTTTAGGTTTTATAGTATCTCACAGAGTCATTGAGGTGGAAATTAAGAAAATTAATGCTATAATTAGCATTCCACCTCCTAAATTTTTTTCTCAATTACACACTTTACAAGGAATAATTCAAGCCATCTGTCATTTTGTAGCATCCTTAGTGGATCAAACATTACCCTTTACGCAACTCCTTAAGAAAGAGGCTCAGTTTAATTGGAACAAGGATTGTAAATAGGATTTTGAGAGTTTGAAAGATTATCTTGCTACTCCACCTATTTTACAACCCATTGTGCAAAAAAAACCGTTTATCCTTTATACAACAACATTGGCCCATGCTCTTGCAACATTGTTGGCTCAACAAGACGAAAGTGGAAAATAAAATCTTGTTTATTACATTAACTGAACTTTGATCGATTATGAGACATGATATACGACAATACAAAAAAAAAATTGGATCTTGTATTTGCTACTAGTAAATTGAGACATTATTTACTAAAGGCTGAAATCCATGTGATGACAAAGTTTGATCCTTTAAAACACCTTCTTGCTAAAATAGATCTATCGAGACACTTACCTAAGTGGGTTATGTTGTTAACTAAGTTTGATCTTAAGTTTATCTCTCAAAGGAAATTAAAGGACAAGCCTTGACTGACCAATTAGATGATGCTCCCTCACCCCTAGCGTTACCTAATATAGACACATTCCCTAATGAGAATGTGTTGACTATTCAAAAAGATAAAGAAACATGGGAATTATATTTTGATGGTTTTAAGTGTCGAACTACAAGCTTTGGGGTAGGGGTTATATTAATTCCTCTTTCAGGTAAGCTTATTCCCTTATCTTTTCATTTAAACTTCCTATGTACAAATAACACTATAGAGTATGAAGCTTTAAATAGCTAGTATGCTTTTCGCGTTAACATTAAATGTCAAACACATTTCTATATTTGGTGATTCCCTCTTAATTATTAAATAGATAAATGGTTCATATCAAGAAAAAAATGATAAGCTCATTCGATATAGATACCTCATGATGATATTATTAGAAAAAAAAATCGTATACGATTGAAAACATGCCACGAAAGGATAATCGACATTTAGATGCAATGGCAAGCACTTCTTCCCTTGTATCTACCAAAGATCCTCTCACTGATTTCACATTTACAGTTCAAATGATCCCTAAACCATTGATAGATAATAAAATTAAATAAGTTTTATCAAACGATACTAACAACTCTAGTGAATGGTATACAATGATATTCAACTATTTAAAATATGGTACCTTTCTTGATCCTACAACCAAGAACACTTGAGATCATATTTGGAAACTTACATATAAGTATATAATCCTTACAAAAATTTTATATATAAGATCATTCAATGGTCTTTTACTTAGATGTCTTAAATAGTTTGAAATCCCTATAGCGCTTGAAGAAGCTCATGTAAGTGTTTATGGAGGGAATTTTGGAGGAAGATCCTTAGTTCAAAACTTGGTTCGTATAAGATATTATTGGAGACACATGGAACAATATTGTTTTGAGTACATAAAGAAATGCCATAAATGTCAATAACATAATAATTTATTTAATGCTCCCACTTTTTGAGCTTCATGCCCAAGTTCCTATTTGGCCATTCTCAGTTTGGGGTTTAGATCTTATTAGAAATATATCACCACCTTCTTCTTTTGGACACACATTTATCGTTACTACAAATGACTACTTCACGAAATTGTAGAAGCTATCCCTCTTCGTTCCACGATAGCTAACACAATATGTTGTTTCATATTGGAACATATTATTGCTTGCTTTGGTCTCCCTTTCACATTAGTTTTCGATAATAGAACTCTGTTTAAGAACAATGAGGTGAAGAAATTCTTGGAAACATTCAATATTGAATATTGCTTGTCAACACCATATTATCCATAATCAAATAACAAGACTATTGAACAAATCCTAATAAAAATAGTGAGTAAACATAACAGATATTCTCATACTCAACTAACTTATAAGTTATGGGCTTACCGTATGAGCATTATGAAATCTATTGGAAACACTCCCTATAACCTTGTTTATGGCACAAAAGCAATAATCCCCTTAGAATTAGAAATTCCTTCATTGATAATTGCTCTTAAAGGTCTTATTGATGATACTAATTATAAGGAGCAACGATTGCATCAACTTGAAATTCTTGATGATTAGTGTATCAATGCTCTCAAGCATCTTCAAGCTTATTCCAAAAAAAGGCAATGTGGTTATAATGATAATGTCATCCCTCATGAATTTAATAAAGGTGACCTGGTGTTATATGAAACTCAATGTAATTTCAATGCGCTCTCGAATGAAAAAGGAAAATTCAGCCCTAATTGGTTAGGACCTTATCTCATCAAGGAAAAATATGGATCCAGAGCTTACACATTAATGTAAATGGATGATACACCTCTAAAAGAACCTATCAATGTCGCACATTTTCATCGGTATTACATATAGCATTATCTCTTTTGAATAGTGTGTTAGAGTAGTTTTGTTAGATTAAGTGGAGAGTTTCTATTTTATCTCGCATTGTTTCTTTCTTTGACACATGATAATAGTGTGTGTCTTAGAGTCTAAGGCGATTGTTCAAATGATTTGAATAATTACTTTAGTTAAAATACTATTTAAAACTTTGTGTTTGTTATGTTAATTTAGATCCTTATATATATTTAATATTATTAGATCATAGGTTTATTTAAGTTAACATAGCATACTTAATCACAATGTAGCATGTAACATAAACTAAAAATGGTTTAATTAGATCACATAAATTAAATCATGGATATATTTATTAGATATTCTTGCAAAGGATATTTGGTAAATCACATTGACATTTAATTCAACACAAGATCATAATATCATAAACATCAAAGATCATATATATATATATCATCAAAATTTTAGTTACATATGCATCACTAAATACAATGCTAATAAGGTATGTGACTACCAAACCCCTAAGGGGCCTGTGACCTCCATGGCCATCATGATATAGTAGTGTGTCATCATGACCTATCCAAGGATAATTGTAGGCCCTGTAATAGTTCAAATACTCTCACCTCTTGTATGAGTGCCTCAATACACTCTCGATCTATCCGCTCCTTGTTTGCATGTACTCTAGCAAGCTCCTCCCATAGCCTCGAGATCTCTACTCATAGGTCACCCTCCATCCTATTTTCAGTAGAACCTCAAGAGGCTAGGACTACTAAAACCTCTACTTGAAGTTGGTCAGCATGACTACTGTCTCTCTCGTTTGTTGCACCTAATCTTGCTAATAAATCGAATAGGTCTACATGTGGCCCCACAAAAGGTGAGGGCATGTACTCTAGGAGTGTATCATCCTCTTCATGTAGTGGAGGCACTTTCTCAGTGATCACTCACAGGTAGAGCTCACACCACTCTTGTGTGGATCCTATAAAATAGAAATCATAAGAATATCAGTGAGCAGCATGATCATATATACATAAAAGATATAAGCATTATAAGGAAATAACATAAATATCAAATCATCACTTGGATCCCTAGTCCACCAGTCGGGGTATAATCGTACAATAGTGGTCCCCCTCTATGCTAGAGGTATAGGTGGCCTACTACTACTGGCCTCCCCACACTTGTGAATGTGGATCTCTAACTTGGATACGACATGTGATCTAGTGAATCTGGTAGTCTGTTTCTTTCCACTATCAGAAGCAACTGGATCCTCCTTTGCCTCATCGATATCCTCACTCATAGATTGAGTCTCATCATCTACATCTGAAGCTATAAAGATGTCAGGAATAGTGTCATCCTCATCTATATCCCCATCTATTTACTCATAATCTATATCCTCTCTATGACTTGGAAGAGGTCCAACATGACCTGCAAGGTGGTGTATAGGGAAGACTAGAGTTGGTTGAGCTACAACCCACCACTCATCGTAGGTGTGAGATATGCCTATGTCATCAGGCTCAAAGACTAGGGGCATATCAAGGTCCTCGTCCTTTAAGACACTAATATATACATCCTTGATAGTGAGACAACAACTATCCCTAGGCCTAGAAGCACTCTGTGTTGATCATCGATACACCAGTTTGATCCATGGTGTTACCTTGACATGTCCAAGTTTCCTCATGATACGATCATAGTAGAATGGTCTGACTATGTAATTGTATATGCCTAGAATAAATCGGTCTAGTTGTAATCTACATAGCTCATGCATGTCATCTACCCACTGGGGAATCCTACAATATGGTCTCTAGCTGATATCATCCTCATCCAATTGATCAAACCTAATCTGCCAGTGTAGTAAATCCCCCTCTTGCCATAGTCATCTCAGTGGATAACTGAATGCCCATGGATAGCCCATCGCTGCTATGGTAGGAAACCCTATCAACCTCATACATGTGATATGCTCAAAGCACCAAACCTGTAAAAGTGTATAATGTACAATGTTGGCGATGTCATCTACCCACTGGGGAATCCTACAATATGGTCTCTAGCTGATATCATCCTCATCCAATTGATCAAACCTAATCTGCCAGTGTAGTAAATCCCCCTCTTGCCATAGTCATCTCAGTGGATAACTGAATGCCCATGGATAGCCCATCGCTGCTATGGTAGGAAACCCTATCAACCTCATACATGTGATATGCTCAAAGCACCAAACCTGTAAAAGTGTATAATGTACAATGTTGGCGAGCTCCTAGTATACAAATCATCTCGTCATGGTATAGATTGGTGAGCATACTATGACCACACACATAGGTGGTCCAATGCTCCTCCATGCTCCTGATAGTATGTACAATTCCACCATCTAAATGAGCTCCTCAACCATTTGATACCAATGTGACTGCTATAGTCATGATCAAGATTCATCATAGAAGTGGTGTTCATGCATGCAAAAGCTATTTAAGCTCAATACGCAGACCAATTTTTGAACAACAGATAGGCCACTCTAGATAATATATAATATCATCTCTCATATTTCTAAAGGATCTATTATCTGCTAGATGTATAGGCTCACCTTAAATAGGAATCCATAGAATGTGATGTACGATGTTTGTTGCATTGGATTCATTATTCTGCTCTCAATCTCACCAGATGTCTATCACTATATGGTATGGTACTTGGAAATACCCTATGATATGACCTAGGTAATTCAATGCAATTTTATATTCACCTTGATTCCACCTTCGAAAAGCAAGCAGAATCAGTGGGGGAATACATCTACCCTCAAATTCAGTTCTTTGTAGAAGTTTGATAAGAGGATTTTTGAGAAACTAACGAATTTATGTTGCAGGATGCAGGTCCTTAACATTTTGGTTTTGTAGGTAACTACAATTGGGGCTTCATTCTCTCTAATGAATCCATATGAGTATCCTTTTGTAGAATTTTATTTCATTTATCTTGCATATGTGCATAGTAGCATATGGTAGCTAAAGTGGGGGCTAAATGTAGTGTCAAAAAAGGTAACCCTTTTTCACACTTAATTTGGGAATGAATAATTAATGATTAAATAGAATTAATTATGCCTTATTTAGGGTGTTGTAAAGTTTTTTCTTACACTTTCACATTAATCTAGGGATTTATTAATTAATTGAGGTCAATTTTTCCTTAGTTGGTCCCTTAAATTCAAATCCAAGCCTTATTTATTGCATTTTTCGAAGGATAAATCCTGACACTCATTAATGATGTTTAACAACACTTAATTTGGAAAGGTTTGAGTCCTAGGCTAGTGACCTAGGACCCATTCACCACCTAGTGAATGGTTCCTTCCTAGGTCCTAGGACCCCCCTTTTACATACTATTTCATGTCCTTGAAGCTTGTCCTAGTTAACTGTGCTAGGACCCATTTTCCCTATGGAAAATATGCCCTCCTTAACTTAGGACACCCATTTTTGAACTTGTTTGTGGTGGGATTTTAATGATTTCAAATCCTAGATCTGATGTCGACTTGTGTTATTTAAATTTCGGGATTAAATCTTGTTATGTATAGATATAAGGTTGTTTTACATAATTTCACCTAGAAGAGCTAAGCGATCCAAGAGTCTAGAGAACTCCCATGAGATCAAGCATTCATATTAAGAAGCAAGAAATAGTGAAGTTTTGGAGCAACATTATAAGTTTTCAAGCTCATTTTGTGTCAAATATCAAGCACTATTAAAGGATTGATGATAGATGCCTATGGAGAATCATGATGGATTCTAGATGTTGGGAGATGCACAAGACATATGACCAAGCCTAATGACTTGTTTCCTAAGTGATTCCATCTTCTATGATCATTCTATTTGTAGCCTAAAGGAGGTATATTCAGATTTGTGAGTTATTAAGGGGATTTGGGATTTCTAAAGTAGGTCACTTGCATTGTTCATGTTTCATTTTAGGATCTTATTCCAACACACTTGAATAGGATTGATTTGCATTTTTAGAGATCATAATCTTAGATATACTTAAGGTTAGGATTGCACACACACTTCATGTTTCATATTTTTGTTCATCATCAAGGTCTAATTACCAAACTTGGGGTTTGACTGAGGAAAACCCCTATCCATGAAAAAACTTCAAATTATTTTTTATAGATTATTAACAGATCTGGATCCGATAGTGGGGGTTTCAAGTTGCAGAGGAGTGTAGATCTAGAACTTAAAGATTAGATTTAGAGTTTTTCGAAAGAGCCTACTAGGACCCATTCACCACCTGGTGAATGAGCCCCTGTTAGGGCTTTAGGGATAGTAGGTTTTCACTGTGTACAAGCTTTAATTCAAGATTCAAATTTCCTCGGACAGGTACACCAAGACCCATTCACCTCCTGGTGAATGAGTTCATGATAAAGTAGTAGAAACAACAAGATATGATCAGGTGCACAACATTCCCTATTCTCTATTTTTCCAGAAAAGTTACCATTTCTTTTTGTTTTGTGCTAGATTCATTCATTGCATTTGATAGACCTAAAATTAGGGTTAATTTACTAGTCCAATTTCTTCTCCCCAAATTGTGACTTAGCTCACCATCTCATCCTTGTATAAAGGATAGATTGCAAGATCCCCAAATATTGACTTGGCTCACCTTCTTAAGTTGATAGTCACTTCAAGGTTTTGGATCTCATTTCTTGAGTGAAATAGTAGAAGAAGAGGGTTACAAAATAGCCCCCTTTTTCAATGTTTCACACATATAATTTCATATATTATTTAACACATCCTACAACATACATGCTCTTACACACATCATACTATAATGAACAAGTGGCATAATTTGTCAAACAAATTAATATTGTGATTTTATCAAGTAGGGTACCCTTTCCCATGTGGCCCCATATTTATAACATCTTATTATATTAAATAAATATAATTTCCCCACACACTTGCAAGGTGTATATCACCCAAATCCTAATATTCTCCTAGTTATTGTATAGATTGCAAGAACAAAAGATATTTAAAAAATAAATAAACTAATCACTATGTATTGTGATGCCCCTAGCCACACTACACCATTTTAACTTCTTTGTGCTCATGGGCTTCATTGATGCATCTATAAATTTATTGAATTATCCAAGTGCTTCAATAAAAACATCCTACCCTCCACCATGTCATGAACAAAATACCATATCATTTTGTTTTACTCATATATGGAAAATATGATCATTTTCTAAATTAATGGGATATTGACTATCACAGTCAATCAACAATACACTCTAAATCAAACCAAAATTGAAACAAAACCTCTAAAACTAATAAAACTCCTTAAAGTCATGAGAAACTACCATAAAATATATCTCTATAGTGAAGAAGTACCAGTAGCTAGTCACTTACTCATTCAACTAATTTTACCGCCAAGCAGTTTAAATATATAACCAATGAAAAAATTATTAATATTCACATCTACTTCCTAATATACATCCACAAATCCATATATGTACATATTTTATTTCTATATAATCAGTTTGTTGTCAAACCTCTAAATGTAATATATTCTTCTTGTTGAAGAATCTCCATGTTATAGAACCACTTGTTGCACAACCACCACCTATACAACCACATGTTGTGGAACCAAATTTTTTAAAACCTCAATAGTAGAAACTAGATTATATTGAAATAACTTAAATGTATATAAATAGCCACTTAATTGTAATCTAGTGCTCCTTGCTCAAATTCAATATATACCTACTTAAGGCTCTCATTATTTGGGTGATGTCTAGTGTCATACAAACCATATCATACATAAAGGTACCAGATGCACTTGCATAAGGGACATGGTTAATGTCAAATAGTATTTTCTCAATTGAAATATTTCCTTACTATAAAAATAAGAACAATTAATTTAGAATGTCTAAGTCATAAAAGAATAAATATAATTAGACCTATATAAATCAAGAGTTGAGATTGACAAATGTTAAAGATAAATTGAAAAGGGGTAGAAACACTTAGATATTTGTTGATGATAAAGGTTATATTGTATGATGTGATAGATAATCAAAGTTACTAAATTGGGATTAGATTTATATTAATTATATTGTTATGAACCTGTATTATATATTTAAATTGATCTTCGGTGAGGTTCCAACCATGGTTTAGTTTATTGATTCTTTGTTTCTACAAATTCATGTCCCATGTTAATGTGATTTTTAATATCTTATTTTCTTTTCCTACAGCTATATCTAAAATGATGGCAGTGTTGAAAAGTATTGTTGGGTTTGTTGTGTGTAGACGAAATATTTGACTTAATTGCTAATGGTTCAAACCTTTTGCAATGAAACAATATTATTGAAGACATGCCAAATAAATAATAACACAAGTTCTTATGATTGTTGATGATGTATGTAATATTATAATATTGATGCAAAGTGTAAATATTTTATGATAATTATTTCAATAAAATCATTCAATTAATTTATAATTACATCTTATGTGAGTACTAATGATATCATATTGTTTATAAATACAAGGTCCCAAACACTTAAATTGAGGATTTTTAGCATGTAAGTTTTTGTGTATTAGTTAAATTTGGAAAATATGCTTAGGAACAAGAAATTTGAAATAAAAAATAAGATTGTAACACATTTAAGTTTAAGTGACTAGATCATGTAAGTGACTTAATTTAAAAAGACATAGATCATAAGATTACAACCCAATCTTATTCAAGACAAAAATAATTCTATTTAAAGTAAAATAATAGATATTAAATTAAAATCAATTCATACTTCAAACAACATAAATTAAATAATATAATCATACATTTACAATAACACCAAAATAAATATAAAACAATCAATAAAAATTGTGTTTCTATCCTTACAACATATTTCATACCTACATAGTTAATATAATATTTAGATCAACTAAACCAAAAGTTAAATAATAATAAAATCTTTAGCAAAGAAACACTCCCATGTGATGCTTCTTTTAATATTTCCTATATGTGTTTAATATACTAAACTAAGAGTTAAATAAAAAAACTTTTTCCTAATTAAAAAACATTCCCATGTAACTTGTATTTGAAGTTTGACCAAGTGTTTTTTTTGTGTTCGTCCTCTATTTGTTGTTTAGTACTTTAAATAGTGAATGTTATAATAGAAAAAAGTTCAACATTCTCCAAAGTAGTGTAAAATTAATCAATGAAACCATAACAAGAGCCTTGAAACACACAAAGCCAAGACAAAAGACATGTTGAAAAGTTCCTTTGGTATAATCCACAAACTATATCCCCAACTAATAATTGAAACAATGGAAAGTCTTACTTTGAAGAAACCATTTAAACCTAATCTCTCTAAGTTTATATTAAAAACCATTACTTATGATTTGGGGGAAGATATTGTCCTTATCTTAAAATTCAAAAGTTTGAACATATGAAATATAAGAGGAATGATTTTATTTTTCTTGGTGGGGTAGGAATGTCTAATCTTGGTCAAGTCCTATCATCAAAAGATAAGACATACACACTTTGAATGAGACAATTAATAAAACAAAAAATGTGGGTTGATAAGGATTGATTAAATTTGTATAGTATAGTTTTAAACAATATTATATAATTTAATATTTAAGTTAAACTATTTATTAAATTATGTTACATAAATTATATGTTAAAAAATATTTTTAGAAAGCTTTTTTTATAAAAAATTAAAACATATATTATTTGACTTTTTATTTAAATTTGAGCATTTGTTTTTTATTAATAGATAAATAAGTTTTGAGCATTTGTTTCTTATAGCTCATCAAACAGTATTATTTTCATTAGAGTAAATATTCCTTTAATAATGATGTCTTTTAATGTTGAACAAGTAAAGTATAAAATGGAATTTATAAAAATTGAGATTTACTCAAACATTATGTATAAGTATTTTTTTAGAAATAATTATATTATATAAATACAGGAATATTTATTTTCATATGGTGAATTATACTATTATGAGGGATATACATTTAAATTAGAAGTTATCTTTTGGTGTTATCATGAATAGGGAGATCCAATCTGTGAAAGCCATCTGGAAATTGAACTTGACCCAATTACACTTCTAGAAAATTTGAAACTTGTTGAATGATGTAAACAAGAACATGCAATCATTCTTACCAATTAAAATACAACCCTTTAATGTGTGCAATTTTTTAACTAATACTTTACTTACATTAAATTATGTATTAGATTATTTATATAAAAAAATTAATGAATATAATAAATCTCTAAGATTGATAAATGCAACTTATTTTTTATTTTTTTATATGAGAGTTTTAAGTATGTTTTATATTTACAAAAAATATTTATATAAAAAATAGTGGTATATTTATATATAACTTATAGTTTTATGTTAAATGAGAATAAAATATGATTTCATTTTTTTTCTTTGTGAATTGTGAAATTTTATGTATCATTTAAAATGTCATAAATAGTATATTTGGTTAATATTTGAACTTTAATTGTATACATAGGTGGATTAAGGTAAAATTGGTTAGAAATGTGTAGATGATTATCAATTAAATACTACTTTATAATTATATTTGAGTTATCTAAATATAATTTAAAAAATGAAGATAAATTTTAAATAAATGTTGGTTTAGTTTATTGAAAAATATATATTTTTAAAACAAATATGTTCTTAATTATAATAATTTCAAATTATTTAGACAATTATAATATTTTTTTGCTATGAGATGTAATTTATATAGTTTTAATCATTTTAAAATTGTATATGATGACCACCATATCACTAACAACTTTTTTCATTTATTTTAACAAGAAATATACACTAAGAGTTGACTTGATATATTATAGAGATGAAAATTTCTTACTTACCAGTAGTGTCTATAATTTAGCAATCACTCTCAACCTGTTTACTTTAATAAAGAGTACAATGATTAATTATGATCTTTAGTGTACATGTTGTCCTTAATTCTATAATTTGTTTCATAAGTAGTCAATTTAGACCCAAACACCCTAATTCCACATCAATTCCTATAATTCAACCACTTTGGATTCTATCACCTTATAGTAATGTCCCCTAAAAATGACAACATTTAAGTAGCATTCACAAAAATTCTAAAATAAAATTTCAATTTCATACCTACCATTTCACTCAATTTCACACCCTTATCATTTTCCATGCCCAAATAGTCAAAAATAGTCATGCAAAATTTTTTAATTAAGGAATGGATTATTAATAATGAAATAATAATGTTGAAATAGGATAACATAAAAAAATTAGAAATAATTAGTAGAATACATAAAATTAGTCATTATTAAACATTTATTTAGCTAGATTTATGTACTCACCGTAGAATCTCCATCTTTGCATAATTTTTAAGGTCTCAATATTCACTCTTTCTAAATATTCATGTGGATTGATTATCATCAAGGAAGTTTTGTTATTCAACTAACTCAAGGTAATCTCCAAATGTTCCTATGAGACTACCTAGTTCATGTATCTAGTTTTTATTATAAGAAATAAATTTTAGAGTTGCATGGGACCTTACAAAAGTCATACATGATATCATTATGAAAAAATATGTTATCATAATTATACAAACACCACCATGCCAAATAAGATAGAATCACATGTGTATTAATCCTCTCAACATAGATCTATCAAGAGTAGAAAGGTAGATTCTATTTTTTTCTTCATCTAGTACAACAAATTTAGAATAGTTGGACAAAGAAATTAAAACTCCAAAAAGACTATTCTTATGCTAATCCTTTTCTCCTTAATCTTTTTATGTGAGAAAACTGGTGTACTTTAACATTCTATTATTCTTTAGTTTGTATATTCTAAATTAAAAAATACTAAATTTAAAATAGATATCATTTACTTAATTAATATATACATCCATTTTATTTTGGTAAACTAAAATATTTCATACTTCTCTCTCCAAATTCCTCTACTTCTCTTATTCTTTGGTTTTATATAACCTATTTTCAAGCCTATGTTTTCGTACTTCTATAAATTCTTTTCTTTTGTGATTTATCTTTCACATTTAATGATAATACACTACTTTTATATCACTTATTTGTTGGCCTTGCTGTTGCATCAAAAGATCGACCTGTTAATGCCTGATACAAGTGTCCGTTAAGATCCACAGGAGGTGGTTAAACCATGTCACGAACCCAAATGGAGATTTGGCGGTTAGTGCAACAATCCCCCCTCAATGTCACTTGAGGGGTTCGAACCCGTGACTAGCTCTAATACCAATTGTCGGCCTTGTTGTTGCACCAAAAGATCGACCTGTCAATGCCTGATACAAGCGTCAATTAAGATCCACGAGAGGCGATTAAACCATGTCGTGAACCCGAAGGGAGATGTTGGCAGTTAGTCCAACATTATTATGATAATTTTTATTATATTTAATATGACAATGACTATATAACCTTGTGACTATTCATCCTCCTATCTCTCTTCTCAAAATTTGTGAAGCAGTTTTTCTTCAATGTTCCTACTTGAGCCTACTACTTCTTTCTAACATAATAATTTATATTAAATTTATACATATTGTATTCACCATTTATAACATTATAATTGATTAGATGATTTTGCAAATAAATTTTCATTGTTTATTTATCTTTATATAATTATTTTAAGTTATTTGTGTCCATGAATTGACAAAATAAGTCACACATATGAACATATAATAGATCAATCCACATTTATTCATAAAAATTGTTATGTGGATTCTCATATCAAATTTCCTTTTCCTCCTCCATTCCACATAGCTCAAGTCAATAGATATATGGTGTTTGGCCCTAATGGAACTCATTTTGATATTACCAATAAATATGGAGCTTCTAACTCTTCAAATTCCAAAAAAATCCTTTCCAAACTTTTACCCAATGTAAACTACCTACTTCCAAATTATCTTCTCCTAACATTGATGTTATTCATTCAATGTATATATCCTTTAAACTTTTATTCATGCATGGATTGCCTAATTTTACAATACATATGCCTCATTTATTCTCATTATCATATCATGCCCATAATTTACATATCATGGGACATACCTATAATAAAATAGATTGAGAACAAAGGACCCAAAAAATCAACAAATTTTGCAAGCACTAATTTTAATTCAATCCCTACTCATAAGTTATCAGCTAAGATGCATAAAGACTAGGTCTTCTTGAAGAAATTTAAGAAACTTAAGCTAATACATCTCTTTATAAATAAATGTACACTTATAATACATAGAGGAATATCTTGCAAATAATTAAAAAAAAAATGTCACTATTACATCCAAAACAAAGCCCTTTAAGGTCACTACAATGTTTAAATCCATCCAAAACAATGATAAATTTTTTATGTTTGATTCTAATAAATTCATACAACTGTCAAATATTTAAAAAAATCCCTTATCGTGGTGTGATATGGAGTAAAAACTATCAAATATTCTTTAGTTCAAAATAGATTAGGTTTTATCGACTGGGTTTTGGGGTGAATGAGCTCTGCTAGGGTTTTGTGTTTTTTGTGGTCATCCTTGGCCCCTCTTGCATCATATTGCGCCTTCTGCGCAAGAAAATTCCTCCCTCATTGAGTACAACCGCATTTACTACTTTTTAGGGGTTTAATATGCCTTCAATTAACATTAACCCAATAATTCATGTTGGTGTTAACGGTTCGTTGGTGTAGTTCAATGGCTCCTCCTCCGAACAAACATCCTCAAAAATTTGTTCTGAATGTCTTTCACGAGGTAAGAATTCTGATGCCCTTACTAATGTAGCTTTTCCTTTACCTGATTTTGATTCTACTTGACAATGGCTTGAACAACACACCCTTGTGGGTTATTTTGTTGGGAGGACTCCCCCCGAAAGTGTGCTGAAAGAATGGGTCAACAAGGCTTGGATCCCTCATGGGGTCCACCTTGATATGATCCAAAACTTGACCAAAGGCTTTTTTCTATTCTGCTTCGTGGAAGTTAATCATGTCCAGGCCATTTTAGGGCATGGACCCTGGTATGTTGGGTCATCCTTGTTGGTATTCCAAGCATGGACCCACGATTTTTCTATCTCAGATGACACCAAAATGTGGGTCTCGGTCTGAATTGAGTTTCCTGGTTTGCCTTTGCCATGTGTGCCCTTCCTGAACCACATTGCTTCTTCTTTGGGAAGGGTTGTCTGTATCGAACCTGACAAGTTCTTCCAAGCTCGGCCATAGAAGTGGGTTTGTGTGGAAGTTGATCAATCCAAGGATTTGAAAGAGTCTGTAGAAATTCAAATAGGTGCTATTAGGCACACCCAAAAAGTCACGTATTTCAATTTTCCCAACACGTGCCATCGGTGTCAGTCAGCTGACCATAAGATCAAGGACTCCCCTTTGATAGTTCCTCGTACACCATCACCATCATGAGATGTTGAAAATCCTCGCCAGATGAAGCATTTTGCTAAGGCTGAATCAAAGTGGACCACAGTTACCAACTGGTTCTAGGTCAGCACCCAAGGCCCCTAAACCATCCAAAGCTGTTTCAAACCCTTCTGAAAAGGGGACAGTCACTCCTTTGGGATTTGTTACTATTTTAGTATAGCCCAGGTCAAAGTAAACACCTCAGCCTATGGCTATTCTATGTGCTCAGCCGCCTATTCCTGCCACAACGGGAACTCACTAATGATCTCACAGTCTATCTCCACCGCTAAAAGAAGGAGAATATGTGCCAGCAAAGTGGAGGTTTTCACCCCCTATTTAGATTGGTTTAGTTCCACATGATTTTTTGAATAATAGTTTCTCTTCCTTGGTTGAGGAGGAGCTAGGTTCCGAAAGCATGGAGGAGTTTCATCCATGAATTTTATTTCATGGAATGTTCGAGGTCTAACTGACCTCTCTAGAAAGTATTCTGTTAGGGATACTTTACACAAATATTCAAGGATTGAAGTGCTTTGTCTCCAAGAAATTAAAATTTTAGGATTTTTGCTTGCCTCGGCTAGTCGTTCTATTTGGCTAGCCAATACTATGTTTTGCACTTTGCATGAAGTTGGGCATGGTGGAGTTGCCACTTTTTTGTCCCCTAGTTGCATTCTTGCATTGTGGATCATGGGACCGATCCTTGCCAACAGGTCGTCTAGGTTCTTCTCAACATTGATAATCATTCCTTCGGGATTGTCAATGCCTCTAATGATGTTGTGGAGCACTCTTTGCTTTGGCACTAGATAGTTGATTCTCTGCTAGTTGCCACCTGGTTGCTCTACGGGGATTTTAATATGGTTGAGGTGGCGTATGACAAGGATGGCACCTTACCTTTCCGTTGGGTTGTTGGTGAAAGGGAGGCGTGGTTTTACATGCATAATAAATTGGGGCTTTACGACTCCAATATTGGTTGCCACCATTATCATTCCCTTTGACACACTTGATGTAATTACAGGGCCAGTTCTGAAAGATTCTTTAAACGCCTTGATCATGCGATGATCTCAACTCAATATTTCTTTTCTTTTGCTAGCTCTGCCTTGCCTATGAATCCGTTAGTGGATGTGACTCTATCAGACCACTTCTTAATTCATTTTCGTATTGAATGGACTTCTTGCTAGCCCCACACATGTAAAACTCAATTCTTTTTGAACATATCTCTTCTTTGCCACAAGCCCACTCTAGCCCACATTCATCGAGTGTGGAATTTAGAATGCAAACCAGTTGGGAATACAGGTTGGATTACTTGGTGGAATGATGCCACCATTCGTACTGCTTGTTTATTACGCATTTATGGGCACCAAATGGCTATCTTTCATCGGTGATCATATCAGGCTACCACTTTCGACTTGCGTACAACTATGGAGGCTTTAGAGGCTAGTCCTTTTTCCCCATCGCATCAAGTCAAGGTGGTGGAATTAAGGCACAAAAAGCAAGTGGCTAATAATTACGCTACCAAAGGAGCACAAATCAAAGCTTGACTACATTGGGTTAAGATCGATGATCATGCCTCCAAAGAATTTTTTTTGGCACTTCATACCAAAAAATCATCCCCAGGCATCAAAAAAGTCAAGGATGGCACTCGGATTCTCTCAGAGCTTCCCGACATTCTCTAGGCCTTTGTACACCATTACGAGCAGGTGTTCACTGCGCAAGATTCCACGCCTGTGCAAAAACAAGCCCTTCAAGACTACCTTGCTAGTGTGCCACATAGGTTTTCTTTAGCCTAGATAAAGTTTTGTGATGAATTGTTAACAATTGATGATCTCAAGGAAGTCATTTCCTCTATGGTTGATGACAAGGCTCCTGGGATTGATGGCCTCCCTTGTGAATTTTACAAAGCTCTTTGGGATTGTGTTGGGAGTGACTTGCATCATGTCTATCTTGAAGCTTTTCATGCCAATTCTCTAGGAAATTTAATAAACAAGGTCAATATAAAATTCATACCTAAGCCCGAGGTTCCAGAGGATATTTGCAACTGGAGGCCCATCACGCTTCTCAATGTCTCCTACAAAATTATTTCCAAAACCCTTGCTCTGAAAATCCACCATCTCTTGCCTTAGGTGGTGCACCCAGAGCAAACTAGTTTTATCAAATCCAAATTTATTCTGGATAATATCATTGTTGTTATGTAAGGCATGGAGTGGGCCCAATGCTCCAACCAGAAAGTTGTGTTTGTTAAAATTGACTCCGCTAAAGCCTATGATCGCATCGAATGGCCTTTCATTCTTATGATGTTGCAAGCCTTGGGGTTTGGACCCAACTTAATTCAATCTGTTTGAATGCTTTTTGTTGATGCTTTGGCTTGCATTACCATTAATGGATGCCAATCTTCTGCTTTTGGTCTTTTCCGCTCAATTCATCAAGGGTGTCCTCTTGCCCCTTCTTTGTATGTGCTTCTACCTGAAGGATTTGGGTACCTTTTATCCCATGCTATTTCTCAGTAGCGTATCAAAGGGATTCTTTTCCTGAACTTGCAGGAGCAGCTTGTTAATGGCCAATTTGTGGATGATTCCTTTCTCACTCTCTTGGAGGAAGAAGAATCTATCACTATTTCCCTTGACTGTCTTAACACTTTTTGTCTTGCCTTCAACTCTGCCATCCAATGGCACAAGACCTTATGCTATAGGCAGTCGGTGTTACCCACCCTTGCGTGGCTTCAATCCTATAATTGGAAGTGGATCGGGCAGGGAGAGATTTTTCATTTTTTGGGCATTCCCTTTGCCTTCCAGGCTTCCCCTAGGGAGCTTTGGTAGGTCATTCTCTCTAGATTCGAGCAAAGGCTTGCTTACTGGATTACCAAGCCTCTTTCTTTGGATGGTAAGTTATAGGTTTGTTCTAAAATCTTGGCAGCCACTCATGTATACTATTCCTTCTGTTGGGCTCCCTCCAAAGCCGCTTATAGTAGGTTTGAGAACTTGTTGTGGGATTTTTTATGGGCCTCCTCTGAAACCCACAAGGGTTTTCATCATTTTGCTTGGGAGTTTTGTTGCCTCCCTAAGGATTATGGAGGACTTGGTCTCCACTCAATGGCAAGGGACTACTCTTTGTGTCAAATGGATTATCTGGGCCTTCACCAGAGATGAAACCTAGAAGATTCTCCTCAAGCACTGTATTCAGTCTGGATTTCCTACTCACAGACCTGCCCGAAAAGGAATAGGCTTCCAAACCCTCCTGGTTATGAGAGAGCCTATTCAAATTGTTGGAAATTTTGTGGCCAAGAGCATTTGGCATGCCTGGGAGGCTATCAATCCTTGGCTCCGATGGGTTGGAGCTGGATTTTGTAATGGGCTTTCGCTCAATCAGCAAAACCTCTGGTGGTCTCCCCTTCTTGCTTAGAATGGCTAGCCTCTAGCTAAATTGCCTTGGCTCAAAGCCCTTAGATCTCACAAAAAGGGCATTAAAACCCTACAATAGCTCTTTCACCGGCCCACTATGTGTATCATGCAGTGGGATTCTTTTGAGGCCCAACACAGTCTTCAAAACTAGGACCGTGCCACCTTTGATGGGTCGGTGAGTGCCATTCTGGCTAATATTCTCCACAAAGTTGGCATTTGTGGGCACAAACCTTGGTGGAAGGATTGGAAATGGTTTCCAAACACTCCTCTTAGGAGCTACAAGTTGTGGCTTGGTTACAGGTGGCTTTCACCCCATTTTCCTATGATCAACAGTTTAAACCAGAGGTGGTTGCTTAATTCCTCCGCTCATGTCTGGCGGAGGAGATTTGATGCCATTTGGTCTGCAAGTGTTAATCCAAAGTTGGCCCACTTTGCTTGGTGTATTCTTTTCCAAGGCTTTCCTGTGGGTTCTCAGCTTATTCAATTGGGAGTCCAGGACCCTCTTTTCCCTTTTTGTGGGCAACCGGAAAGCTTCAAGCATCTCTTCTAGTTTTGTCCCAGAGCTCAGCAACTTTGGACTTGGATACATGACTTCTTTCGGCCCTTTTGGCTGAAACCCTTTTCTTGGCATATGGTTCTACTTGGAGATCCACCTGGGATCCCTACTAAGTTCACCCAGCTTTGGCACACTTTCAGGGTGGAAATCCTCTTCAACATCTGGAAAGACATAAATTATTGCATATTTTCTCATTCTCAATTGGATATTAATGTTTCTCTCTATGCTAAAGTAGTTATTTTTTCTAATGTTCTTTTACAGATACAGGTGCAAGCTAATAAAGTTTTACTAGAGGTGGCTCACCTACAAGTCCTCCTGGAACATTGGGGCAATGCCCCATGTGCTGTGGCTTGGGTCCCCGACTCGCCCTCTTCCTCCCACAATCCGTCGCCCTCTCGAGGCCGACAACAGAGTGGCTCCACTCGTCCCCGATCCCAACCCCCTGCTCAGCGGGACTCTCACCCTCCTCAACATGCTCGCTCTCCTCCGTCATGGGTTGCTCAAGGGTGGCCTTCTAGTGGTACGACGGGGAGTGGTGATGGAGGTTCTGGGTGGCCCTCTAATACTCCACCTGCCTTTGGTTTTGGTTGGCCTGCCACTGGGAAAACAAAATTGTGGCTGGCACTTGCAATCTCACCCCGGTGCGAAGAAGAAGATAAAGATAAAGAAAAATATGATGATGGTTGGGGTTCTCCTCCTGATGTCACTCCAGACCCTGCTGATGTATGGGGGAAAAAAATGGATGACAGAGACCTCCCGGGCTCCGCTGGCACTGCTCTGGCCACATAATGGCCTGTTTGTTTTAATTTTTCATGCTTTTAGACTTCTAGGCTAGGCCCACGTGATCTAATAATTTTTTTTCTCTAGGCACTGCTCACCTGACTCTCGAGGTGTGCCTTCTTACCACCCACCCTTTTTTTTGTGAATATGTATTCTTATCTTTAAATTAATATAGATATTTGCCTATTCGTCAAAAAAATAAAAAATAGATTAGACTTGAACATCTATAATACAATGTTTTTTATGGAAAATCTAAATTGATATCTAATTTTAAAAAACTATGAAATTATAACTAAAGGATTTGTATATAAAATTAATATATACGTTTTATTAAATTTTCCATTACATTAGGACCCATCATATTAGATACCTTTTTCCATGTGATATCAATAATCTTATCATATAATATAATTTTAGGACATGTAGGGTTACACACTATGAAAGTGGTCTACTCTATGGTTTGATGGTATTTGAAAAGCTTTTATAAGACTAATATTTATACCATTCTTGATAATTATTATTTTTAAATTATTTTTATTTAATTAAACTTCAAAGAATTATTATTCCTTAGACTCTATTGATAAAAAAATCCCATACCGCACTCAATGATGCCCCTATGTTTTCCAATCTCAATGAAGACAAATGGAGTACTCTTGATTTCATATAATTATATATGAAAGAGTAAAAAAATAATTTTGTAAACTTTGATGCACCTCATGTGTCGATGGATCCTCATACATTTGACCAACTCCATCAACTCCAATTCCCTCCATACATTAAAAAACCTCTCCATTTTTTCAAATGTAATAATAGTTCTAATATTTGTAACACCAATTATGATTCACCTTGATGTTTCATTTGCAATTGAAGAAGAGGTAAGTGTTAAATTTTAGTGTATTGGAGTGAATTTTGGTTTACATTTGAACAAAATGAGTTATTTTTGATGAATTTCATTTTTCTTCAATTATTTATAGATCTTATAAACCCTAATCCATAGCCAAATTTGGGTGATGAAATGCCTAAAGATAGCCCTACAATACCTTAGTCTCCTCCAACACTTCTAACAAACTCTGGACAAATCTAAGAGGATTTGATAGATTATTTAGAGAAAAATAAAACTAAAGTCATAGAATAGTATTAAATTGAATGCTTCAACATAAAATCTCCACTATAGATCACTTTCTTCATCATTGGAAGAAATGATGACCAATATTGACATGGTGAAAAGTTAAATAAATCAGTGGAAAAGTTATAAATATTCATTTTATGAATTTTATGTGATGAATTTTGTATGATGAAGTGAAAAGGAAAGACATAACATAAGAAAAAATATGTGCTCTTTTTATGGATCCTAGAACTAATGCACCCCTTGTTGTGACTTCAAGAATATTTCTAATACACTGGTGCACAATCATGATGAGATAAAAAATAATTTTTGTGATAGTTGTTAGATTGTCTTTGACCAACATCCATGTAATAACCATGAGGTGTCATTATATTGTCTTATAAAATTTTATCGTGAGTTTATTCTTCATAAAATTCCCAATTATTTTGATATGAGGGAGTTTCAGGGTAGAGATGGAGGGTCTACCCAAGATAAATTCAAAGCTCATTAGGTAGGAAACCATCAACAAATACCACTATCAATAAAACCTATTTGTCTTGTGACAATTCCATTATTCATCACGAAGACTATAGAGGTGTAGACTCTCCATTCAATTGCTAGCCTCACAAACACACTTATAGAGTATGGAACATAGATATCATAGCATTTTTCTTCAATAGATGATCAAAAAGCTTGAACATCTAGTTCTAGTGCTCATATTTGTCACCTATGCTTGAACTAATATATATATTCTCCAGAAGAGACAATGATGCAAGGGGTGGAGAGGGTGCCACCTCTCACAAGTGTACTAATTATCATCTTATATTTTTTGGGATTATTGAAGGTGATCAAGATGGAGAATAAGATAATATGGTGATGAATTATGAGCTACTAGATTATTTGTTTCATGATCATATACATGTATTTTCATATGAATTTATAATATTTTATACTTTATACTTAAAATGTGTAAATTTAAATTATTTTTTAATTATAAAATTGAATTGAAATTATAAATTTTAGGGTGAAATGTTTGAGGCTAGCATGACATTGACCATCCCACCAATAAATTGTATAGATGTATCTGTTTCAAAGGTAAAAAAATTATAATATATCAAAATCAAATAATAGTTTATATTCAAAATAATGTTTAATAGTTCAAAATATTTTTTGATTGAATAGGTGGGCATTACATCACCATCTAGCATGCATGTTCATAGAAATGGGCATGACATTAGATTTACAAAGGTACTCTATAACACATTTAAAAAAAATCAAAATCAAAATTTATTATTTATGTGTATTTATGTTTTTGAGTTTAATCTATTATTGTTCGTTTAGTTGATTAATTTAGTTGTCATACATCCTGGTATACAAGATAATTTTTAACTCGGTGTTATTGCTACAATTTCATCCTAAATTTCTTTAACACAGGTATGCATATGAATATATGTGTATAATAATTTTTATGTTGTCTCAATTTATATCATTTGGTATTACGAACTAATTGATAAATATATATTTATTGTGTTATAGATTGATGCAAACACTTTTATGCAAGGACTAACATCTCTTGATTATGTTGAGCATCGTATGCAAGAATAAATAAACCACAAGTATGTTTTAAGTGTGTTTATAATATTTATATTATTTTAAATAGTTTATGTAGTTATAGAGTTTGGCACAGTATCCAATTTTATAATTTGTATATACAAGTTAAGCTACAAAATAGTAAGGGGTGCAAGAGATCAGAATGATGCAAGATAGAAAATGATACAAGGGATTGAGGTTCAATTTATAGTCAAGAAAAAAGAGTTTGAATGCTTGAACAATAGTGTTTGTGTCATGTATGTAGACACTTTGTATGCCTATATATGATACATAGATAATATAAATTATATGGCTATATATATTGTTGATATTTTGTAGTTTGAGAGACAATAAATAAGCCTCATGGCATTGTATGACATTTCAAGATGATATTTTGTATGCCCTCATGCCTTATCAAGATCAATATATATATATATATATATATATATATATATATTATGTGTATTGATAGCTTAAATGGTTTAAAATGTTCTCATATTTTACTTCTCTTAGTGGATTATTCTTTTGGACCTTAAATTTGTAACATTATTATATTTTTATTTGCTATGTTTTTTTCCTTTTATCTCTCACCATTGACTAATTATGTGTCACCTAGTAGATGTATGCTAACACATGGTTGGAGGCAATATATTTATGTTTACAATGTTCTTAAATATTTTTGTATATTTTTGTGCCTTGCTCTTTGTACATATTGTTTCTACCCGAGTCCTATAAATTTTAGGTACAATGAAATGAATCAATATATTTATGCGGAATTCATTGATAACTTGAAGAGGATTTTGCATTGAACACCTCCTTTAAACTTAAAATATATGGAAGCATACGAAAAATGAATATTAGAAACAATTATTGATGCCTTATAATTTAGTCAATCAACAAACATAAAATTATTTATAATATGAGTTAGTCTAAAATCAACCAACAACCTTTACAAAATTATAAAAATAAGAATATATAGCATTAAAAATCTTTTCATAGAGTTCACAATATTTTTCCACATATCACCATCTTTTGGTACCACTTGCTACATCAGTGTGCTATTTTAAAAAATATTTTACTTGTAGTTAAATGATGAGATCATATTTTATTTTTGAGTATATTCAAGCATGAGATCTCAATTAGACTAACACTTTGATGAAGTATAAAACAATATACACATAAAAACCTACCTCTACCAAACTTAAGAAATAAGATCATGTCATGATTCATTTTTTGAAATAAACCACTTCAATCCTTAGACTAATGTTTATTTTTATCTCCTCCTAAAACTAACCCATTTCACCTTGTTTCTTTCATAAATTTCACATAATATTTAATTTAAATTAAATAATATCTATTAGCCCCATTGTGAACACATTTTACCTCCTATGAAATATTTTCCTTATTGGGATATGGTTCAAATGTTATTCTACCTATCATGGGGGGACATTTTTCCCATTATCTATTATAACAAAAGTAAACGGGGCCTTATATTTGGATGACTAAGATCAAGTCAATTGATTCCCACCCAAAATAATGATATTTAGATCTGAAAAATCTATAAAAATATCCTTTCTACACTTATTATGAAATCCATATACATAATCTCCACAATACACAAGATTTATCCACACTTATCATATTGCTTCCCCACTCTTTACATTTGGACTTCTTCATTTCCATCTTAATTTTTTGCATTATCACCTTCTTGTCACTATTTTAGTGGATACATATGGATTTACATACATTTTTCATTAATTTTTGGTGGCCCATGGTGTATATTGATCACACAATGGTGGTAGTTGTTCATATCATTCCCTCTTAGTTCCAATTTCTTTTTGTACATATGTTTATGTCATAGTGGCATATGCTTTATAAACCTTGGTTAGTTTTTGATTAAAGTTAAAGCAGGTTTTGAAGGAACCCAAAACCCTTTACAAAAAAAGAGAAACTACTTGAAATGAAAATGAAAATTGATGGAAAGGGTTTTTTTTCTACCTTTCCACCAATTTCCCTCAATTTTTATTCAAGGAAACCTTAGAGATCTCGATCTAGGTATGGAAATGAGGGAAAGATATTTATAATAAGGTGCCCCAGTGTGTGATTAATGACAATAAAGGGGGTTCACCACCAAGCAAGGATTGGAAAGACAAGAAAATACAAATGACATGTAAATTCTAACTAAATGACCTAGAAAATGAACTCAAATCAGAATAACAAACTAGAGATAAATAGAGGTGCACCTAGAAATTGAAGAGACTTGGATGAAGGTCTAGAATCCCAGAAGTACTGACTTTTTATGCACACTGGGAATCATACACCAGTAGGGCGATTTAGTCCGAGTTTAGGGTTTCGGGCCAAAACCAGAATGTGGAATTGTTAAACCAAGATCTACAAAAAAAAGCCTGAAAAATAGGTATACTGGGACTCATATGCCACAAGTGGTGATTTATTCCTAGTATTAGGGTTGATCTGAAACTTTGATATCCTTTAATTTTCTCTTGTAGTTTCTCTCTTGTCAAATATTTGGTTCTGAAACACTAAATTGCAACCTGTAGACGAATTTTCGTGATCTTGCAATGTAGATGACAACTTTGACAACTTTCTCCAAACTTACTCTTCAATGGATATTCAACCTAAATCACCTAGATCTGCAATCACACATCAAAGAGGGGGAGTTTTTATTTATTTTTAGTGGATAGGGGTTTGCCTTGGTCAAACCTCATTTTGGTAATCAAACCTTGAAATGAAATCAAATAGAATGAAGGAGTGATAAAAGAAAAAATAAGCTATGTTGCAACTCACCAAACCCTAGGAATAAATGTTGTAATATTGTATGTAATGGCTAGCATGAATGTGTATTTTTACTCTTGACTATATTTTTTAGATCATGACTTGAATGCTTGCTTGAATCATGAGAATCTACATCATGAATGTTAGCTAAAAAACAAACATGATGCATGATGAATTTGATAGGATGCTTGAATCTTGAATAATGCTCCAAAACACTTGATAATCAGCTCTTGAAGGCTCTTGAATGCTCTTGTGATCATAATTTTTCTATAATTCATGAATACTTGAGTTTCTAGGTGAAAAATGAGTGAAATAACCCTATATTTATACTTCTTTATGCCAAATTTCTTGAAATTACAACACTATAAGCCGACATCAGATCTAGGAGAATAAAATCCTGCCAAGAATTTGAATTTAAATTAGGTCTAAACTAAGTAGGACTCATATGCCATTTGTGGCATATGAGTCCCATTAGGCTAAGCTTGGGGCACAGATTTCAAGAAATGCTTAGTTTAATGTGAAATTCATATCTAGGCCCCGAAACCTAGGTGGGACCCATATGCCCAAGGTTGGCATATGAGTCCCAGATCACTAGATCTGGTCCATACAAACCTAAATCAATGAATTATGAATGGTCATTACATACATTTCGAGATTACCCTTGGAAAGATGCATTAATTAAGGCTTGTGGATGTAAATAGGACCAAATAAGGCATAAAAAAGCCCAATTTTAGTAGGGAGGGCCCAAACAAGTGTGAAAATGTAGAGGGGTACATTTTTCTATACTAAACTACTTAAATATAAAACAAGACAAAATAAACAACAAACTATCAAAAAGCCAAACAACCATAGGCAACAACATATTGCAAGTTTCTTAGAATTTTCATTGTCTCTACATCTTGCATAATAATATGATCATAAGGCTCAATAAGATCAATAAGATCACTTTTCTAAATCTCAACAAGCTTCTTAGTCTGACTACAAGTCTAAACACTCAATCCAACAACAACAATAATAGCCTGTTTACCCTTAATCACACCAATATCCCCAATAGAAGCATCCTTAACCCTATCATTCCCCTTACCATTGTTCCACTTTCTCATTTTTTCATTGAGAATGGTAAGGCTCCTAGCACTATTATGAAGGGAAGTCTCACTGACCTTGACCACTTTATCAAGGTTATCATAAACCTTGATCATTTTTTCCTCAAGAACATATATCTGCCAACCACAATCATTTTTGAGAGTACTCACATCCTTAGCAATAGTCTAAAGGATCTCAAACATCTTCTCCTCCTGATTATTGTCCCCCTTGTCAGCGGGGTTCTTTACAATTCTATTTTACAAGGCATGAACCTTTATTCTAAGTTGATAGAACTCCATAAAAAACCATTTAATTTTTTTAAAGTAATTAATATCACTAGCTTTAGCCAAACCTAGGATATCATAAATTTCATCTCTATTGTAATTGAAAATGTTTAAATCTTTAGAAAATGCAATCATCAGATTACCTTGAGTATCCATTTTCTCCTCCATAAGCTCTTTACCTTTCACATTTCTAGTATCCTCCCCTACATATCCATCAACTTAATAGGTTTGGTACCTTCCTTACTAGCATCAATAACCGACTAGTTCTTACCAATAGACTTACCTTCACCAAGATCCATATTTGTTGTCAGTTTTTTCTTCTTGGAAGTTGAAGACTTACCCTTGCTACTATCTTTTGCAAGGCTCTTTCTTTTCACTAGAAACAAAGGTACCTCCTTGCCACCCTCATATGCCCCCTTATCAAATAGCATTGTCTCCTCTACACCTTGCCACTACCTTTCACAAGGCTCTTTTTTTCATTGCAAATAAAGGCACCTCCTCACCACCCTCACGAGACCCCTTCTCAAACTTTCTCTTCTTAATAGTAGGGGACTTAATCTCCTCATCATCATTATAAGTTTGAGACCCCTAGACCAAGTAGACTAGGGGTTTTCTTATGATTATTCTTGGATTTACATAATTCTGATGGGGGGTCAGAATACACTTCCATAGAATCCTCATCATTTCCATCATCCACCCACTCTACACCCTCTACATCATCTTTGATATCATACCAAGAATTAACACACTTTCCACTTCGAGACTTCAAAACCATCCTAGGTTTAGGAGGAACAAAAAAATACTTAGCATATTCCATGATCTACATTATCAGATCTTCATGAGGGATGGGGGCTCTAGGGTTTCTTCTATGATCTTTGATACCATTCTCCAATGAGGGAAAAAAATATAATAGGAAGTAAATTCTCTTCTTGTATCTGAAATGGTTAAGTAGGATGAATTGATAACCAAATAGGGAGGTAAACCACCCATCAAGGCTAAAATATCTCATAATAGCCTCAGTCATCTCAATACAAATGGGCTTTATGGAATTTTGGCATAATCACCACAAGAAGTCCTCACTAGTTTATCCCTCTTATTCTCTTTGAAAAATATATTAAGAGCAGCATCAAAAACCTTTTTATCCCTATAAAACTTCCTACCATCAGAGGGAAAACCAAAAATCTTACCTATAAGATCTTCTGAGATGTCAAACTCGATACCATTCATAGAAATGACCCTATCCTTCCAACTAGCCACGAACGCCTTGGAAATTTAAGGATCATAACCATGGAGATGTTCAATATAAGGAGTGGCATCTCCTTCCATTAGAATTCTCCAATTCCACTCATTTCTTTTGGTGTCTTTGTAGGAAACAGGATCAACCCAACTCTTGTTTCCCCCTATATTCACAGAATACCAAAGCAAGAAATGGGCTGAAAAAACCAAGATGAACTAGCTCAACTAAGAATCTATAAGAATAACTAGAATACACTACCAAAAACAAAAGGAAATGTCCCAATAAAAACCCATAATCTATGTGATTTGTATATTGAAAATACATGAGGTAATCATAATCCAAAACAACCACTTAAACACAAGCCTGGTGATGTCCTTGAGAATCATTAAATTGACATCAAATGAGGGGCTCCAAACTTTCATAATTAAATTACCCATCATAAAAGGGGAACTGACTTTCATGTGATATGATATTTTTAACTTCGAATGGAAGAAATTTAAAATACCCCTAGATTAGCAAAGAAATTGGCTAACCTATTACCCTCTCATTAGATATGAGAAATGAAGCAAACATCAAAGGGTTTTAGGATAGAAATAGAATCCCTTATGATTTTCTCAATAGACCAGCTAGGGAGTTGTAACTCCTTAATATAATTTATGATATTTAGAAAGTCCCCCTAGAGCCACACTCTCTTAAAACCTTTAGAATAAACCAGTTTGAGTTCATAGTAGGTTGCAGATGGAGACCTTGGATAGTTAGTGAATGTAGAGTTTGATCTTTTGTGTCTAGGATTTTCTCTTGTATTTGTTATGTGATGGAGATTTTATTAAGGATGAGAAAGTTGCAAATCTCTCAAGGCTTGATGTAATCTATTATCTTTGATTTGTATGATATCCTTAATGGATTTCATTCCTTCAAAATTATAATCGCATACCATGTGGATCTTCTAAACATCTTAACGATGATTGGATCTACATTTGAGGTTATTCTATGAGATCAATTAATTTTATACAATATTGTAAGGGAAAATGTTTTCTTAATAATGATCAAATTAGGGTTAATATCAATATATAATCATAATTATTTATATTAAATCAATTTAGCTATATATACTACTTGAAGGGTTTATTGATTGTTTCCCTAGGAGTATCCACTATCATACTCAACCATGAAAATTATAGGGGACTATTATCATGCCATTTGGAACCGTGTTACTCATGAAATCACCATGAAAGAAGGTTGACAAGTTGCCTTAAGGTTTATAGAAGATCACTAAAAGAGGTAATGATGGATATCTTCACAAAAAAGGAGAGTTTTCAAGAGTTTACGAACGCCATAATCTACATAATAGTTCATTTACATAATTTTATAGTCATAAAATCCCAAAATATCATCAAATCTCTTGAATACATGCTAGAAAAATGAAAGATTTAGGTTACCTAGGGTAGTAGACACAAATATCTAGCTATGGGGTGTCATTATGTCCACCAAAATGAGAAAAAATAAGGTAAATATGATTGTTTTAGAGCCATAAAGAGGGGTGTTATAATAGTCATCAATATAATAGCCTTAGGTTGGCCATGAAAAGTAAGAATCTCATTGTTTTGAGGCATGAAGTAACTTAACCTAGGCATCCTAATGTTGTCCAAGAATAATTGAAAAATTACAAAGCTGTCAATAGCATTGATAAAATTACTTTACCAATATTCCTAGGTGGGTGGTTGAATTTTATTAAAGACCTTTATTTGTTCCCCAAGTCACTTGATTATTTTGAAGTACACTATTCTGGTATAGTCTCTTAAGAGCCTTAGTGCAAAAAATTACCAAACTATAATGGAGTAGTTATTGGAGCTCATGGATCATAGGAATATTTCTTTTGGATATACAAGTGTTTATATGGTCCCTTCATGTTAACCTATCTCAAATTTTGTCAGCTTAACATCGTTTAACCATGCCAACAATGAATACATTTTGAAAAAAGTGTCAGTTGAGAGTAGTGCAAATATAGAGTTCAAAGAATATTTTGTTTCATGTTTCATGGAGAAAAATAAATATGCCAATATGTTTGGGTAGGTAGATAATTCTAGAGAAGGCCTCATTCCTCAAGTCACCCAATCACTTCAGAGTATAATATTCTAGCATAATCTCTTAAGAGACCTAAGAGCAAAAAATTGCCAAACTATGACAATGTAGTTATTGGAGCTCATGGCATGTAGGAATGTTTCATCTAGATCTACAAGTGGATATGGGGTCTCTCCACTTTAACCTCTCTCGATTTTTGTCAACTCAACATTGTTTGATTATGCCATTAATGAATGCAATCTTACAAAAAGTGTCAGTTGAGAGTAGTGCAAATATGGAAAGAAGCATTTTTTTGTGCATCATGGGTAAAAAATTATTTTTCTAACACATTTGAGTGGGTAGAATTATGGGGTAAAAAATTATTGTTCCAAAAGATTTAAAAAATTATTTTCACCATGTTCAAAAGCATCATTTGCATTCATTGAAAACTTATCGGAAGCCATATTTTGTGTTTTGTGCATCATGGGGTAAAACCAACAACACAAACATTCCTAATTGGGTGATTGGACATTATTCAATTTCATGTGTTAACCCCATATATCTTAATTGTTTTGGGCTACATCATAATGGCACAATCTCTTAAGAGCCCTAAGTGCAAAAAACTACCAAACTATGACACACTAGTTCTCGAAATCCCTGGCACCTACAAATGTTATGTCTAAAACTATAGGTGGATATTGAGTCCCTCCATAATAACCTATCTCATTTTTTATATCTCCAAGTCATTTGACATTGGTGACAATATTTTAAAATTTACAAAAACCATCATTTGTGTTTATTGAAAACTTGTCAGAAGCAATATTTTGTGTTTCGTGCACTGTGGGGTAAAATCAACTATGCCAACATGTCTAGGTGGGTGGGTGAACATTATTCAAGGCTCTATTTTTCACCCCAACTATCTAAATTATTCTCGTCTACAATATTCTGACACAATCTCTTAAGATCCCTAAGTGCAAAAACAATCCAAACTATGGTGCACTAGTTCTCAAAATGTGTGCCACCTTCAAATTTTTTGTTTGAACCTATAGGCGGATATTGGATCCCTTTATAGTATCTTATCTTGATTCTAGTCAACTTGACACCATTTGACCATTCTAGAAATGAATGCATTCTTGCAAAAAGCATCAGTTGAGAGTAATGTAATCATGGAAACATGAAATTTTTATAATTTTGTGTCTCATGGGGCTCAATCGACTATGCCAACATGTCAATATGGGTTGATCAATCCCTCAAAATATGCATTTTTTTATTTTATCATGGCCAACCTATGTCTATCCTATTTATGACTAAATAAAAACCCTATTTATGGCTCTATATAGTCATATTTACCTTATTTTTTCGCATTCTTGTGAACTTAATGACACAACATAGCTAGATCTTCATGTGTACTATCATAGGCAACATATGTATTTAATTTTTATAATATGTATTAATGGGATTTGATGATATTGTCAGTTGTTATGACTATCCCAACATGTATTATTATTGGGATTCTCACTTTTATTACAATTCCCAATAGCTTTCAATATTGTTGTTCTACTTATCTTTGGTGATCTACTTATTTTTTTAATCAAATGAGGTTGTTTTGTTTCATTGCTTACTATAGTTGATGTAAGATTGCATTGGGTAACATTGCTATATTTATTATGTGAGGTTGAACCTATTGATTGGTATGCACTAACTATAGTTTTTACAATAATTCTTCCACCATTGGTATTGGATGATCTTAAACCAAGGATCTTTGTATTATCTCTAAATTGACATTTTGTATTATTTCAACAAACAATTGACACCTTCCAATTTCACTTAATCTTTCAAAAAAGTGATCCCATACTCTATTAGCCAATCTTCTACAAGTGCATTTAAGAATTTTATTGGGCATTGGTTTCAAAATATATCAATTATGTCAATTAGATACTTTGGTATTTTACAAATAATTTTAGGAGATGTGATGATTGGCATATGTTCTTAGTTTGCATTTGGTAAATTTAATTCATCATTTCTTATTTCAATAGGTGTGTTGAGACATTTTTCTTCATTAATATCAATTGGTATTGAACATCTACCTTCTCCTCCAACTTTTCTCATTTCATGTGTTTCAATTTTCTCGAGTGTTCCTTGTTTGTTCCTTCCTATGATAAATGCCATTTTTTTCTAAATAAACAAAATTGTCAATATATATTTATAAATATTTTAATTACAATAAAAATAATAAAATCATCACAAATTAACACATTTTGATCACAAATAGACTATTAATAGACATATAAATGATTATTACTTATAAAAAATAACAAATTATCTAAATTATCTAAAATAGTCAATAAAATTGATAACCAAATTTGTTAAACAAAAAACATACATCAAATAGATACTTTTTAAATTCAAATACATTCCAATCACTTTAGCTCGCATAAAACAAAATAATCACATACCTTATTAGAAAATATGTGCAAAAAGCATGCACATTTGTAGTGGGGCCTTGATCACGATTGTCATCTAATTATTGGTCATTAGGAGTCATTTTAGCCTTAACAAAGCGTGTTCGCACTTTGTAATGTGAACATGATTTGTAATGCACTCATGTTACAAAGCATGGGTTAATTTTAATTTATAGCTTTAGTTTGAAGTTCTCAAAACTAGTCTCTTTAGATGCCAACTAGTCTCAACTAACTAGTTAGTTGCAAGCCTATGATTTCCATTGTCAAATAATTGTGACAAAATTCACATTGTAAAATTAAAAGGGAAAAATAATATGCACAAGTAAATGCATAAATTTACATGGAAAACCTAGTAAAATTATATCAAGAAAAAACCATAGGCAAAGATCTCTCATATTTTATTTCTCAAGAAATATTCATAGTTACAAAAATCATCGAAGTGTATTAAAAATTTAACTTTGAAAGAGTATAAGAAATCTAAGTTGTAGAGTCCATGTCAAGCAAAACACTCCAAAAATAGAAAGTGTGACTCGTGCAACTACATGTCAAAAATTTATCAAAATTACCAAGAATAGCAAGTCCCAAAAAAATCTAGCTTCATCGAGAGCGCCTTTGATGTCCAAGGGGCTACAACAGCCCCCTTGAGGCCCCCCATAATTTCAACCTTTGATTAAATAGAAAGCCTTCAACTACACTAGGAACATACCTAAATCACTAGCTAGGAACTCCAATGTTGACTATTCATCACTAATAAAATAAAAATAAAATTGACTTCATATTCCAACAATAATTAGCTCCTTACAATGCTGGAAATATCTACCAATCACAACATGAATCTGGTCAAACTCTTGAAGCCTCTACCTATGCTCATAATGTTAACTTCAATATCTTTCTAGACTATCCCATGGATTTAAAAATCTACTTGATAGGTCAAGTAAGCTCAACCAAGTCCCCTTAGCACTGTTAGCTAATATTTTATCTTAAATTCTAAACCCTAAATCCTCAACAATTAAATTAAAATCCTAAACACTAAACCATAAATCCTCAACCATAAATCCTAATCTATAAATCTCAAACCCTAAACCTTGAACCCTAATCATAAACCTAAACATTAAAGCCCAAACCCTAAACTATGAACACTAAACCTCTAAATCTTAAACCCTTAAATTAAAAAACTAAACCATTAAATTAAAACCCTAAACCCTAAACCCCAAATCAAAAACCTTGAAAACTAAAGTGTAAACCCTAAAACCTAAAGTGTAAAGCCCAAATCCTAAACCTTATTCCCTAAAAAATAAACCTTAACCTAAAACCTAAAACCTAAATCCTAAACCCTAGACCCTATAGCCTAATTCCTAAATATTAAATCCTAAATCCTAAACCCTAAACCCTAAACCCCAAACCTAAACCTAAACCCCAAACCCTAAACCCCTAAACCTTGAAAACCTAAACTAAAACGTAAACATAAACCCTAAATCATAAAAATTAATCCCTAATCCCTAAACCATAAAACCTAAACCCTAAACCCTAAACCCTAAACCTCAAACCCTAAATTCTAAACCTTAAACCTTAAAGCCCAAACCCTAAAACCTAAACCCCAAATCCTAAACCTTGAAACCTAAACTCTAAACCCTAAGGCTAAAACATAAACCATAAAGCCAAAATCCTAAACCCTAATCCCTAAAACATAAGCCCTAAAACCCTAAACCCTAGAGCCCAATCCTTAAATCCTAAATCCTAAACCTTAAGCCCTAGACCCCAATCCCTAAACCCTAAATCCCAAACCCTAAAACCAAAAACCTAAACCTTAAAGCCAAAGCCCTAAACCCTAAACCCCATATCCTAAACCTTGTGTAATGGCATGAATTTGAAACCCTAGGAAAAATCCACATTTTCATTACCCCATACCTTAGAGAATTAAATTCGATGATGCTATCCATGCACCCACCACTTTTCCCTATCCACTTGGAATTTCTATCGGGGATGCTAGCACAACGTGCAAACATCCACTCAATGCACTTTCATCCTGACATGATTCCTACCTTGAGAATTCACAGAGGTGTTACTCCTCCATTGCATGCTAAGTGTAATGTTTGTTTCTCTTTTGATCGACTTCAAATAGGATTTTTGCCTCCTTTTACCTTAAAATTGTCTAACTCTTCATCCCATTCAACTTCTTTAATCTTTTTGACAACTTCTTGATCAAATTAACCCTACACACTCACTTTCAACTCCTTCAAGTTGCTTCACCACCTCCATTATAGCTATAAGATACTATTTTGTTAGCTCCACCTCTCCATTTTTGTGATAACAATGGCTTTGGAGAGCTTGCAAGCTCATTCCTTCCTCCATTTTTCTTGAGAGCATATGGTTGATAAGGTGATATCCACCACTTTCATTCACCTTTGCATTATTGTATTTGCATTGTAGCATATTGTTGTTTGAATATTGCTTGGTATTTCCATTTATATACTCTCTTTATTATCATTCTATACAAGCATTTCTATTTTGTTGTTCATGGAGGTGGAAACAGCAAAGTGGGAGACTAACTAAGCAAGTCCTCTAAACACAACCCAACATTTTTCCATTCTTCTGTGTGTAGGTGCCTCTCAGATGGAGCTATTCAAAGAATAAAGTTGCACAAAATTGTATTCAGAGGTAAGGGAACTCTAAACTAACACAAATTCAATGATATTTTTAAGACCAAAACTCTAACACTTCTAACAAATGATTTTTCTCATAATCTTCCACTATGCTTTTATGAGAGCAGAAAATAAGGTATTTTTGACATAAATTTCAGATAACAACTCCAACCAATGATCTAAAACCTTATTCGGATACCCATTAAGCCCTTATATAATATATTTCAAATTTAGGGGGGTTTACTTTGGAACATATCCCAAAGGCTCATTTTTGCAAATTTGTCTTAAGTCAAATGGAAATAAAAAACTCAAAACTAAATGAAATTAAATGATACTTTAAAAAAATTAAATTATACTCTGAGTTCTTCCACCTACAATTGGTCTCAAGTCAAAATATGGAATATCAAATTCGTACCACATGCTGCAACAAGCAGGTTACAAAAAAAATATGAAAGTTGTAGTCACCAATTTGATCATAACCTACATAAAACTCAATGAAAATTAACCAAACCAATTGAAAATGAAAGATAACTCAATCCTATATCATAAAAAAATAATTTTCAGATCATTAAAATTCTGTAAAAATCCGTACCAAGCTCTGAAACAAAAATTTAACATTCAAAAATGTAGAAAACAAAGAGGTCTTTTATTGATTTCACTTCAAAAATGTAACAACCACTTCTCCCCTCTTGGATTCAACCCTCGAAGGCCTAATTTAAACATATTAAATCAATTTACCAACTTCCCTTTTATTTTCCATAGCCAAATAACTTATTTTCCCACAATGACCCTTCATATTCCTCATTTTTTGCAATTTTGCAATTTGACAATTTTTGACAATTTTTACATTGTTTGCAATATGACCCAAAAATGACCACCTAAACCAAAAAATGGACTCATACATATTAAAAATTCTCCAATTGACCTTATTACATGATTGAAACACCCAAAAAAAGCAAATTTTACAAAATGGCCTCATGGAGGCATGATACTAACTAGGTGCTCATGCACCATACTCCTGAAGAAAAGAGAATTCAAGTCCCATTGAATGCTGGTCTGCTCCTTCTTTCTGCTCTTCCAGTTCTTTTGTAACTTTTCCTTCATATTTGTAACTCTTCTTGGGTCCTTCTTCCTCTTCTTCTTCTTATACCATCTTCTATCCAACATTCTCTCAACTTCTAGGTTCCAAAACTCCATTTCTTGTGCATATACCTCAGTAGCTTCATCTTTGTCTTTATCCTCATCATTGGAACACCACATTACAACATATTCACCATTAGTATAACCTAAATCATACTCTTTCAAACCTTCATATACCTCATTAGCAAACAAATCTGCAACATCCTTATCAAGAACTTGATCATGAATGTCAACATCAATGTTATCAACAACTTTTTCATCAACAACTTGAGTACAATACCAAGGTTATTGGTAACATCAACAACCTTCTCAACTTGTTCATTAGTAATAATTTCATCAACTACTTGAGTACCAACAAAAACCATATCATTAATCTCAACATCAACATGTTTTTCAACGAACAAAGAATTTTTCTCATCTTCAAACCCAATTGGAATATCACTTTGCTCAACAAACTTTACCTGTACCTCATGTGCTGCAACAAGCGGGTTACAAAAAATATCTGAAAGTTGCAGTCACCAGTTTGATCATAACTTACATAAAACTCAATGAAAATTAACAAAACCAATTGCAAATGAAAGATAACTCAATCCTCTATCATAAAAAAATATTTTCAGATCATTAAAATTCTGTACAGAGCCATACCAAGCTCTGAAACAGAAATTTAACATTCAGAAATGCAGAAAACAAAGAGGTCTTTTATTGATTTCACTTCAAAAATGTAAAAACCACTTCTCCCCTCTTGGATTCGACCCTCCAAGGCTTAATTTAAACATATTACATCAATTTACCAACTTCCCTTTTAGTTTCCATAACCAAATAACTTATTTTCCCACAATGACCCTTCATATTCCTCATTTTTTGCAATTTGACAATTTTTACATTATTTGCAATATGAATCCAAAATGACCACCTAAACCCAAAAATAGACTCATACTTATTAAAAATGGTCCAATTAAACTTATTACATGATTAAAACACCCAACAAAATAAAATTTTACAAAATGGCCTCATGGAGGCATGAAACTAACTAGGTGCTCCTGCACCAAAATTCAATACTACCTTCTCACCCTTCTTTTGTCAATTCTAGTTTAGTGTTGTAGAAGTATTCTTCTTGTTGTACTCTATTTTTTCATTTCCTTTACATTCTAGTACAACATAAAACATCTTAGTCAATTTTTTAGCTTATTCCCTAGAATTTTTGCTTGCTCCTTACACTATATGTCCGTATGGACACTCACACCCCATTGAGATGCCAAAACGCCACATTGGATTCCATTTCCTATGTTGTCATAATCAGCTAGTGAGTTCTCTAAGGTGTTGTCATACTCAAGTAGTGAGTTTTCTGAGTCACAAATTGAACTCTAGGAATTAGCTCGTTTGACCTCCTAAAAAATTTGGGTTAGCAAAAGGATAATAGAAACTAGATTTCTCTTTTTTTTTTATCCTAAACGATTAACCTTTCCAGTCACTTAGAAAAGCTTTAGGTAGATCAGGTCAGATTATTGCTTAGGACCCTCTCATGACCTGGGGTCTCGAAGTAGCTAGTCCCCCTCTACATTTTGGTGAACTTGATGTGAACTATTTTGGTTTTGTTTCGTAGTGTTGAAGGAACCTTCTCTCATATTCTAGGTACATTGTAGGTTTGTGCGTTGTAGGGCATGCAACCTTGCAACCCAATCTACAACCCCTAGCAACATAGTTAGAGGAAAAATCTAGATAGGTCATCATCTAATTGTCGAACCTTTTGGGTATCTTGAGGAAGTCCTTTCGGAGTGCATAAACATGGCCTCTTTTATGCATCTCCCCATTCCTTTTGCACAGCCTGCAAATGGATCACCTACTATAACCTTTATATTGTAGGATCTACCTATGAACATGAATAAAGAGCCTTATCTTCTGTACATTCCTACTTGCATCAATGGGAACATCCTGACTAGTGTTTTGGTTGATCCTACGTGTTGTGTGAATGTTATAATAGAGGATATTTTGTTGATAATTTTTTTACATAAGAATGGGTATGAAGAATCAAATAACATAATATGTACACATGATGGACTTTGGGTCCACTCAATTGGCTCCATCACTCTCTCAATCTTGGTGGGACCTAAGACTGTAAATGCTCCCTTTGATATCATCCCAGAGTCAAAATTGTTCAAAGTGAAACTAGGCATCCCATGGCTAGTTTCCATGAATGCAGTCGCTTTGATAATTCATAAGTGTTTGAAGTTTTCTCATGAGGTCTCTATGCACGTTGTGCATGAAACTAGATATAAACCTCTGGTGTCATGTGGGGGCTACTCGTTAGATCACTTTTGGCCTACCCATATTGGTCTGCTTCCTCCAAGGATAGACTTGGTGTATCACAACTATGTTAAACACAAGAATTGGGCCATAGCACTAAAGGTGACCTACCCAATCTCCCCTTACAAAATTTTAGTCAAAAGTTCTATGATTGCACAGTAGCAGGCTGCATCCTCCTCCTCTTAAAAGGGGAAGGGGAAGTCTTCTCACACCTAGGAGCCTTCCTCTTCTTTTGTTGTCTCATCTTCTTTTGTCTCCCGCCCTATTATGGTGCCTTCAACCTCTGATCCCATGCCTTGCAAGGGGAGCCCAATGGTGCCTACTTGGCAGAAGGCTAAGCGTCAAGTGTTCAAATTTCCCATCTTACCCATGGTGCTAAGGCCCATTGTCTATGGTAAGAGGAAGGGCCATTGTAGAGTTTCCCCTACATCTCCACCTTTGTGGCCTCCTACTTCTCCTACCCATCAAGTGGTGAATGGGAAGAGGCCCACCACCAAGGTTCCTAGGTGTAATTCTCCACCTATTTCAATCTTTTCTCCTATACTTCTTGCTCTTGATCCCATCCAGGAGGTTGCCCTTCCACTAGTAGCATCATGGAGGAAATGCCTATGGCAGAACATGGGCCTCTTGTTCCTGGAGTCAAAAAAACTAGCTTGTGCATGAGCATAAGCACTAAAGGAAGGATTTGGCTATTGAGCAAGATGCCTCATAGAAGGTAGAAGAGGAGCCAAAAACTCCTATTTTGACATCTCTTGTTGTGCCTCCCTCTTTTGTTTCTTTTTCTTCGGTTCTTGTCACCTTGATCTTGTTTCTGGCTCCCCCCATGAATGTTGATGATCATTGCCCCAAAAGGGTGTAGGTTTTCATCGCTCCCTCCACAAAGCCTCATCTTTTGATGTCCCTTCTATACATCCCTTTGTTTTATCGGCCCACGGATATGTCAAACACCACATTGGTATTTGTTACATCCTTGTCCTCTTCCTCCTTGCCTTTCACTCCCTCTGTGGGGATTCCACATCCTTTGATGAAGCATAAGTTGGAGGATGACCTCGCTTCCAATGGAGGTCAAAAGAAGGGATCGCCTTATTTGGGAGAGGGTTCTTCTTTGGCTTGTGTCATCCTTGTGATAGAGGCAACCCTGATGTCTATTGAGTTTCTCACCATCTCTCTTGCTGATATTGATGGTGGATCTCGAGTGCCTCCTTCATATCCTACTCAGTTAACACATGGCACTCTTATTAAGTGCATGTTTAACTTGGTAGATTATGTCCTAGCTCTGTTGGTGACCTTTGCAAGATTAATGGCTTTTACCTCACAAGAGTTGTGTAACACCCCTCCGTTTTTCCTTCTGGTTGGACTGTGTGTCTTGTGTGGGTATGTTGCTTTGATGAGCTTCTGGTTATTCAAATTTTATCTTTACTCCATGATTTGGATTAGCATAGTGGTTATTTGAATTAAATATGTTGTATGCTTTGAAATATAATAATATGTTAGAATTTTCAGTTAGCTGCATTGTATTGGTGAAGGGGACGGTATCGCATCACTCACTTGTGAGCGCCCTGCCATCCCGTGATCCCCTCTTCACGGTGTGTATTTTATGTTGTTTATACTATATTATGTTGTTTACTTGAATTGCAGGTTGATAGGTACAGGAAATCGACTCCACCTGGTTTCACAGGTTGGAGCGTGTTCAATGCCCATCAGTATTCGATTGGGAGATAGTAGCTAGGTTTTCCATGCCAAGTCGTCACCCTAGTCCTAGTATGTCATCAGGTGTTTGTCAGGTTGTGTTGTTTTGAATATCGTTCCCTCTCCCTATTATTTAATTGCAAGTTAGAAAAAGGAATTAAATGGTTTAATGTATTTAAGTTGTGGTTTAATTTGTTCTGAGATTATGTTGAAATGTAATTGATTTTATTATTAATTTAATTTAATTAATAAATAATTTAATCGATGATTAAATCTATTTATTAATTAATTAAATTTATGATGTTGAAAGAATTTCATTTATTTATGTTGAAGTTATTGTTATTTTGTTGAATCTGAAAATAAAGAAAATTTATGAAAGTCAATTTGAGAAATTTGGAATTCAAAATTAGAAAAATGAATTTTAAAAGTCAAATTTGAAAGTTTGAATTCAAAATTGAAATTGGGATATTTTCTAATTTTATGTTTTGAATAATTTATGAGGGTGGTGGTTGAAATTTTAGGGTTTGATCCTTATGTTTGGATTTTGCATCACAATTTTGGATTATGAAGTTTTTGGAAAATTAAAAATGGAGGAGAGGAAGAACTGTTGCGATTTTGTGGGTTTTGGACTGAGGCTGTGAAAATCTATGGAGATGAGGTTGGAAGTTGAGCATCATTTCTAGATTCCCTCAAACTCAAGGAATCAGGTTCATGTCTTAACAATTAGATGCTTTTGTGATTTTATATTGTATATGTTTGTTTGTTAAAAAAATGCAAAAACCTGATCTATGTTGAAAACCTCATGTTGAAATGTTTTGGTAAATCAAACCTTAGTTCTTCTCTATTTGGATTTTCTCAAGAAAAGAAAATGAAATGTAATTTTTGTGTTCTTGGTTGGAATTGGGTTTTGAATAATTTCTTTCTCTATTAATCATGCAAATATCTTTTGGGGATTTTAAATATATATATATGTATATATATTGATATATATACATATATATATATAATATTTTATATTAAGGATCTGCTGTTGAAAATATTTCAAAAAAATAAAGCCCCTGGGAAGAGGCATGGATTTCTAAATCCGCAGGGAATTTTTGTTTAAATATATATATATATGGAATTTTCTTGGGGAGGTCGCTAGGGGCTCGACCCCCACCGCACCCCATGGGAGGTGCATGGGGGGAACCGCGCCCAGCACGACCACTGCGGCCTGCTCAGTGTCGGTGGGGAGGTTGTTTACACAGCCACCACCACCACCATCAGTGGTTGGCTGTGTTGTGTGCACAACACCACCAGTGATGGTGGCTGGCTGTGTACGCAGCCGCCACCACCGCAGCGGTGCCCATACCAACAACGTCAGCTGTGCTTTGCATAGTCGACGAAAATCTAAAATCCGCTGCCCACGGAAAAAGAAAACTCACAACCGACTTAGGGTTGTACACGGCCCGAAACAATCTGCCCCTGCTCTAAGTCGAACGCGCGGCCCAAGGCAAGATGGGGGTAAAGTTTAAAATAAAATAAAATATATGTATAAATTAATATTTTATTATTATGTTTTAATAATATTAAATATTAATATATATATTATATTATATTATATTATATAATATTATAATATTATTTATATCTATATTAAAATAGTTAAATACAGGTATATATGTAATTTAGACATATGCAAATTATACAAGTGTTTATTTGCATTTTAAAAAGATGATTTATTGAAAGCATGTTTTAAATTTAAGTGAGGGAATTAAATATGGATTTTCCAATGGCATGATTTAATTGTGAAAATGAAAAACATTGTATCTTTAGTCATGGTATTGACTTTATTTAAAAATAATATATAATTGGAAAGATCTAATATTTGATTTACAAATATTATGTTTAATTAGAGAAATTAAATGATTTTAAATGATTATATCTGCAAGGACGTGTTTAAAATTGTAATTAATTGATGGTTCTTTTTGCAAGGAGGTATTGTTATCTTAAAATGATTTATTTGTATTGAAGGTGTAAATGTTAATTTATTGTTAATTAAGATCAATTAGGGAATTAAATATTAGTGTTAATTTCTCCCTTATCTGAAAAGATGAATTCGTGATTTAGTTTTATCGATGTAATGAGTTACAGAATGTAATGAGGAAATGGATTTAGAATATCCAAAGGTAGTTTATTTCATGTGCCTTTAGTGAATATTCCCTTCGTGCTCTAGTTTGGGAAATGGATTAAAGGGTGTTTTATTCGTAAGTCTTCCAGATTGGATTTTCAGTTTTGTGGATTGTCGTTTTGCGTTTGTCAACCTGTTTTTGTACTCTTGGGTAGTGCATGGTTCGTATGCATTTAATAACCCAGTTTCTATGAACGGGGGCATCTTGTGTCTCCTGAGAAAAGAGTGGATTATGTGATTAGTGTCTCCTTGTCAGGAGTGAATTTGTTACCTTGTTACCTCCAAGTGTTTGGAGAGGGTTCGATCTTATGTTGCCTCCTAGAAAAGGAGAGGTTGTGGTATCTTGTTTGTTGCACCTTTTTATCTTTGGTGTTTGGTTGGTTTGTGTGTTGTCAAGTAGAAGAGTGGCTTCCATAGGGGCTAGAGCCTGGAAGAGGTAAGATTGGGTAACCTTCAGAAGTGGTTTAATCAAGTGATAATTAAATGCAATACTTAGAAGATTAGGACTAACTTCACACTAAAAAGATAATTATGTCTCACTCATAGACCCAAGTGCTCGGTTAGACTTGGGATGGGTGGGAAGGCTGGTAACGGCAAGGTCATCTATCTTGTCTGTACGAAAGGTATTTGATTCTGCATTAGTAAGTATGAGGGTCGGGGATCGGTATGGGCCACCATTCGATGATCCGCAGTGGGTAACTCATAACAAGCTATGTGATGACACTCTGTCTAGGACAACAATTGGTAATTGTATTTTCCTTAGTATGTATGAGGGCTGAGGATCGGTTGAGGCCACCATCTTGACGATCCGCAGTGGGTAACTCATGATGTGTTGTGTGATGGCACTTTGTGTGACCATATTTGGTACTTGTTTATTGTGGGTATGGTTTCTGTAACATACCTGATGTTACCATGGTTGGTGTTTGATTCTATGTGTATGGTTCTCATAACATACTTGATCTGCTTTATTTCTAGAAGAAATGTGACCATGTAGAGTTGTACTCGTGTTGTACCTACATGGTATTTGAGTTGTATTTGAGTTGTATCTGAGTTGTACTTGTGTTGTACCTACATGGTATTTGAGTTGTACCTTGGGATGTACTTGTGTTGTACATATGATTGGTTGTTTCAGTCTAGTTCAATTTGTGTTAGCCTGTGTCTAGAGGTAGATGGTCTTGGCTAGGATTCCTTGTTACTATCTCCTAGCATGGGGAGCAGGCCTTTAGGTTCCACTTGGTTGGGTGGCATGCACCTAAATCCATTGGGCTATCTTCATGTTCTTGTGGATGAGACTTCCTATTGGAGAGCTCATGGGTTTCAGTATCAGTTCTTGCTTTATTTCATTTCAGATGATCTTGTATTATTTTACCCCTCAATTGTTATCGAGGTGGAAGTTGTATTTATAAAATTTTGTATTGGCCTTGCCTCATTCGGGAAATGAGAGATGTAATTGTAATATTTAATTATGAATTAATTGAATTGAAAGTTATCTCTTATGTTGATGTAATTATCTTTTGGAATGTATGTGTTTAAATTATTAAGTAATTGAATGACATGGTTTAAATCATGTCTTTTGTTGAGCTTCTATATAACCTCTATCTCGTAACCTTAGAGGTTGTTGGCATTTGTTAGCGAACTTGCTTATTAATTATACTTTTAAAAAAAAATGTATGTTTAAGTAGTTGTTTGCAACTTCCTAGGTTGTGTGGCGAGGCGTTACAAGTTGAGTGAAGAAGACCTTGAGGGGCCCTCCTCCTTAGCTCTTGTTGTAGGAGATTTGTAGGATGCTCCCCTTGCTATACCACCCTTGTAGGCTCATCTTACCTCCCCTTATGATGAACTAGATTGGGAGAACTATGACCTCCTAGTTGATGAGGACTAGGGGAGTACCTCTTTTTTATTCATAGATTACATTTGTGTGTGTGTTGTGTTTCCCCCATGCTTGTTTTTATGTGTTCCCGGAGGACCCTTGTCATGCTTTTAGGTGCTTAGAAATAGGAGTGAAATTGTGTCATAAACTTCCTCTATTTGTTGCATCATTCTTCTATATGTTGTATCTTGATTTTTGACAATTGGGGAAGATGCAAAGTGTTGGGGGAATTTAGGCCTCCCTTCCATGTTGACCCAATTTTTTATTTTTATTTTATTTTCATGTGCCTTTCTTCAAATCTAGGAATTCTTAGGATTGATGATCATTCGCTCCTACAATATGTGCTACCTATTTTGATGAGTTGATCTAACCCTAGATTCCTATATCCCCCTTTCTCTTGATTTTTTCATCTTTGCTTATCTTTATTTTTATCTTTCTCTCTCCTTTGCTTGCTTCTTGATGTTGTGGTGCCTATGTGTTGGCCTTCATGAGTGTGAAAATATTTCCATGTCTACATATCATCATGTATCGTGGGTCATGACATCTCTACATCTATTCTTCTTTCTCTTAGGATGTCACATACTCCTTCAATTTGCATGCACCACCCTAAGAGGGGGCTCCTACTTCTCCAATTTTTAATAAGGTTTATTCAGTGGCCAACGAATCCCTTGATGAAAATATTTACATTTTTTTTTAAATCAAAACCTTCACGAAGGATCCCCTTAGCAATATTTTCTTTTGGAATCAGATTCATAGCAAAAAAAATTGAGAATTCACCTTCGAGGAGGCCATTCTTCTTTTTTTCAGATTCCTTGATGAAATAGAATATATCAAAAAGATTCCTTAATGATAGGATCATTTGAAAAAATTTCATCCCTTTTCAAATAGACCGTCCCTTTATGTAGTCCCCTTGTAGTCTTGTAGGGTTCCCAAGGGACCCCTTTGAAAACTTCTCCTTCAATTGCTTGTTATAAGATATGACTGACTATCTATTTGAATGAATTTTTATTGCCTAACATGTTTTGTCTGTGGATTAACATGTTGCTTTGTTGGACAAAACACTTGTGAGGCTTCTTTTACAATCAAGCTTGGAGGACCAAGCTTCTCATTGAGCTTTCCCTACGAGACCGAGCACCTGTAAGGGTCAATCAGACTCTGCGAAGCCTTTCATTTTTGCCCCCCCAATACCGTGCACCTGTGGCACCTCCTTTGCAGGATCGAGCACCTTTAAAGCACTTTCATTCTATAGGACCAAGCACTTGTAGAACCTGTTTTCACCTTCCGTGGGACTGAACACCCGTGGAGCCAATTTTGTAGGATCGAGAACCTGCAAAGCTTTTGTTCAAATTTCCATAGGACTAAGTACTTGTGGAGCCATATCTCTCTCTCTCTCTCTTGCACATCCGAGCATTTCAAATTATGGTCTACTTCCTCGACGGTTAAGGCATATTATTTTTAACCTTTTCTCTACTTTACCTCACATTCACTAACACGTATGCTCACTAAAGTGGTGGAGAAATATAATGGCATGAATTTTCACCCCTAGGAAAATTCCACATTTACATTACCCCTACCTTAGAGAATTAAATTCAATGATGCAATCCATACACCCGTCACTTTTCCCTATCCACTTGGCAACTCATTTGTGTGTTGGTAGGGGAATTTGTGTTGGGGACACTAGTGTGACACGTGGATGTCTGCACGACACACCTCTATCTTGACAGGATTCCTACCTCTAGAATCCATAGAGGCATTACACTCCTCCATTGGATGTGAAGTGTAACGTTTACTTCTATTTTTACCGAATTCAAATAGGCTTGTTGCCTCCTTTTTCCTTCAAATTGTCTAACTCTTCATCCCATTCAACTTCTTCAATCTTCTTGACAACTTCTTGATTGAACTCACTCTACACTCACTTTTATCTCCTTCAAGTTGCTTCACCACCTCCATTGTAGCTGTAAGTTGTTATATTTTTGCCTCCTCCTCTCTATTTTTGTGATAGTGTTGGATTTGGAGAGCTTGCAAGCTTACTCCTTCATCCATTTTCCTTGAGAGCACATGGTTGAGAAGGTGATATCCATCACTTTCATTCAACTTTTCATATTTATCATATTTTCATTACAACATATTGTTGTTTGATTATTTCTTGGTATTTCCATTTCTATACTCTCTTTATCATCTTTCTATACAATCGTTGCTATCTAGTTATCCGTGGAGGTGGAAATAACGAAGCAGGGGACTGATTGAGATAGTCCTCTAAACATAGCCCCGACATTTTATTGTTCTTCTATGTGTAAGTACCTCTCAATTGGAGCTATTCAAAGCATCAAGTTGCATGAAATTTGGTACTACCTTCTCACCCTTCTTTTGTCAATTCTAGTTTAATGTTGTAGAGGTATTCTTCTTATTGTACTCTATTTTTGCATTTCCTTTACATTATGGTACAACATAAAACATCGTAGTCAACTATTAGCTTATTCCTTGGTGTTTTTATCTTCTCCTCAAACTCTCTATCCATATGGATGCTAACACCCCACCAAGATGCCAATGCGCCACATAGGATTTTGTGCTCTCTATTGTCGTCCTCAAGCAGTGAGCTATTTGAGTCATAGATTGAACTCTAGGAATCTGCTTGTTTGACCTCCTAAAACATTTGGGTTAGCAGAAGGATAGTCGCAACTAGATTTCTCTTCCTTTTCAATCCTAAATGCTTAACCTTTCCAATCACTTAGCAAAGCTTGAGGTAGGCTAGGTAAAATTGTTACTTAGGACCTTCCCATGACATGGGGTCTTGGAGCAGTCGATCCCCCTCCTCTACACCTTGAAACCTAAATTCTAAACCCTAAAACTTAAATCATAAATCCCAAATCCTAAACCCTAATCCCTAAACCATAAACCCTAAATCTTAAACCCTAAACCCTAAACCCCATACCTAGAGCCCAATCCCTAAATCCTAAATCCTAAACCCTAAACCCTAGATCCCAAACCCTAAACCCTAAACCCTAAACTCTAAACTCTAAAGCCCAAACCCTAAAGCATAAACCCCAGATCCTGAACCTTGAAACCTAAAGTGTAAACCCTAAAACCTAAACCACAAATACAAATCCTAAACCCTAATATTGAAGCCATAAACTCTAAAACATAAACCTTAAAACCTAGACCCTAGAGCTTGATCCACAATTACTAAACCATAAACCTTGAAACCTAGACCCAATCCCTAAACCCTAAACCTTAAATCCAAAACACTTAAGCCTAAATCCTAATCCCTAAACCTTAGATCCAAAACCCTACAACCTATATCCTAAACCCTAAACCCTAAACCCCAAACTCTAAACCCTAAATTCTAAACCTTAAATCTTGAATCATAAACCATAATCCCTAAACCATAAACCCTAAAAACCTAAACTCTAAACCATAGACCCTAGAAGACCAATCCCTAAATGAGAACAAAGGTGAGTGAGATGGTCAAAATTGTTTTTCTCTTATATCCTAATAAAGTAAATGCCATAATTTTTTTTGGGGAGAGAAAATGAAGAATTCAAAATGCTAATAGCTTAACAGGAAAAATAAATAAAAATAAAAGGAAAAGATAATGGTTGTGCTAGATGCAATTTTTTCTGATTTTCATGGAGACAAGAAAAATGTCATTTGAGGTAAACCAAACTTGGGTTGCATATGATGATGAGGATGGAATGCCTCAATTTTATGTTTGGATATAGAAGATTAGTTATTTTATCCACTTAAGGTGTATTACATATATTGTCTTGACTCATTGCTCGATAATGATCATTCTCTTATGATACACAAATGGGTTTTATAAGGGGTGTGGATATTTCAAGTTTCTAAATGCTATTACCATCAAAAGTTTCAATGTTTTCTCTCACATTGTGATGTGGGAGATATATAAGGGAGGGGTTAAAATTATTCTACGAAGGGGATATTTTTGGGCTTTGTATAGGGACTAGTCCCTAGATTGGGATGCATCCACTCTTGAAGAAATCAAGCTTAAATATCTCCTAGTGGAGATTCTCAATGATTTTGTAAATTTATTTGGGATCGATGTTGTTCGTCTTATGAAGGTGGGGAAGACCTTTAAGTTGTAGTCACTATCAGAAGAGGATGAAGGACAGTCAAAGGCACCTAGTGTCTTGTTGAGCAGTGGTAAAGAGTTCCTTAACACCTTACATAAAGGAGGAGAAGGTTATGTGATCATGGTGCAACCCAAAGAGGAAGACAAGACTGAAAAACCAGTCATACCCAGAGCAGTCCAAAATTTTCTTGAGAAGTATAAGGATATAGTAAGTGATGGTGCACCTGCAACTTTACTTCCTAAAAGAGTTGTTAGTCATCAGATTGACTTCATACCTGGAGCATCATTGCCTAACAAAGCATCTTATAAGCTTACACCGGATCAGAATTTAGAGGTAGCTAGAGAAGTGTAGGAGTTGATGGATCAAGGCTTGATTAGGAAGAGCATCAGCCCATGTGCAGTACCAGTGGTCTTAGCAACAAAGAAAGGAGGCAAGTGGAGGTTATGTATTGATTCTAGAGCAATAAATAGAATCACAATTAGGTATAGGTTCCCTATTCCTAGGATTGAAGACTTGATGGATTGTCTTGGAGGAGCTTAGTATTATACCAAATTGGATCTCAAGAGTGGATACCATCATATCAGAATCAAGGATGGAGATGAGTGGAAGACAACATTCAAGACAACAGATGGGTTGTATGAGTGGAGAGTTATGCCATTTGGCCTCTCTAATGCCCCTAGCACATTCATGAGGCTCATGAATGAAGTACTCAAAGACTTTACAGGGATATTTGTGGTTGCATATCTTGATGATATACTCATCTTTAGCAAGATAGCAGAAGAACACCTTAAACATGTGGAGATGGTTCTTAGAAGGCTGTAAGAGGAGAAGCTAGCCATCAATCTAGAGAAGTGTGAATTCTTTAAACAAGAGCTTATATATTTGGGTTTTGTAGTATCCCAAGGGTCATTGAAAATGGATCCAAGCAAGGTGGAAGGTATCCTAAACTAGCCTACACCAACTACAGGGACTGAGGTAAGAAGTTTCCATGGATTGGCTCAATTTTATAGGAAATTCATAAGAAACTTTAGTGGCATATGTGCACCAGTCCTAGAGAAAATCAAGGGTGGTTTGAAAACTAAGTTTGTGTGGACTCAAGAAGCTGAGAAAGGATTTGAGAAACTGAAACAAGAGGTGGCAACTCAACATATTATCTTATTACCAAGCTTTGACAAGTTGTTCACTGTGGAGTGTGATGCTAGTGGAGTTGTAGTAGGAGGAGTGCTTAGTCAAGAAGGTAGACCTATAGCTTTCTTTAGTGAAAATCTCAATGAGGCTAAGAAGTACTCAACCTATGACTTAGAACTTTATGCTTTGGTTCAGTCACTTAGGAAGTGGAGGCATTACCTTCTACCCAAAGAATTTGTAGTCTTTACAGACAATCAGGCACTCAGCTATATCAACACCCAAGAGAATTTGAGCAATAGACACTTGAAGTGGATGGAGTACATCCAAGCTTTTACTTTCACCATCAAACACAAGAAGGGACAATTGAACAAGGTAGCAGATGCATTGAGTAGAAGATGGTTGACAGTGCAAGAGATACAAATCAAGAGAATTGCCATAGAGAGGTTCAAAGATCTCTATGGGGAAGATGAAGATTTCTCCGAGGCCTACAAGGTATGTTCTGATTTTAAGAATCATTTTCATAGCCAATACTCAGAGTATACTTTGCAAAGTGGATTTTTGTTTAAAGGGAATCAGTTATGTGTCCCAAAAGGGTCAATGAGGGAAAACCTCATTCAAGAAAAGCATAATGGTAGTCTTAGTGGACATTTTGGCATCAATAAGACATTAGAACTAGTGCAAATGTTCTACTATTGGCCTAAGTTGGCAAGAGATGTCAAGAGGTATGTGGAGCAATGTGTTGTGTGTATGAAAGCTAAGGGAGGAGCTAGTAATGCTGGCCTATATCAACCCCTAACCATTCCTAACAGACCATGGGAGTGTGTGAGCATGGATTTTGTAGTAGGACTCCCTAAGACCAAAACTGGTTTTGATAGTGTGTATGTAGTGGTGGACAGATTCAGCAAAATGAGTCACTTTATTCCTTGCAAAACCACTCATGATGCTAGCTACATAGCTCACCTTTTCTTCAAGGAGATTGTAAGGATCCATGGATTGCCATTGAGTATTTTTTCAGACACGGATGTGAAGTTCATGAGTCACTTTTGGAAGACTCTATGGAGTAGATTAGGTACCAACCTGTCTTTTGGATCAACTGACCATCCTCAGACCAATGGACAAACAGAGGTGGTTAACAGGGTGCTAGGTAACCTACTAAGGTGTCTAACTAAGGAATATGGATAGACATGGGATATGGTTATCTCACAAGCTGAGTATGCTTATAATGACAGTGTGAACCGAACCGCAGGGAAGAGTTCTTTTGAGGTTGTGTATGGAATGCACCCAAGGGGGATATGTGAGCTCAGGGATCTAGGAGCTATGGAGAATAGGAGTGGACATGCAGAGGACTTCACTCAGACCATGAAGGAGATTCAGGAGTGGGTGAAGAGGACAGTCACTAAGGCTACTCAAAAATTGAAAGACAAGGTAGATATGTCAAGGAAGGATGTGCAATTTGCAGTAGGAGACTTTGTCATGGTTCACCTTAACAAATCAAGGTTGTAGAAGGTAATTTCAACCAAGTTGAAATGAAACAAGTAGGACCATGCAAGATATTAGCCAAGTATGGAAAGAATGCATACAAGGTGGAGTTACCTTCCGATTTGGGAATTTCACCAGTTTTCAATATTGCTGATTTGATCAGATACAAGGGATCAGTCCAAGATATGGATCAGAATAGTAGGGAGGTCTTCAAGGAAGTCAGCAACATAGCCTTACCTACTAAAGACAAACTACAAGCAGAGATTATCTTGAATTCAAGAGTACATAAATCTACAAGGAAGAGAGTGTACATGGAGCATCTTATCAAGTGGAAGAACAAGCCTGAATCTGAGGCTATATGGGTACAAGAAGATCAGTTTAAGAAGCATGGCATTGATATGTCACTGATCTCTCCTTCCATTCTTTAGTGTTTGGTAGAGAGGGGGAGAATGGTGCAGGAGCACCTAGAAAACACCTAGGAAACACTAGGCATAGGCAATTTTGTTTTTGAAGTTATAAGGTGATGTTGACCATTGTAATTGAGTTAGAGACTTAATAAATGCCTTGGTCAGGAGCTATCAGAAGCTATCAGAAGTGGAAAATTCTATGAGTTTAGCCACTCACTTTTGTTAATTTCTAGGAAATTGGCAAAGGTGGCAAATTGGTAACTAAAATGTTCGACCAAGGAAGGTATAACCACTTTGGGAAACCTATATAAGGGGTTCCTTGACCTGTGTGAAAGGTTGGAAGGCATTGGAAGTTTTGTAACTTGAAATTTCATGAATGACAAGCAAGGACAGTGAGAAGATTGACTAGTTTTTTGTGTTTTGTTCTTGGTAGTGTGTTAATGGCATAAACCAAGCATTGTTATATGTGTGGAATGTAATGTAGTTGTCTTCCAAGCATTGTTTGGGTCTGTAGGTAGTTTGTTTTCATCATTTCAAGCTTTTGATTGTAATTAGTTAGTTTCTTTCCTTTATTGTTTTGACTGGTAGACCGACAAAAATGGAGTTCTAGTCCACTCTTCCCCTATACCTGGTGTATGGGCTCTTGGAAATTGTGGCTAGGCTCCATGTTTGTAAATATGGTAGCATTAGGAGTAGGTAGGAGACAACAAAACTCTGTGGAAGACTTCTCCTAGGCGAGCTTGACAGTGTCCGGCTAGGAAAGTCAAGGAGTGCAAAGCACTTGGCTTGTAGGGGTGACCTTTCCCTGATAAACCACATGGTAGAAAGGTAGATGGAGGCCCTATAGAGGCTTGGTAACAATGAGGAGGCTTCACCAGACTGTTTGATTGGAGAACAAACTAACAGTTCACTGGTGGTCAAGAAATGGCTCTAAAAGACCTAAATTTTCTAATTTGAAGGATAGGTCTGTGTACGGTCAAGCAAGGGTTGAGACCTTGAAAATCTTGAAGATTTAGGTATCAGGACCAAGAACCCACATAAAATATTTGGGTTTCTTTGGGAGATTTTGGTGAACCATCCATCTTTCTCGGGTTAGGAGGCCTAATTTGACTCTAGGGCTTGTAGCCTTTTTGACCCTAGGTGAGGGTTTGGAGTTAGCGATGGAAAAAGGGAACAAGGTGGATTTATCAACACCAATTTGTGATGGTGGGAAGTTGTTGGAAGCATTCCCACACCCCTACAATGAACAAACTAATAATTGAGAGTAATTGACCTTTAGGGAAGATTAAGGGTTAAGGGAAGAAAAGAAGCAAGGCACCAAGATTGGCTTGGTAGATGGAGAGTGAAATGATAGTGGGGTTGGCCAATAGAACCAGGGGTTTCTATACATGAGATAGGACCTAAAGGTTAAGGTGTGAGAGTCACCTAGGAGTTCTTGAGAACGAGGACCCAGAGCATGGAACAGTGATTGTTCCATCCAACCCTACCCTATCACCCTTGTTTCTTTGGAATAGGTTCGGATAACAATTTTAAAGGCTTAGGCTATTTATTTGCCTCTATCTCACATGATTTTGAACTTTAATAGAGTTTTTCAACTTGCATGTCATTAGGTTTACACATTGTATTATATTTAATCAAATTGCCACCAAAATTTCACACATCTTCTTAGCTTTCTAATAATATAATTTTTTTCATATTTGAAATACATTAACATATTTATTTTTAATTCCTTTTACCAATGTTTATATATTCCTTGGATACATATGTATTGATTGTTCTTTATAAATTTTTATTTGCCTATCAAAATTTGAATTTTTATATAGTATTGTTCTACACTTCATTCTTTACACATTGAAAAAAAATATTTTTGATTGTTTTAGTGCAAGTTATGTGACACACACTTAGTAATGCAATTTTCAGGATGTATCCACTTTGAAAAATTATAAAAAATATATATTCAATAAAAAATTACAAAAATATAAAAATTCTAGTAATCACTCTTAACTATGTTTCTACCAATCGATTTTTTAAAATACTAAATGCAATAAAAAAATAGGGGGTGCACACTAGACACTATGTTATATTTTAGTGAAAAAACAAAAACAATTTTGTGTGTGTGCAATAGTTCATCTTGTTAATCTCAACTATTTTTAAAAAATTATTACTTTAGAAACTATATTTAGAGTACTACAATTCTTGTTCGTTGTATCTTTAAATTTTTGAGTACATGCATCTCAAATTACTCATCCAAGTTCAGGTTTAGTTTATTTCAAAAAAAAGGGCCACTTTTGACCCCCTTTTTGTATACCATTTCCATGCACTTACCCTTGCATCGCCCATTTTTAACTCCTTGATAGCTCCTTTGCATTTTTTGTAAATATGTTATACCAATTAAACCTTTCATGTAATTGATCATATCTTTAATAATATTTTATAGGTTTTCATATCAACACTAATGCTCGAGTTCTTCCCAATTTTTCTAATATATGGTTTCAATCTAATCACAAGAAAGTTGCATCCTTCGTTAGATAAAATTGATTCATTCCTAATGATATCATATGCTACCATGCTCTTTTTCTCATGTTTACCAATGATCTTAGGAAAATATTATAGATCCTTGATTTCATTTTTGATATCTATGATAACAACATATGACATTTTTCCATGAAGAATTATTAAAATTCCTTGGATATCTAGATATAATATCATCATGCATGATTAATCTTGAAGTGGTGAAAAATAATTCCCTTTCCATTTAGTACCCTTCATTTTGTTATCATCGTTAGAATATTTAACATTCTAAAAAAAATACATTGTAGTGATGTGATATAAAAATGGCATAATAAATCTATGATCCCACTATCATCCACATTTCTTGAGCTATAATCAAGGTAGCAATCAAAATGTTCACCTTATTTATCGAATGGGAATTTTGAGATGTTTGAAACAACATTATCATCCTCAAAATGAAAATAAGCAATAGAATAAGATTCAATTAAAGTATCTTCCACAATTTTTTGCTTAGAAATATATCTATCATGTAGATTATTCTCCTCTAGCTTTGTCTCCTTCATTTCTTCCTTGTTCAGTTTTTGATACCCTAATTTTCTCTTATAAATTTTCCTCTTCCTTTAATTCTTCAAGAAAATTGACCTTGAGTGCATTTCTCATTAGTTCAAGGCTTATCATTGGCTTTCTTGTTCTCAATAAAATTACTCTAACTCTCTTATTGAAATAATTTCAATTTTACCTTGTTATTTCTGGTTTAACCCCCATAGTTCATTGCAAGAGAATAAAATCTTCTTTCTTCTTAGCTCATGTTGAGTGCCTTCATTTATCTTCCTTGTAGCAATTGGTAGCATGGTCTTACAAGGGTTTGCATGTTTTCCATTATTTCATGATCTTTCCTTTGATTTTCTCTTGTATGATGCACTTGAAGATGATTTATACTTTGGTTCTAGTTATGGCTTTTGTTATAACTATTCTTATTTCTTCAAGAAATTTTTATCTTTTCCATGTCCAATGATCTCTTCCTTAGATACCGATTTCAATTATGAATCCTCATCTCCCTTCTTCAACTTTCTTAGGTATTTACACATATTTCCTTTTCCTAACACCCTTAAAATCCCTTAAAAAATTAGAGTTGATTTGAAATGATTCATTTTTTCTAATTATCTTTGTATAGTATATAAAACTCTTCTTCCAACAAAATTTGGTTCTCTACAATTAAAATTTCTTCTTTCCTTCTGTAGAATGAAAATTTCTTATCACCATGACATATTTTTCAAAGGTTAAGGCTTCCCTTACAACTTTAGGTTGATTCTATTAATATCTCTCCATTAATATAGACACTTCTTAAAATATGTTCATTATATCTTTTTTCCTCTATATTTTATCTTGTTTGTTTGGTATATACATATAAAATGATTTACATTATTCCGATTTGTTAGGAAACTCCTAATTTCTCAACTCTAATTCCATTGTAGTAACTCAACTAAAGAATAATAGACATCATTAGCTATGACAATAACAAATATAATTGTAGTGTAGAAATTTATACCTCTTCTAGGAGAAAGTACAAATCACACTTATTTGGACCTATTTCAGTGACCTTTTCATTAATGCATTTTATACTCCCATTAATAGGCACCTAATACCCCTTTATCATGTATCCCAAGGAATATTTAACTTAAATTTATTCAATTCCCAACACCAAAACCCGCATTGAATAAATGTTAGGGATCAAATTAATGCCCTGATATTTTAGGAGTCATGATGATTTAGGTCAGGACCCATTCCTCATTAAGTAACCTAAACTCAAATTTTGATATGTTTTTGAAAAAAATTCAATTTCTCAAATTTAAATTTCACATGTCAACTTTCGGGATCTAATAATTGGAAAATTAGATAGGAAGCCTATAAAACTAAGTCTCACATTCTTTTTCTTTTTTTTATGGAGGTCATCCACAAATTATTTTTTGCTACCCGATACAGGAGCATGAGCCTTCTTGGGTTGAACCTCTTTTTATAAGAGCCAAGGACTAAGGGGTATCCATTCTGCCAAATTCACCCAGGGCACGATCCTGACCTCATCCCTTTTTCGGTGTTAGAGCCATTGCACTCAACAAGACTTGATCCCTACTGGGCTCATTTAGAACCTTTCAACTTCACTTTCATTTTAGACTAGAGAGAGAGCAAGACAATAAGCAAAGAAGAGTACATATGAGATCAAGCATTCAAGAGCAAGGAGAAGCACTCAAGAGTGAAGTCTTGGAGGAGAATTTGAGTTGTTTTTGCAGGTCTTCAAGCTCCTTTTGATATCAAGATCAAGCATTGCCAAAGGATTGATGATAGTTTCCTATAGAGTATCATGATGGATTCTAGGCTTTGGGAGATGCACAATAAATTAAACCAAGCCTAATGACTTGTTTCCTAATTGATTACATCTTCTATTATCTATCTACTTTCATCCAAAGGAAGGTATAATCAAGTTTGTGACTCATTAAGATTTTTCCTAGATCCAAATTTGACAGTGGAAATATCAAGTTACAGGAAGGAATTGCATGTCTCAAGCTTCATTCTCAAATTCAATTTTTTCCAAATAATCCTAGCAGGACACATTCACCCTAGGGTGAATGAGTCCTTGTTCAGCCTATAGAAAGAACAACTTTTGAAAGGTGCACAATGTTTATTACTCTATTTTTTTCCAAAAACTTTGTCAATTCCTTTAGTTTTATGCTAAATCTACTAGATCCACTTTGTAGAAGTCATTTTTGAGTTGATTTTCTATTTTTAATCTTTCTCCCCAAAGTGTTGTTTGGCCTAGACCCCCATCCTTACAAAAAAGGGAAATTTTTAGATTCACACTTTGACTTTATTCACCTTGAGGTTGATTTTCATTTCATTGTGTGGATCTCATTTCCTAATGAATTGAAGAAAGATAGGACCCCTTTCCCCTCTTTGGATCCACTTTTCGATTTTGGGAAACCCTAGGGACACCCCTATTTTTCATCATTTCATTTTGGTGAACTTGATGTGAATCAAACATGCAAATTCAAGTTATCATAAGAGTACTTTCACAAGATTCAAATCCAAGCCTAATTAATTATAATTTTATTTTGGTGAATCTGACATGGTCTCTTATATTAATGTGGATCACTCTACACCAAGGTAAACTGCAAAGAGGTAAATGTTAAAATGAGATAAAAATGTCATTCCCATTCATATATGCCTAATTTTATTATAAAGATGCATATTTTATTTTAGGTATATTTCATTCAAATCAACATATTGGGGGCTAGAGAACTTTTTTTTTTATGTCATTTGTTGTGTTGGATTCATAATTTCACTCCTGATCTCATCAATTATCTATCACTATGTGGTATGGTACTTGGAAATACCCTATGATATAACTTAAGTAATTCAATGTGGTTTTGTGGCCACCCTGATTCCACCTCCATAAAGCAAGTGGAATTAGGGGGCATACATCTACCCTCGAATTCAATTCTTCGTAGAAGTTTGATAAAAGGATTTTTGAATGACTAATGAATCTATGTTGTAGGATGTGATTCCTAACATTGTGGTTTTGTGGATAACTATAGTGGGGGCTTCATTCTCCCTAATGAATCCATATTAATATCCTTTTATAAAGTATGTTATAATTCCTTTAGCTTACATATGTATGCAGTGTCATATGGCCACTACAGTGGGGGCTAAATGTAGTATAGAAATTTGTACCCCTCTTCTAGGAGAAAGTACAAATCACACTTATTTGGACCTATTTTGGTGACTTTTTCATTAACGCATTTTAAAATATCATTAATAGGCCCCTAATACCCCTTTATCATGTATCCCAAGGCCTATTTAACTTAAATTTATTCAATTCTTGACACCAAAACCCACATTGAATATAAAGTTAGGGATCAAATTAATGCCCCGACATTTTAGGAGTCATCATGATTTAGGTCAGGACCCATTCACCCATGGGCGAATGGGTCCTCATTAAGTGAACTAAACTCATATTTTGATATGTTTTTGGTGGAATTTCAATTTCTCAAATTCAAATTTCACATGTTAGCTTTCAGGATCTAATAATTGGAAAATTAGATAGAAATCCTATAAAACTAAGTCTCGCATTCATTTTAGACTAGAGAGAGAGCAAGACAAGAAGAAAAGAAGAGAATTACATATGAGATCAAGCATTCAAGAGCAAGGAGAAGCACTCAAGAGTGAAGTCTTGGAGCATCATTTGAGTTGTTTTTGTAGGTCTTCAAGCTCCTTTTGATATCAGGATTAAGCATTGCCAAATGATTGATGATAGTTCGCCTATAGAGGATCATCATGGATTCTAGGCTTTCGGAGATGCACAAGACATTAAACCAAGCCTAATGAATTGTTTCCTAATTGATTCCATATTCTATTATCTACTTTCAGCCTAAGGAAGGTATAATCAAATTTGTGACTCATTAAGTTTTTTCCCAAATCCGAATCCGGGAGTAGAGATATCAAGTTACAAGAAGGAATTGTGTGTCTCAAGCTTCATTCTCAGATTCAATTTTTTCTAGAAAATCTTTCCAGGACCCATTCACCCTAGGGAAAATGAGTCCATGTTTAGCTTGCAAAAAAATAAATCAAAAGGTGTACAACATTTATTACTCTTAGTTTTTCCAAAAACTTTGTTGGTTCCTTCAGTTTTATGCTAAATATACTAGATCCTCTTTGTAGAAGTTATTTTGGAGTTGATTTACTATTTTTTGATCTTTCTCCCCAAAGTTTTGTTTGGCCTAGACCCCCATCCTTGCAAAAAAGGGAAATTTGTAGATTCACACTTTGACTTTATTCGCCTTGAGGTTGATTTTCATTTCATTGTGTGGACCTCATATCCTAATAAATTGAAGAAAGATAGGACCCCTTTCCCCTCTTTGGACCCCCTCTTCCATTTTGGGAAACCCTAGGGACACCCCTATTTTTCATCATTTCATTTTGGTGAACTTGATGTGAATCGAACATGAAAATTCAAGTTATCATAAGAGTACTTTCACAAGATTCAAATCCAAGCCTAATTAATTATAATTTTATTTTGGTGAACTTAACGTGATCTGTAACGCCCCACTACACAACCCTAGAGTAAGTTTCATTTAACTAGTTAAGCATAATTTTTTTTTTAAAAAAAGTATAATTAATAAGCAAGTTCACTAACTAATGCCAACAACCTCTAAGGTTACGAGACAGAGGTTAAATAGAACCTAAACAAAAAACATGATTTAAACCATGTCAATCATTTACTTAATAATTTAAACACATCCATTCCAAATAAGATGAATTACATCAAAGCATCAAGATGACTTTCCATTTCATTAATCACAAGTAAACAATAAGATTACAACTCTCATTCCCCGAATGAGGTAAGTCCTATAAATATGATTACAATTACAACTTCCACCTCGATAACAATTGAGGGGTAAAATAATACAAGATCAACTGAAATGAAATACAATAAGGACTAATACTGAAACCCACAAGCTCTCCAACTGGAAGTCTCATCCACATGAACATGAAGAAAGGACCCAATGGATTTAGGTGCACGCCACCCAACCAAGTGGTACCCAAAGGCCCACCCCCCGTGCTAGGAGATAGTAACCAGGAATCCTAGTCAAGACAATCTACCTCTAGACATAGGCTAACATAACTGAACCAAACTGAATCAACCATTCACATGAACCTCACAAGTACATCCCAAGGTACAACTCAAATACAACTCAAATACCATGCAAGTACAACACTACATGGTCACATTGCTTCCAGAGATAAAGCAGAACAAGTATGTTATGAGAACCATACACAGAATCAAACACCAACCATGGTCACATCAGGTATGTTATGAAAACCATACCCACCATACACAAGTACCAACTATGGTCACACAAAGTGCCATCACACAACACATCATGAGTTACCCACTGTGGATCGTCAGGATGGTGATCCAAACCGATCCTGGGCCCTCACACCTTCTAAAGCAAAATCAGAAACCAATTGTTGTCCTAGACAGAGTGTCATCGCATAGCTCATCATGAGTTACCCACACTGATCATCAAGATGTTGGCCCTAACCGATCATTGGACCTCATACTTACTAATGCGGAATCAAATATCTTCCGTACAAACAAGATAGATGACCTTGCCATTATCGGCCTTCCCACCCATCCCAAGCCTAACCAAGCACTTGGATCTGTGGGTGAGGGATAATTATCTTTTTAGTGTGAAGTACTACCCAAACTCTAAGTATATTGATTTAGTTATCACTTAATTATACCACTTCCGAAGGTTACCCAATCTTACCTCTTTCGGGCTCTGGCCCCAAACGGAAGCCACTCTTCTACTCGACAACACACACACACCAACCAAACATCAATGGTACCAAGGTGCAACAAATAGGATAACAAGTCCACTCCTTTCTTAGGAGGCAACAAAGATAAAACCATCTCCAAACACTGGAGGTAACAACAATAACAAAACCACTCCTGACCACTCCTAACAAGGAGGCACACATTACAAAATTCACTCCTTTCTCAGGAGGTGACAAAGATAAAACCACTCCAAACACTGGAGGTAACAACAATAACAAAACCGCTCCTGACCACTCCTGACAAGGAGGCACACATTACAAAATCCACTCCTTTCTCAGGAGGCACAAAACATTCCCGTTCGTGGAAACCGGGTACTAACATAGACACAATCCTCATGCACTATCCAAGAGAATTCACAACAAGTTGACATCACAAACGACAACCACAGAACTGAAAAACCCATCTGGAAGACTTACGAACAAAACACATCTTTAATCCATTTCCCCAAACAAGGGCACAAAGGGGATATTCACTGAAGGCGCATGAAATAAACTACCTTTGGATATTTTAAATCCATTTTCCACATAATCATTCAATAATTTATTGCATTAAATACACAGAATCAAAGTACATCTTTTCCAAACAAGGGAGAAATTACAAACTCAATCCTTACTTCCTTACTGGCATTTAAATAATAATTAAATAACCATTTATTCCCATAAATCAAAATACGTTGATTTAAAATAAATGTTGTTTCCTCATTTCAATATAGCCATTTTAAAACAAATGATCAACTCGACTTGAAAACGTATTATTTAGAATCAAATTTATTTCTCCTCCAAATATAATACTTGTTTTATTTAAGATATGGTTAAATAAATCCATTAATTTTGACTATAGCTCATTGGCTTAAAATTTCTCCATTATATCATTTTTACAATAAAATCAAAACTTGACTATGAATACAATGTTTTCATTTCCACAATTAAACTAAAATCATGCCATTAGGAATTCAATAATCTCCTATGCATATTCAATTTACACCACAACTATACATATATCCATCTAAATAGAGAAACAATTCATCTGTATAATATTATAATATTATGCAATATAATATTAATAATTAATAATATATATTATTCTTAAAGTAATACATATTATTATATTAATATCATATTATAATAATAATATTATATATATATTAATATTATAATATAATAATATAAAAATTATATATATTATAATATTAAAATATATATTAATATGTATATATATATATTTTTTTTAAAAGGCGAAGTTCTTTTTTTGTTTCGCACGCCGATCTCAATGGGTGGTTGCCTTAGATTGCGGGTCGCATTGTGCTTTGGGGCCACACTTTACACAAGGTCGCGCACCACATGGGTCGGTCGGCTGTGTTTACACACAGTCGACCCCCATTAATGGGGGCGACAATTGTGTGTAAACACAGTCGTCCACTCCCGTGGGCGGCGACAGTGTGAAGGGGTGTGGGGAGTGGGGAGGGACGCATTGAGTGTGGCTCCCTCACCCGCCTCCCAAGGGGCATGGTGGGGGTTGAGCCCCCAGCGGCCTCCCCAATTTTTTTATAAAAAAATTAAACCCTAATAAAATCCGCGACTGCGTTTTTTTCAAAACGCGATTTTAAAACAATGAAATTTTCCCATTTCAATTTCGGTTTTCTTCCAATAATTCATTTTTAAACTAGCATAAATATATATGCATATATATATATACTTTTTATTGTATATATATATATATATATATATATATATATGCATTTTTTGGTTTAAAAGACAGAATAAATTGAGAAAACCAAAATAATATAATTACAAGAACAATCATTTTCTTGGAAGCAATATAAATTTTAAGAGGATCTCCTTGCTAATTTGAAGAACAAAATTCCAACCTTTGCTTTAATTGAATTCAAACAACAAAATTTAAAACTCTTTCCATAAGATCTTCAACCATAAAATTTAAAATTCAAAAATCTCAAAACCAAACATTTAAAAGACATGAACCTGGTCTTTTTTTGAAATTGATAGCAGATCCTGATGGTGACTTGACTCCCTCTTCAGATCCACAAGTTCCCCAAGCTTTTTCCAAAAAACCCACCAAATTGAAGAATTCTTTCTCTATCTAATTCAATCTTTTTCAAAACTCCATTAACCACCAAAAATTCAAGCCAATTTCAAACATAAGGATCTTACCCTAAAAATCCTACAACCACCCTCATAAATTTCAGAAAACAGAAATTGCCAAAATATCTCATTTTTTTTCAATTTTGAATTCAAATTTTCAAATTTGACTTTTTAATCATTTTTCAATTTTTCAATCCCAAATTTCTCAAATTGACTTTTATGCATTTTCTTTATTTTCAATTTCAACAATTAAATCAATAACTTCCACATAAGTAAATTAAATTCTTTCAGCCACATAAATTTAATCAATTAATAAATAGATTTAATCAACGATTAAATGATTTATTAATTAAATTAAATTAATAATAAAATAAATTATATTTCAACATAATTCCAGATTAAATTAATTAGAATCTTAAATGCATTAAGCCATTTAAATCACCCAATTTAACTTGCAATTAAATAAAAACAAGGCCAAATTGAACAAAGTTAAAACAATCATAATCCGACAACACCAGACAACACACAAGACTAGGGTGACGACTTGGCACAGAATCCTAGCTACTATCTCCCAATCAAATACCATTGGGAAATGGACACACTCAACCCTATGAAACTAGGTGGAGTCGATGTCCTGTACCTGTCAACCTGAAAATCAAGTAACAACAACATATAGTGTAAACAACATAAAATACACACCATGAAGAGGAGATCACGGAATCGCAGGGCGCTCGCAAGTGAGTGATGCGGTACCATCCTCTTCACCAATACAGTAGTACTAATGACAAATCTAACATACTAAAATAATCCAAAGCCTAAACATCATTAATTCGAATATCCATTTATGTTAATCCAAAACATGCCATAAGATAACACCATATTAAAATACCATCACAACAAAGATTACATTAACGTCGCATTATAGATAGCGACCAAATAGAAGCCGAGTACCATAGTCAAGGTACTAACAGAAAGTACAACAAAAGAGAATAGAACATTGTTCAACCAAAATGCAAAACAAAGGGGTATTACATGATCTCTTATATTAATGTGGATCACTCTACACCAAGGTAAACTGCAAAGAGGTAAATATCAAAATGAGATAAAAATGTCATTTTCATTCATATGTGCCTAATTTTATTATAAAGATGCATATTTTACTTTAGGTATATTTCATTCAAATCAACATATTGGGGGCTAGAGAACTCTATTTTTGATGTCGTTTGTTGTGTTGGATTCGTAATTTCACTCTCGATCTCATCAATTATCTATCACTATGTGGTATGGTACTTGGAAATACCCTATGATACAACTTAATTAATTCAATGTAGTTTTGTGGCCACACTAATTCCACCTCCATAAAGCAAGCGGAATCAGAGGGGCATAAATCTACTCTTGAATTCAATTCTTCGTAGAAGTTTGATAAAATAATTTTTGAATGACTAACGAATCTGTGTTGCAAGATGTGATTCCTAACATTGTGGTTTTGCAGATAACTATAGTGGAGGCTTCATTCTCCCTAATGAATCCATATGAATATCCTTTTATAAAATATGTTAGAATTCCTTTAGCTTGCATATGTACGTAGTGTCATATGGCCATTAAAGTGGGGGCTAAATGTAGTGTAGAAACTTGTACTCCTCTTATAGGAGGAAGTACAAATCACACTTTTTTGGACCTATTTTGGTGACCTTTTCATTAATGCATTTTAGAATTCCATTAATAGGCCCCTAATACCCCTTTATCATGTATCCCAAGGCCTATTTAACTTAAATTTATTCAATTCCCAACACCAAAACCTGCATTGAATAAATGTTAGGGATCAAATTAATACCCTAACATTTTAGGATTCATGATGATTTAGGTAAGGACCCATTCGCCCATGGGTGAATGATTCCTCATTAAGCTCCCTAAACTCAACTTTTGATATGTTTTTTGTGGCATTTCAATCTCTCAAATTCAAATCACATGTCAGCTTTCAGGATCTGATAATTGGAAAATTAGATAGGAAGCCTATAAAACTAAGTCTCATACTCATTTTAGACTAGAGAGAGAGCAAGACAAGAAGAAAAGAAGAGAAGTACATATGAGATCAAGAATTCAAGAGAAAGGAGAAGCATTCAAGAGTGAAGTCTTGGAGCAACATTTGAGTTGTTTTTGCAGGTCTTCAAGCTCCTTTTGATATCAAGATCAAGCATTGCCAAAGGATTGATGATAGTTTCCTATAGAGGATCATGATGGATTCTAGGATTTGGGAGATGCACAAGACATTCAACCAAGCCTATTGACTTGTTTCCTAATTGATTCCATCTTCTATTATCTATCTACTTTCATCCTAAGGAAGGTATAATAAGATTTGTGACTCATTAAGATTTTTCCCAGATCCGGATCTGAGAGCGGAGATATCAAGTTACAAGAAGGAATTGTAGGTCTCAAGCTTCATTCTCAAATTCATTTTTTTCTAGAAAATCCTGCCAAGACCCATTTTCCCTAGGGAAAATGAGTCCCTATTCAACCTACAGAAACAACAACTTTTGAAAGGTGTGCAATATTTATTACTCTTGTTTTTTCTAGAAACTTTGTTGGTTCCTTTAATTTTATGCTAAATATACTAGATCCACATTGTAAAATTCATCTTGGAGTTGATTTTCTATTTTTAATCTTTCTCCCCCAATTGTCATTTGGCCTAGACCCTTATCCTTGCAAAAAAGGGAAATTTGTAGATTCACACTTTGACTTGATTCACCTTAAGGTTGATTGCCATTTCATTTTGTTGATCTCATTTCCTAATGAATTGAAGAAATATAGGACCTCTTTCCCCTCTTTGGATCCACTTTTCCATTTTGTGAAACCCTAGGGACACCCCTATTTTTCATCATTTCAGTAATTTAAATAGCGTACAAAATTCTTACAATAGTCTCCCAATGTTCTGGATGCAATGTGGGTCAAATCCATCACCACAAAACCCTATCTTAACCTCTAGATGAATTCATACTGTCAAGTCAAATGGTTTTCATCCTTAGGCCTATAAACCAAAGGGATTTCATCCTTTGGTGAGCTATGTAGATTTGAAGGCTTTCGTCCTCATGTATAGAACTTTGAAAACAATGTTCTCTAAGTAGTCTTTACTAGGGTTTGGGTGTAGACAACAATCAATCTTCCAAGGAATATGTTCAAAATTTCATATCATGTAGATTCATGGAAAACAAAGTCTCTCAAATTTGTATGGGGTAGGTAGGAGTGACAACAAAATGGTAGGAATATTAGAGTTTAGGTGTTAGAGGTACCATGACTCTTACTACTTGTTGGGATTGGCTTTTAGTTAGGAAACATTCTAGAAGGGACAAGTACAAAACTCTAACAAAGAAAGGGAGAAGAGAAAATTTCAAGAGAGAGGCACGTGGGTGAGATGAAGTTTAATGACCCAAAAAGAGAAAGGGAAGCAAAGTTAGGAGGAAAGGGATGCTAAGACAAAGAAGTCCAAAAGTACAAAAAGGACCAAGGAAAGGTCAGACTTAGTCGAGAAGGCATGTTGGGATGAGGAACTTCAAAAATCTAAAAGTTTTTCAACCTAAAACACTTTGAGATACAACCAAGAAACTTTCCACATAATTTTTTTGGGATCTATGAGGTTGGATTCCATTAGGCAAGGCTTGTTGAAGATAGTAAATGGGGTTTTGTTCCAAAAAATTAAATTGATTGAAAAAGCGAGATTATAATCAAACCTTTGAGCATGTCTTATGTGGTTAGATCTCATATTTTCTCTTACATATTATTATTTCTTATGGTGGCACTGGTTTGGAACATTTTGTGCATAATTCTAATTTCTAATATGTTGTTGACCAATACTTTGTTTTTTTTTAGAAATTATGCATTTAGGCATTTTTTCTTGCCACCTTTCAATATCCTCCATCTATTATTTCTTACTTTGACACATTTGGTCTAACAAATCAATCTCCTAACCTAATTCCCTTTCCTTATGTTGATTTTATAATTGAGTAGGTATATTAGCATCAAGGAATGGGAGTGCTTATTCAACCTCATCATTATGTCACCTATTGGGAGAATTAGAATGTAAGAGATAAATTTTCTCTTCCACACCTTTTCTAACATCATGATCATTCATTTGTGCATTATAAGGGTCACCTCAATTTATTCTACCAACAAGAGCATCATTCCTTATTATCTCATATTTAAGTCAATGTATTTTCTAGTTTATTTTTTTATCATTTTGTTAGCAAAATCATCAAAAGTATATTGAAATTTGGCATCTAATGCTTCTAATGTGCCCAAGTTACCTACCAATTTAATACCTTGATAGTCATGTACAAGTGACTTACATGGATTTTTAGCTCTCCATTTAGTCTATTGTCTCATTACTTCAACTTGAATCATATCAAGTTGTCTTTGACTCATGGGTCATTGTCTCTCTCCATTTTTATTTCTCGTTTGAAAATGATCTATAACTCTCTCCTTGAGAAATTCACCACTCCTAACATTAGGATAATTTTTTTATAATGATAAAAAAAAATTAGAATATCAACCAAGAACTTCCTTTCTTGGTTGCACCATGTAAACACCAATTAACCAGGGTCTTAAAACGATTTTCAAGTTATTTTTTTGTTTTGTGTCCCCAATAATGACACCATTTTTTACTAGTGTTGTAAGCTCCAAATCCCTAAAGGTATGTCTCTTCCTAAGTTCCAAGGGTGTCAAACTCAAGGTGAAGACCTAACCTTATGATCAGGTATGGAAAATAAGGACCAATAATTGAGGTAAGATATCTTTCACTTTTGGCTCTACTAAACCAAGAGTGGTTTCCCTAAGAGGCTAAATTAAATGATATTACAAAGAATGGATAATTACCTTGACATAAACCGCACCCACTATATAGTGTACCCTTTCTTAGGTTGTCATGCATACCTATGTGCTAGTTTAATCATGCTAGGATAAACACCTAACTAAGAAGATTTATTTCTACATTGACTATTTGAAATACATTGAATGATAGCCCCCTATGTTATTTTATATATTCAAATATGGTAACTTGACAAGAGCTAGTTAAAACACAGATTGAAATGGTATTTATGACTAATTATTTTGGCACATTGTGAGAGTATGGGAGCAATAACTAGTATCAAACAAGTGCCTATACTTAGTTGGGAACCAAATTCTCTAATATTATATAAAATGTATAATGAATGAAATCAACGGTGATACCTCAATGAAGATATCAAAAAAGACTATGATTTTCCAAATATACAAAAGTAATAGTCTCTACACATATATCCAAAAAAATAATGAATATGTGTAGAATATTAGATAAGTATAATTAGTAATCCTTGAACATTCTCATACATATATTTTATTGCTCTAAAAAGATACTCCATAAAATATATGTGAATATTCTATAGTCTTCTAGTAGGTTAACTAATCAACAACACATCCAAATATGCATACTATGTGCAAGAAGATAATTAGTCAATTTTACCTTGAATCACTCACTCTTCATTGATTATAAATAGTAATTACAAGCTTGGGATGAACCTAAGTCATTACAACATTAGATAGATATACCCAAAATTAGAAATATGAAATCCTTAAGACTTCCTACATGTTTTTTCTTTTTTGATGGCTACGCCTCTCTCTCTCTCTCTCTCTCTCTCTCTCTCTCTCTGGAGAACCCATTGATCCTTAATATCTTCTTAGGAAGGGTTTACAAATCTACATTAATTGAATTTGGTTTATGGGTATGTTATAAAGGAGGCCCATACTTCTTGGGGGTCATTTTCCTTTAGTCATGCCTAAAAATGTACCAATTTTCCGTCACAGTACTTGTAGCATGGATGAATTCTCTTTATGGGGCATGTAATTTTCCTATGTAATTATGCTTGTTGGGTCTTTCAAGTGCATAAATGGTCTAGTCTAGACAAAGGCACACCTACTATATTCATGGAATTTTCAATATATAGGACAAGAGGGTGTAATACTTAGGTGTTGTTTTACATTTTAAAACTCATTAAAATATTCATATTTAACATAGTCATAGTTTTTCACTTTCTTTGAACCTTGTCAAAGGTTTAATGGGTTCAAGAACCTCCAACATTGCTAACATTTTCTTTTGCCATATGCCTTGTTGGAGATATATTTTGAATTTGAACTAGGTCAGAGGTTCAAGGAGAATTCACAAACCTTGAACTCCTTGGAATTCCTTCTTTATTGATGTTTTGAAACTAGGAAATCTTTAGGACATTGTCACACTTTTTGTGAAATCAAGAACTATATTGGCATTTCACATAGTTAATGAACTATGTGACATTAGAAACTTGACCTTCTCTTCCTCTTTTATTTCGTTCCTTCTTTCTTGAACTACTTGTCACTCTCTCACAAGGTTTGCAAAATCACAAACCAATTGACATTCATAACCTTACCATTTTTCTTCCCTTTATTTATTCTTTATTCTTTCTTTTTTTTCATAGTTGCACTTTCTATGACTTGAAAAACCATATTGCAAATTTGGAAATTCACAAATGTTACATGACATTTAGAACCTTATTACAATATTTGAAACATTACAAACTTTATCACATTTATAATCTTGTGGCATTGTGACATTTTCACCTTCCTTGTTCACTTCTACAAAGTTCACAAATTTATGAACTTTGCAAGAATTATAACTTAGCAATACAACATGTTTTCTTTGTAGCACTTTTGGGAAGTTTGCAAACTACAAACTTCTTAGCTTTTGTAACTTGAACATAAAGTGAAAAACATATACTTAAAAGAATTTTAGATTTTGATAACTCAAGTGAATAACTAAAGTATAAGGGGGAAAACCAATACAACACAGAGAGATAACATAACATATTTCTGATGGAATATCTCTCAGATCGAATATAAGCGAAGAGCCATAATAGAACAAAGGAAACAAAGAAGCAAGAAACCAATACTAACCATTTTTTTTGTAAATGTGAAGGTCAACAAATATGAGCATTGACAAAGCACAAATAAGACATTAGCCATATCCATATCCTTTATGAATATGTTCAACACTTACTTTCATGTTGGTTGCTTGTTTAAATTAACATGCATGATTCATGGTAGTTTGCATGCAAGTCAAATTGAGGACAAAATGTAGAGGTGAAAAGTGCATCTCTAACACTTTTCCCTAGTTGTTTTGGGCATGCTTTGATCCTTTGTCTCTAATACAATAGTCTAGTGTTGAAATATCATTCCTATGTAAGAGAAGTAGCATTGAGCTTGAACCTTATTTGAACACGAGCCCCCATTCCCCGCTCATATGGACCTAGGGCTTAATCTCTTTTTTCCTTCTCAATCTTGGATCAAGATTACAAGTGCAACTTTAATCCTAGATCGAGATCACTAGGACAACCTTGGCCCCATTTTGTAAATTTAATATTTATTCATGGGCCAAAGCCAACTTGACACTAGTTGGTCATTACTCACTCACACATAATATATTCAAATTTGAATGCTAGGGTGTTGTATAAAAGGACAAAGCCCTAATATTGTAGGTATGATAAAAGACTCACCTAAGAAAACATAGATTACACACTACAACATAATATTCCATCATCACAAACAAAGTTAAACACATCTATCCTTTTTTTGTCAATTCAACATTTATTTCAATACTTATCTACACTCAATTCTTTATGTAATAATATTGATTAATATAGATATTTTAAATACATCTATCTTTATCATCTTATTTTACTTTAAAACTATTTAAATCGATATTATTGACCTCTACTAACACTAGCAATCAATCGGACTGAAAATGGAATTTAAAAATAAAATAAAATAAAATAATAATATCTAAAATGAGATTCACGTCAACTGACGGATGCCCAACAAAGAAAAAGAAATGAGAGACAGGTGGCACCTAAAAAGCGCTGTCATGGTGGGACGGCGCCTCCACTGCCGCAACACACTTTGTTTTCACGTCAATGGACGCACATTTTTCTTCGCTGTACTGATTTCACTAAGCACGCGTACGAGGACGGCGACATTGACATGTATTTTGTCGTTTCACAGTTGGGTGGCTTTTCTTCCGTCAACTAACGCAAAATCAATGAAGATGACGTGGACAATAGAGAGGGACCCACCTTGTCTTTTTCGTCGAACATTATAAAATTGCATACGATGAGTCAAAGTTTGCCTTTATTAAGACAGTCAAAGATGGTTTAATTATTGTCTAAATATATGATGATGGGTGTTGCAATAATAATTTTTCTTTTGATTTTAGACAATGATGCCCTACATTCGTTATGTATGCCTACATAGTTTAATCATTTGAAATCCTTGTGGCAAACAAGATCATTTTTGGAATTGACCCCTAGTGAGGGGTTCCTCATGATGGGTTCCAAAATCTTGGGCAATTCTTTTGACTTCATTGGCTAAGTGGCAAAATAATTCAAGTATGAGTGAGACATTGGTACTACACCATGACACTCTTACAGTGGTGTGTGGAATATGAAAATCAAATTCCTTGATTATAGGGTTAGTGAGCTGGAATGATAAGCCAATGTTTTAGAGTATTGGACATTTCTTCTTTTAATTGGGCCCAATTGTTGGGTCAAAATGTAGGGTTAGTCAAATTAGATGTTGATATTAATGTGGAATTTCATTTTCTAAATGATATAATGGTTGGGTCTGGGTCCTATATGTGTCCTATGTTTAAATTGTTAATTTTTGTCTTGTGGTAAACAATTTAATATTTATATATTATTACAATAGTTTTTAATAGATAAAGTGTCATTTTTCATATTTTTTATGTGTTTGTTATCAACATATTATGTTACTTATTGTAAAGTTTTAACTAATTGTAATTAATATATTTGGTATTGTGTTTTTATAGAATATTATGGTAAATTTATATTTTTTTGGTGATAGTCTATTATTTCTATTAAATTTAAAAGAGAATCAAACAATACTATTAACACTTTGGATTTTTATTGCTTTATGCTACAATCTAAGCTAGCTCATTATAAAATAGAGTTCCAAATGATCTAAGATGGTTTCATTCCTTAGTTGATTCCACAAGATTGGAAATAGATCAAATATGGAGAAATAACTTGGTATCTTGGTATTCCATTTTGTTTGGGACTCTCTTATTGATATGTAGAAATGGTACCGTGACAAGATTAAGAACAAATTGTTTAATTAGAGCATCAAATTCTTTTCCTTTGCTCACAAAATCTGTGGTATACAAAATATTTCTTGCCACACATTTATTTTTCCTTTTATTGAATGACCTCTAATGAAGGGTTTGAGAAATTGTACAAATTGATCCAATGATTCCTTTGGGAAAAGTGGGATAGTATTGTTGGTCTTAGAGTCACCTCTTGGTCTTGTTACATCCAACCTAGGTCCAAAGGTGGACTAGAAATTATCGATGCCAAAACTCAAGGATTGTGTTTGATTACTAAAATAGATTACAAGAGCTATTATAGGTGATGTCTTATAGAAATTTAAAATATAAAACAAAAAATTACTACAATCATAATAAAGGGAAATGGTAGAATGTTAATTGGTTGGACATTATTTTTCTTGCATCATACTTTCAAATTAAATCCTCCCTTCCTATTCAATCCATTTGAAAAGCTTGATAGTAAGTGTGTCAATTTTTAAATTGGAAAGAGTCTTAATTGCAATATGGTCTTAGTTTTGTTTCTTCTTTCATTTGGTAGAACAAGCATATACAATATTAAGGGAAACATTTGACCATCAAATTTCTTAGAGAGGCATTTCAATTGTTCAAGAAACCTTAGTTTGACAATTTAATGATCTATGGGATTTTTCTTCATTGCATTGATCTCCTTGGTTGTCCATTAATGGAGGTTTTGGTCTAAATAATAATCCTAAGAAAATTCCAAAATTTGTGCACTATTTGGCTACTCCTAACTTAATGATTAAATTTCTACCCCAAGACCATGCAATTTATTCATGGATTGATATTGGTTCTCTTCTAGACACTTCTCATTCTCCCCTTAAAAAATATATCTTATCCTTCTATCCAAACTATCTTTAGTTCCCTACCTTAATAATGAATAAGTGTAAGTTCAATCGATCTTGATTGAACAAATCTAGAAATGTAAAGCTAATGCACATGCTCAAATGTTTGTTTAATATATTTTTTACATTGCATTCCTCCTATTGAAAAAAGATTAAAATGTTTTCTTGTTCAAAAACTCAAATACCCTTCCTATCATTTAGATGAGACTAGAAACACATATTCTAGGATTACATATTTGCTAAAAACTATTGGTTTACTATTTTGAGATATTTACCTACTATTTTTTGTCATTATTTGTGTTAGAAATAAGTTTTTTAGAATGGGTTTGAAAGATAGTGTAATAGCTAATTTAAGTAGACATTTATAAAGAATGAAATGTTTGATTATATTTTTTAATTTTTATACTCATTTAGAAATTATAAATCTAGGGTTTTACTATAATATATTCTTCTACATTGTGTCATTATTTTTTAATCAAAAGTAACTCTATAGGTAAACAAGTAGTTTACCAAATAGTTGGAGAAAATTAAGTTTCAGATAAACCAACTCAAATTTAATCATGATATGGTAAATAAGGGAGAGAAATATATCATCAATAACATGATGAATCTTGCACTAGGTATACCATTACCATACACATTGATATTCTATATGCAAATGACTAACTATGTGTGCTAGTAAATTTGTTCATATTTTAATGCATTTAATGCTTGTTATTCCTTAAGTGTACTTTATTAATCATAATCTACATGACTTCATATATATTTTAATTTCAACATTATTTAATATTAAAAATATATAATTAGTCTCAATTCTATGTACATAAGAATCTCAAAGCATTTTCAGCTGTAGATCTTTTTTCGCTAGTCTTTTATTAACAATTTTTTTTTTCCACAAAAGGCTAGTAGCCTATAGATTATATTAATACAATAATAGATAGTTACAAACATACCTTAGCAAGGCCAAATCTATGCAGACTGGAAGATTACATGGAAATATTTGCTTCAATTCAACTACCAACCAAAATTACATCATATTACCCAAACTTTAAAACCCTATAGAATATAAACTGACGAAGGAAACCAAAAAAGGGTGACTATGAAAAACTTAATCTCCCCTATGAGGAAACTGAGCAAAGTTCTCTCCTTGCTCCTCATACACTACTACATGAACTTGATTAGCCATTAATTCTTGTGAGTGCACTATGACATTTATATCTAGTACTTGACAATGCTCCCTCTTTGTCCTTTGGATTGGTAACACAACCCTTAGGTGAAGACCTTGTGGGCACTCATGCGACATGAGAATTGATATTGCATGAAATTTATTTTTAAATTTGTTCACGATTTCCCTTCCAAGCTTGAAATGATATCTATTAAGGTTTGTATATAGATAGCTTGACGAATTTTCCAGAAGAGATAATTTCATGCCTTCATAGATTTCCACATACCTCTATTTGTGCAACAAATAGTGCCTTGGGAAAATGCCACCAACATATCCCTCTCCTTGCTAGAGATTATATGCTTGAATGCTTTGAAGCAACACATTGTTATTAACAATATTTAATATTCTGTAAGTCACAATTAGTTTATGTGGGATTAACCCAATTATAACCTAATAATAATGAAATGTAGAATTTGATTAATAATTTTTGAAGAATGCAATTATAATTGAGCTTAGTTGGTTCTTGTGCATCTCAAAATATTTCAAAAGATGCGTAGATTTGTTATCCTCTAGCCTCTATTCTCATTAGTAAATTTTAATATGTTATAAGTCATTATTTTCTTACATGAGATTAACTCTATTATAATCTTAAGATTTGACTATATGATAAATATATATATTTTCATATTCCAAGAATGAGTAAAATTACTAACATAAATAACTATGTTTATGTTGTTTTAATCAACATTTTTTATCACACTATTATCCATCAAGGATTTGACTAGTTTTTTATAAAGCATCTAGAATACCTTATAATCAATCCAACCTTATTATAACCCAATAATTTCTTGTATAATATAATAGAAGTATTTCATATGCTCTGTATGTCCCCTTATCTTGTTATAATTATCATCATACTAGTTTGTTAAAAATATTTGTGGAATTCTTCCATTACTTACTATAGAAACATGATTGGGTTGTAGTTAGGTAAATTCAACATTGGTGATTTATAAGGCATTGCATGATCCAAAATAGTTTCTAATGGTGGAAGAGTCTAGAGGGTTAGAACCTAAATTGGTGGATTGTATTTTTGTTCCTCCCCAACTAAAAAATACTCTAAGGTGTTTGTGTTTATAAGTGTTCCTATTGTTGCCTTGTGATGAATAGGAAAATTTTCATTAATCTAATATATATTAATTAATACCATCTTAGCATAATTTAAAAATGTAATAACAATTTAATTATGGTAAAATAAAGTTGAGGTGCTAAAATAATGTTATTAAACTTAGTTTAGCTAATTAAAAATATTTTTGAAAAATAAAACAAAATCATATTATCTCATATATAGTTATTTATTAAACATTTCACTTCGCGTCAACCTTAAGCCACCTATTTTATTTTTTATTTTGTAATCCATAAAACCAAGATTTAAAATAGAAAACTTTGATATTCTAATCTACTCTAATAATTGTTGTTGAAATTTTATAAGAAATTCAAAGATTTTCATGATTTAATTTTTGTTGGGATAAGGCTTTGCATACCTTGTATAGACATACTGGATATTTTTATAATTTTTGGTCTACATCAAAATGAGGTGCCACACTTTAGGAGAGATCGATATCTTTCTTGGGGGATTGTTGTGTGTAAATATTATAAATGAATTTGATGTTGCCAGTACATTAGGGTAAATGTGTTTAATATTTGGGGGTCATGGTTTAGTGAGAACATTGTTAATTGAGCTCATTGAAGTAATGTATTAATAGCTGGAGGTCATTGTAAAATGCATTCAATATTGGAAAAAATCAATGTGTGTGTCATATGTTACAAGTCAAATTTGGGCACTAGGCTTGGAGGGAGCAATATTGGTGCCTTGTATAGCATGTTGTCACTTGTTGTGATGGTATAATTTGGTACCCACCTCATAAATACAAATGGGTGCATTGATTGTATTGGTTATTATTACTAGGGATATTAAAAAATGATGAAAACAATGGTCAAAAGATTCTAATAAGTTTTTCCTTTCTTATTTCTCTCTTACCTATAAATAGAAGACTTGGGATGGAGGTTACTCGCCATTTCAAATGAAGCTTTTTGTTAGAACCTAGAGTCTTTAGTTTAGGTTGTTGAAGATATCTTGACAAGCATGGAACTAGGATTTGTGACTTATTTGTTTTTGGATTGGTCTCATGGAGAAAATACCAACTACTCACTACTATAGAAGATGACCATATCTTACATAGTTTCATCTTTAGTTTAGAGTATTGATCTTCATGTTAAGGCTCAAAGCCTGGTATTTTATTGTAACTATTTTTTTGTTGGAAATATATTGGTTTTGGTGCTTTAGAGGTTGGATTTTTATTGAATTTATTTTCAAGGGGTATACTTATGTATGCCCTGTGTGGCTCTTTTTGTATTCTTGTTATGTGTTATTTATACATATATTTTTGTAATTTAGGTATATATATAAAAAAATCCATCTCTTTTCATAGGGTTAATGTGAGAAATTAAATGTATTTCTTTTTGTGAACCGAGAATTTGTAACCTGCACAAACACAACAAACAAGCATAATGTTAGATCAAATGCAAGAGAGAATCAAGGTTCCCCATCAAATTAGATTGAAACATTAATATAAGAAAGCAAGTGAAGGACAATGCAAATGGAGTAAACAAATCCTATTTTAATGAACAACTATCAATCCCATGGGGGAATTGGTGCTGATTGGTATGTTGAAATCAACCCTTTTCCAATTCTTGTTGTAAGCTTGATGATTGTTGATGGCGAGATTAGCTGGCTTGAATGGAATGGACAAGATTAGCTCTCAATTCAAGAGATCAACCTTGCATGAAATATGTGGAATGAAGATGAATTTGAGTATAGTAAGTTTACTCAAAGTTGTATGTTCTCAAATGAGGAGAGAAGCCTCCAATTTATAGATTTCCAAAATGGAAGAGATAGTGAAATAGAGAAATGTGGGATCATTCAAAATCCAATGGTCAAGTGCCACTTGTCAAGATGTGAATGGTTGATGGTTGTGCACATTTTGGCCAAAGTGCCAATAAATGCAATTAGTTGGAATTTCAAATTTGAGAAATGACATGTGAGAGGGAAAAAGGAATGAAGTTAATGTCACTTGGCTCAATGCACAAGGACATGTAAAAGGCATTAAATTCTTTTTTGGAAGGACCAAGCCCACTTGGACTTTTTGAATTCAAATGAAGGAATATTCCCTTTTGATGCCATGTGAGCAAAAATAGAGAATTAAATAAATCAAAGTAATTAATTTATTGTGCAAGTTGCATTCTTTAGAGGATTTTAGTGAGAAGGATTAACTTAATCAAGGTTTTGATCAATTTAATCAGGTATTAGATGATTTGACAATTTTGATTTAAATAGATGAATTAATTTAAATCAAAATTGAGAGGAAATGATGAACTAAATCAATGATTTTGATTTATTTAACCAAGGAGGAATATGTTAGATTAAATCAAATAAGGTTTAATTTATTTAATTTAATAAGAGGACTTTAGAGAATTTAATCAAATAAAATGATTTATTTAATTATACAAAAACATAAGGTTAATTAAATTAAATTGATTAATTTAATCAATGGAAGAGAAATACTTAATCAAATGAATAACGATTCATTAAATTAAGAGGCAGAATATGATGAAGTGTTGAGAGTATGATTTAGGAGGAAATGTTGTTAGTAATCAGGATCAAGTGTGCCGAACTAAAATTGTACATTTTCCATGTCTACATTTTGCCCCTCTTTGAAGCAATGTACTTGTTGCATTGATTCAAAGAATAAACTACTGTGATCAAAGTTCAAAAATTTTCTGATTTTTCAAATGTCCCACTATTGCCCCAGTGAGAAGGATTACACTAGTATACTGCCCCCTCGAGAGATTGAGCGGAAATGTTCGATTTTTCGATCGAGATCATGATAAAATGCGAGAGAAGTGGTCTTATTGATCAAAATGATGAAAGATAATTATTTGATATAGAAAAATTTGATGATGCATAGACAGTCATCGACTATGGGTAGTCTCGTGTATAGCCTGATGCGACACACCAATTTTAGGTAGAAATGTTAGTAAAGATAGAAGAATGAGAAGAATGGAAGGAAGATCCACATAAGATGATGATTGATGATGTATTTGCTTACCAGGAGTTGGGATTTTCAAAGGGTGAATTACTTTATGTTTGCTAACACACATAGGTACAATGCATCAAGGTATAAAGAACTAGGATAGTGTTGTACTCAGTGTGATGGAATTTGACTTGACAATTAGATTGGAGTATTCTTATTCACACTTGACATACTGAAACCTTGCTAGGATGGACCTAACAAAGCAAGTATTCGCCAAGTTATTTTACAAGAACATCCATCAAACACAACAGATAAAAAAGATAATGATCGTTGCCCTATTCCTTTCTCTCTAATCCTATTTTGTTTAGGCATCATCGAGAGGTCCTTGGAATGAGCACAAAATAAGATAAGCTAGTTAAGACCAAATAAAGCAAACCAAACAAGCTAATGTTCTTCATACTGCTAGCCAAGACTAAACTACTGTGAGGTACCTGATGCTTATGTCCATCACATGAAAGCTTCATCCTAGGACATGTTGTGATCAAGGTTTTGATGGGACTGATTTGGATGATAAGCTATTGATACTCTGAGTTGACCAACTTGCTTGCTTACTGATTTAGACTTTCGAGACTCTGACAATTAGAGTGTTCACTTTTGAACCTACTATATTTGCTTCTGACTGACTCACCAAAGAGTGACGATGATGATTGATTTTATTAGGAATGATGAAAGTCGCGGGTGAAAGTGAGATGAGATGGATGCACCATTTTGGATTTTTAAATATTTTGAGGTTGTCTTTGGTATTTTGAGATGTTTTACAAATGTTTCTAGTATTTTTGTGTCTCGGGGGCCGATCAAGGATCAACCTTGCCTATGTTCAAGCTCAGAGATGACGTAGTTTAGACAAGGTGAGAGACTGACAAGACTCAATGATGAAATTTTTGAAGATTTTCTGAGATTTTTGACATGTTTTGAATTTTGATGGATTTTCTGAGTGTTTTGATTTTTAGATTGATTTTTTGAATGTTTTTGGATTTTTTGATGAATTTTTGAATGTTTTTGTATTTTTGAATGTTTTTGAATTTTCGCATGATTTTGACAATTTGGATATGGATATGTGATGATATCAATGCTTTGTTTTGGGATTTTGTTGAAACCAAGCTAAGGTTGATTGATCAGATCAATGTATTGATAGTTTGACTAAGTGTGTTAAGTCAAACAAAAGTGATAATGAACTTGTAAAATCTAGGAAGTTGTGTTATCCTAGAGTAAACTTGTACAAAAGAGGATGGTTTGACTAAGTGTGTTAAGTCAAAAAATTTGATGATGGATTGGATAACTTGACTAAGGGTGTTAAGTCAAATAAGATGATAATGCACTTGTAAACTATAGGAAGTTGTGTTATCCTAAAGTAAACTCGTACACAAGAGGGTGGTTTGACTAAGTGTGTTAAGTCAAACAAGGTGATAATTGATTGGACTTGATTGATCAAGATTTGGAAGCTTGGCTTAAAACACAATTTGTTTTGATGATTTGATGTGACATTGAAGTACACATTAGATGCAACTGGTATTGATCATTTGGATTGATGTTCGATGAAATATAAAGCTTGATAAGGAACGTCTTCCTATCAAAATATGCCATGGGCTAGTGACTTGGATTTTTGGCTCACAAGGGCTTTGACCAATTTGATTTCATGTTTGCCAACATTCGGATTACTAGATAAGTTAGAGGATATATATCAAGATTTATTCTCGAAGCGAAATGTAAATATTTGCCCCCAGTGTCTAGCAATGTATGGAATGCCATGGGCGGATTCTTGAATAGGTGTATATATAGATATAGTAAGCATGCAAAGGATGCCAAGGATTATCTTGTGACAAGATAAGGTGTTTGAACAAAGGAATGCTCATTCGGATAATTCTTCAAGGCTCAAACAACGTTGGGTAAGATAGGATCAATGAAAATGACCCATGTCAAGATGTTTACCATAAACAAGTGTGAAGTGTGCACCAAATTTTTTCAAGATCAAGATAACTTGGATTATGGATGCAGATATAAAAATGGATGGGGTAAATGGTTCGTGGATAAATGGATTTATTATGGATAAGATGGAGGGAATGTTGGCTTTATTACAAATGTGATAAGATGCTTTCTCCTTAACTGGCACATGTAGATGCTCGATTCTACACATGACGCCTATTTTCCAGGTTTTCATCATGGTACTTGCCCAAAGCACCGCCGAAGTGGTTTTCACTTGAGGACGATTTTTCTCTTTATTGTTTTCAATCCTTTTTTTATTTTTTTGGATTTTTGTATTTTTGTATTTTTATTTTTTTTTGATTTTTTTGTATTTTCTAAGGGATTTTAAGCTGATGTTGAACCACTTGGTATTGCTGATGTTGATGCTTTTGTCATAACATTCCATCTGTATCCTTCTTGAAGAATTTGTTCTGCCAAGATACGTGCACTTGAATGCAACTTTTTAGAAATTTGTTCTGCTTTGTTGATACCGGAGTTAACTCTATCTTTGTGCACACATCACGATAGAGTGCCTTCCGAATCCTTATGATGAAGGGTCGTTTCCAACACATGGTCAATTTGAGAATTGGATATCATGCATGGAGGAGTGGATGGGGTGTGTTTAGGAGTAAAACATGGATTAGTTAATAATTTGGAGCCTTTGACTCTCAAAAATTGGGAAGATGAGCAATGATGGGTGGATATGGAAGTGTGTGTGGAATTAGGACCAAATGCTTGATACACTTTGTAGGTCACTTGAGAAGCTTGTTTTTTCCTTTGTGGAAATCTTTGATGGATACTTTTCCCTTTTTTATTTTTCCCCATAGTTTCTTTGACTAATGGAGTTTGATAGGGATAATCATTCTTTGTATTCTTTTCTATCCATATGTATTTGATTTGTCCTTTATGGTTCAGTACTTCTTTTTCTTTACTGAAGTTTTTCATGCTTTGATTCAAATCTTTCTTTTGATGCTGGTCCCAATTCATGGATGGGGTGATGGGTAGATGAAGATTTCTGACGTGGTTGGTTGTAGTATTGGCATTGGTTTCATCATAAGGATTTGTCATGCTCCTTATATTGGCATTTGCTTTAGATGAAGTTGCCCCCAATTTTATAGAGGTATCACTTACATGTTTAGATCCCTAAATTTTCAAATAACCAAGACCTTGATGCTTAGGATTGCCAATAATCTGCACTAGTTCTAGGATACCCTGTTCATGTAGGCCTAATCCTCTACCTTGATAATTCATCTGCTGAATTTTTTATCTATAATATGATATGATTTACCTTGGAAACAAGGTGCTAATCCGTCTTTGCTCTATGGTGGATCTTCAAAAGTGACATCTTCTTTATTGATGAGGTACCTTTCCATAAGAAAGGTGAGTGATCAAATTTTATAAGTGATAGCATCTTCCATAGGTGGGATGAATGCTTGATTGATATTTTTAGCTTGATCTTGTGAAATATTAGATTGTAATGCTTCTTCAAGAAGTGTTGATGATTCATTGTTCTCATAAATATCTTCCTCATGATTCATTTCATGAGATATTTCTGATTCATGACTTTTGTAGGAACCTTCTTCATGACCTATTTTTGATATGTCTCCATAGGATGTTTCTGGTTTGCAAATTTTGTATAAACCTTCTTCATGATTTGTTTCTGCTATGTCTCCAAATTTTTCTACATCTTGGTCTTGTGCACAAATGTTAAGAGTAGGAGACTCTTGTACCATGGTAATGATATCAAGAATATGAGACTCTTGTTTTGAATGAAGATAATCTATGGGTCCATTCAAAGAAATCATCTCATGGGTAGATGGAGGAGTATGTGATATATGGATATGATCATCATTTGCGACATCTTGTATAGATAGAAGAGTTCCCACTAGATCATTGTAGTATCTCGGAGATACAAATTCTCGATCTTGGTTAATGTTAGAATTGCTTTCAACATGCTTTGGATCAAGTTCTTGACATGGGTCAATTTCAAAGGATGGATTGTCTACAAAAGATTCTTGGACATAATCATAAGGCATGGGAAGTGGCTCAATATCCTCTTGATCTTTGAGTGGACTTGGATCAAGTGGTGAGTTGAGGATTTCTTTAATATTTGTAACCATGAGGTCAAAGGATGTCAATATTTCATGGGAAGGACCATTGCTAGACCTTGGTGATAGATGTTGATCATGCTTTGGAATACATTCTTGAGATATGTCCTCTAACTCATTTGGTTATGTAGAGACATTTTCAACATGATCATTGGTCGAGGGATCTTGGTTTATGTCAATAGGATCAAATAACATCAAAACACCTTGAAATAGATCTTTGTAGGAGGGGTCTTGATTATGACTAAAAAATGGCTCTTGATGTATGTTGATTTCATCATCAGATGAGGTGGAAACATCTTCAAGGTGTTCATCGATGGATAGATCTTGATTATTATTTTCAACAATTGTGGTGGGAGTTTGTTGCAAACTTTGTTGAGCGAGTAATGCATGCATTTGCTGTTGAGCCAACAATGCTTGTTGTTGGTCATGTTGTTGTTGTGCCAACAATGCTTGTTGTTGGTCTTGTTGTTTTTGCACCAACAAAGCTTGTTGTTTAGCTTGTTGTTGTGCCTGGAAATCCTGCAGTGCTTGTTGGTATTGCAATTGTGCTCGAAATTGTTCTTGTGCATGTCAAGCCTAGTGTTGGGTTTGAGCTTGTTGGGCTACTTGAGCCGCTTGTGCAGCTCGTTGGGCGGCTAATTGTGCTTGCAATTGCTGAGTAGCTATTTGTGTAGCTTGTTGGTTTTGGAGTGCCTTTTGGCGGGCAGCTTGTTGAGCGGCTTGCAACATGATAGAGAATGAATTTGTCATGTTTTGTTTTGGCAGTGGTGGTGGTGGATTGGGAATGGTGTTGGTTGTTGGGGTTGCTTGAATGGTTTTCATCTGTTGTTGCGATATCGATGACAAAATGAGAGGATTTGATATGATTCTTTGACTTATGAAGGGGGTGTTGTTCGGATTCGATTGATTGATGGTTGATAAAGGGGGAAGGCTCATGCCTTGATTTTTTGGTTGATAGATTTGTAAGTTTTGGTTTTGACTTAAATCTACTATAGGAAAAGATGTTCCAAAATTTAGATTGGGCATGATCACATTTGTACCATTGATGTTTGTAGGATATAATGATCCCATGTATGGATTGTACAAATGCAATTTTCGAAAATCATTTGGCATTGCATGGCTTGGATAGTTTGGTTGACTCAGATTACTCATGATGTAGGAATCAAGTTTATATTCCATGTTCAGCTTGTGTTTTGACCTTGTTGACCTTTGAGGGGTTTAGGACCAGTGATGAGATGGAGGATGAAATGATATGGGTATTTGGACTTTTAGGAACTTTGGATCAGTGCTAGACTTTAGGACTTGGTTTGATTTGATTTTGAGGATAGTTTGACTAGGTGTGTTAAGCCACACAAGATGATGGTAAACTTGTAAACCCTAGGAAGTTGTGCTATACTAGGGAGAACTCACATAAGAGAATGAATTGGCTAAGTGCGTTGAGCCAATCAAAGCGATCATGAACTAGTAGACCTCAGGAAGCTATGTTATCCTAGAGGAATTTTTTTTCAAGAGGGTTGATAATTTGACTAGGTGTGTTAAGTCAAACAAGGTGATGTTGATTTTCCAAAAGTCTAGCATGAATGATGTTTCCAAGGTTCCAAAATTTTTTGGTGAAATGGAATTTGATAAATGTTTGGAGGGAGTGAAGAGTTCGACTTGATCCTAGACGAACCTAAGAGGGACCTATTTACAAGACCAAGGTTTTGAAGAACATGCTTTTCCCTAAGAGTAAATCAGACCAAAATAGCAATGTTTGCATGAAAACCATAAGACTCAAAAGAGAACAAGCACACGTGTGGTTTAGTTTTCGGTTATCTTGCTTAGGTTTGGTTCTTTTTACCACAAACACTTTCTTGATTATTCTTTTCAAATTTCATGTCTAATGTCCCACTTTATTTTCATCCCACAAGGTCCATTATGTGGAAATCAAGGAAATTAGGGAAAAATTTTCCTAGGTTTAACCTTAGTGAAAACAAATGATGATAAAATCCAATCACTTAGAAACCTCTAAGGATATGATCCCTAGAGAAAGCAAGAGTACTTAAATTTGTCAAGGATATTTGTTTCCTCCAAGGGGTTTGAAATTTGAAGCTCTTTGTGAATTTTTTTCAATTGTTTTGAGAACCAAGCAATGTATTTTTTCATTTCCAAGCACATGTACAACCCTAGGATGAAGAGACAATATTTTATTGGGTTCCCACTTGGATGAATCCAGCTACACGTATTCTATACGGATGACTAGATGCTTGACCACACTGGCTCCCCTCCACGACACACACTTCTCAGGTCAACCAAGCATTAGTACCCATGAATCTTCCATGGCATACTTTTCATCTCTACAACAAAACTGTATGTATAACGTGGGGCGGCTTCAAAGGACATGACCTTTTGCACCAACAAAATAGATAAGGATTTGGCCTTCTAAACAAGGGGTTTTAGTTCAGACTTTCCATTTGTGGAGGTTGACCCATGTGGCGAGAGACGATTGCTGTCATTCTCATTGGAGCCAACCATGTGATACTGGCTTTTGCTCCAGTACCCACTTTTATATCCTGATTGAAAATACACTTGTCCTTAGTGTGTTACCGATTGGGTCATTCCCTTGGGTGAGTAGTTTTTCTCACAAGGCAGACCCGCTAAGATAAACAAAAGTGAGTAAACTTGTTCATAGTTCAATCAACCTTTGTTTAGAAACAAAGGGGAGAGCACACGCAATAAGCCTACTCACACTCACAAAGTGTTTTGTTCAATTTTAAAACCCAAAAATGAAGTGTGGAGGTAATACTTTTGACAACTTAATATCACAAAAAGAATTTTGATTCTCAAGATTGCTGTGAAGCACGAGAGAAGTGCATACACCTTTTAAATGATATTACTTTGTTAAAAGGATTACAAGACATCAAAAAAACATGTTCATTTTAATCCTCAAAGCAAAAGATGATTTTTTTTTAAAGCACCAACTTTGAAGTGTGAAAGTTTGCCTTGTTCAATTTTAGACCAAATCGAAATCTAGTAAATGTCTAAGGTTCTTTTTAACCAAGAGGATCAAGTCAAATGATTAATTTTAACCAAGCATGAAAAAATGGAAAAAATCTAGCTCAATAAGCATTAAAAAATGCTTTTGTGAATTTCTCCAATCTTGTTTTGCCTTGGTTGCATCCAATATCAACCTGTAAAAGAAAATACAAAGTTAATATGAATAAAATAATTCACAAATTTTCTTATGTATTAATGCATTAATCATAAGTTATGAAAAAAAATGCCATCTCTTAAAAAAATATTCATTTACCCCTTCATAAATATTTTTTTGTTTTCCTTATTGCTATCTATTTCCCTAAATTAAACCCTTTTACTGCTATACCACGACCCCTTTTTGGATAGCCTACAGTATCACGGTTGGTAGCAAGCAAGCTAGTCAAAACCGCTACCACTATACCATGGATGGTCTGAGAGGAACCCGCGATAGTGTGGTGGGAAAAGCTGGCGGTGAAGTGACAACGGATAAGAGGTTTATTGCGATACTGCAGTTGGTAAGGTCGAAGATCGCGGTGGTGGCAAAGTAATGGTAAGGGCGGAGGTTAACGAGTTTAGCATGATACTGCAGTTGGTTAGATTGTAGATCGTGGTGGAGCAGTGAGGGTGTTAGATGACCACCGCACTACTGCTGGCGGTTAGGTGGTAGACTGCGGGACAACGGTGAAGATAGTGAGCAGTTATCACTCAACTATGAGTAAGGGAAAGCTATCTAGCGGTAATGCGGTGAACACCACTCTACCGTGGACGGGGAATGACTAGGTGTCTGTAACGCGGTGGACACCACTCTACCGCGGACAAGGAACATGTAGGTGGTGGTACGCAGTTGACACCGCTCAACCATGACAGGTATAGAGGAAGACTGTGGTGATGCAGTGGAGGGTGATAGGCGGCTACCGCGCTACCGCTGGCGATTAGCTCGGAGACCGTGGTGGCATGGTAAACAACGGAGAGAACCATGACAGTTAAGGCCGTTGCACTACCAGGGAAAAGATGATGACCGCAGTAAGGCGATAGAGAAGACAAAGCTGTCACCGTGATACCTTGGGCTGGAGGAAAAGGACCAGTAGTTGAGCGGTGAGGAGATAGATGTTAATGGGGTGGTCAAAGTCAAAATATCAATGTATTGTAGAGAAATGAAAAGTAAACTACGGCGAGGTGGTAAAAAAAAGCAGGTCAATATTAAATTGGAAGAACAATGATCTCGCATGATTTGTGACAGCATAACAAAATAGAACAATCTTGATTTAAAATTGAACTTAAATTAAAATCTATCAGCCCGAGAGCATAACAAAATAAAATGGTGCCAAGAAATCAAAGACTATTGGCAACTAATATTATTAGCCCGAGAGCATAACAAAGAACCCGAAGTAGCTCAGGAAATGCATGATATTACTTTCATACGTCTTCTCAGTCACTAACTGAAATACCTCTGTGGCTACAAATCGATTAGAGCAACATGATCATGGAAAAACTTCTAAATCAGAAAGCATATTACTTGTTAGTTTCAATGCCTTATCGATTTAGAGTTAGAAATCTAAACAATGATACATCCATCAGATTTAGAAATGGCAATAACATATATTAGCATATCAATCAGATTTTGTTTAGCCCTCCTTCTAGTGCCAGAATGTGAACCGAGAATTTGTAACCTGCACAAACACAAAAAACTAAAATAATGTTAGATCAAATGCAAGAGAGAATCAAGGTTCCCCATGAAATTAGATTGAAACATTAATATAGGAAAGCAGGTGAAGAACAATGCAAATGGAGTAAACAAATCCTATTTTAATGAACAACTATCAATCTCATGGGGGAATTGGTGCGGATTGGTATGTCGAAATCAGCCCTTTCCCAATTCCTATTGTAAGCTTGATGATTGTTGATGGTGAGATTAGCTGGCTTGAATAGAACAAACAAGATTAGCTCTCAATTCAAGAGATCAACCTTGCATGAAATCTATGGAATGAAGTTGAATTTGAGTAGAGTAAGTTTACTCAAAGTTGTGTGTTCTCAAATGAGGAGAGAAGCCTCCAATTTATAGATTTCCAAAATGGAAGAGATAGTGAAATAGAGAAATGTGGGATCATTCAACATCCAATGGTCAAGTGCCACTTGTCAAGATGTGAATGGTTGATGGTTGTGTACATCTTAGCCAAAGTGCCAATAAATGCAATTAGTTGGAATTTCAAATTTGAGAAATGACATGTGAGAGGGAAAAAGGAATGAAGTTAATGTCGCTTGGCTCAATGCACAAGGACATGTAAGAGGCATTAAATTCCTTTTTGGAAGGACCACGCCCACTTGGACTTTTTGAATTCAAATGAGGGAATATTCCCTTTTGATGCCATGTGAGCAAAAATAGAGAATTAAATAAATCAAAGTAATTGATTTATTCTGCAAGTTGCATTCTCTAGAGGATTTTAGTGAGAAGGATTAACTTAATCAAGGTTTTGATCAATTTAATCAGGGATTAGATGATTTGACAATTTTGACTTAAATAGATGAATTAATTTAAATCAAAATTGAGAGGAAATGATGAACTAAATCAATGATTTTGATTTATTTAACCAAGGAGGAATATGTTAGATTAAATCAAATAAGGTTTAATTTATTTAATTTAATAAGAGGACTTTAGAGAATTTAATCAAATAAAATGATTTATTTAATTAAACAGAAACATAAGGTTAATTAAATTAAATTGATTAATTTAATCAATGGAAGAGAAATACTTAATCAAATGAATAATGATTCATTAAATTAAGAGGCAGAATATGATGAAGTGTTGAGAGTATGATTTAAGAGGAAATGTTGTTAGTAATCAGGATCAAGTGTGCCAAACCGAAATTGTACATTTTCCATGTCTACACTTTTTAATTCTTGAATGAAAGTTATAATAACATGCTAAAAAACCATTCTCACAATAATTATGCCTTACTACCAACTTGTAATTTCCTCAAGAATATAATGCTACCTCAAGTTTCAAATCCTGAATCTATTTATTATTTAAATATTTCCAATTTAATCATTAGGTAACCTTTATTAAACTTTGTGATAGTTAGAATATTATGAAAGGTGAACCCATATTTCTATTCATAATGATCATAAAAGTCTCATTCTAAAAACTAGTAGGTAAAAAATTAAATGATCTAACACAATCCTAGAATGATATCACCAAACAAACACAATTAAGATGTTACAGATAGGTCATAATACTAGGTTTTGATTTCCATGTAACAAATACAAAGTAATAAATTGAAATATCTTTTATAAAATCCTACAATATGTTGCATGATTCACCTAATGCAAAGATACAATATTATTCTTTTTTTATTAAAAGATTATTTGGAATTGAATCTTGTATGTACAAGTATTACAAAATCATCATGTAATAATATGCAATGGGTTACAATACTAATGACACAACACCAAGACATGTAGTGACTTGCAACAACTACATGACTTATTTAACAAAATATTATAACACTAAAAAAATCATGTATTTTAGTATGTAAGCACGCCCTACAAAAAATTCATGACCTATTATAACAACCCTCAAGTTGTACCTTAAAAATTTTAATTTTATTTTCTTGTTAGAATTTATCCACTTATTAAGATATTATGTGTTCTTTCATCTATTCATATGAGATAATCATCCATCCATATGGGAAAGGCATCCATCCAAACAAGATAACAATATTAAATCTTTATCTATTATCATATTTTTTGTTTATTCAACTATATGCTTAGGCATATTTTTTCTATACAAAACAAGAATCTATCCATACAAGATAGACATTTTCCTAATTCAAGAAAAAAATTCAACCATATAGGTTATAAATCTATCTATATGGGACATGAGTTCATCTTTCCATCTAGAATAGGAATCTACCTAAAGCGAGTAGGTATTATTGGTATCTATAGCCTTATCATGCTCTAGGTTAATAATTTAGCAACTTTTCTAGTCGCAATTTCCCCAAAAATAGTTAATGGGGGAGTGCAGGGGGTGGAGCCCCTCCTATGAGGTCCGAGGAGACCACCCACTTGGTGAGGCCCCAGGGGAAAAGCCCACAATGGGGGTCTAGGGGAAATGCCCCCAATTGGGATCAAAAAATTCCCCAAATTTTATTAAATAAATAAATGTAATTAAATTCCTTTGTGATTAGGTTTTGTAATCGCCTATAATTAATAGTTTATTTGTTGTGAATTCAAGATTCCAAGAGGCATGGGTGTAAGAATTTTGAAGAGAATGCAATAGTGTGTCTAGATGGATGAGAATAGTTGTGGCTTTGTGAAGAACACACAACAGTGCATGGAAGTTTTGTACAAAGTTTTGTGGTTGCAATTTTGCATTATGTTCATAGCACATAATTGTAGCAATTTGTTGTAGATTAAATTTAAATATTGTAAGTTTGTGCTACTAGAGATTTAAATAAAACATATAGTTATTTATGGACATAGTCCAAAAGGGTGAACCAAATTAAAAAAATTATTGTATTTGAATTTCGTTCTCTCTATCATTTTATTTTTGTATCTAGATTGTTAAATTCATTTCTTAATTTCTCTAATCCTACTTGAGATTCAAAGAGGTATTTATCCATAAAGAATAGGCATATGCTCTAACCATAGATTATGATTCAAGACCATCGTGTCCTAAGTCACTCTCTGAAGACTACACTCTCCTATTAGGAGTGCATCAAGGTTGTCATCTTTAGGAGTGTAATAATATATATAAAGGCTTGAAACCTACCTCAAAATTTAGCCTAAAGCCTCAAGAAGTCAAACAATCCATCCAAGACTCCTTGGAGTATACAAAAAATACATTTTATCTTGATATTTATGTTAAATATTTTATTTCCCCATTAATTGAATGACTCTCTTAAATGATTAATCTTATTTTTTTAATTAAGTTGACATAATAATTTTTGGGCACTTCCTAAACCTCATCCTCAAACATATACATATTGAGAACATCATTTTTCCCCATATTTCCTACACACACCTCTTCCAAATAGGATCAAGGTGTAATATATATGTAGTTATATTTTCTAGGCTAGGTTTGATGTGAACTATATATGTGGGTACACATCCCTTTTTAGGGCCCCTTTTCCCAGAATGTTCCTTTGCAGTTGCTACCCATGAAGGGATGCAATTAAATTCAAAAGTGATTGGTCACCATAGCCATCACTTTTTTACTGTTTTTATCTATTGCCTAGTCCTAATAAAATAAAAAGCATCATCCCTTGAACTAAGTAATGATAGATTTATTTCAAATATCTCAAAGTACATGAAGGTTTTATGAAATTACATAATGGTTTTATTAGTTTAATTTGACACATTTTATTCATTTGAATTATCTTTTTAATTTGTAATCCAAGGAAGATTACCCATCCCTTGGATTTTAATCATGGTTTTCCTTATTTCTCCCTAACAGTTTATAGGGATGTTATCATAGACATTGCTGTTACAATTATGTTAGACTATTATATAGTAACATAAAGTATCACAACATTACTCATAAACGTCAGTCAAATGCATTATTGATACCAAATGTTAGTTTTTATTTCAAGAATTTTTTAAGGTTTACTAACTATGAAAATAAAATTTTATACTAAATATGTTTACAAAATAATTTACACTTAAAACTAATATTAATTATTTTTGTATGTGACGCCTCGCCATGCAAACCCTAAAGGACAACACAACATCTAAAATTTAAAGCATAATTTTATTTTATTTTTTAAGTAAAACTAATATGATATGTAATATAACATACAACACTTATAATGAAACTATATACACACACCATCAAACAAGTCCTTTGGGATAATATGACTGCATTACTTGTGAACCTTTCTAACATGTTCCAATCATCATAATGATGATAAACTACTCACAAGAATACATCTTTACAACCATGATATAGAATAAGTATACAATGTACATAAATCCATTACATTACATAAATGATAAACATCCATCTAAGAACACATGATAATACCAAGAATATATACATCACATTTATTATAATATTTTACATCATTACAAATATTGCAATGGTATAATAATGCTTCCCAACATAATCAGGAATGATACATCAATTACATAGAATAATACAACTGAAATGAGCATAATACATAGCACCAATACTATCTCCAAATCTAGTGAAGTTCTAGAATCACTGTAATGGTACCACTCTACGCATCTCAAACTCTGATTGGGAACCCAATAGAGTGTATAGAACGTTCCACCCAATCATGTGGACCCTAAGGTCCACCCCCCATGCTAGGAGATGACAAGAAGGACCCACAACATAAAATTAGTCAAGCAAAAAGGCTAACAAGACTCCACAAACAAATGCAACAATAATCATAAAGGACAACTGCTTCCAGAGGTACAAGACCAACAAGGGGAAAATAAACAAGGCAAGAAATGTTGCTAAAGGAAAGAGTGTCATCGTATAGCTCAATATGGGTTACCCAATGTGGATCTTCATAGGTTACCAACCCCCATCCTGGGTTACCCTGACAACCTCAACTGATCCTCGACCCCCATTCTAACTCATGCAAAATCAACATACCTTTCATGAAGACAAGGCAGTTGATCTTTCCATTCTAGGCCTTCCCATCTCATCTCAAGCCTAAATGAGTGCTTGAGCCATGAGCAGGGCATCCATTATCTTTTATTAATGTGAGATACTACCCAACCACCTTAATTAATTATTAGTGTTTTCACTGGATTAAGAAACTCTTATGAGTTACCTTGGACCTACCACTTTGGGCATTGGACCCTCATTGAGAGCCACTCCCCCTACTGGCAACAAAAGATTCAACAATCCACTAACTAGGTAAGCCAACTTGCACAACATAAAATGTCACATGAATTATCATGTAAAGCGAGGCATACACCAACTCACACAAAGTCTCCATAGATAATAATTCCATAGTGCAAGGCCAAAACCTACATAATCATAAATCAAGTGTTCACAAAGAACCAACATGAAAATCCCATCATAAAGAAAACTCTATTGTGCAGTTTTGCACACACACCCCATTGAAAGCAAGGACCCTATTTGTTTGATCATTTGGTTCTTCTCTTTGCTTGCTCATTCTTTGGTCCTATGGTTGTGAGATTTGCTCACTTTGCAATGTTCCTGAATGCTTATCTTGCTTGTAAAATTCCCCTCTTGAAGAAACACTTTGAAAATTAAAAAATTTGGGTCAATTTTGGGTTTTTCCCTGGTTTCAGGATTTTTCTCCTCTGGTGGATTTCCCCAGTTGCCTTGAAAACTTGACGAAGGCTAGTTTCACTCTATCTATGGAGATTTCAGTCCTTCATGGAATCCGTGTTGATCAGATTTTACCAAAATTCCTCCCTTGCCTTGTATCCCCGAACTTATTCTGGTTTGTCATGTCATTTCCTTAATAGCTCACGTACGGACTCTGCAGTTGTGTTTAATGAGGTTTGAGCTAGTTTTTATGCTATGAGTCAATCTCTTTTTCCTTGATTGAATTTGGAGGAGCTTGATCTTGATTACTTGGCTTGATTAGCATTTGGACCTATGAATTTTTGAGCTTGGTTGTGACTTTATTGGCATCATTGTTGTTGTTGCTTGCTCACGCGTCAAACATACTTTTAGTTGTTATTACTACTTGGTTCACTTAGTCAATGGTATGTACCCATTACTCTACTTTCGATTGATGAATGTGAATGATTCTTTGGCGTGTTGAGCATGCTTGGGATTTGGATTTCAGTATTTTGGGGGTTTGTAATTGAGTTAGGGTTTCTTCCTTTTGTTTTTGATGTCCCCTTTGAATCAGTGTTCCCACCCTTGTTCATTTTGTGATCTGATTACGCCATGCCCTGCTAGTTTCACCTCCTCTCAGATTCAGTTTCGTGCATGATTGTGTGTTCATCCTGAAACCGTAGGGTTTGATCTCAAATTTATTATCAATACTATTAGATCACCCTTGGAAGAGTTAGAGAGTTAAATTCAGCAATGAATGATTTCAGGTGAGTCGAATCTGAGCTTGAGTTCCCAAATTTGTGATCATTCGATCAATTTGGATGAAATCCTAACGGAGTCAAATATTTCAGGTTTTCAGTCTCTTTGAGGATTTCCTTTCCCTTAGGATTTCCATCGCTTGGTCATTTTCCCAAAATATTGCATAAAACAAGAAAACTAGAGTAGTTTCGTGAAAATTCGTTGCCTTAGGATTTCCCCAAATTTTCGTTCCCCCTTCATTTTCTCAAAAGTGCTAAGTTTTGTTAACTTCACGAATTTTTGTCCCTAACCGAATTCCCCAAAGATCTATTAGGAATGAAGAACTAGGGGAATGCGTGAATTAATTGTTAATGAATTGGAATAGAATGATTGATTTGGATGATTTAAAGGATATGTGCAAATGTTTCTTGAGTCGTGGGTGATGATTGAATTCTTTTGGGATGTTTTTTGAGCTTCCATCACTAAAATATGCCTAGCCTAGAATTCCCTAAAATTCCATTTTGGCCAGAATTTTGTGAAGAGGTGAAAATACCGAACTTGAAGAAAGGATGATTAATGATATTTTGAGGGGATTCTGATTGATTGTATGGATTTATTTGTTGATGAACATGTTATTTGTAATGAAATAACTTGGATTCTCATGCTATAGTGGATATTTATTGTGGTCTTTTGAATGCAGGCTGAATCAAGCAAAGCTATTGTTGGAAGAGCTAAAGGCAAAGTGGTGGATCCTAATGATGAGGGAGCTTATGCCATCTCAGAGGTAGAAAGGATCAAGTTAGATATCAAAATAAAATTTCCTGAGACCAAGTTGACTTCCATCTGGTTAGGGGTAACATATACCAATGTGGGGAAATGGGACTATGAAGAATTTAAGGCAAGAATGGCAATACAAGATCCCCCATTGTTGGCCAGAAGATTGGTGGAATCAGGATTGGCTCATGTGGATGGGTTCCCACCTATAGTGCAATGCTATCAATTGGTTCTAGACTGTGTCAGACACTATGACAAGGGCACACAAAGAGTGATTGGCCCACAATGTAGGGTGCTTACAAGCTTCTCTCCTGTCTTTGTAGCTCAAACAATTTATATGCCTGATAGAGCCAGTGTGGTAGGCCTAGATCTGGATGTATCTAGGAAATTTTATGAAGAGGATACCAACAAAGCCTTATAGGAAACCTAAGCCCCACATCTCCAAGTTACCTAAACAAATATTGAAGGAAAAGTTTAAGATAGAATACTATGATGCCATCACACTCCTTAGCAGGGTTGTAGGTTTGAAAACTGCAAGGGTCTTTGAGAGCTGGATTTTTTATGTTATAGTAACGATGGAGCAGAAAACTAATTATCACTAGGAAGGCATTATTAGTGCAATGATACATGAGAAATTGTGTAATGTGTTACAAACCAAGAGTTTTACCATGACATCTTATCTAGTCTTTGCCTTGGCTAGATTTCATCTATATAAGGGATTAAGTACTCGAGGGGTATTTGGAGAAAATGTGATTTTTGAAGTGTATCCATAGTTGCATTTGGATGGACCAATCTACAAGAGGGTGAATGATGCATTCACCATGTATATCACAAGACTATTGCAAGTGGCAAAGCATGTAAGGATTTTTTATGCAGCCAAGGAGTTGATACAAAGGTATGGAGGGTGGTTTATCTGGTTCCCTACCTTCTCATATATCAAGATTGATGGTTGTCAAAGGGCTCCTTATAGTTTTCCAAGGTATCCAACAGACCACATCATACTTTTGGAAGTTACTAGACATATTTCAGCCTTTTATGATATCTTAAAGAAGGACATGCATACAACTAGCTTTGGGAATGAATTTCCATTGAGGATAGGAAATAATGAGGTTTGCCCATCTTTGATATCAACACATTACTTAGAGGAAGATATGAGCACCTTGGGCTTGACATTCCATTCTAAAAGGCCCAAGTTTGACAGGACAGGGGAAGCTCAAAAGAAAGCAAGTAGGGATTTCAGGCATATAGATGACATTGAAGATTATTGGGTAAATTGCAAGGATGAATTTGAGGTCCTAAAGAGGAAATACTCAAGACCGCCTACCTACTTAATTAGGTTGTTCAACATTAAGGTCATTCTTGATTAGCTTGATGATGATGGAGAATTGATACAGACTCATGACTATGATCCCATCAAAGATAAGCCAGGGGGAGAAATCAATTGGCTAGAGGAAGAGAAAACTGAATTGGAGCAAATTAATTCTCCTGTGATCAAATACACTAAATTATGGGTTAAACATAAGATATGGGAATTGGATAATGAGGGGGAGCAGTATACATATGACCTAATGAGAAACCTAGAGTCAGAAGGATGATGCCCCTGTGCCTAAGAAAAGAAGATTGGCTAGGACTTCAAAGAAAAGGAGTGAACCTTCCAAGGAGACAAAAAATACAGGTCCTCGGGTGGTAGAAGTGGATAGCTCTGGAGAAAAGACACAAGTTTATAAAAGAATAGCAAGGATTCCTTCTCCTAAGGGAAGTGTATTATAGACTAATGTTACCGAAAATTCCTCTGTGATGGAACAATAGAAGGATTCCTCTCCCCTTCCCGAATCACAACATGTGCAACATGAGCTAGAAGATGTGGATATTGGTGATCACCAAGATAAAGGTGTAGAAGAATTGAAATAGGGAGAACTCCATAGTGTTGAGGTGGAGATAGAAAGGATCATACAATCCCCTCTGGTGATTTATGAGGATTCACCTACTGATGATGAGGGAGATAGGTCTCCAAGAAAAGGGGAAGGGCTTGCAGGCACTCCTCCATTGGTGCACAAGGGAGATGAGCATAATGTGGGAAAGGACTGGAATCCAGGACATGACAAGGAAGAAAAGGAGGATGAGGTTGAGGAGGTTCTTGTTGAGTAGAGTTTGAATGTTGATTCTTCCAGTGATAAAAAATGAAAGGACAAGCAATACATCTTGCAATCAGATTCCACCATCCTTAGCTAGTTGGATGAGAGGTTGAAGAGTAAGCAAATTATTGTGGATGATACCCCTGCAAACTGGGATGACCTATTAGCCAACATAGGAAAGGGAAAAGCAAAGAAAAAGGCTAAAGTTATTTCTAGGATAGATAGAGATGAGGTGAATAACCAGGTGATCCACATTGCTACTCTTGAACCTGATAAGAATAAGGATGAGATAACTGGCCAAGATTACAGTATTTAGGCCATTAATATTGGGCCCACCTCCATGATGCAAGAAGTTACGAAATTCCAAGTCTCTAGTGCTACAATTTTAGGCAGATTAAACAAAGAGGTACAAGCTAAGAAGGAATTGAAGAAAGAGAATGAGAGATTGAAAAGATATCTGCAAGATGTCATGAAACCCTTGCACTCTATCAATCAATTTAGTTCTTCATCATTTGTAGTGGGCCTTCTACCTGAGGAGACCATCACTAAGTTGGAAAAGATGAAATCCACCACACAAGTTACCCACGAATGGCTGCAAGGAGTGAGACACTAAGGAGATAAAATGATTAAGGACATTTTGTCCACCTTTGGTGATGCCCATAGATCTTTTGAATGGTTACATAATGTGTTGGGGCAAGATAAAACTGGTACAGACCTCCTCCTGCAAAATTTGAAGATAATCATGGATTACACATAAGAGAAGCTGGTGAGTGATGAAATCCTACCTTCCTCCAAGGTTTCAAAACCATGGGAATGTATGAATTGCTGCAAATTAATCAAAGGGTTTTAAAGAAGATTCATAAGCAATGGCAGCAAATTAGGAATACATTGAAGGATATTTCTGGCAAGGGTATTCCATTTTTTGAGATTATGACTGGAAGAAAGAAGTTTGTACCAAAGCATCTAAGCTTTGAACAATTGAAGAAATGGTGGCATGAGATCTATGGTCTGGTTGATGGTGGTCCAGTTACTGTGCACCAACTTTATGATGCAGCCACATATGTTGCAGTCATGGAGAAATATCAAACCCTAAAGGAGGAGTGGGATGAGTTCATCAAGAAATCAAGGGGAGAAATTAAATCCCTTGATAGAAGGTTCAAAATATTAAATACTCCACCTTTGGCTGATCTAGAAGAGGTTTTCCTTAGCGTGCAAGATAGAATATGTCAAGGAAAAGATAAAGGGCCAACCAATGAGTGAATTCCTTGAAATTTTTGCTTCCCATTATTTCTTCTCCAGCTGTCGCATGCATTAGATCAAGTTATAGGAATATTCTGGGCTGACCTAGAAAGGAGCCTCAAGCATTTAATAAAATTTCATATTTTAATTTAGGGATTTTTCTTTCTTTGGCTGACTTGTTTTGTGGCTGACCTTCCTTGTAGTCCTCACTTGGGGTGAAATTCTCTATAAGTATGGTGTTTGGCCTCATTTGTAAGGGCTAGAAGATTAGACTTTAAAGCAAGCTAGGCGATAGAGCATAAGAGATAGAATTAGGAGTTAGTGTATTTTGAAGCAAGTGTTATAACATAGAATATTGGAATTGTTGCTATTATTGGTGATTCAATACAAGTGAAGACATTGTGCTTTGGTGGCCTCTCTTAGATTGATTTATCTTGAATGGTTCTTATTCTATGTTTGAAATTGCTTGAAAATATCTGAATGTATTTTTGGATTTAGAATTAAGTGATTTAATGGTATTTGTGATCTGATATTTGGAGTGTTGTAGCAATCCATGATCCATACTTTTAGTAGCCTATTGATTGCGGGTTACTGTGTAAAGTTAGCCTAGATGTTATATTGGTGTGCTTAGTTCAATTGTGGGTGTTTATTTATTTCGATTGCAAAATCAGGGTCGGTTTGAATGTATGTTCATGATCTGAAAAATCTTTGATTCCTTAGTAGATTGCACTATTTTTGTAAAATTGTAGGCTAAACCTGGGTTAAGCGGGAATTATTTTTGAGGGATTGGTCTATTCCAAGTATTCTATCATTGGTATTGTTGATCTTAGGAGTAAAATTTTAACCTTAGGATCTCTGAAATCCTTATCTTTTGCTATTTATTTGAATTTGGGTTAGGTTTAAGAATTTCGATTATCAATATATTGCAAAAATTTGATAAGTTTAGAAGTTCCAATATTTTTTTTGCAAGGTCCCTTGTGATTACCATCATTTTCACATTTATCACTAAGTTGTTTTGTTGCATTGTCAAGACTTGGCATTAGAGACCTTGGGGTTATCTCTTTGTTGATAGAGATCTACCTTTCAAGAGAGATATGATATCATATTCTATCTGAGTTGTTGTTGTGTAGAAAACACCATCAACAGATTGGTGCTAGAAGGAGGGTCTGAATAAACAAGCTGGAGAATTTTCTAAATGCCATTTCTCTTGAAAGACTCGGAAGGAGAACCAAATCTACACTAGGAGAAGAAGAGTTTCATGAGCTACCACCTCCAAATAGGTCAAGAAGGACCAGAAGAAGGGAGGATTCATCATCCAACCCATCATTTCCACCATCCTCACCCTCATCAAGCTCATCATCATCTGATTCTAAGGCTTGTTCCACAACCAATCATTAATCAACCTCTACCACCTCCACTTCCACCAATGGATTTCTTGGCAAAAAACCCATCACCTCTGTCCTTCAATAAATACAATGTCATGCCCAAGAACCCTGAGCATTTTTTCTCTAATTTCCATACAAATGATCCCAATAGGACAACAGAGGAGCATATCAGGATTTTCTAGAATTGTTTGAGGGATAGAGGAATTAATCATGAAGATGTTGCATACAGGATTTTCCCATATTCTCTGGGAAAAGAAGCCTTTTATTGGTACAATCATTTACCTACTACATCAATTCATAATTGGATTGAACTTGAATCAGTATTTTTGTAGAAATTTAAAATCCCCATCAATGCCAATGAACTCTATTTGCAGTTTACTGGGGTCAAGAGGGAAGTTAATGAGCCTATAGGATCATTCAACAATAGGTTCCACCATGCATATACCAGATTGCAAGACACTTATGCTTTGGATGATGCCACTGATTTGGAAGTTTACTTCGAAGCCCTTGACAGCCTTACTTCCACCTTCCTTAAGTGGAGAACTAATCCTCCAACCACTTTTCTCACTACATATACAAAGGCTGTTAAGGTTAGCACTGACTTGAGATAAAAAAATTTGAGACCTTTGCCATCTCTAGGACCTACTGCCCACCCTGGACAAGTCTAAGCTCTTAACCAGGCTCTGACCAATCATACTCCCATTATGAACCCCATCCCATAGTTGCCTTTCATTCCTCGCCTAGGCCCTACAATCAGTCAGGCTCACCTGGTACCCAGTTACCCACAACAAAGTGCCAATCAACCCCTTCATCCACAACAACAAGCTGGTTTTCCTACATATTTGTAGAACTCATAAGTTTTGAACTAGTCCACCAGTTCTGGAGGAGTGTCAGGATACTCTCAAGACAATGTGAATTCAGTTCCTTACAACAACCTTGATAAGGAGAGGTTAGATGAGCTAACTGAGCAAGTGAAAAAATTGAATATGAAGGTAACCTACTTAAGGAACTAGAACAACCAACTCCAGGCTTCTCAGAGAAACATGCAATCAAATTACAATAGGGAGAACTGAGATGTTGCACAGGGGCAGAACTTCGACAAAGGACAACATTTTGACAAAAAATATAATTTTGAAAGAGGAAAAAGTTATGGCCAAAACTTTGATAGAAAGCAACAAGGTGGACAAGGGTTTGAAAGGAAAAAACCACCCAAGAAGAATAGGTCATGGAACACCATACCTAATAATGGAGGAGATCTCACTCCACTAGATTAGCCTCCTAACCAAGAGAAACCTTTGAGTGGTGTATTCCTAGTAGAGGCCACTTTATCCGGATGGTGTAGGCTTCACAAGATAAGTCAACACTTTGAGCTTGATTGTCCTAAATTTTAGACTGTTGCTTCGATTGTTCATTATTAAGTGGAAAACAACACCATTGCCGAGGATTTGGTACCTTCCAATCCTTATGGTTCCCTAGTTTTGGTGTTGAATCATGCTCCTTTTTTGAAGGATGAAGAGAATGAGCTAGAGGAGGAGTCAAGTAGCCAAAATCGAGAGGTTGAATAGGTATTCAATGAAGATGAAATATCTCAGTTATTTAATGAAGGAAATGAGAATGATAACGACCCCTTTGATGAGGAGGAAGCTGGTGTTGAAGAAGTACAGTTGTTCCAACAACTGAAAAAGAAGTATGATTTGAGGAATAGGCCTAGCAAGAATCTACAAGCTGGAGGTCCATTCACTACATCGATTTCTCCAAACAATTTGACTACTCCACCATATCGACATGCCAACAATAATCCCTCCTATCCTCAGGTGCCAACACATTACTTTGCAAAAGGGGGACAACCTGATACACTGAAAGGAGGTAATGCTGACAGGAAAACATGTCATCCTAAGAAAACACATGCTGATATGAACATGGAGCAATTGGGTGAATATGTGATTGAAGAACTCAGGAAAGTAAAGGTGATACTTTCTTCTTTTGAATTATTGAGGGTTCCTACTATTAGGAATACGGTTTTTGAGTCTTTTTGTTCACAAGGGAAGATAATAAGTGAAGAAATTGTAAAGACTCCTAGTTCATAGGCACCCAAAGGTCTAGGTCAAGTACAACCCAGTGACAAAGGGAAATAAAAGGATAAGAATCATGTTGCACAAGTTGACACTCAGTTGAGTTTGTTCCAGGGAAAAATGGAAACCAATCCCTTTATGATTTATGTTCATATCATAGGGAAGAATCTACACAATTATCTTCTAGATTCAGGAGCATCTACAAACATCATGCCTTTTGTTGTTTGTAGAGCATGAGGTATCATCCCTACTGCCTCTCAGAAGAAGGTCACCCAATTAGACAAGACAAATGTAATTATAGTTGGAGAACTGAACATGATCCTCATACAACTTGCTTCAGATCCCATAGCACAATAAGTGATCAATATTTAGGTCGCAGATATTCCTGTTACTTATGGTCTAATTTTAGGTCAAGATGTCACCAAGGCACTCAATGTGTACACATCCACAAACCATTCCCACATGTGGTTTCCATGGAAATGGGTGCTAAATCAAATTAGGATCGAAAGAGAACCCAGAATGAAGTATGTAATCACTGAATACCATAACACTTCTAATGAGATGTTGGTGGCAGAAGTCAGCATGAGAAACTATGTATTGGCTGCCCCAATTTTCGATACAGGAGAACTCTTTATGTTGCAAAGCTCCTCTGATGAATCCACATCAGAATCCATTTTTTCTATGGAGATATTTATGCTACAAGGTGAGTATACATTGGAAGCCAAAAGTTCTGAGACTTTGATTGAACAAACAAATGAAACTGATAATCAAGAGGATATACAACTCAACTTATTGAATATTTTCTAAGAGTTTATCCAGAAGTTTGTGGAGGATCAAATTCAGTTGGGAAGAAATATGAATTTTAAAAAATTGCTTCTCCCTAGTTGATGTAGAGTGCATAATGCTCCTCACTCTGAGCTGGAATGTTGCTTGTGTGAAACTGCGGTGGAGCAAATACAAAGGTGCATTAATCCAACCCTAGTTGTCAGACTGGATATATGGGGTATTCAAAATGATCCTAAAGGTAAAAGCCTAATGCATCCTAAAGAACCCCTTGGCAGTAGTAAGATCAAGGATATCTCAAAGAAATCGGGAACTGATGGTTGTTGGACATTAATATTTGATGGATCCAAATCAAAGTTGGGTGCTAGAGTAGGATTTGAGTTGATCAGCCCTAAAGGTAAGACTTATTTTGCTGCCCATAGAATCCAATTCCAGTGCACAAGTAATGTAGCTGAATATGAGGCTTTGGTCCATGGGTTACTAATGGCATTGAGAAATAAATTTAAGATCTTGTAAGTGTTTGAAGATTCTGAGTTGGTGGTTAGGCAGGTAAGGAAACAATACTCATGTCATGATAGAAGGATGACCAATTACAGGTATAGAGTGTGGGATCTTATTGAAGGGTTTGATGACTTCAACATCTAGTTGATCCCGCACAACAAGAATCAAACTACTGATTCTCTAGTACAAGCAACTAGTACATTGTAGCCCTTATCACTGTTAGGTTTGAAGAAGTTCACTGTGGAGCTTACTCTAGTACCCTAATTTCCTGACAATGTAACTAATTTCCAAGTGTTTTAGGATGAAAAACATATTCTTGATTTCATTACTAGCTATGATGTGTTTTATTCTTAGGTGATCGATGAGTTAGAACCTCAAGAGGTTGAGATGGACCTCAAAGGGGTCATCAATCTGAAGACTAATAGTATCCCAAGAGGTATGGTGTAGTTAGAGAGAATCTTTGATTTGGATAGGATGAAAGATCAAGAGAAACAAGTGAAAAGGGAGTCTCTCAATAGTCAATGAGAAACATACAACATGGGGACCCAAGATAATGTAAAAAATGTATTTATTGGCAAAGTGTGTACTCTAGAAGAAAGGAAAGGGATTATTGATGCCTTACACACCTATCAAGATGTGATAGCCTCGATTTATGAGGAATTGAAGACATATGATACCTCAATCATTACACACACCATCCCCTTGAAGCCAAATGTAAAACCATTCAGGAAAAGACAAAGGCCAATTAATGCTTTGCTAGAACCCATCATTCAGAAGGAGGTGCAAAAACTACTTTGATCATGAATCATATTTCCAGTAAGAAACTCAACATGGCTTGCAAATTTGGTTCTAGTAAGAAATAAAAATGGAGAAATTAGACTATGTGTTGATTTCAAAAATCTTAACAGGGTTTCAAAAAAGGATAATTATCCAGTCCCTTCACTAGATGAAGTACTTTAGATTGTCAATGGATCTCAGATGATATGTTTCCTAGATGGATATTCTGGGTACAACCAATTTATGGTACAATATGAGGATAGGCACAAGACTACCTTTACCACAAAATGGGGGAATTTTTCTTATAGGAGAATGCCCTTTGGACGGATCAATGTTGGAGATACATTCTAGAGAGCCATGGATATTGTATTGAAGGACATCATTGGTAAGTGCATTATTATCTATATGGATGATTTGATGGTTTTTTCTAAGAAGAGAGGTGATCATATAATAGACCTGTGCAAAGTAATCTAGAGGTGCAGAGAATTTGGCATCTCACTTAATCCAATGAAGTGTATTTGTGGAGTCACTGAGGGAAAACTGCTAGGACATGTCATTTCAGAACAAGGTATTGCTATTGATCCAAAATGAGTGGAGGCTATAATAAAAATTAAGCCCCCTGCAAGCAAAAAGGAAATGAAGTCATTCTTTGGGAAAATTAACTTTGTAAGAAAGTTCATCACTGGGTTTGCAGAAATAGTGAAGCCTTTGAATGCCATGATGAAACAAGAAGCCAAAGTTGAATGGAGTGCAAAGGTTAAGGAGGAATTTGTAGAAATTCAGAGAGTTATTGCTGAGGCTCCAATATTGGTGAGTCCAGATTATTCCAAGCCCTTTTACATATATTTGTTTGCTTCTGATCACTCCTGTGCTAGAATGTTAACTCAAAAGTCTGATCAAGGCAAGGAGCATCCCATATCTTTTATGAGTTCCCCTTTAAAGGATGCAAAACTAAGATACCCTAATGTGGAAAAGCAAGCATATGCCTTGGTCTGAGTTGTAAATAAATTTAGGCACTATATCCTCAAGAATAAGGTTGTTTCCATCGTACCAGACCCTACAGTGAAGTTGTTACTAATGTAGGATGAGTTAGGAGAATGAAGAGCTAAATGGGTAACCATGTTCTAGGAATATGATATTGAAATCCAACCTATGAAATTAGTGAGAGGACAAGGATTAACAAAGACAATAGTTGAAATGGGTCTTGACCTCACAGCCCAGCATTACCACCTCCAAGAAGTGTCTCCAAGAGATTGGTATGATGAAATCATTTACTATCTATTGAACCAACAATGTCCTGAACATCTTAATGTAGTTCAAAGGAGATCTCTACGTTTGAAGAGTGACAATTTTATGGTGAAGGGAGATGTCTTGTATAAGAAAAATCATGAGGGGGTCTACTTAAGGTGCCTAGGGAAGGAAAAAGTTGGGAGAGTGATGGCTGAATTTCATGATAGATATGGCACAAGCCATGGGTCAACTCCTTCCACTGCAAATAAGATCCTGAGAGTAGGCTATTGTTGGCCTACCCTGTTTAAAGATGCACATAACCATGTGAGGATTTTCCATGTATGTCAAACCACAAAAAGTAAGGAGAAATGAGGAACCCTTCCACTTCAGCCACTCATAGAGGTAAAACCATTTGCACAATGGGGAATGGACTTCATAGATCCAATCAATCCACCTTCCTCTGCAGCCCATAAGTATATTCTTACCATAACTGATTATTTTACTAGATGGATTGAGGCTCTGGCATGCAAGCAATGTACTTCTGAAGTGGTAATCAATTTTATTGAATCAACTATCATTAATCACTTTGGTTGTCTATTGTCTTTAGTTTGTGATAATGCTCCTGCATTTGCATTAATGAAATTTTCTAATTGGGCCTTTGATCATGGAATTATTATAAAGTTTGTGTCTAATTACTACCCACAGGGTAATGGTTTGGTTGAGTCTTCCAATAAAAATTTTTTAATAGCCATCTGTAAGCTATTAGAGAAGAATCCCAAGAATTGGCACACCCAACTTAGGTTTTCTCTCTGGGAAGACCGTACCAGACAAAAGACATCCCTAGGAACCTCTTTGTATCACCTAGTGTATCGTTTGGAGCCTATATTCCCCATCCAGCTGAAGATCCCCACTTTGCAATTCATTGATGAGTATTATGATGGAGAGGATAAGCGTGAAGTCCGCTTGACTGAAATATTACACCTTGAAGAAAAATGAGATGAAGCCCTAGAAAACTTTGTCAAACATCAGGGTGTAGTGAAAATATGGTTTGATAGGAGACCCAAGGCGAAAGCCTTTAGAATATCTGACTTGGTTCTTTACTGGGAAAAATCCCATGATCGAAAGGGAGAGCAATGAAAATTTGACAAACTTTGGCTTGGCCCTTATCAGATTGCAGATATCTTGGGAGATAATGCTTTCTTCCTGAAAAATCTCACTGGAGAGGATACCCTGCTGCTTTTCAATGGGCAGTATTTGAAGCATTATGTCCAATCCTGAGCTATTTGCAGATCTTTCCTTATACATAGTTAGGTTAGGTTTCCTTTATGTTTTTTTTTTTCTGCTTTGGTTTGGTTTGGGTCTCTTTTGGTTTATTATGTTTGTTTTCTGCTTTTGGTTAGGGTAGGTTTTCCTTGGTTGGTTTTGTCTTTCTACTTTGCTCTTGCTTTGGGTTTTCTTGCTTCCTTTTAGGCTTGTTGCACTTGTATAACGATTGTTGTTTTTTCCTGGGGTTGCACTGGGATTTCTTTTACAAGCTTCAATCATCTTTTTAGAGTCAATTGGTAGAATTCCTTTAGTTGATGTTGCATATTCTTAGAATTGGATGGTCACTTGATTAAGCTAAATACTGGAATGTATTTGGGTCTTATATTTTCACACAAATCTTAAAGATCCCAAGGTTGTGTATAGTCGTTATGAAGTCTGACTGGGTGAAAAATCCTATGTTATGATCCAATGCCACTGGGGTCCTCATCCGTAAGTGTGAGCTTCATTTCTTATGAGGTGAAAGGGAAAGTTTAAAATATCTCAAAGATAATAAAAAAAAGGAGAGAAAAAGGTTGAAAATCAAAAGAAATGTTCACATTATCAAGGGTATCCTAGTATCTATACCAGGGCTATAGACACCTGGTTGGCAATAGAGCTATGCTTGGGAGGATCACAGTGATAGCCTCATCGGGGCTATGGATGCTTGACTGGCAACAAGACTCTATCCAGGTTTCTTTTGGAGTTGGAATCCTTATGTAGCCCTATCAGACCAAGTTTGGTCCTTATTGTAACTAAGGAAAGGAAATGAATGCATGAACACACACTTTGACCTTGGTATAGGAAAGGATTGCTTACTTGTGAATTCTAAAACCTTGTTCATAGGTGACTTGGTGTAAAGACTGAAACCAAATTTTGGGTTCTTGATTCTAGTTTTTCATTGAAATACTTTGGAGCATTTCCCCAATAGAGTCACCATTTATTGTGTAGTTTTGCACACACACCCCACTGAAAGCAGGGACCCTCTTTGTTTGGTCTTTTGGTTCTTCTCTTTGCTTTCTCATTTGGGTCTTTAGTTCTATGGCTATGAGATTTGGTCACTTTGCAATGTTCTTGAATGCTTATCTTTCTTGTAAAATGCCCCTCTTGAAGACACACTTTGAAAATAATGAGGTTTGGGTCGATTTCGGGTTTTTCCCTAGTTTCGAGATTTTCCTCCTCTAGTAGATTTCCTCAGTTGCCTTGAAACCTGACGAAGGCTAGTTTCACTTTGTCTTTGGAGATTTTGGTCCTTCACAGAATTCCGACTAGATTTTCCCAAAATTCCTTCCTCTCCTCATATCCCCAAACTTATTTTGGGTTGTCAAGTCATTGCCTTAATAGCTCATGTACAAACTCTGCAGTCGTGTTTAATGAGTTTTAAGCTAGTTTTTATGCTATAAGTCGATCTCTTTTGCCTTGATTGAATTTGGAGGAGCTTGATCTTGATTGATTGGCTTGATTAGCATTTGGACCTACAAATTTTTTAGCTTGGTTGTGACTTTATTGGCATCATTGTTGTTGTTGCTTGCTTGCACGTCAAACATACTTTCAGTCATTATTACTACCTGGTTCACTTCATCAATGGCATGTACCTATTACTCTACTTTTAGTTGATGAATGTGAATGATTCTTTGGCGTGTTGAGCGTGCTTGGGATTTGGATTTCAGTATTTTGGGGGTTTGTAATTGAGTTAGGGTTTCTTCCTTTTGTTTTCAATGTCCCCTTTGAATCAGTGTTGCCACCCTTGTTTGTTTTGTGATCTAATTACATCATGCCCTACTAGTTTCACCTCCTCTCGAATTTAGTCTTGTGCGTGATTTTGTTTTCTAGGGCAAGCAAGTGGATTGAAACTGTGATTGCGTGTTCATCCTAAAACCCTAGGGTTTGATCTCAAATTTATTATCAATACTGTTAGATCACCCTTGAAAGAGTTAGATATTTAAATTCATAAATGAAAAATTTGAGGTGAGTCGAAACCGATCTTGAATTCCCAAATTTGTGATCATTCGATCAATTTGGGTGAAATCTTGACGGAGTCAAAGATTTCAGGTTTTCTATGTCTTTGGGAATTTCCTCTACCTTAGGATTTCCTTGGATTTCCATCGCTTGGTCGTTTTCCTGAAACATTGCATAAAACATGGAAACTGGAATGGTTTTGCGAAAATCCATTGCCTTAGGATTTCCCCGAATTTTTGTTCCCCCTTTCATTTTCCAGAAAGTGCTAAGTTTTGTTAACTTCACAGATTTTCGTCCTCGACAGAATTCCCTGAAGATTTGTTAGGAATGAAGACTAGGGGAATGCATGAATTAATTGTTAATAAATTTGCATAGAATTTTAAAGGATATGTTCAAATGTTTCTTCATTCATGGGTGATGATTGAATGCTTTTGGGATGCTTGTTGAGTTTCTATCACTAAAATCTGCCTAGCCTAGAATTCCTTGAAATTCCTTTCTGGCTTGAATTCCGCGAAGGGGTGAAAATCTTGAACTTGGAGAAAGGATGCTTAATGATATTTTGAGGGGATTCTGATTGATTGTATGGATTTCCTTGGTGATGAACATGTTATTTGTAATGGACTAACTTGGATTCTCATGCTATAGTGGATATTCATTGTGGTCTTTTGAATGCAGACTAATCAAGCAAAGCTATTGTTGGAAGAGCTAAAGGCAAAGTGGTGGATCCCAGTGATGAGGGAGCTTATACCATCTTAGAGGAAGAAAGGATCAAGTTAGATATCAAAAGAAAAGTTCCTAAGACCAAGTTGAATTCTGTTTGGTCAGGGGTAATAGATACCAATGTGGGGAAATGGGACTATGAAGAATTTAAGGCAGGAATGGCAATACAAGATCCCCCATTGTTGGTCAAAAGATTGGTGGAATTAGGATTGGCTCATGTGGATGGGTTCCCACCTATATTGAAATGCTATGAATTAGTTCTAGAGTGTGCGAGACACTATGGCAGGGGCACACAAAGAGTGATTAGCCCACAAGGTAGGGTGCTTGCTAGCTTCTCTCCTATCTTTGTAGCTCAAACATTTGATATGCCTAGCAGAACTAGTGTTGTAGGCCTAGATATGGATGTATCTAGGAAATTTTATGAAGAGGATACAAACAAGGCCTTACAGATTATCAATTCTCGGTTGGAAAAACCTAAGCCCCATATCTCCAAGTTACCTAAATAGCCATTCAGGGAAAAGTTTAAGACAAAATACTATGATGCCATCACACTCCTTAGCAGCGTTGTAGGTTTGAAAAATCTAGGTTTCTTTGCGAGCTGGATGTTTTATGTTATAGTAAGGATGGAGTAGAAAACTGATTATCACTGTGAAGGCATTAGCAATGCAGTGATACATGAGCAATTGTTTAATGTGTTGTAGACCAAGAGTTTTACCATGACATCTTATCTGGTCTATGCCTTGGCTAGATTTCATCTATATAAGGGATTAAGTACTCAAGGGGTATTTGGACATGATGTCATTTATGAAGTGTATCCAGAGTTGCATTTGGATGGATCAAGCTACAAGAGGGTGAATGATGCATTCACCATGTATATCACAAGACTATTGCAAGGGATAGAGCATGTAAGGATTTTTGATGCAGCCAAGGAGTTGATACAAAGGTATGGAGGGTGGTTTATCCGGTTCCCTACCTTCTCATATATCGGGATTGATGGTTGTGAAAGGGCTCCTTATAGTTTTCCAAGGTATCCGACAAACCACATCATAATTTTGGAAGTTGAGAAGGATGATGCCCCTATTCCTAATAAAATAAGATTGGCTAGGACTTCAAATAAAATGAGTGAACCTTCCAAGGAGGTAGAAAATACAGGTCCTCGAGTGGTAGAAGTGGATAGCTTTGGAGGAAAGACACAAGTTTATACAAGAAGATCAAGTACTCCTTCTCCTAAGGGTAGTGTATTGTAGACTAATGTTACCACAAATTCCCCTGTGATGGAACAAAATAAGGATGCCTCTCCCCTTCTTGAATCATAGGATATGCAGCATGAGCCAGAAGATGCAGATATTAGTGATCAGCAAGATAAAGGTGCAAAAGAATTGAAACAGGGAGAACTCTATAGTGCTGAAGTGGAGATAGAAAGGATCACACAATCCCCTCTAGTGACTTATGAGGATTCACTTGCTGATGATGAGGGAGATAGGTCTCCAAGAAAAGAGGAAGGGCTTGCAGGCACTCCTCCATTGGTGCACAAGGGAGATGAGCATAATGTGGGAAAGGATGGGAATCCAAGACATGACAAGGAAGAAAAGGAGGATGAGACTAAGGAGGTTCTTGTTGAGCAAAGTTTGAATGTTGATTCTTCCAGTGATCAACAAGGAAAGGACAAGTAATATTTCCTGCAATTCGATTCCACCATCCTTAGCTGGTTGGATGAGAGGTTGAAGAGTAAGCAAATTATTGTGGATGATACCCCTCCAAACTGGGATGACCTACTAGCCAACATAGGAAAGGGAAAAGAAAATGAAAAGGCTAAAGTTATTTCCAAGATAGATAGAGATGAGGTGAATAACCAGGTGATCCACATTGCTACTCCCGCACCTGATAAGAATAAGGATGAGGTAACTGGCCAGGATTATAGTATTCAGACCATTAATCTTGTTCCCACCTCCATGATATAAGAAGTTAAGGAATTCCAAGGCTCCAATGCTGCAATTTTATGTAGATTAAACAAAGAGGTACAAGCTAAGAAGGAATTGAAGAAAGAGAATGAGATATTGAAAGATATCTGCAAGATCTCATGAAACCCTTGTAGTCTATCAGTCAGTTTAGTTCTTCATCATCTGCAGTAGTCCTTCTACCTGAGGATACCATCATTGAGTTGGAAAATATGAAAGACACCACACAGGTTACCCATGAATGGCTACAGGGAGTGAGACACCGAGGAGGTAAAATGATTAAGGAAATTCTTTCCACCTATGGTGATGCCCATAGATCTTTTGACTAGTTACAGAATGTCTAGAGGCAAGATAAAACTGGTACAAACCTCCTCCTGCAAAAGTTGAAGATGATCATGGATTACACAAAAGAGAAGTTGGTGAGTGATGAAATCCTACCTTCCTCCAAGGTTTCAGAACCCTGGGAAGGTATGAATTGCTGAAAATAAATCAAAGGGTTTTAAAGAGGATTCATAAACAAGGGAAACAGATTGGGAATACATTGAAGGATATTTCTGGCAAGGGTATTCCATTTTCTGAGATTATGATTGGGAGAAAGAAGTTTGCACCAAAGCATCTAAGCTTTGAACAATTGAAGAAATGGTGACATGAGATCTATGGTCCAGTTGATGGTGGTCCAATTACTGTGCACCAACTTGATGATGTGTCCACATATGTTGTAGTCATGGAGAAATATCAAACCCTAAAGGAGGAGTGGGATGAGTTCGTCAAGAAATCAAGGGAAGAAATTAAATCCCTTGATAGAAGGTTCAAAATATTAAATACTCCACCTTTGGCCAATCAAGAAGAGGTTTTCCTTAGCGTGCAAGATAAAATATGTCAAGGAAAAGAGAAAGGGCCAACAAATGAGTGAATGCCTCAAAATTTTTGCTTCCAATTATTTCTTCTCCAGCCTTCACATGCGTTAGATCGAGTTATAGGAATATTTTGGGCCGACCTAGAAAGGAGCCTCAAGCATTTAATAAAATTTCATATTTTAATTTATGGGGTTTTCTTTCTTTGGTTGACTTGTTTTGTTGCCGAAATTCCTTGTAACCCTAACTTGGGGTGACATTCTCTATAAGTATGGCATTTGGCCTCATTTGTAATGTCTAGAAGATTAGATTTTAAAGCAAGCTAGGCGATAGAGCAGAAGAGCTAGAATTAGGAGTTAGTTTATTTTAAAGCAAGTGCTATATCACAAAATATTGGAATTGTTGCTATTATTGGTAATTTAATACAAGTGAAGACAGTGTGCTTTGGTGGCCTCTCTTAGATTGATTTATCTTGCATGGTTCTTATTCTATCTTTGAAATTGCTTGAAAATATCTAAATGCATTTTTAGATTTAGAATTAAGTGATTTAATGGTATTTGTGATCTTATATTTGGAGTGTTGTAGCAATCCCTAATCCATACTTTTATCATCCTATTGATTGTGGGTTGTTGTGTAAATTTAGCTTAGATCTTATATTGGTGTGCTTAGTTCAATTGTGGGTGTTTATATATTTTGATTGCAAAATCAAGGTCAATTTGAATGAATGTTCATAATCTGAAAATCTTTGATTCCTCAGAAGATTGCACTATTTCTGTAAAATTGTAGGTTAAGCCTGGGTTAAGCGGGAATTATTTTTGAGGGATTAGTCTATTCCAAGTATTTTATCATTGGTATTTTTGATCTTAGGAGTAAAATTTTAACCTTAGGATCTCTGCAACCCTTATCTTTTTCTATTTCTTTGAATCTGGGTTAGGTTTAAGAATTTCAAGTATCAATATATTGCAAAAAATTGAGAAGTTTAGAAGTTCTAGTATTTGTTTTATAAGGTCCCTTGTGATTACCAGCATTTTCACATTTATCACTAATTTGTTTTGTTGCATTTTCAAGACTTGACATTAGAGACCTTGGGGTTATCTCTTTTTTGATAGAGATCTACCTTTCAAGAGAGATAGGATATCATATTTTGTCTGAGTTGTTGTTGTGTAGAAAAAACCATCAACAAACTCTTTCCCCAAACTTTGGAAGACTAAAAAATTATGACACACTGGTTCCCCAATCGAAGTAGCAACAATAACATGATCTCAAAGATTATTTTCAATTCACAATTCACAATGAGATCTTCAAACTCAATAAAAACTAACATAGTTCACTCAATGCAAAATAAACCACCAAATTAAAATCTTCTCAATATCCAACAACCACGAAAGAAATAGTAAAAATCAACCAACTCGTAACTCAATTATACAATCAACCCAATAAAACAACTCGAACAACAATCAACAACCATAAATTCAAATTCAAATGACATTTGTTATCCAATCAATTAACCATAATAAAGGAGACATTCACAATTTAAGAATGCATTCACTCAATAATACCCCTAAATCAAACACAAAGTTCATAACAAGTAACCAAACAACCATTTAATACAATAACCAAGCTAGAACTAAATATTTTTACAACTTACCCATTTAAATTACACAAATAATCCATAAAAAGATCAACTAAACAATACATCTATAGGTGACATTATTTTTGCATTCTCTATTATTATTTAATCACTTTACTTACACAATTGGGATATCTACCCTCTAATGCAATTATAATTATAATAAATCAACATTCATTAATACAAGAGATAATATAATTCATCTAATAAAACTAATCCTTCAACTATCTAATTGGATTGGTATCCTTTAACAATGTGAACCATGAAATGTATTACCACAATAGGTATCACTAGTTTTAATTCAACTTACTCAACCTCTAAACACAATCAACCATATTATTATCCTATTAAGTAAAAATCGCTAATTAATTTATTCTATCCATCTTCTTTGATTTTACAAAAATACATGATATAAAATACATTAAAATTAAATAAATTCTAATGTATCTCACCAACCCTCAAAGAAAGAGAACACAAGACAAAATAAAACCTATCAAGCTACTAATTTAATAAAACTCTATACATTTTGCATTGATCCTTACTTGATTAGTATTATTTTGCTAATTAGTAGAAATAAAGTCATAATTATCTAAATTCCAATATCATACTATTTATTTAGAAAATTATGAATCTTTAAGCGTACGTCCTCATCTATACATTTATATATATATCACCTAATATAATATCAAAAGATATATAAAAAACCATTTTAAACTATTAATAATATATAATATAATATATATGTACATATACATATATACATATCTATAGAACATTGATCAGGTAGTGTCATTTTAGCCATTAGACGTTGATAAGGATGATGGAATCTCACACACCACTTAGTTATTATAATGTATTTTCGTGATGATTATTATTTGGAAATTTTTAAAAAGTTTATCTCATTGTTCAAATATATGTGAAAAGGAATATGTTTGTTTTGAAATGGAAAGATTGATTATTTACGTAGAGTTTCTATATTTGAGTATATTATGTTGTTATGTGGAAAAACTAATTTAACTAAAAGTAGAAATAAATGTTTAAATAAATACATATATTAAATTTAGTTATTTAATGAAATCTAGAAGAAATAAATGCAATACGTTTTAAAATTAATTGAATTGAAAACAGTAGTAAACAATGGGTAAACAATTACCTCTCAATTAATTTTGCATGCAATTAAGGAGAATAAAACAATAGTGAACTTGGAGTTATGGTCAATTGTTGGAGATCAAAGCATAAAAAGTGGATCGAATTTTCTAAATGACTTCACCATTCGCATGAATTAGAGGGGAAAAAACTTCGTTTTAAAAAAGAAAGAGAGTTGTTTTGTTTGAATTCGGCTTATCTCATGCGCAAATGGAAGGAGGAGTCAACTAGAGAAGAAAAGAGTAAGGAGAGAACAAAAATCTCTCCACCTTGCGTGGGTAGAAGGATAAGGGAAATGTGCGACAGAAAGAGAGGAAGAGGGAGAGATAAGAAGAGAACGAAGTTTTTTTTAAAATTCTGCTTATCTTCCTCATACACAAGGATAGTAGAGGAGAGGTGAACAAAAGAGAGGAGAAAGAGGTAGACAAAAGAGAGGAAGACATGACCAGAAGGAAAGGAGATAGGGGAGAAAAAAAATCACTCTCCATCAGATGAGAGCAAGGAAGTAAGAAGGGCGAGCGGTCAAAGTGGAGGGAGGAAATTTAGAACAAAAAGGACTCTCCCTCATATGCAAGTGAAAAGGAATAGGCGCGGACAAAATTGGAGAGGATTCTAAGGGTGAAAAAGAGAAGGTTGTTGCAAAGGGTGCATGCGTAGGTACAAGAACAGGCACTCAAGCAAGAAGGAGAGTAAAAAGACCAATATGTGCAGGAAAAGACTGTAGGCACATGGGAAAATAGACAAAGGTCGATATTGCTGAGAACAAAGAGCAACATACAAGAGTTACACATACAAAAAGTAACAGAAAAATAGAGAATCATAGCCAGATTTAGGAAACACATAGCTACAGGAGGTTGATAGGTAGATTTAATGGAAAAATTATTTACCAAATTCACAATATTAATATGCTTGATTTTAACCATTTTCTATTATTCATATATTTTAACAAAAGAAAACATATTACTGTTTTAATCGAATTTAGAAGAAAGTTCATATAGAAAACCATATATTCTCATGTAGATAAAGAACAAGCTTGAACCAAAAACTATTAAGAGGCAGTAGATTTCTTTGTTTAGAAAATTATGTTTTAGTATATAAAAGAATACACACATTAAACAATATATTTTAGATTTATTCCATAACATATAGTAAAGATTCACACATAAAATAGTATGTTTATAGATTCAGAAAACCTCCAAAAGAAAACTATATGCATTAAATGTACAAACAGAGAATTGATAATTACAAGAAAAGAACATGAAGTCATTAAAATATCACAATATAAAATTGTTGAATGTTTTCCAGAATGATAAGATTAAATAATTCTGTGTATTTAAATATGCTTGAAAAGTAAAAGTGAAATTTGATAATTCTCTAGGAGTGATGCTAAATTGCCTATGAAACAAAAGTAAAAGTGAGGTGTTTACATTTTTGAAAAGATAATATTTTAGGGGAACTATGAAAAATATAAAAGAAATAAAGTAAAGTAAAAATATAATTACTTTGAAATGAAATGAATTAGAAGAGGATTATATTGAAGTGTAGTTTAAATTTTATGAGTAAATGAGCGAAAATAATGTGTGCTCGTTGATTCTTGTTTTATATGTACTTAGTTACATACGTGTGATACACCTTCTTTTATTTATTTTGAATATGAACATAATGTTATTTACGATTTAAATCTATGAGATTATTGTATTAAAACCACATTTGCTTGAAAATAAAAGTGCAGTTAAGATGTTTGGGAAAGATAATCTTAATTTTGGATGGAACCATGCATGCTTGATAATTGAATGTGCATGACGTGTTTGGAAAGTTACCTTTTGGGACGGGTGCCGAATATGGGTTTTTAGAGAGCGTAGTTTTGATTTTCCAAAACTACTATTATTTTATCGTGCATGACATTTTACTTGGCCAAGTAACTTAAGGACCATTGAAATAGATGGGATATTTATAACTCTCTACCATATCCTAGTATCAAACTTTCTTGTTTCTTAAATGAATTAGAAAAATGAAAATGCTTGTGGATTTACTAGTTATACTAGGCACACATCAGATTCCATCTTACTTGTCGACTTCTTTTTGCTAAGCAATTTGTGCAGGGTTGGGTATTCTTTGAATGATTAAGGAATTCTAGGGAAGTGTAAGCTTCGAGGTTGGGCGGAAAAAGTGCCTGAACCTTGTTCTCGTCTTCATGTTTGAAGATAAGCAATTGGATTGAAGATCAAATGAAGATTTATTGATATATCTAATATATTTCATTCTTGTATGATTATTGTAGAACTTAAGGCGATAGAATGCCTAAGTCTTGAATTGTAAATTTCTTTTACAATTTTTTTGTATTATAATTGTCATGTAAGATGACATGTTTTTGAAATCAATTGGAAGTATTATGAAACTTATTGTAGAATTTAAGTTGATGTTTGGAATCTTTTGGATTAAACAAATTTAAATGAATGGAAATGAATTTATTAAAGGAATTATAGATTATTTGGAATTAAAGAGTTTCAATCTTTACATTTTGTATCAAATCCCTAGGTTTGAACACTAGGGCCTTTGTCCATTATGCTAAAGAAACATTCCTTGATGTAGGAATTGTTGATACATAATGGGTTCAAGAGGAAAAGAAGTTGTTGCAAGTAATGAGAATGATAGGCTGGATCAGATTCTCAATATTTTGAATCAACAAGGTACCAGAATGGATAATCTCAAACAAGAAGTTTGAGGAGTGAGAGAAGGACGAAACCCTCAAAATGAAATTCCCCAAAATCAAGAGCAAACCACCAATGAAAATCCAAGGGTTGAAGAACTACCAAATCCTCAAGCTAGGATCGAAGGGGAGGTTGCAAAAGACTTGAAAAGGGTAGCCCCGCCCAATTTTGATGGTAAGACCATTGGTGATGGAGCTGAAGCCTAGGTAATTGAAATGGAAAAGTATTTTGAGCTCAGGAATATGTCTAATGAGACCAAGTTAGTTTGGGTTGCATATCAATTTACTGGAGAAGATACTACTTGGTGGGGTAATGAGAAAACTAAGAAGAAGCTACAACCAGGTGGGACTACATGGGAAGTATTTTTGCAAATTTTCAGGAAGAGATGGCTTCCACAACTTTTCTTTGATAGAAAAATGACAAAGTTTCAGAATCTAACACAAGGTGGTTTGATAGTTACTCAGTACTGGGAGAGATTCACTTATCTCCTGAAGTACATACCACAGTATCAGATGGATGAGCGGTTTTGTATTCAAAAATTCATCCTAGGATTGAGGCCACAGATAGGAGCTGATGTAGATATTCATAATCCACTGACTATGGATGAGGTCTTTGAGAAGGCTGTAAAACAGGAACAAAAGTTACAACAGGTAGAAAACTACAAAAAGAATGTGAATTCTAAATTTGGATTTGGAAACAAGAAGTTCCAAAATAGTAATAACTAGAAGGGTAACAAAAATCAGTAGATAAGGAACCTAAAGAGAGGAACAAATTGTCAAGAAAAAGGAGAAGGAAACTATAGTGGAAACAAGAAAGTGAATAATAATAACACCAACTTCTTTGATACCGAGAACAGGATAGGTGATCACCTAGGGCCATGAGGTGGATGTTACAATTGTGGAGGAGATCACTATGCCTGCCTCCAATTTCCCACAGCGTGCAGGAAGTCAGTGAGGAGGAAATGATCAATGAGCACCGCAACACAAGATTCATGCAGCGATTGACAACCATCAAGCATATTTTCAAGCTTCACCTATTTAGATGACGGGTAAGATTTTTGGTCAATCAGTTTCCATTTTGATAGATACAGGAGCTACTTAATTCTTTATTGATCCTAAAGTAGTTGCTAAGTTACCTATTAGACCTAGTCATATGTCGCATGCATGGATGGTTCAATATGGAAACCGAGTAGAGAAGAGGGTACATTCATGTCTATCTTGCAGCAATTTAGAGCTACCTGATTTCCAAACCCAATTTAACCTATATGTAGCACCATTGGGGTGATATGATGTGATCCTAGGGATCAATTGGTTAACTAAACACAAAGCTATACTGAACCATGAGGATAATATTTTGAGTTGTCTTGATGATTTTGGACATCCAGTTGAGATTTTTTGATCTCAAGATCCTCTTGAGTTGAGACATATCTCAGCCATGCAGCTAAAGAAAGCACATAGGAAAGGATGTTCCTTATTTTCTATATTGTTGAGTGACTTGGATAATGTCCAGCAAAGTCCAGAGGACTATCTAGTTCTCAAGGAGTTCTTAGATATCTTTCCTGAAGAACTTATTGAGTTACCAGTGAAGAGAGAATTTGATTTCTCGATTGGAATTTTACTTGGAATTGAGTCTCAATCCAAGGCTCCATACATAATGACTACTATAGATTTATATGAGTTGAAGGCTCAATTGAAAGAGCTACTAAAGAAGGGATTTATTAGACCAAGTGTATCTCCATGGGGTGCACTGGTAATCTTTGTGAAGAAGAAGGATGGGACCTTGAGATTGTGTATTGATTACAAAATGCTGAACAAGGTTACCATTAAGAATAGGTATCCTTTACCTAGGATAGATGAGTTATTTGATCAGATGAAAGGGGCCATAATGTTTTCTAAGATTGATCTTAGATCAGGTTACCACCAACTAAGGATTAAGGAGGAGGATATTGCAAAGACAACCTTCTGAACTCGGTATGGACATTACGAGTTCATGGTGGTACCTTTTGGTCTAACGAATGCCCCAACGACATTCATGAATCTTATGAAAAACATCTTTAGAGATTGTTTAGATGATTTTGTGCTTATATTCATAGATGATATTTTGATTTGCTCCAAGACAAAAGAGGAGCATGAGAAGCACTTGAGGATAGTCTTGCAATGACTAAGAGATCGAAAGCTTTTTGGTAATTTTTCGAAGTGTACTTTCTTTCAAAAGAAGGCTCACTACTTGGGTCATGTCATATCTGCTGAGGAATCTCAGTTGATCCTGCGAAGATAGAAGCAATAGTGGAATGGCCAACACCACAGAGTGTTACTGAGGTTCGTAGTTTCATGGGGCTTGCAGGGGATTACAGGAAATATGTGGAAGGATTTTCCTGGATAACAACACCTATTACTTCTCTTTAGAAGAAGGGAAGGAAATTTGAGTGGATTGAGAAGTGCGAGGAGGCTTTTCAATTTCTTAAATAGAAGTTTACATCGGCACCAGTTTTGACTATACCAGATCCTAATGGGTACTTCATAGTGATTATAGATGCTTAAGGTGAAGGTGTAGGAGCTGTGTTGATGCAAGAAGGGAAAGTGGTTGCATATGAGTCCAAAAAATTGAAGCAATAGGAATTGAATTATGCACCACATGATCTTGAGCTTGCATCTATTATTCATGCATTATAGATGTGGAGACATTACCTCCTAGGGAAACCATTTGAACTAAAGACAGATCATTTAGGACTTAAGTACATCTTTACATAGCCTAACCTCAATGCAAGAAAAAGAAGGTGGCTTGAGTTCCTAAGTGAGTATTATTTTGGTATTGAGTATATCAAGGGAAAGGAAAAAAAGGTTGTAGATGCTCTTAGCAGGAGAAGACATCTCTCTGCTATGCTAACCACAAGGTCAAATTTGAGACAACAGGTGTTGCAACATCTTCCAGCATATGATAATTATGAGAGGGTCAAGCAAGCCTTAGAGGCAGATCCTTTAGATCATAGATTTGATGGATATGTGATGGACTATGATGGTATTTTGAGATATCAGGGAAGGATGTATATACCTAAGGGTGGAGACTTGAGGAGGTTGATTCTAGAGGAAGTACATGATGCACCTTACTTAGGGCATCCATGAGTTACAAAGATGGTAGCAGAGTTGAAGACTTTGTATTTTTGGCCTAAGCTCAAGAAATATGTTATGGAGTATGTGGCAAGATGTTTGGAATGCCAGCGAGTCAAGGCTAAGCATGTGCATCCAACATGAATTTTGTATCCTCATGATATACCTGAGTATAAGTGGCAAGTAATCAATATGGATTTTATCCAAGGATTACCTTTGAGCAGGAATAGGCAAGATACCATCTTAATAGTCATTGATAAGCTAACGAAGGTTTCACATTTCATACCTGGGAATTTGAAAGACGGATCATTGAAACTTGTGAAGAAATTTGTTCAAGAGATTCTGATTGCATGGTGTACTAGAGACCATTATATTAGATAGGGATACTAGGATGACATCTAGGTTTTGGAAAACACTGAATGCAGCTTTAGGAACTAAATTGAATTTTAGTTTTGCATATCACCCACAAACTGATGGCCAAACAGAAAGGGTCAATCAGGTTGTTGAGGATCTACTGAGGATGTACTGCATGGATAAGCAGTACAAGTGGGAGGAATGTTTTCCATTGGTTGAGTTTTCTTACAACAACTCATTCCATGCATCATTGGGTATGGCACCATTTGAGGCGCTTTATGAATGGAAATGTCACAAACCCATTAGTTGGGATAGGATAGAAGATAGGAACATCTTTGGTCTGGATATGCTCAAGGAAATGGATGAGAAAATGTAGTCGATCAAGAGTAGGTTGAAGGAGGAAGCCGATAGATAGAAGAGCTATGCTGATAGAAACAAGACTTTCAGATAGTTTGTTGTGGGAGATAAAGTCTTTTTGAGGGTTAAGCCTCATAAGAGCTCTCTCTCATTTGGGAAGTCATCAAAGTTGGCTCCAAGATTTGTGGGACCCTTTGATGTACTGGAAGTCATTAATCCAGCTGCTTATAGACTAGCATTACGACCTACTCTAGCTCGACTCCATAATGTATTCCATGTTTCTTTATTGAAACCATACCATCCCGATGCATCTCATATACTTGATTGGAATTCATTACAGGTACAAGACCCAGGGGTGGTGCTAGTGGAGCCCATCTGAATCCTAGACAGACGTAGCATTAAGCTGTGTAACAGGGATAGTATTTAGTACAAGGTCTAGTGGGACCAGTATACTGAGGATAGTGCTACATGGGAGGATTCTGAGATGATTGACCATCATTTTCCTTATTTTCTTTCTTAGATTAGTATTTTCTTAATGCATGAGATACTTGATACTTTGGTTTTTTATTCACATGTTGTGAAAATGGATAGCATGGATGCTACTATGAATTGCTTATGCTTATGTTTTGAGAACTATGATGTTAAGTATTATTTCATTATGATTGAGATACTATGTTTTACTGATTGAGATACTATGCTTATTGATTGATTAATAAGACATCAAGATGATGTCTCTTCCAAGAGGGGAAGGATGTCACATATTGATTTTATCATTTATTTAATTAAAATTATTAAATCATGAGATTTGCATGTTTATGTTAGATGATTATTGAAATTGAAATTAAAATGCAAATGAAATTATTTGAAATTCATTATTATGAAATTTGGGGATTGTCATTACTGATGAGAATTTGAGTGCAAGTGAATGCAGGAATAGGTGAACGAGAATGAAGGCAATAACATTGATCAGGTAGAGTCGTTTTAGCCATTAGATGTTAATAAGGATGATGGAATCTCACACACCACTTAGTTATTATAATCTATTTTCGTGATGATTATTATTTGGAAATTTTTTAAAAGTTTATCTGATTGTTCAAATATATGTGAAAAGGAATATGTTTGTTTTGAAATGGAAAGATTGATTATTTACATAGAGTTTCTAAATTTGAGTATATTATGTTATTATGTGGAAAAACTGATTTAACTGAAAGTGGAAATAAATATATATATTAAATTTAGTTATTTAATGGAAATTAGAAGAAATAAATGCAATATGTTTTAAAATGAATTGAATTGAAGACAGTATCAAACAATTGGTAAACAATTACCTCTCAATTAATTTTGCATGAAATTAAGGAGAATAAAATAACAATGAACTCGAAGTTATGGCCGATTGCTCGAGATCAAAGCATAACACATGGATCGAATTTTCTAAATGGCTTCACCATTTGCATGAATTAGAGGGGAAGAGAATCCATTTTAAAATAGAAAGAGAGTTGTTTTGTTTGAATTCAGCTTATTTCATGCACAAATGGAAGGAGGAGTCAGACAGAGAAGAAAAGAGTAAGGGGAGAACAAAAATCTCTCTCCACCTTGCACGAGTAGAAGGAGAAGGCACACGCGCGGGAGAAGGAGAGGAAGAGGGAGAGCTAAGCAGAGAACGGAGTTGGTTTTTTTAATTCTGCTTATCTTCCTCATATGCAAGGATAGTAGAGGAGAGGAGGCCAGAAGAGAGGAGAAAGAGGCAGCCAAAAGAGAGGAAGACACATCCAGAAGGAAATGAGATAAGGGATAACAAAAATATACTCTCCATCAGATGGGAGCAAGGAAGTAAGAAGGGCGCATGGCTAGAATAGAGGGAGGAAATTTAGAACAGAAAGGACTCTCCCTCATATGCAAGTGAAAAGGAATAAGCGCAGACAAAATTGGAGAGGATTCTAAGGTTGAAAAGGAGAAGGCTATTGCAGAGGGTGCATGCCTAGGTATAGGAAGAGGCACTCAAGCAAGAAGGAGAGTAAAAATACCAGTATGTGCAGGAAAAGACTATAGGCATAGGGGAAAATAGACAAAGGTCAATATTGCGGAGCACAAAGAGCAACATACAAGAGTTACACATACAAAAAGTAACAGAAAAACAGAGAATCATCGCCAAATTTAGGAAACACACAGCTACAGGAGGTTGACAGGTAGATTTAATGGAAAAATTATTTACCAAATTCACAATATTAATATGCTTGAGTTTAACCATTTTCTATTATTCATATATTTTAACAAAAGAAAACATATTACTGTTTTAATCGAATTTAGAAGAAAGTTCATACAACAGACCATATATTTTCATGTAGATAAAGAACAAGCTTGAACAAAAAACTATTAAGAGACAATAGATTTATTTGTTTAGAAAATTCTATTAGTATATAAAAGAATATGCACAAAAAATAATATGTTTTAAATTTATTCCATAACATATAGTAAAGATTCGCATAGAAAAAAATATGTTTATAGATTCAGAAAACCTCCAAAAGAAAACTATATGCGTTAACTGTACAGACAAAGAATTGAGAATTACAAGAAAAGAACATGAAGTCATTAAAATATCACAATATAAAATTGTTGAATGTTTTCCAAAATGATAAGATTAAATAATTAATATGCTTGAAAAGTAAAAGTGAAATTTGATAATTCTCTAGGAGTGATGCTAAATTTCCTATGAAATAAAAGTAAATGTGAGGTGTTTACATTTTTTAAAAGATAATATTTTAAGGGAAATATGAAAAACAAAAAAGAAATAAAGTAAAGTAAAAATATAATTACTTTGAAATGAAATGAATTAGAAGAGGATTTTATTGAAGTGTAGTTTAAATTTTATGAGTAAATGAACGAAAAGAATGTGTGCTCATTGATTCTTGTTTTATATGTACTTAGTTACATATGTGTGATACACCTTCTTTTATTTATTTTGAATATGAACATAATGTTATTTACGATTTAAATCTATGAGATTATTGTACTAAAACCATGTTTGCTTGAAAATAAAAGTGCAATTAAGATGTTTGGGAAAGATAATCTTAATTTTGAATGGAACCATGCATGCTTGATAATTGAATGTGCATGACATGTGTTTGGAAAGTTACCTTCCGGGACGGGTGCCGAATATGGGTTTTTAGAGAGCGTAGTTTTGATTTTCCAAAACTACTATTATTTGTTATGCATGACATTTTACTTGGCCAAGTAACTTAAGGACCATTGAAATAGATGGGATATTTATAACTCTCTACCATATCCTAGTATCAAACTTTCTTGTTTCTTAAATGAATTAGAAAAATGAAAATGCTTGTGGATTTACTAGTTATACTAGGCACACATCAGATTCCATCTTGCTTGTCGACTTCTTTTTGCTAAGCGATTCATGTAGGGTCAGGTATTCTTTGAATGATTAAGGAATTATGGGGAAGCGTAAGCTTCGAGGTTGGGCGGAAAAAGTGCTTGAACCTTGTTCTCATCTTCATGTTTGAAGATAAGCAATTGGATTGAAGATCAAATGAAGATTTATTGATATATCTAATATATTTCATTCTTGTATGATTATTGTAGAACTTAAGGCGACATAATGCCTAAGTCTTGAATTGGAAATTTCTTTTACAATGTTTTTGTATTATAATTGTTGTGTAAGATGACACATTTCTGAAATCAATTGGAAGTATTATGAAACTTATTGTAGACTTTAAGTCGATGTTTGGAATCTTTTGGATTAAAAAAATTTAAATGAATGGAGTTATGATATTTTATGGAATGGAAATGAATTTATTAAAGGAATTATAGATTATTTGGAATTAAAGAGTTTCACTCTTTACATATTTATATATATATTATATATTATTTACATATTATATTTAATCGCCAGTGATTTAATTACTAAATTCCAATAAGAAGAAAACATGATGCTCTTAAGTGAAATTGATATATCCTAGTTGCAGTGTATAACATAACTATCTAATTTATTATCACATAAAGAAGTAACCGTACAAAATACATTTTATGTTAATTCTCATGTTTAAAGAATCACCGTGCAATATGGAAAGAAGCTTATGGTTTTCTACCTAGCACATTAAACATTAAACAACTATACAGACTGCACGTCCTCTAACCCAAATGGCGAACTTACCACAGGTTATGGACTTATACTACTGTTTGTCACATATCTGTTTATAAGAGACTTACAAGTAGAATATAATCAATCGGATTTCTCAATATAATATGGGCTACTAAGCATTGAATAGGGATAATGAATAGTCTGAGAATTCATTTTTTTGATTCTAATGGAGTATGAACTAGTTGAATCAGTAATTCAATACCGAATAGAGTATAATATCTGTGAATCGATTTCCAATGACTCAACAAAATTCATTTCATAATTTAGGGGTATCAAATGGTTAAAACAATAAGAAGATTGATGAGATATAGAGAAACTAAAGGAATACTCTGACGTAGAAGAATGTAAGGTCATAAAATGGTACATTCTTTTTGTATAGGAAATAGATCACATCACAAAATTTATTCACTAACCTGGAAATGAGAATTATTTACTTAGAGTATGAGCGGTATGCTAGTGCCTATAATTATATAGAATTCTAGAGGAGAAAGATAATGTTGGATTTTCTTACATACAAAGTGTTAGAATTGGCTATGGTTGCCAAGATATTGAGACCAAATGGAAAGCACAAAGAAGAGAATAGAATGTGATGTGACAAGAATGAACTGTATTCTTATCAATTGATTGTGATTGTACAAATGAGAGAGGCCCCTTGGTTATATAGCAAAGGTGAGAAAATAGAAGGGCATAAGATTATGACAAGTGGGTAAGTGCACCAAGATGGTTCCCAAAAAGGGGACTTAAGTGGATAGCTTTTTTCTGAAATAAAGAAATATTGACCTTGGATGTGAAATTGAGGATAGTTACACTCAAAATTTTGAGATGGAGAAAAAACAAGGATTGAAGTGCTCCGAGTCTACTTTCTAAACTACTAATTTATTTATTTTTAAATTGAGATTAAGGGGTTCAAAAGAGGGACGTACACAAATTGGTGTTGTTTTTGTCAAAAAAACATAACATAGCAACTCTTGTACGACCCTCGTACGATGAACTTCTTTTTAGTACTTTTAAAATCGCATAGTCAAAAGTTAGCTAACAGTATGAAGTTGATGCAAAAAAATTCTAATAATTTTTTAATGAATATTTGATTTTTTACTAATTTTCGAAGTGGACACTTCCTGAAAAACAGAATTTTGGTTGTGATACACCTACAAATTTTGGAAACTAATTGAATTTTTATTTTTAAATTTGTAGAATGGAGTCTAGTTTCTACAAATTTAATTTATTTGAAAATTCGATGAAAGGTTAATTTATAACGAAAAAAATACCAAACACTTCTTTTTGGAAAAAAAAATACATACAAATAAATGAAATTATGGATAGGCTTAACATTTTTAGAAAGTGAAAAAAATTACATCGTTGGATATCTAAGAGAGAACCCTACATTACCCATGTGTTCAATTTTTTTGATATTGAACTATGTGCAATCCTGACAGTGAGCATGAACTCGATTATGTGAAATATGGTAGATTTTTTAAAAAACATGTCTCTGGTCGTTGGGAATTCCCTTCGAGCCTTTGGGTTGGCATTCCGAAGAAAATACCAAACCTAAGGCTTGAGAATTCTCAAAGCAATATATAAAGTGAGTGTGCTCATGTTATATCTCAATTTTGACATGGTTTTTTCTTCTGTGGGAAACATGTCAACTAAGATTGTATCTACACATGTATGTATGTATGCTTGTATGGATATAGTATTATATGTACATATGTATTATGCTTTCATGTATGTATTTACGCATGTCTTTAGAGGGAGGGAGAATTTAGGGAGAGAGAGTCTGGAGAGATGGAGAGGGGTTGGAAGCAAGAGTTTAAGAGAGAGGGAGTGGGAGAGAAGGGGTTGGAGTGAGAGGGACTTAGCTAGGTAGGGTGGTAGGGATAGAGGGAGGGAGAGAGACAGAGGGGGGGTGGGAGAGAGAGAATAGAGAGAGGGAGAGAGATAGAGATAGAGAGAAAGAGAGAGTTATGTAGGTAGGGTTCCAAAGGGAGAGACTTGAGAGTGTGAGGGGGGTGAGAGGGAGAGACTTGAGAGATAGATAGTGAGAGGGAGTGTGAGAGAGAGGGAGAGGGTGTGGGAGGGAGTGACTTGATAGAGGTAGAGAAAGAGGGGGGCGGAGTGAGAGGGACTTATCTAGGTAGGGTGGGAGGGATAGATAGATAGAGGGGAGAGAGACAGAGAGAGTTACCTAGGTAGGTTTACAGAGGGAGAGACTTGAGAGAGAGAGGGGGTGGGAGGGAGATACATGAGAAAGAGGGAGAGAGAGAGAGGGTGGTAGGGATTGATTGAACGAGAGGTTCATAGAAAGAGGGAGATGGTAGATAGAGAAAATTAGAGAGGGTAGGAGGAAGGGAGGGAGATGTATAGATAGAGAGAAAGTGATAGGGGTTGAGGGTATAGGGTTGAGGGATTAGGGTGGAGGACCTATAGGGTTGATGGTTTCTAGGGTATTAGGGTTTAAGGTTTGAGGGTAGAGGGAATAGGGTCGATGGTAGAGGGTATTTGGTTGAGGGTATAGGGTGAAAGGTTTAAGGGTTTAGGTTTGAAGGGTTTAGGGTTAAGGGTTTAGTGTTAAGGGTTTACTTGGTTGAGGGTAGAAGTTTTAGGGTATAGGTTTGAGGGTGTATGGTTGAAGGATTAGGTTCAAGGTCCAATGTAAGGGGTAGAGGGTTTAGGGTTTAAGGATTGAGGGTTGACGGATTAAGGGTTGATGGTTGAGAATTGAGAGTTGAGGGTTTGATGTATAGGGTAGAGGGTTTAAGGGTTTAGGGTTTAAGGTTTGAGGGTTGAAGATTGAGGTTTTAAGGTTGAGGGTTGATGTTATAGGGTATAAGGTTGAGGGTCCAATATATAGGGTAGAGGTTATAGGGGTTGAGAGATTAAGGGGTGAGGGTTTAGGGATTAGGGTAGAGAGTTTTCTTAGATTTACTAGTGTAAGGGTTGAGGGATTAGGGTTGAGGTATTAGGGTTTAGGGTAGAGAGTATTGGGTAGAGGGCAGAGGGTAGAGGGCAGAGGGTAGAGGGTTTAAGATTTTAGGGTTTAAGGGTTGAGGTTCGAGGGTTTAGGGTTGATTGTTTAAGGGTTGAGGGTTTAAGGGTCAAGAGGGTTGAGACATTAGGGTTAAGGGTAGAGGGTAGAGGATTGATGGTAAAGGGTAGAGGGTTTATAGGTTAGGGTTTAAGGGTTTAGGGATTAAGAGGTTATAGGGTAGAGGGTATAGGGTTTGTGAGATAAGGGTTTATGGGTTGAGGGTTGAGAGATTAGGCAGAGAGTTTACTAAGTGGGTTTAATGGTTCGGAGATTAGGGTTAAGGGTAGAGGGTAGAGGATTGATGGTAGAGGGTAGAGGGTTTACAAGTTAGGGTTTAAGGGTTTAGGGTTTAGGGTTTAGGGATTAAGAGGTTATAGGGTAGAGGGTATAGGGTTTACGAGATAAGGGTTTATGGGTTGAGGGTTGAGGGTTGAGGTTTGAGGAATTAAGAGGGTATAGGGGTTGAGGGATTAGGGTTTAAGGGTTGAGGGTTGAGGGATTAATATGGTATAGGGGTTGAGGGATTAGGGTTTAAGGTTTGAGGGTTGAGGGTTGAGGGATTAAGAGGGTATAGGGGTTGAGGGATTAGGGTTTAAGGGTTGAGGGATTAAGAGGGTATAAGGGTTGAGGGATTAGGGTTGAAGGGTTGAGGGTTGAAGGATGAGGGTTGAGGGTTGAGGAATTAAGAGTTTATAGGGGTTGAGGGATTAGGGTTTAAGGGTTGAGGGTTGAGGGATTAAAAAGGTATAGGGGTTGAGGGATTAGGGTTTAAGGGTTGATGGTTGATGGTTGACAGTTAAGGGATTAAGAGGGTATAAGGGTTGAGGGTTGAGGATTGAGGGATTAAGAGGGTATAGGGGTTCAAGGATTAGGGTTTAAGGGTTAAGGGTTGAGGTTTGAGTTTTGAGGGATTAAGAGGGTATAGGGGTTGAGAGATTAGAGTTGAAGGGTTGAGGGTTGAGGGATGAGGGTTGAGGGTTGAGGAATTGAGAGGGTATAGGGATTGAGGGATTAGGTTTTAAGGGTTGAAGGTTGAGGGATTAAGAGGATATATGGGTTGAGGGATTAGGGTTTAAGGGTTGAGGGATTAAGAGGCTATAGGGGTTGAGCGATTAGGGTTTAAGGGTTGAGGGTTGAGGAATTAAGAGGGTATAGGGATAGAGAGATTAGGGTTGAAGGGTTGAAGGGTTGAGGGTTGAGCATTGAGGGTTGAGGGATTAAGAGGGTATAGGGGTTGAGGGATCAAGAGGGTATATGGGTTGAGGGATTATGGTTTAAGGGTTGAGGGTTGAGGATTGAGAGATTAAGATGGTATAGGGGTTGAGGTATTAGGGTTTAAGGATTGAAGGGTTGAAGGGTTGAAGGTTGAGGGATTAAGAGGGTATAGGGGTTAAGGAATTAGGGTTTAAGGGTTAAAGATTGAGGGTTGAGGGTTGAGGGATTAAGAGGGTATAGGGGTTGAGGGATTAGGGTTTAAGGGTTGAGGGTTGGGGATTGATGGATTAAGAGGGTATAACAATTGAGGGATTAGGGTTGAGGGTTGAGGGATGAGGGTTGAGGGTTGAGAAATTAAGAGGGTATAGGGGTTGAGGGATTAGGGTTTAAGGGTGTAGGGTTGAGGGTTGAGGGATTAAGAGGGTATAGGGGTTGAGGGATTAGGGTTTAATGGTTGAGGGTTGATGGTCAAAGGATTAAGAGGGTATAGGGGTAGGGGAATCAGGGTTTAAGGGTTGAGTGTTGAGGGTTGAGGTATTAAGAGGCTATAAGGGTTGAGGGTTGAGGAATTAAGAGGGTATAGGGATAGAGGGATTAGGGTTGAAGGGTCGAGGGTTGAGCTTTGAGGGATTAAGAGGGTATAGGGGTTGATGGATTAGGTTTTAACGGTTGAGGGTTGAAGGTTGAGGGATTAAGAGGGTAGAGGGGTTGAGGGATTAGGGTTTAAGGGTTGAGGGTTGATGGTTGAGGGATTAAGAGGTTATAGGGGTTGAGGGTTGAGGGTTGAGGGATTAAGAGGGTATCCATCTCCCTCACTATCTCCATATACCCTCTATCTCTTAACCATTTAAACCCTTAACCCTTAAACCCTAAACTCTTAACCCTCTACCCTCTATCTCTCTCTCAGTTTGTCTCTCCCTCCCTCTATATATCCATCTCTCCCACTATCTATTTCTCCCCCTCTCCCTCTCTGTCCCTTTGTCCCTTTATATCCCTCTATCCCTCTTTCTCTCCAACTCTCTGTTTCTCCCACTCTCCCACTCTCCCCCTCTCTCCCTCCCACTCTATCTTTCTCCCACTCTCTCTTTCTACCACTTTCTCCTTCTCCCACTCTACCACTCTCTCCCACTATCTCTTTCTCCCACTCTCCCCCTCTCTCCCTCCCTCTCTATCTCCATCTTTCCCACTATCTCTTTATCCCCCTCTCCCTCTCTATCCCTCTGTCCCTCTTTCTCTCCCTCTTTCCCTCCAACTCTCTTTCTCCCACCCTCTCTCCTCCCACTCTATCTTTCTCCCACTCTCTTCTTCTCCTATTCTCCCACTCTCCCACTCTCTCTTTCTCCCATTCTCCCACTCTCTCTTTCTCCCACTCTCCCACTCTCTCCCTCCCTATCTATCTCCATCTCTCCCACTATCTCTTTCTCCACCTCTCCCTCTCCCTCCCTCTCTCCCTCTCCCTCTCTCTCTCCCTCTTTCTCTCCCACTCTCTCTTTCTCTCCCACTCTCCCTCTACCAATCTCTCTCTCTCTCTCTCTCACACACAATCACCTCTATCTCCTCTACTATAAGGGTACAAGGGAGATATAGAATTTGGATAGAGGGTATAGACAAAGAGGGAGAAAAGAAATATATTAAGAAAACCATATTTCATATAATGCATGTGTGTTTTGAAGAAGTAGAGATGTTACTGTTTTAGGAAAAAATAACACACTCATGTTATAACATGAGCACATTTTTTATTCCACTAAAAGCGGTAAAAAAACTCAATATACCCGTGATGTCAAGGCCCACAGTTCGCATATTCTCCTGGTTTTGTGCGTGTTTTGACAAAAAGTAGCTTTTTGATGATGCTGTGAAGTGTGCAAGCATGTTTTTCACATTCCACCACCTTTTCCATGATCTTTCTAACAACTTTGCATGAAATAGTAGATTTTCCACATTGAAAGACATATAATATCAATTGAAGTTTGAATTCCATTGAAAACTGATATATAATTGAATTTTGGAGGGGAACAAGCTTTTGAACAAGTCAAATTATTGTGGATTTTAAAGAAAGAAGAAGCTAAGGCTACATAATTGGGTTGAACTCCTCCATTTGAAAGTCTAGTTTTTTAGGTTTGTGAATTCTTTACACATTTTCTTTCATTCTATTATGGCTTGCTTTCATTTTTGTTTGTCATTATAACCTTACATTGTAAATGCACATTTTAAATTACACAATTATATACACTTGCCAATTACCATTTTAAACTTGATGCAGAGCATCTACTAGGATCCACAAATCATCAAGGGAACTTCTGACCCTAGCTTAAATTGAAGAAGATCAACGAACAAACTCAATCATCTTTTCATCAAAATCCTTCAATTTCACTTGATTTCATATTTCCACAAAACATTAGAACTTGGTTTCAAATCTTTGTCAAACTCAAAAATATATTAACCATCATAAAATTGATTGTAACATAGCATAAAGTTGATTAGAAACTTAGAACCATTCAATTCATTCATGATTCACTAATTCAAGAACTCAATGCTCCAACCTACATGGAAAAATAATAACAAATCATGGAAGGTAACTACCAACATTTATCTAGACATACAAGACACTATAATCAGCATGTTATTGATTGAAATAAACCAAATAAACATTCCAAATATCTCACAAAAATTTATCCTTTGAGCATGCTTCCCCTAGCGATATTTGAAACCTATGGTGCAGGGGCACCTACAACCATGTTTCAAAATCTACTTTGGTGACAATATGTCTTAAGGTATTTGGGTGAGTTCAAGAGTTTTTAGATGCTTTATCATATATTTTATTGAAAATAAGGTCTAAATATACCAATCTTTCATGTATTTAGGGATTTTGTGAGTTTGGTGATCAAATGTGCAAGTATGCACTCTTGCTTCAAAAAATTGTCAATTTTGCCATATAATCTTTGAAGGAAAATCATTCAAATTGTAAATGGAAGTGAAAGAAAATAATATATAAGTTGTATTAGGGATGAAATAAATGTGTTTGAGTGGTCTTAGGTGTCTTAGTTTTCAGAATCACCATCATGGTTATTCACTTTCACATAGAAATGTACTCTGGCCAACCTAGTGCATCACTCCACTAAGCAAACCCATGATCTTAAAGACTCCCAAACACATTTGAAACAAACCTTATTCAAGTGAAGATAAATTCATGCATCAATTATCTCCCAAGCCTTCAAGGCATCACAATCCTATACGGGTCTATACACAAGAAAATCACAAAAATCAGAGAATTCCTTTATTTTATTTTATTTTATTCAAATATTGAAGAGCAGCCTCCATTCGAGCATTTACATGATATTTATCTTATTTACCTTCAAACTCAACTACCCCAATGTATCTAACTATTTTTTTAACTTCTTAACTAACTTATCTCTTCACAACTTTGCCAAAAAATGCAATTTTTTGCAAATGTCAAGCCAAATCTCCCCCCTAAACACCTATAATGACTCAAAAGAACTAGATAAATATTAAGAGTGGTATCATAGAACTTATTTAACATAGATCATTATCTTAGACTCAAAAACAATAAGAACCTTACTTTGACCCATCTTCACATGCACCAAAAACCCTCCTTTTTACCCAAGAAACTAGTGGTTTATTGAAAAACACTCATCCAACCCATTTACAATATTATGAATACTTCAAACAGGTCTAAAATGGTGTGCAAAAATTCAATTCAACAAGAAACCACACTTCCCCAACTCAAAACACACTTTATCATATCAAAACCACTCTAAATCTCATGGAAAACTCAAAATTTCATTATAGGGATTCATGCTCAACACCCTTTTCATTCAATGGTGCTCCCAAACCATGTATGCTTCCACAGTTTGTATACATATATATGACATAAGTTTACATTTTGTATTCTTTTCCATGCTTCCATTTTGATCCTATCTTGCAATCATGGCATGCCACATTACCACTTTTCTTTAAGGCATTCTGGGTTGAAAAAATCATGTCACCTTTGTCTATGCTAGGTTAATTTTTGTACATGATGATTGTAAGTATTATTTAAATGAAGAATTGCATGACATATATTTTTCAATTAACTTGAATGGATACATTTTTTAGGAACTAATATTCATCTCATTACCATGGTACAAATAATATTATCTGCCATGCCGAAGAAAAAGACAAAGAGGAAACTAATAGATGAAGAGAACGAAACCTTCAAAGAAAAGGAGAGAGTTTGGGTGGCAGCATATCGTGAAAAGAAGAAATTGGAAATGATTGACGAAAACAAGCCAATTGAAGAGGAACCTCAACCGTCAAAAAGAGAATGGGAATTGGCAGCACAAAAGGCATGAATGTGAAAGCATCATCATAAGACATATTCAAATACTGTAGTTGGAGACACACCCTCTACAAAAAGTGAATATGAAGGGATGCCATTAAGCATAAGCGAATATGGAGGGAAACCATCTAACACAAGTGAATATGGATGGACACCATCTACTGCAAGTGAATATGGAGGGACACCATCTCCCGCAAGTGAATATTTTTGGAAACCATCCAACACATCTCAAGTTGAGAGCACATCATCACTTAGATTTGATGAAGAAGGTATTCCATCATCCCCATGTGAACCTCAAGGTATGTCTTCTTCTCCACCCTCAATCGAAGGTACGCAATCTAGCCTAACCTCAATTAAATATTGATGAAATTGCTAATGTTGAGATGTATGTACCTAGGAGAACACCACCTAGAATTTTGTGTAGAAAGCCAAAGTATTTGATTAATATTGATGATGAGATTTTGCAGCACATGGAAGGTAAGATCTCAACATGCACTTGTAGAAGATATGCTGATAAGATTTGGGAATGATTCTTTGAAAGGATAAATGAAACTGCAAGATGTCAACTATTTGTTGAAATTATGCGAGGTGTAAAGTATAGGAACATCATGAAGACTCTTGGGTTGAGAACATCGAATGCATCGAGTGAAGACACTATTGTGAAGAATCTAATGGATTCTTATGAGAGTGTGGGTAAGATCTCACGCTCAAAGGATAGTAATGTCACCCAATGTGTCATTACATTGACTTTGGTAAGCTTTCAAACAAAGAGAACTCGTATCATTACAAAGATAAGTGAATAAATGGGAATTAGTAGAAAAACTTTATCAAGAGCCATTCAAAGGTGGCAAAGAATTGAGGGAAATGATTCAAATAAATTATGGGCATTCTCGGGGAGACTGTCACAAAAGGATAAAGAAGTTGTCGAAGCCTTGAGATCACTAATTGAAGAGTATTGAAAGAATAACACAAGGCCATCTCTGAATCAATGGGATGTGGTAAGAAGGAGAATCGGTAGTCGGAATCATGAGCCACATCCAAAGCATTTTTTGGATATAACTCAAACCCAATTTTTTCAAAAATTCGAAAATGATTATCCTCAAATTAGTATTTCTCAAATATTTTTGAAATGCTTAAACCTTTTAATGTCAAGATAAATCACACATTCACTAGTTTTTGTAGACTACATATTTAATTTTCTAACCATTATGATGTTTATCGTTCTATATGTTTAGATTTTCATACTAAGGATGTTTTGCAGGATTGTGGCATAGAAACCCCACCAAAATCTTCAATAGAGTTCTTATCAAAAAATTATGTGAAATAGAGGATGGCTAGATATTCTACAAGATAGCATGCTTGGATGGTTCATGCGATCGTTGCGGTGGCTTCCAGCGTATGCCAGTATGTCAACATATGGAAAGCACATATGAGGTGGGACAAAAACTAGTAGAGTTCGGGAAGTATAAAACAATGGCATATGCTACAAAAGATGGGTCTAAAGAAAAAATGTGTGATTTGGTTATTGGGAAGATTCCAGTGTACCAGTTTATGTCCATGTTTCATGACAATATATTGTCTGAGTATGCAATGAATACCTATAGAGCCCGATGGTTGGACACACAATTCAAGCTATGCAAGGACACCTTTCTAGCTAGAAGTGTAGTATCAGTGGTTGAATTTGTGGAGAACTACACTCTACAACCACAACGTGAGATGCAATCACAGCATTACATCTCCACATAGGTTTTGATATTTATGCACATAGCATTCATTCATGCATCTGATAGTATAGATGACCAAAGGAAGGTATTGAGGGAGTACCACTTTTACATTAGTGATGATCGCACACATTCTCCAGAGTTCATGCAAGGTTGCTTATAGATGTTCTATAGTGGTTTGGCTCAGAGGGGCATAAAATACAACTAACATATAATATGGTATGATAACTATGTAGCACAGTTTAAGAACTCACGCATGTTCTATTGGTTGTGCAAGATGCATGTCATTATAGGTCTTCAACATATGTGGAAAATTTGTGAGGCTGGACATGGAAAGGGAGAGCATGATGGTGCAGGAGAATGCATGAAAAGAGCATTAGCACGAGAATAGTTAAAGTATAAAGACAGTGTAAAGTTGAAAAATGCAAAATCAATCGTCGAGTGGTGTAATGCTCCAATGGGTACAGGTAATGAAGGTACATCTTCAGTTCGTAGATTTTTTTGGTTGATGGATGATACTAACATTGCACTATATGAAGACTATTGTACACTAACAAGATTGAGTGAGGTACACTCTTTCCTTAGCTCAAATGTAGGTTCATGGAGTATCGATACACAAAAGATGGCATACTTTTGTTCTTCATGTACAATGCAACCCTGGAATGATTGTGAGTTAGGGGAGTGGGTTGACAAATGGTTGAAAATTTATCTTAGCCCACTTCACACATATCACCCTCCGACAACATTGGAATTGACACAGATGGAATCATCGGTCGACTTTGACCATGTATAAAATCTAGTTCAACCAGGTGATATATCTACTTGCTTATTTGTTGAAATTGCATATCGTTATCTTACTTTGTACTGTATTCATAATGTTGAAAAATTTCAAGATATTTTTTGCAAATATCAACATAAGGCATGTTTATGTAGTTATTGTAGATGAAGACAATGAAGAGGGAACATACTATTACTTGTGTCATTGTGATGAGGCAAAAAATAAATTTGAGGCCCCAGTTATAGATGGAGAAAACATCGAATACCCTATAGGCTCAGTTGTGGTTATTGGAACATGGCTTAGAAGGTACCCACATTCGAGTGTTAAACATTGGCTATTTCAGGACTTTGACACACATTGTAATATTCTTGATTACTCGAACCTTGTCATGGAATCCAATGTTCGTTTGACCAAATATGGGGGTATACCTTTGAACAAGATGTTTGGGAAGGTCTGTGAGTCTGACCATGAGGCAATACTTGACACAATAAAGAGTAGAGAAGACCTGGATGGTTCGTTGGATTAATTTGTAAGTATATGCACATTGGTTCTTATTAATTTATACTTGTATGCACATTAATTGTTTGATGCCAATGCTATCATCTTCTTTTACTTTGTGTATTTGTAAGTAACATACTAAATAGTGATTGGTGTCCCCTTGCACAAAATGTAGATACATGAGCCATCCAAGAGAATGTCAGCCAAAAAAGTAATGCAACATCCTTATTTTGATGATCTTGATAAATCTCAATCATGATTTTAAGCCATTAGAAAAGTGTGTGCAAAGCTTGGTGAGGGAATTTCAACTTATTCATTTGAAGTTAACCTTATCATGAGCAGCTATGATGTAGACATTATAAGAGCATCTGAAATATCAACTTACTCTATTCATGAGAGGTGTTGTGTGCAACAGGTATGTTGGAATTCCCAGTGAAGATGTATGACCAGGAGTGACTAAGTTGTGAGACTTTCATGCCTATCTGTAAGTGCCTTCCATCTATTTTTATTTCATTTCCATTTTGGATGCTCTTTAACTTTCTCTTTTACTTTGCGTATTTGTAAGTAAACTACTAAAAATTGATTGATCTCTCATTGTAGAAAATGCTGATTTATGAGCCATCAAAGAGAATCCCAACCAAAAAAGCAATGCAACATCCTTTTTTTGATGATCTTGAAAAATCTCAATTTTGATTTCAAGCCATTATAAAAGAGCGTGTGAAGCTTAGAGAGGGAATCTCAAGTTACTCAATTGAAGTTAACCTCGTAATGAGCACCTATGATGTAGATATTTAAAGAGAATCTCGAATGTATGAGTGACATTGTAAAAGATCTGTGAGAATGAAGTACCTAAGGCATTGTAATGAGATCTACTTACATAATGATATTTACTCAAATATTATAATTTTGGAGTTCATGTTTGGTGCAGTAGCACCTTGTTCTGTAAATGCCTTCAATAGGCAAATTTGTAAAATTTGAATTTTGAAATGTAAACAATGTGAAAAAGGTCATGTAAAGGTCATATGTAATGTATTCAAAGTCTCAAAGAGGTTATTTGGTGATTAGAGAAGAAATATAAAGCATGTAAGGTCGAGCAAAACAAAGATCTTTTGTATTCTTCAATATTAACAATCAATAAAGTCCCTATTTTAGTGATTTTATGAGTTTTTCCAGTTGTTCATTAACTTGTACGACCTATATAGTAGCTTACGGAATTGAATCTTGTTGTTTAAGTTAGAATAGTGAAGTATCTTTCATTTGAATCTATTTAGGAGGGTATCCATTGAGTTTATCATTAGTTTGAGCGGATTTTTCTCAACTCGGTCTGTAAACCAATAATGACTACTCCATCGAATTTGATAGTTTAGATCAGTGTCCAATAAGTTAGTATTAGGATTTTTTAGGTGTGTGTGTGTGTTTATTTGTGCAGAGGAATTCAAGAAATAGAGGTGGACTTGGTGCTAAAGGGTTTTGTGATGAATTTTCAAGTGAAAAGAGTGGATCCAAGTGGTGTTTTGACGAAATATTCTCAAATGACTTCACAAAAAAATGATTGATCTAGATAGCTATTATTGAGTTACAACACATACTTCAAAATAAACAGTGACTATCTTGGAACATGTAAATCAAAAATGACCTTCTTCGTTGTTCGCATTAGGCTAACTAGGCCTAATTTACAAAGGAACATACCTTTAAACATTCAAGAACCCCCTTAACTTGTTGGGGCAGAAATTATCATGTATCCAAACCTTCAGATCCAAAAAAATTCTCAAGAAAAACTCACTCCACCATGCCAAACCAAAACCCTTATTTTATGCTAGTATAAGGAGGGTTTATTGAAAGGAATGATTCCACACCTTACCAAAACATGCCACCACCTTAGAGCTTCTTAAAATCACCTGAAAAAACCCAAAAGACAATCAACCAACCTCTACATGGAATATTTTATCAAACTCTAGGGTGAAACCTCATTTTTCATGCCCTTTTCCATCAAAATCTACAAGGGCAACAACAAAAACCCCATAAAACTTATTCCCTTTCACTTATAAATTTCTCATCTAATCCTACAAGATCGCGTTGGGCCCCTCTAGAAAAACATCTCTCAGTTTTGGCCATCTCGGAGTGGTTTTCCGGTGGCGGCGGATTTTCACTTGATGGAAAAAGTGTCAAATTCAAGTTGTGCAAAGTTGCAAAGTGGTGCAAATTTTTCTCTGCAACTTGTGTGACCAAACTAACTGCTTCAACACATTTGAATGGGTATTTTTATGCTATAAATGGTCTTGTTTCATACCGAAACACGCAGAATTGCTCTAAGCTACGTTCCACCAAATCGATCCCTTAAGGGTCCAAAGTGCAAAATGGCTGCAAACTTCAGCATGCTATTACTCAAATACCGTGATGCTTAGAAAGTTCTTGTCTAATCCTACAAGATTGAGATGGGATCCTCTACAAAAACCTCTCTCATTTTTGGCTATCTTGGAGTGGTTTCTCCGTGGTGGCAGATTTTCACTTGATGGAAAAACCATCAAATGCAAGCAATGCAAAGTTGCAAAGTGGTACAACTTTTGTTCTATAGCTTGTGTGACCAAGAAAATTGTTCCAACACATCCAAATAGGTATGTTTATGCTAGGCATGGTCCTCTTTTGCACTGAAACATGTGGAATCGCTCTGAGCTACATTCCACTAGATCGATCCCTTAAGGGTCCAAAGTGCAAAATGGTTGTAAACTTCATCATACTATTACTCGGACACCGTGATTCTTAGAAATTTCTCGTCTGATCCAATAGGATTGCATTGGGCCCCTCTACAAAAACCTCTCTTGGTTTTGGCTATCTTGGAGTGGTTTTCCCGTGGCGGCGGATTTTCACTTGATGGAAAAAGTGTCAAATTTAAGCTTCGCAAAGTTGCAAAGTGGTGCAACTTTCTCTCTGCAGCTCGTTTCACCAAGAAAATTGTTCCAACGTGTCCAAATAGGTATTTTTATGCTAGGCATGGTCCTCTTTCGCACCAAAACACATGGAATTGCTCTGAGCTATGTTCCACCGAATCGATCCCTTAAGGGTCCAAAGTACAAAATGGCTGCAAACTTTAGCATGCTATTACTCAGATACCATGATGCTTAAAAATTTCTCGTCTAATCCTACAAAATCCCGTTGGGCCCCTCTACAAAAAATTCTCTCATTTTTGGCTATCTCGGAGTGGTTTTCCCATGGCGACAGATTTTCATTTGATGGAAAAAGTGTCAAATTCAAGCTGTGCAAAGTTGCAAAGTGGTGCAACTTTTTCTCTACAACTCGTGTGACCAAAATAACTGCTCCAACGCATCTGAATAGGTATGTTTATGCTAGGCATGGTCTTGTTTCTCACTGAAACATGCGGAATCGCTCTGAGCTATGTTCCACTAAATCAATCCCTTAAGGGTCCAAAGTGCAAAATGGTTGCAAAATTTAGCATGCTATTACTCGGATACCATGATGCTTAAAAACTTCTTGTCTAGTCCAATAGGATCGCATTGGGACCCCTCTACAAAAATCTCTCTCGGTTTTGGCTATCTCGGAGTGGTTTTATCGTGGCGGCGAATTTTCACTTGATGGAAAAAGCGTCAAATGCAAGCAATGCAAAGTTGCAAAGTGGTGCAACTTTCGTTCTACAACTTGTGTGACCAAACAGACCATTCCAACACGTCTGAATAGGTATTTTTACTCTAGGAATGGTTCTCTTTTTCACCCAAACACGTGGAATCGCTCTGCGCTACGTTCCACCAGATCGATCCCTTAAGGGTCCAAAGTGCAAAATGGCAGCAAACTTCAGTATGCTATTACTCAGATACCATGATTCTTAGAAACTTCTCATTTGATTGAAAAAGATCATTTTGGGACCCTCTACAAAAACCTCTCTCAGTTTTGGCTATCTCAAAGTGGTTTTTCCGTGGCAGCGGATTTTCACTTGATGGAAAAAGTGTCAAATTCAAGTTGTGCAAAGTTGCAAAGTGGTGCAACTTTCGCTCTACAACTCCTGTGACCAAGCGGACTATTCCAATGCATCTGAATAGGTATGTTTATGCTAGGCATGGTCCTCTTTCACATTGAAACATGCGGAATCACTCTGAGCTACGTTCCACCAAAACGATCCCTTAAGGGTCCACAGTGCAAAATAGCTGCAAACTTTAGCATGCTATCACTCGGATACCATGATGCTTAGAAACTTATCATCTAATCCTACAAGATCGTATTGGGCCCCTCTACAAAAACCTCTCTTAGTTTTGGCTATCTCAGAGTGCTTTTCCCGTGGCGACAAATTTTCACTTGATGGAAAAAGTGTCAAATTCAAGCTGTGCAAAGTTGCAAAGTGGTGCAACTTTCATTTTATAATTCGTGTGACCAAAATAATTGCTCCAATGTGTCCCAATAGGTAGTTTTACACTAGGCATGGTCTTCTTTCACACCCAAACACGTGGAATTGATTTGAATTGCGTTCAACCAGCTTGATCCCTTATGATGGCATGCACAACACTGGAAAAGAGAAACATACAAACGACGGTTGAGAAGTTCAAGTATTCCACACAAAAAGCGCATGATCATTGGTGCAGAGCACCTTGTTCCTCCATTTGATGAAGAAGGTCTAGTTCAATGGTTTTAGTGATTATCTGATGGTGAATAGGTTGGTCAATAGGTTATTGTGGGTATTTTGAGCATGATTTGTCTTGAATAAGGTCAATTAAAACCAATAGGTATGTTTTAGGGTGACTTTTGGGTCTAGTGATAAAAAATGTGAAAATTTCAATCTTGCACTAGAAGTTGTCTTTGTCCTTTGAAGGTAAATTTGTGAATTTGTATATGATTGTGAAAGAATGGAGTTTTGTTGATGTAATAAGGATATTTGTAAGCCATTTGTGTCGATTTAGAGGTCATTATATGTACTCATTAGGTTGGAGGAGTCTAAAGTTGCAAATTTGTAAGTTGCTTAAAGCAACAAATTTGAAATGCAATGGTTACTTGTTTTGAAAGTTGGTTTTTAGTTAGTTTAGGGCATGGATCAGTTAGAGAAGGGTGTAAAACACTATGTAAATCCTTGAGAGGCTCAAATAGAGGTTTTTGATGAAATTTTGGAGAAGATCTAATAAGAATTATTCACAATGTTCTCTGTTTTTTCAATTTTTGATATAGAACCTGTTGATCCCATACTTGGTATGACCTCCAACTTTCGTGTACAGTCCCAAGGTTGACATGGATTGAAAGAGGGTTGAGTTAGCTTTCTTTTGGTGGTGGTTTGGTGCAAAACCATAAAGGAATAGGAGATTTCTTATCATTGGGTCAAGTGAATGTTGGAGTCTTAGTGGGCATATTTGAGAGAAGTTGTATCAAATCACAACTTGGTTGAGCCACTCTACATCACCAATGGTTCTTTGCAATTCAAAGAGTGATTGAGAGCGTGTTTCTTTGTTAAATAGACCTATTCAGGGGTCTAGGACAATGTTGAGTCCATTTCTTATTTGTATTATAAATTATAACTTGCTTTCTCCCGAGTCCATTTCGTATTCAAGAAAGAATATTGTAAAAATTTGACATATAAATATTTCGATAGTGATGCATCAAGAACATATTGGAATCTTTTTATGAATCCTTTCATGGAATGCCAATTGTAAACGTGTTTTTTTTCTTTTAGATAAAATTGTTTAGCATCAATCAATTAATATTCAAGACAAACCATGAAGGACAACAATGATCAATGCTAGGGCTAACCAGTTAATAATTATACACGTGAATAAGTCAAGCATGTACATGTCAATAAGGGAAGCACAAGTACTCAAAAACACGTAAGCCTCAAAAAGTATACACACGAATACATAGTATACACAAATTAATATAAAGTATATGCACGAATACAAGGTATACGCATGAAAACACGTAAGCCACAAAGTATACATTTGAACACACATAAGTCACAAAGTATACACGTAAGTTGTAAATTATACACTTGAATACACGTAACTCATATCTATTGAAACATCAATTTAAAATGAAAATATGGACACCATCAATAAAAGATATTTGTATTAACAAAATAGCCATGTAGGCATACATCAATATATGTTGATATAAGTATGAAATATATGTACGAAATAGCCATATAGGCTTACAAGAATCCCATATAGGCATACAATGTCAAATATGTACAAAACTGTCATGTAGGCATACAAAGGGCTCTGGAATCAAAAGTCATTGCTCTCCATGCCCTGGAAATAAATTATTTCCCTTTCCTTTTCAATCGGATGGCAATAAGTCTGTCACTCATTTTTGTTGTGCTCAAGGAGTGCTCCTGCTGCTCCTCCTAGGGTTTAGTTCATGGTGAAGTTTTAACTATTACAATAAGAAGTAAAGACATGAATATATAAAAATTACATTATAAAAAATGTTATATTTGACAAAATAATCACTTATCGCCATCTCATGATCTCTCTCCATGAGGGAAATATTCGCATGCCCATGCTCAGGCGTGCTCAAGCCCTGTATAAACCATACAAATAGAAATTAAACTACGTGAATCAATAATGGTTTGATTTTTCACTAACTAACATCTATAACAAAGAATGTAAATTGAAATTTACTAATTTGCCTCATACCTCTCCTTTGTGTGCCATCGAGGATTGTATAGCAGATGACACACCAATTTCCATTGTCCTCATCACATTCAGAGGTGTTTTGGCTTGCAACATCTGAAAATAAAACAAAAAAATATTCAATGTAATCAATGATGTGCATATAAACTACACAAATCTACTAAGTACTTGATTCATTAGTTAAAGTCTTTATTCTATTACCTCCATGTAGGTTTGAATAAATCCATCGCCAGTGGGAAGTGTTCCATCGAAACCTCCAATATTAGTTTTTTCAACATCCAAAATTGCATATTAAATTACCATTTGTAAAACAATACTATTAACATGCAATAAATTTATAATTTTTTACTAGTTACATAGCCCAGCGATAGGTGTACTGCAAAAATAAGTTGGTGGGGGGCCGGTGTATCTAGTCTCAACACTATGACCTTGCAATTTTATTAAAATCATAAATCATTTTTAGTTAATCTTGCATTTCAAAATCAAAATTGAATAAATTAAATTCAATGGACATGTACTAACTTTTACCTAACTATCAATGCCATATGCCTCATGCAAAATGTCATCTGCCCTCTCCATCTCCATAGCTGCAAATGGATCCTATGTACCAGTCTCCTGAGTGTCGATGGGGTCATATGAACAAGTAGCTCTGCAAGATTGACACACATGTGTTTAAAGGCCACCACTCGAAGATTCCCCTGAATGGCACCGTAGAATAGGGCTAGTATGATGGATGACACTCTGGTTCAAAGTGTTGATCACCTGCAATGTCTCCACGTCAGCACTTTCCTTCACAACGGAAGGCATAACAATGTGCTCACGAGGTGGCCTAGTGAGAGCTCATCTACCTTGTCATGTAGGATCCGATTGTGCACCGGGTCTATCCTGAGTTGACCCCCCACCTCTCCTCTGGAAATCCCTCATATCAAAATAATTTGGGAGTTTTTTCAATATGAACTCACTGTATGGTTTCCTAAGGAAATATTATGGGACCTCGCAATTGTTGCATGGTGGGTAATCGAAGACCATGTACCGCCTATCATAAAACTAGTCCCTAATCTATTGGTGGTGGCACCGATGGATAGGAAAATTGTTCACATTGAGGGTAAGATTTTTATTTGTGTGTGGGTCGGTGAATAATGAGCACAAATCACCTTTTGTAATTTTTAAATCCTTTACATCTTTGTATGATAGTTTATTTGCATAATAATCCCTAGTCGCCTGCCTCCTATCTTGCCATCCAATTACTTGTTTGCTAATTGAATATACACTTTATAACATATCTTTCAATGAATTTTCGAGGGTCATTCTTTCTGTGGTTGAACCATTTTGATCACTCAACCTACTGATCAAATCCTCAATCTGTTTTCTGTTGTTCTCAATTTCACTCATTAAATTTTGTTGAGTGCCAGGAGCAGGTTGGATGATTGGTGGAGGAGGTTGTTGTTGTGGTTGATTTTGATCTTGAAATTTGGATGGTCTTCCTGTTGAGGATATTGAGGGTTTGCAGGTTGATTTGCATCTCCTAATAATTCAAACAAATATATATCAAATTCAACCTAAAACTAAATAATTCAAAACAAAAACCACATAATTCTTACCTTTCACACCTCCTCCTCCTTGTGGCGCCATCATTGTGAAGAAATAGCGATTGTTGGTGAAGAAATTTGTTGAATTTCTCCTCCTAGAATGCGAGCGCAAAAAATATAGGGGTTTTGGCTATGGCTAGAAGAAAAAAATAGTTGAAATAAGAATAACGGGTTTTCTTTTTGTTTTTTCTTTTAACAAGTATAACGCGCTCGCGTTATGAATTTTCAAAAGTTTTTTTGAAAGGTGTCCATGAAATGGCTACCCATTTCCATGCACCCACCCAAGTGTCATAATATTATGACATGAGACAATTGTGAAAAGCTATCACTCCACCTGAAGTGGAAAAGTGATAATGTGATAATCACCACAAATGGTGGATCACCCATAAAATGTGGAGAGGTAATCATATGATATGTCCACAAAAGGTGGAAGTGATAAATTAATAACATGATAAGTCCACCAAAGGTGGAAAATCTCCAACTACCTCCTATGTGGTCCTTAAGTAAACTTAATTAAGGTGTAATCATGACCTAGGACAAGTTACAACACATTTAATTACACCAACACCCCCCCTTAAGTGCAACTTAGGGAGAATATACACAAAAGAAAACAATGCAAGATGGGTCCTGACAACTAGGCCATGTTAGGTACCCATGTACAAATATAAAGAAATCTCTCACAAACGAAGAAAAGGAGAAAACCCAGTAGGACAAAACTCCTCCCCGAAAGAGAGATTAAATATTAAATAGAAATGCTCTCAATGATGCATGATAAGGCCAAAACCCCATGTGAGGAAAAATACCCCCCCATAAGAGAGAAGTATAAGAGAGACAAGGTAGCCCCCCCTCAATGTTGAGTCTCCTACAATGATGGTAGAAGCTCAAAATTGAATGTTGAAGATGATCCAATCTCATCGAACAACGTTCCTTCCCTTAGGAACAAACAAAACCACAAATGTATGTAGGATATCAAGATGATGAATGATGGTGAATGATTTCTCTGAATGATGCTCAAGTGTCTCCATGTCGATGCTGAAAGCTAACACACTCCAAACAGGCGTTCTAGGCCACACTGCTAGAAAGGACAATCCAATATCTAGTAGAGATGAATGTAGAGCACAATCCAAATACAAGGATATCCCCTCTGAAGAAAAAGAATCCTCCTCCAAATTTTTTCCAAAAGCATCCACATTCACACCAAACTACAAAGAATGATCATGTAGAGAATGAACAAGAGGTTTAGAGTGTTCCCTCACAACAACTGAATAAGGAGCATCTTCATCAAAGAGAAGATGAATGTCATCAATGATGTCCCCCAAATCTGCAATATGAGACTCCATAAACAAGTCTGAGATACTTGTAAAGAAGCCATCCAAAGTAGACATATCTAGAATACAATGTATATCCCGCTACACTAAATCACAAGTAACCCAAACTATGGAATCACAAGCATCATCAACTACAACAGTAGGTGGAGGAGACAAAATGCATGGCTCAAGTACTAGATCTGATGTGAGAACTCCCAAGTTCAAAAATCCATATGTCTCCTCTGAATCATGGTTCATGCTAGAAGTATGATCAACAACCGAAGGAACAATGTCACCATCATAAGAAAATATGCAAAGGTATATAACCAAGATGAATGATCAACCACCCCAATAGCAATGATCTCTCTACTCTCCAAGTCATAAATGATGACTAAATCAGGTGTGAACTCCATAGTTTTCCCATCTCCACCATGTGTAATCTCATATATGGAAAGAAGATTGTTCATCAAATGAGGAACACACAAAAAATCTTGGAAAGTGTTGTCCCCAAAACTTATAGATCCCTTCCCAATTACACTCATGTATGTATTGTTTCCCATCAAGATAGGATACATAGTACAAGGCTGAAATAAAGAGAAGATACACTGCGAAGATGCCATATGATGAGATGCTCCTAAATCTAGAAGTCATCTCCTTGATTCTAGACCTGAAAAAGTGCAAAGAGCTTGTCCTTTATATCCTAATGTAGATGCTTGGCATTTGTCCTTTTTAGACTATTTTGAAGAAGAAGGGGGTGATTCGGACATTCTAGAAGGAAAATCAATGTGATTTCTTTTTAAAATATTTTTCAACTCATCAATGTCCTTCTTATAACAATAGTGTTCTTCATGTCCATCCTTCTTGCAATATGCACAAAAAGGCCTCTCCTTCTTAGATGATTCTCCTTTAGAGTGAGTGGATTTTGATTCTTTATATGGATTTTTATTTTTCTTCTTTTGCTTCTTATAAAGATTCTCTGATTCTTTTTGTACCTTTGACTCACTAGACACCAATGCATGTGGCTTAGAAGACTTGATTAGACCCATATTCATTATCTTAGCTTATTTTGGATTAGGATATTTTAAAATTCATCAAACTTAGGATCAACATATGATGCTCCCATAGAAATTCGATGGGTATGAAATCAATAAAAAAATACTTAATACTCAGGACCAAGCTTGGATAACACATTCATAATCAATTGTAAATCCTCTTTTTCAATGTTGCATTCTTTTAACTGTGTTCTTAATTTTTTGATTTTGGAGATGTAGTCTTGGATGTGGTCAAAAAATTTAGGATCAAGATTCATCAAATCATTATCAATATGATATCTCCTAATCTTATCTGTTTTACCATACAATTTTTCAAAAGTCTCCCAAGCATCTTTAGGTGTTTTACATGATTCAATATGAAATTACAAATCAAATGAGACTAATGAACATATGCATCCAAGTATTTTCTCTTGATCAATCTCTCATTTTTCTAATTCTTTAGCATTAGTAGGTTTTTGAATAGTGTCCTTTAGATGACCTATTATACCTTTCATCATGAGATAGTTCCATACTAATTTTCACCATGTAGCATAATTATGTGGAGTTAGGAGTTCAATTTGAGATTTCCCCATTGCAAGAACACAAACCAAGCAAAAGAATGTAATCAACCACTGCAAGAGTACCCCCCAAATCACTCAATCATGAGACCCCCCCAAGAAAATAGCTAATTTGGTACTTTATACTTAGTGCATTTACAATTGTCGCTTGCCAAAAATAGCGCAGTTGTCTTTGATCTTGGTACATGCAAATACTAAAATAGGCCACATAATCAAAGTGAAAAATTTACAATAGATGAGATAAATCTGATTGCACCACTAGAAAGTACATGAAAAATCATGTACTTTAAAAAAAAAAAATCACCCAAAAATGTTACCATAGGAGCAAGATATGAGCTCTCGAAGTTCCCAAAATGAGGACAAACTAGCAACACCTATGAGAATATGCAAATTCTGGAAAAACCAGACACCAAAACCAAAAACTAATTATACCACTGTGAAGAGCACAAAAAAATATTTTCGTCGATATCTCATTTTCCAAAAACGGACACCGTGGCCAAAAGTTATGAATTTTTCAAAAAAACTGAATTTAGTCTGCAGGAAAATGGGTTTTCTAGCAAAAAAAATTACTTCTGATTTGATTTCTGAAAAAACTACTCAATTTTTGTAGACAATAATAAAAACACAGAAATATTTTGATGCTAAAAATAAAACCCAGAAATCATTTTTTGATCCAATAAGTAGAAGATGAGAAAATGAACTTTTTCTAACCTTTAGCTAGGAGAAAAATGACGCGCACCACTTTTTGTACAACAATTTCCTCCAAATTTGTGCAAGATTTGCAAAATCTAGAAGATACCTAGTTCAAATTTTGACCCTAGCTACAAAACCCAAAAATTGATTTTCTTGCAAATGAGTGAAAGCTGAATTTTTGAAGCAAAAATGATGACGACTCCAATAAAAAACGGCTTGCAACAAACCCTTGTTTGCCAAAAATGCAAATGGTGATCAAATTGAGTGAAACAAAAGCCAAATCTGACTTTCTCAAGCCTCTTGGATGCAATGGTGAGCTCAAATTTGCATCAGCAAGTTTTGATATGAACTTGCAATAAAGAGTCAAAAATAGAACCTCCCTAAATCTGGTATCTCTCTTTAGAAAAAGACTTTCCAATGGCACCCAATCCGCTATGATACCATGTTAGAATTGGCTATGACTACCAAGATCTTGAGACCAAATGGAAAACACAATGAAGAGAATAGAATGTGATGTGACAAGAATGAACTGTATTCTTATCAATATGATTGTGATTTTACAAATAGAGAGACCCCTTGGTTATATAGCCAAGGTGAGAACATAGAAGGGCATAAGATTATGACAAGTGTGAAAAACTATCACTCCACCTAAAGTGGAAAAGTGATAATGTGATAATCACCACAAATGGTGGATCACCTGCAAATGGTGGAGAGGTAATCTCATGATATGTCCATGAAAGGTGGAAGTGATAAAGTAATAACATGATAAGTCCACCAAAGGTGGAAAAGCTCCAACTACCTCCTATGTGGTCCCTAAGTAAACTTAACTAAGGTTTAATCATGACCTAGGACAAGGTACAACACATTTAATTACACCAACACAAAGAAACAAAACACAATAGTGAAAGCTTGCAAGTTTTATCAAGACTCAACTAAAAAGAATCGAATTTAATCATCAAAGCGGCTATGAGAGGTGATGAAAGCCGATGATCTCCAAAGGGAGCATAATATTCCTAAGACTAATTAAGAATTCATTTAGTTCATACAATTGATGATAGATTTGATGGCCAATTTAAAGAATATCGACTATCCAAACAATCAGCAAAAAAAAGTAAATGATGCAAAACAAATGGAATCACAGAGGTCACGTAGGAGTAAGGAGGCGACTTTACTCAACAAAGATACATTTTTAAAAAAAAAAAACACTATATCTAAAACCTTCAACTAAACAAAATGCCCTATGGAGGGCATCGACCCAAAACGAGTGAGGGGAATCTTTTCTTCAGCATAACTATCTTAATATAGCTGAAACCAAAATTATCACAACAATAACATAATTGAAAGTATACAGATTTTTGCAGTGACAAATGGTCATTTTTCAGTAGACAGAAGGAAACCACAAATGCAAATTCATTTTCTTCCAATGTAGAAGCAAACTCATGAAATACAAATTTACATAACGAACCTAGAGTCCCACGCTTAGAGATGGATAAGATGTGCCGAAACCCACTCTTTTGCAGCCACAAACCCTTCCTCCAAAACTTGATCACCCTCCGAAATTAATTCACTTCCCAAAAACAATTTCAATACAAAACTATATTCTTATCCAAATTATTTTTGTAGAGCCCCCCATTTTTTTCTTCTTCCAAAAACAAAATTAATTGCTAACCATTTTTCCCAAAATGAACAATAATAAAAACAAGGAAAAAGTTTAGTTTTCAAATCCAAAAATCAACAAAAATGACAAGTTTCCAATTTGAAATTCAGTTTGAGTCATGCATGTGCACACACTCCTCTTTTTCCATTTTGAACGTGCTTTTACAATTTGTTCAAAAATATCATAGGTTCTTTATAAAATTAAAATTATATTACTTTTCCACATTTAAATAATTATCCTCTTAATAATAATAATATTATCAATTGTCATTAAAAAAAATTACTTTATACAAAACATTTTAATTTAATTATTTAACAATAACCCATATACTTTTTATTTGATTCATTTAATTTATTTATTTTAATTCTAAATTAATTTAGTTTACCTAATAATCAATTTAATTTAATTAAACTGATTAAACAAGGTCATTTATAATATTAAGTTTACCACATAATTTCAATAACACATTAAACAACATAGCAACGAACAACAACGAGACATCACCAATCATCCAAACAAACTTACTCAAATGTCAAGAAAGATGAAATACGAAGGGGCACTACATTACAAGATAAATTAAACTTAAAAACTATTACTAATTAGTTTTGAAAATTAAATTTTTAAGCTAATACTAATTACTTCGAAAAAAATTTAAATTTTCTCGATTAAAATTTAAATCAATTAAAATAATAAAATCAAATTAAAGCTAATTAATAAAAAATTAGTACCATAAAAGAAATTAAGATACTAAACATTTTAGGCTTTTAAAGTAAATTAAAACTAATATGATAATTTATTATAAGAAAAAACATTTAAAATATTTTATTCAATAAAATAAAATTATTATTAAGAAGAAAATCAATTTGAAATCATAAAAAAATCTTTTTTTTTTTTAAAATTCAATTAATTACAAATTATATGTTGAAAATAAATCATCTTAAATTAATAATATTTAACTACTAAATTTAATTATATAATTTAAAAATATGCCTTTTTCCTTTAATTACATTTTCTAATTAATTTGTCCAATTAAAATTCTACAAGCCATTTATTATTAACCTTCCTATTATAAAAAAATTACACATAAATATTAATTAAAATATTACATCAAATATTTATCAAGTTTTAATTTGAAAAATGAACTTATATTAAATATTTATTAATATATTTGATTTGTTATATATAAAATATATCTTTTTATTGATAAACAATTTCAAGGGAGTAGCTTCCATTATATTAATAATTTATGAAAGATTAGAACTTCTCTTTAGAGCTCAAATTCAATACATTGGAGTTTTGTGAGATATTAAGGGAAGCATCCCCTTAATAACCTTGTCAAACATTTTTGCTAGGTAGGCATGAATAAGTCTTTGGAATAGCTGATATAGAAAGAGGAGGTCTCCACGTTCCTTCTTTGCATTCCTTCTCAAAAGAGGACAAGCGATTCTTGAGTGATCCTTTTAGCTTTTATTGCACTAACATTGAATATGCCCCCAATAAGACCACTTGGACTTAGATCTATTTTCTAAGTCTCTTCTCTAACATCTTTCTGTGTAGGCATAACTAAATTTATTATTTAAAATATTTATTTATTTATTTAAAGAGAGGTAAACGCTTTTAACTCAAAGCTATGAACCGGTGAGGTCAGAAACAAGGGACCTCATCCCCAATAGAAATTCTCAACAATTACACCCCAATTGTATGGACAACAGATTCATCAAACACCTTTAATACTTCATCACCAACATGAAAGAACTATATCTAAATTTGAAATTAATTAACAGAAATAGCTTCGAAACATAGGAATCATGCACTTGAATGAAAGTAACACATAAAAGAGCACCAAGTGAATGTCTACTCTTATATTAACCTCACCAAAAGTTTGCAACAATTCCAAAATTAGCCTTCCAAATGAGGAGAGACCTCATATTTATAGAGTTTGATACAAATCTAGGGTTAAAGGCAATGATTAAGATATGGGTGCCTATTTAGGTCGACCAAAAATAGGTTGGCCTCGTACAATTGTAATGCCCATTTAAAAATTCAAAATTAAAACCCATTTTTACATTAAAATGCCATTAAAAATATTAAATAAAGGTGTCTAGCACTGCTCTCAAGGCAACCAACTTGCTTCTTTAGCTTGTTGATGAAGAAAGACACAAAACTCGAGGTAGATAGGCCCTTTAGTCATCCTCTTTTCCCATTGGTGTCTTCTAGAAAATACTTGAAATTTATTTAATATTTTGTTCATGTCAACCTAGCTGGGAGTTGGAATAAACTTCAATCTTAAAGAGATAGACTCTAATTCATTTTCATACTTCTTCAATATTTTTTCCTAGTCTATCTTTGATTCTTGACATTTATGCATGATGGTGATATACATGACGGCATCTTCTAAATAATTTTTAGTTACAAATCCATCCTTGACATGGGAGAAGATGTCATTCCACCTTTGTCTTAACACATCAACCTTCATATAAGCTTTGCTAAGATTTTTCCTTGTCATAACCTCCAAAAACACAGTGCATCCATGAATGATGTCACTTAGATCACTTTGCATTTTAGGAACTTTCTTAAGATCCCCATCCATCATTTCCCTTTTGAACTTGAAGGCTTCAATCCACTCTTTGGCCTTATCTATCTCTTTAGAAGTAAGAATATCTTCCTTTATCAATACATCTCCAGGAACCTCAAGTACCTTCACAAGCCTAACCATAGACTTATCATCAACCCCTTTGCACCGTGTTGCCATTTTTTGTATTGTATCTTACAAAGAAACAATTTTATCATACAACTGGAAGATTTTCCTCCATCAATGGGATACCCTTTTGATACACTCCTGCTATCCAATCTTGAGATACCTGATCTGATGTCCTTATTTTCTCTAACTCATTAATGGAATCCTTAGATAAAATGCTAGGTTTTGCAGACATTCCAGCTTCAGACTAAGTTTACAAAGGTATTACCAAATGTTGTATATGTTTTTGTAGCTCTTCAACCTATTTTTGCAACTTCTCTTTTATCTTAACCTCCTTCTCTAACCTTTTCAAAACTACATCCACCAATCCCTTCTAATATTTTGCTTCCTAGTTTTTGGTGGATGGTACCAAGTTTATTGTCTACACACTGTAATCAACGGGCATAGCCTCCTCTTTATTCTTCTTAGCTACATGGCTCGCAATGTGCAACACCTAATTGTTGGAGCCATCCCTAGGAATCCTGGAGATTACCCTAGCTTTATTCTTCTCCTTAGGCTTATTCAAGCCAACTAAAAAGTTGTCCCAATCTGGAACTACATCCTCAATTATCACAAGCTTAGGCTTGAGGCTCTCCTTAAGCTAATCAATAGAAGTTGAAATTTCAACATTTGTGTCGAGGTCAAAATTATTTTATCCTCAGAGGTCTTCTCCTTTATTAATTTCTTCATTCTTTTGAAGTTTCTCTTCCTCATTTATTTATTTATCCTTGCTTGTTTCAACCTACCTCTTTTCTTGATGGAATTTCTCTCCTCCAGCATATTCAGCTTCTTCTACCTTTTCTTTTTCCTTTTCTCTTCCTACCATAGAAACATTTACATTGAACTTCTCTCCAAAATTGCTAAGGTCACCATCCTTAGGAGTTTCTAGTTCCTCATCTAATTCCTGAACTTTGGAAATATCTTCAAATGCTTTATTTTCTACTTCTATTTCCTCTTCCTTATCAGAAGGAACATCTTCTTGAAGTGGATCCAAAGGAATTTTTTCTATTATCACTTCTTCTACAATGTTGTCATTACCAAATGGTGATTCTTGTGCAGCCTTTTCTAATTCTTCAGCTACTCTGTCTATATTCTCCAAATTGGGAAGGAATCCTAGATCGAGGAGCGGCCTTCCTTGTGTATACCTAAGTTCTTTCTTCAAAACTCTCCACATTAATTTCCCCTTCTTGGATTCATCTCTCTGTATCTTGTAGATTTTCTTCACTACTTTTGTCTTTTTGTTGCTTCTTAGGAGGAGAATCACTTGCCACACCTTTACCCCCTCCTTTGAGTAGTCTTCTTCTTTTTGGAGGCTAAGGTTGAGGAGATACTTCTTCAATTTCTTTGGTGATGAACTTAGTTGGCTTCCTCTTCTTTTGGATTGACTGCCTTTTTGGTTCTTAGTCTTGGCTTTGGCCTTTTTTTACCCCTAGTTCTCCTTTTGATAACTAGTGGCTCTTCTTTTGATTCTTCTTCTGGAGTAGTAGGGGCCTTTTCTTCTTCGTTCTCTGATTCATCCTCTAAATAATATTGGGATTCCAAATCTCCCATTAACTCATATGTGGGATTCATTTTGTCTACCTCCAATTCCAATATTTTGTGCTTATCCCACTATTTGGAATACCTAATAACTAGAGCAGTGACTTGGGTTAAGTCTGTTATTTCCTCTTCAACCCAATCTATTGTAGGGAGAGGTTTGTTAGATACTTCCATATAGTCATGATACTAAATTACCTCTCCATCATCATTAATTTGATCCATAACATGCATAACCCTGTACATTTTTATCATTTTCAGAGGTATCCTAGAGAATTTCCCCTTGAACACCTCAAATTCATATTTGTAGTTTTCCCAATAATCCTCAATAACATCCTTGTGTCTGTAGTCTCTAGAGGATGCTTTTTTGCCTCATTCCATATGGATCAAAGTTATCTCAGGAGGTGTGTATAGGAAGGTGGAGGTGTGCCATCTTAGTTTTTGAATGTTGAGAACTTTGAAATGATGGAAAAGCTTCCCATCCATTAGTTGCTAATGGAAATTCCCCTCCAATCTCTACCTTGTGCATATTCTTCAAAATCTTATCAAAGGTAGCCAATTGCCTTATCACTTCCAATAGTACAAATTTATTAGTATGATACCATGGGAGCCAGTATGGTACCAATGGGATCCTTGAATTCTAATATACGTAAACTCTGGGAACTGTATGTACCCATATCCATATTTCCTTACAAGCTCCATGGCCTCAGCAGAAATCCTCACATGCAATGATTATTGCAGTGTCCTTATGATGTACATGGCGAATGCATCATTCAACCTTATGTAGTGTGAGGTGCTTGATAAATGAAGTTGAGGATAGATCTCATACTCCGTGTTCTCTCCAATAACTCCCTTACATCTCAATCCCTTGTATTTGAAGCTCCTTGCTAGCATGTAGAAAATATAGGAAGTCATTGTGAACTTCCTTGTATCTTGAACTACCCTTAGTTTTCTACCCAAATTATCACTAATTAACCCCACCCAATGGTATTTGGTACCTTTCTCAATTCTTGCAATTACATAAAACATCCAATCCTCAAAAACTAAGGCCTTTTCCAATCCAATCACCTTACTAAGAAGAGTGATCATATCATTGTACTCGACTTTGAAGTCACTTGTACATAGAAATTTGGGTCATTTAGAATAATGTGACCTAAACTTGTCAATCCATGAAGCATCAATCATCTCCAGGGCCTTCTCTGGGTTATCTATGTAGACCTTCTTGACTTTTCCAATCTTGAATTTCACCAATTTTTTGTGAGTAGGAACACTTAAGGCCTCAGCCAAATTTATCCAACACTCTTCCTTAAGGTCTAACTATCCTTCTTCTATCAAAATCGTAATGCTTTAAGCATTCCACTATCAGCTCCAAGCATTGGATGGATGGAGGAAAACCTATTGCTTGAGCCAACCCTGTGTGCACTAATCTTCTTGCCAGTTCTGTTGGAGCATAACAATAAATTCTTTTCTTGAAGTCCTCTAGATCAATGTGTCCCATATTAGTGTCTCCAACTTCTCCCCAGTAAGAGGTGATCTTAGACTTCAAAAGCCTTCCTTTGAATTCATACTTCATCTTTTACGCTTTTGTAAGCTTTTCCTTCACTACCTCAATTTTATTTCCTTTCCTTAGCTTTGTTCGACTCTGTATGCATCTGGTTAGACAAAATATCATAATTACTTGAAATTCTTAAGGATATGAAACATGGTTAGAAAAATCAAGAAATTCCATTTGGCAAGATACAAGGTTATACTATCAATAAAGAAACCAAAGCAATTCACCTCACAACCCTCAAATAAAGATATAAAATAAATATCGAGTTTTTGGGCCAGCCAAGGAATTTAGAGAATCCACTAGCACATGGATTTTGCAAAATCCAAGGCTCCATGTAATCCGTGAAAACTATAATCTCATAAATCTAGAGGCATAAGGAATTAGTGACACTTATTTAAGTGAAAATTTATCATTTCAAATATTATCAATCTAGGCCTTTGATTATTGCAGTATCATAGAAATTCAACCCTTAACACTCATCAAATCATCACCTTGGGAAACTCCATCATTCAAGAAATCATTAGTGTAAACCTCAGGGAATATAGCCATAGGTGGAATTCACAGAATCCAAGACTCTGGGGAATCTGTGATGAGGAATCCTATCGAGAAATCTAGAGGTACATGGATTCGTGAACAAGGAGCCCATCGGAGATTCCAAGGGTTCGTGGATTTTGTGACAAGTGATTAACTGGGGCTTTCATTGGCCCGTGGAATTCATGACCAAACTAGGATTGGTCAATCCAACATCTGAAGGATTTAGTGATGAGACCATTTGTTGGATTTTCCAAACTCCAAAGGATTTAATGATGGATTTTAAATTTGAATGGCTAGACACCGAGATTACCCAACTATGTGAATTTCAAAATTTCATGGGCATGCTTAAAAGCATACATGGATTAATGACTCATAAACATCGATTGGTATCAAGACCCCATATGTCATGAACTCAACCATTCAATATACTCATGTTCTTACATCAACACTCTTTCCACACTTAGGGAATCCTAGGGTTTTTAAAATTCATGCACCGTAACCCAGCCAAGACCAACAAGAGCTCAAACAGAATGGGAACTAAAATTATACATGAAACTTACATAGTCATTTAAAATTAAATTAGACCCTAGCTCAATTTAGACCATCTAGATTTTTTATCCCTTAAATCACATATGGTACACTAAATTCAAGTTCTATTGATGCCCTAACTTGACTTTATCAAACTTCAAATTCGTCATAATGCATTTAAATCAACTATCGATCAAATGAATCATAATTCACCAAATAACATGCATGAAATGTGATGCCCCAACTCACTTTACATTCAAACAAGATGAGAAATCGATTACAATAACTTGGAACACAAAGGAAGCACAATTAAATCCAAAACAAATCCAAACCATCATGAATTCATGCACAAATTAACATGAAATAAGGGATTACGATCATACCTTTGGTCACAAACAATAAAACTAAAGAACACATCAAACCCTAGACAAATAGATAAATCCCCAAGCTCAAATCACCAACCCTATCTCAAAAATCACCCAAGCTCTCAAATGGAAAACTACTAAATGGAATGAGGAAATGATGAGTAAAATTGACTAAAAACCATTCAATCCATCCTCCATTAATGCACTTTTATGCATTTAAGGATGCATTTAATTCATGCATTGACATTTATGTAGCATTAGGAAATCCAAACCCATATGAAATTCATGAGAGGATAGGGTGTCAAGAGATCTAAGGTCTCACGGATTTAGCGATGTGAAGGATTTTTGACATTTCAGGGACTTCCAGACTTAGTGATAAAAGGAACCTCAAGGAATCCAAATGAGCTCAAAATTCATGAAACGAGACCTCTCGAGGATTCCAAGTAATCACAGATTATCCAAACTTGATTCAAACTTAGTCATTTAGGAGACTTAGTGATATTTGAAAGGCCTAAGCATGGAACTTATTGTTGTAAACATACTCACCTTGAATATTTTGATAATTACTATGAGCTCGAGAGGTGATATCAACATAATTCAGAGGACTTAGCCCTTAAGGGGAAAGGAAAAACCTAAGGTGAAAATAAAAAAGAGGGGGTCCCTGCTTTTAGCAGGGTGTGTGTGCAAAAAAGGCACAATAGGTCATAGGTACAAAACAACATATTTGATCCTAGAATGACACTTCTAATAGAGAATTGATGTTTTTGACCACACAATGGTGGTTTTGACAGTACATTGAGACAATTGACATTTACAATGTCACACATCTAATCTCTATGTGATTTTTTGTTTACAAGTGCAGTTTACCAAAGTGACACTTTTAATAGAAAAGTGGTGCTTCTTACTATATTTCAGTGTATCTGATAAATAGAACAATGCATCTAATAGGTAAAGTGGCCATTTGACAAGTATATTGGTGAATTTGAATGTAGTTTGACACATTTATTGTTATAATGATGCTTTTAATTCTATCAAATTGATTTTTTTAACATAATATTTATGTGATATTTTAAAACTAATAAAATTATGCAGCTTGGAAATCATTGGGAGAAGACAAGGTAAAAAAGAAACCACTGATGGATTGGTGCAGGGTTTTACTGTTTTCTTTATTAAATAGTCGCACACTTTATTTGGGTCTTAATCAATGAACTTTGTATGTTGTGTTTGGAGAAATTTTAGTGCATATGCTCCCCCCTTACGCCTATTGTGGCCTAGGAATCAAAATCACTCTATTTTCACATATATGTTAAGTTTACCGAAGAGTTATTAGTTGAGTATGCTCTCCCCTTATGCTTCGTGTAAGCTTGGGTATCAAAAATACTAGTATCTTATTTTTATTTATAGTAGGAGGCTTTCTTGGGGATTTCATCACCTCAAGGGAGACTTCAATCATGTTTTCTGGTAGGGTATATAAAGGGGGGGAGTGAAATTTGTACCTCAAAGTGTAGCCAAATTCATTCAATACAAGCCACAAAACCCTTGATCCATTGACACTTGTTTGGTGAGGAGAAGAGGGGAGACCCCCTAGTCTCAGGCACTATCAGACGAGCATTCTCAAATACCACTATGAATTTTTTTTAGAGACCTAAGACCTTCAACCACTAACTTAGTTTTGGTGTGAGGTTAACCAACATATATTTCCTTGAGGAGAGATAGGATTTCTTTGGAGATGTAAAAAACCTTCAAGGGAAGGTGAGAGTGAGCCATTGTGCCATTGGAACCCTATTTATTCCCTCTTTATATCAGAATGTGCATGCATAATCCTACAATATTTTATCACGTGATCCCACACTAGTTGACATAGCTTTATTGAATAGTTATGATTTTTATCATTCTTGGCATGATTTATTGTGAAGACTAGTAAAACACCATTTAGAATTACTACCTTGAAATCATCAACCATTTTGTTTGATATTTTATGTCTCTTGCCAATTTTTTCAAAAATTAGTCCAAAACTTACACATAATTACACTTTGTTGCAAGAATAAAGGTGTTGTCATTGATGTCAATTGGTCAGCTAGTTATCAACTGGTTGTTGTTGTCATGGATGAAGGTTATTGGTTGTATGTGTTGAGGATATTGAGAAAATTGTAATGAAGAAAGGTTGTAGGTGTTTAGTGTTTTCTCTAGGATTTGCTCCTATGTTTGTGTGGTTTGGATATGTTGATCATGGTTTTTGAAAGCTACTATATCCATATTTTGGGTTTCTAGATAAATAAGTTTGGGATGATTTAGAAAAGGTGCATGAAGGAGATGAAAGGGTCAAAGAAGCAAAAGTTGCAAAATTTGGAGACACAGTCTAAGCTCCTATATATGTCTGAAGATGAGAATATTAAATCCTATGTCTAGAGAGTGGATGAGATGGTAGGTGGAATGCGAGGACTTGGTGCTACAATAGATGAATCCAAGATTATAAAGAAGATTATTATAACTCTCCCTGATGCATAAGTGAAAAGGTATCTACTATTGAAAAACATATAGACTACAAGACCTACACTAAAGATCAGTTACTGGGAACTTTGACATATTATGAGATGAGAAAGCCAATTTTGAGAAATGGATCCAAATCATAAACCGCTTTTAAGGCTACAAGAGCTAAAGATCTAGACAACGAGAATATTGATGAAGTAGAAGCTAACTTCATGAGAAGGATGAAGAAAGACTCCAGTAAGTACGAAGGTAAGTTACCCTTTAAATTCTTTAGTTGTGGAGGAATAGGTTATTATACTTCGAGATATTCAGAAAGAGCTAAGAAGAATAAACAAAGATTTTAACAAAGAAAAAAAAGGTAAGAAGAGCAACAGAGCATATTGTGTGAATGAGGATGCTAGTATTTTTGATGAAGAGCTTGATTATGGAGATCTTGATGACAATGAATGCTTGTTCTTGGCTATAAAAGATGAACCTACTTTATCTAATTCTAAAACATAGGTGAAGGAATTCCCTCCAGAGAAAGAGAAAGATGAAGGTACTGTAATCTCTGCTCTACATGCTAAATAGGAAAATAACTATTGGGTTGTTGACAGTGGTTGTTGACATCACATGACCGGTGATAAGAGTAAGTTTGTTAAACTTGAAAAATACGATGGAGGCTTAGTTATGTTTGGAGACAATACTAGTGCTAAGATTTGTGGGATAGGTTCAGTAAGTTTTGGTGGAAAGCATAATACTAATGATGTCTACTATGTTAAGGGATTAAGGCATAATCTTTTAAGTGTTGGATAGATGTGTAATAAAGGATATGATCTTGTGTTTAAGGATGAGAGATGTGAAATTAGGAAAGGATCTAAAATAGTAATTGTTGTAGGAAAGAAGTCTGAAGGAAATATATATCAACTTAAGGGTGTTGATGTCCATTTCTTTATGAATCAGATTAATGACATTGGTTATGGCATCAGAGAATGTGTCATATGAATTTTGATAACTTGGTGAGGATTAGTGCAGTACAATCCATGAGAGTTGCTGGAATTGCTAGTTTGGAAAGTGTTGGAACCTTCAAATTTTGCCAAAATTTGAAGGTGTCATGTTGAAAATTTCAATACAACACTCAAAAACACAGTTGCAAAATCCACTTTGAGAGCCTACTTTGAAAAATCATAACTTGAAACCCATGCAATTTCACACAAAATAACTTTGCAAGAATATTCATCTAACATATGGGAGTGTGCACGCCAATTTTTAGCTTTGTACGATCAATTTCAACAAGATTTAAAAAGGTCAAGTTGAAGGGTTTTGCAGAGGTTTGTTGTCTACACACAATAAACTTTGCCAAGTAGGTCAACTTTGGAGAAAAATATTAAGCAACTAAAAGGGTTCCATGACAAACCAATTGGTGCCCTTAATTCTCCCCATTTCAATGTGCATCCATGTCAATTTTTAGAGCTTCAAGACATCATTTGGTATTTTTCCAAAATCCAATCCAAATAGGTTTTATTGAGTTTGAAGACTGCACTTCTAGAATGCTGCAAAAAGGTCAAATTTGGAGTTTAATATCTTGTAAAGGAAGAAGATTAAATAAAAACCCATTTTCCTACATGTTCATGTGAGCTAAATGAACCAATACCCAGGGGAAACTTCTAAGAATCTGATTGATATTTTTTTCAAAAAAGACAAATTGGCAAGTTTCAGTTCAATTTAAACAGTTGCCAAAATGGTTGAGTAAGCAACTTTGATTGTTAATAGCTTTTAAACCCGATGCCTTCATGCCAATCCATTTGATAAATATGCTCCCCTATCATACGTCAACATACTGGTGCATTTTCATAACTTTTTGAGATCATTTGATTAGTTTTCAAAAATCATTTTGTAGGCAACCTAATCTATTTTGTCACAGTGTGAAATGTCAAGAAGATGAATTATGATGATTACCCACTTTATGTTTTCACCCTAGATGTATATATGAGCATTATTTAATAAAATTTGGATTTAACAAGGTAGATACACGATCCTTGATTAATTTATTGAGAAGACTTTACCTCATAAAATGGAAGATGAGGGTTAGGCAGTGAATTGTAAGAAATTCACAAAAAACACCATAATACTATGCATGATCTAGTCAATCACCATAATGGGTTCAAGCCTATTTTTGTGAAAGTTTGATGGATGGTATGCTTGGCAATGGGTGGATAAAGGAACTATAAGATAATATTTCAATGACAGTGTGCGAAGAAAATTCTAAAGACTCTATTTAGTATGGATCAATATCAATACATAAATTATGCATGTATCTTAATAGAATGGCAGAGAAATTTAGCTTTCTAGAAGTGTACAAGCGACTACTCAAATTATTAAGCTCCAATCCAAAGTCACTAGTCATATTTTTTTCCCATATTTGCATTGAAATTAATATATCAAGCTTTTGAATGGCCTAATGAATTCATTCAAGCATTCTTGGGGAAACTTTTTGTTCCTTATACATGGATAAAGCACAAGCTTTTGTCACCTACTTTTTAGAATTCAGTCATTCAAAGTGTAGAGCAGTGTAAAAAGAATGCAATGAGAATATGTTATGGTTCTTAGTAGAACTTTGAAGGGCAATTCAAACCATCGAGAATTCCTCGGTCCTCGTGAAATCACTTTGATAGGGGATAAATATGAGGATGTGAAATTAATTACTTCTAGTATACTTGGGTGTTGGATTAACAAAATAATCCATATGTATGCAACAAAAGACTTGTTAGATTGTATTTTACAAAAACTCTGCAGTACGAGTGACAACAATACAATGACAAATTTATCTCTTCTTAAGGATCGATACATCAACATCTACCATGACATGGCCACTCAACTAGTCTATAAAAACAAATAGAATATGCGGCTACTGCTTTGGAGACACTTGTTCTGATGGATTTTAGTGTAAAATATATATCCAATATGAACAATATATCTACCGTTCTAAGCGCAATTTTCTATACCACCGCACCAGAACATGAACTTGCTATACTTTTGGCAAGACCTGAAATAAATACTAAAAGATTTATGTCAATATCTCTTAAAACCATGAAGGGCAATGGCTACCAAGTGTGTTGCTTATTTTTGACCTTACATTTACATACACAAGGGACTGCATCTGAGCCAAATTTGTGACAAAGTGCTTTGAATGGAGAGGACCATTTTTGGAGATCATCGATTTGAACATGGCATCCATTATATGAATGAAATAGATTCTAGTAGATTTACAAAGAAGTGGTTTGCATACATGAAGCATGGAAAAGGGGTAAGGAGTATTCAAAAAATTCTTGGAAAAGGATGTCATCTCATGGAACACATTGATTGTGAAAACAACCACTGCAATAAAGGAAATGCAGAAAAATCCATGGCTGGCGGTGTAACTATTAGAGTTGTCAGAAACCTTCGAGTATGTTGCAATATGAATTATTTAAGAGATGCGAACCATTTCCGTGATGTTCTTTTTGGAGATCAATGGTGACACTAATCCGGAAGATGGAGATGAAATAAAAAGGCAAAAAGCCTCTATAGATCTCAAGCGAGATAGCAACTTTGTTATATTTTAGCTCAACAAGGAGTGACATTGGAATTGAATGATAAAATTATGAATAGCATATTTTCAAATAAGAGATTACTGAATTACTACACAACTCAAATGCCCAGAGGCACGCTTGAATCATTAAAAGAACCAGTTCAACACACGCTGAAGTAGAAGGAATGGAGGGTTGCATAAATGTACTATGCATGGAGAGTAATTTTTGATACAGTGAAAGAGCTACCAGGACATATCCCGCATCACCGCAAGCATCCAACAAAAGGTGTGCGGTTGAGCAGTGAGTCTTCTCGCGTCCCTACAAGGGGTCTCAAATCTACTTGCAATGTCGCAGGGAAGTGTGAGTATGCAGTGAAATGAGACATTTGCGATGGTGTGGTGGAAAGGAAACTATTTAATCACAATGTGATTAATGTGGGAGAGTATAATATGATATAAATATTTTCACTAAGGAGTGAAACATTTTTCCAAAGGAGTTAAAAGGTAATAAATTTATGGGAATATAAAGAAAAATAAAGAAAAAGATTTTATTGTGAAGATGGTAAATATTTTGAAGGGTGAATTTCACTTATATGATAATATTGCAATAAACTATTTTCATCAAGGAGGCTAAAGAATGGGTGATTGTTTTACCCAAGGAATGTTTTTTTTCAAATGGGTAAAGATACATATGGGTAAATAGAAGATGATCTATTTTTACCAAGAGAGAGACAATTACTTTATCCAAAGAATATTTTAATAGTTTAAAGTGAAAATTTTCATGGAGGAAATTAAAGGACAATGTGAAACCTTGTAACGGGAAATTACTCGAAGGAAATATTTGTCTAGTGAAAATATAAATGCAAAAGGGGAAATATTATTATTTTTCACGGAAATAGAGATAATGAAGTTAAAATATTTAATTTTCCAAAGGCAACTAATTAAATATTTTATTTTACCGAAGATAATTAAATGAAGAGCATTTAATTTTCCAAAGACAACTAATTAAATATTTTATTTTACCGAAGACAATTAAATGAAGGGATGCACTGAAAAGAAGAGTTACACCAGACGGGTGTTGTGAAGGGTTGCAACCCTAAAAGGATAATTTTATATGCTAGATGAAATAAAATCATCAAGAGGTAGTAGTTAGGTAGTTGGATAGGGTGAACAGTTGTTTAAACAAAATATCATGTTGTACATTGTAAAATCTTTTCAAATTATATAATGGAGAAGAATGCATAAATTTGGTGATCCAATTATGGTGTCAGTTGTTTGTTGAATTTATTAAAAATATTATCCGGTTGTCTCCAAGGTTTTCATTTCCTTATTATTTAAATTGATGTATCAAGGATATTTTCAATTTATCAAAGCACATTTGTTGCTCTTGTGTGGTTCAATTATCTGGCTCCTTCAAGGAAGGATTAAACACTTTTAATTAATCACAGTAATATGGAAAAGGACATTTGGATCAATAAGAAGAACTTGATAATTGCTTCTTCACGCGTTTATGCCAAGGATAAACTCATAAAAGTGCCAAATAATTTGAATTGTATCTAAAAATAGGACTCACATATCATATAAATCTTGACTCCATTAGCCCAACAGAAGTAGGCACTGGTCATACCAGTTCCATTTTAGAATTTCATAAAATATTTTCCATACATTCATATTTCAAATTTCATTAGGAGGAGAATTAGTTATTAAGCTTTCATCTATCCCTCACTATTTTCCATTGGGGATAGATTGCACAAGTAGGAATCATACAGTTCAAGTCTGCATCATTTACATAGGTACACCTGCCTAGGTTTTGCAGAGCCTAAAGAGTAGAAGGTTCGATTACATTAGTTGGCCTTGTACGTTAGCCAAAAACGTGTCAAGATCTTGGCAACCTCTTGTGGTTCAAACCTACGTTTTTGAGACCTAACAAAAAGCAATAAAGAAACAACTTTAGATCAAAGGAACAATCTATTACCTAATTATCCTTTCTTTTTGTGGTTTGATAGAGTAGAATTGTATCTTTTGTAGTGTTCGATATACTCTTCTTTCTATTTCCTTTATTGCATTTTCTACTTTGTGGCTTTCCTAACTGTTCGTGGAGGTGGAAAAACCAAAGTGGGGGTTTGATTGAGGCAAACCCCTATATGGCCCAACATTTTTCCCTCTCTTGGCTCTGTGCAGGTGTACATGTGTGTGAGCTCGCTGGTGAACTAGACCCTCAGTGAGTTGTTCTTTGTCACCCTTACTTTCATCTTTCTCCTTTACCATTTATATAATTGTAGACACTGAAAATTGACCACTTTAGTTTGGTCAATTTACCCCCAATTCAACTAATTTCATATCTTTTATATAAAATAAATAATACCCTACTATTTAATTAATATTCATTATCCATTATCCCTTTGTCTTAATCCCATTTCTTCTATCATCTTCAAATCTTAGCCTAAAGTAAATAATTACATTTAATTATTTACTCACATCACTTATCCCTTTCCTTAAAAAATTAGATAAATAATCTATTTACTTAATTCCCCTCATGTCAAATCCTTCATAAAATGCAAGTGGGTTCCTAATCTCTCTCTGCCATCTAACCCTCCTCTAATCATCCATTAATTATCCTAGTCTAACCCATGGTCAAACCCCAATGAAATTTTGAATTGCATTATAATCTTCCCACATCCCCAAATGGAATTTTAAATTCCATTTTATTTGCCCAAGGTACTTGGAGGAATTTTTAATTCCTCTTCCCTTTCTCCAAGGAATATTAAATTCCTTTTTATTCACCCCATGTCCTAAAGGAATTTTTAATTCCTTTTATAACTCCCATGCACATTAAAAAGGAATTTTTCATTCCTTTGGTCAACTCTTTGATCTCAACCCTTGGTCCTCTTCTAAGGATCAATCCTAGCCATTCATTCATCTCCCCTCTTGCTAATGACTAAAAAAGACTTAGTCATTTTTTACTCTCTCACACCACATTCTATCACATTCATCCCAATATTCAATCTCCATAGCCAAATCCTTGCAACCATAGCCATCTTGCATCCATTTTGTGACCAAATCAAGCTACAACAAGTCGTTATGTTGTTGAAATCAAGATAAAGCACGCATATCAAGCCATCAAAAAGGGAAAACAACTCCATCAAGCTCAAACAAGGTAAAATTGACTTTATTTTCATTTTTAAGTTTGAGTTTCATCTTTATCCCAATCTGAGTGTTTTATTTTGTTTTTTATCCTTTTTCTTGAGTTGATTTCTTGCATTTTAGATAGGGTAAAATCACTGCACACAATAGTTATTTCTCATATTTTATCGTTTTATTCATTTTGTTAAATTTAGTTAGCTAGACAGTTAGTAGGCTTTCTCATTTCCGCACTGTATTTTACACTTTATGGTCGTATGGACACCAACACACAAGAGACACGCCATTACACTAAACTATCATCCTTGACTCATGCTACCATCCTCAGGTAGAGATCTATCTAAGGTGCAGTTCAGATTCTAGAAACTAGCTCGTCTAGTCCCTTTCACGTTTTTGGATCTGTAGAGTGACAAAAGCACTTGAGATGCTCTTCATTCTCTATCCTTGACCCAAACACCTGCTTAACTTGAGGTAAGATAGGATAGTCCTCTGCTCTCGGCTCTTCATGACTTGGAGCCTTGGTGTGGTTGGTCCCCCTACCCTACAATACCCAATATTATGCCTATGGATTTTTTATACATATAATTTCGAATTTAAAAGGAGACCTTCCAATTAGGGCCTCCTAGGACTAAGATAGAAGTTAACTTCTCTTTTATTAATTTGAAGGAATGTTGACATTTATCTATACATACAAATTCACTACCTCTTACAAAAAAGGATAACATAGGCATTGCAAGTTTGCTAATTTTATTAATAAAGAGCTTATAATAACCTACATGGCCTACTAAGCTTCTAGCATTTGTTTTATTTTAAGGGGTGGTATTTATAAAATGATTTTTTGGGGGGGATCTACCTTTATCCCATTAGAAGAAATGTAGTTTCCTAATGTTATGTCTTAATCAATCATCATGAAGAACATTTCATGGTTTTAGGATAATTGGTGTTTCTCATTAGTAAGCTCAACATGTATGGAAAGCATTTCCCACAAAAATTTGGTAGGTGCATTACAAATTCCAGAGGTTCCTGACAGTAATTGAAAGAGGTCTTAAAGAGCTTCCTAAATTTTAGTGTAACCTCTAAACTCTTCCAAGAAGGAAAAGTTTTTTTTCTAGTAAGGTTTTCCAAAACATGATAGATACAAAATAAAAATAATCCTTTAAAGTGCATTTGTTTAATATTTATATTTTTTTAGGTTTCAAAATCATTTCTCCTATTCCTAGAACCAAATCTCACGCACAAGGTTAGGGTTTTCATCAAGTAAGTCAAATCAACTCATCAATAGACAATGGAGGACTTAGAGCTAACTCTATGAGAGTGAGTTATATCTCCAATAATTTAAGCTCATCTTAGACTCAAGAGGGTATTCCCAGGGGTATATTTTTGGAATCTTGAGTTTTTTCTGGTGTTTTCACTGATGTCAACATAATGTTGTCGGTGTTCTCATTGATGTCAACACAATGTTGTTGGTGTTGTCATTGTTTTCAACCTACAGTATAGCTAAAAAAATTGTTGGAAGATTGAGTTGGTTAGGGAGATTTTTGGTGTGTGTTGCACTATGTTTTTTTGTTGTCATCAGTGTTTTCATTGATGTCTTGTATGGTTGTGATTTAGTTGTAGTAATTTTGCTTGGTTTCCAAGTGCTTTTGAGAAAATTTGAATAAAAGGGTGTACAGTGTAACAAATGTGTGTTTAGTGTTGTGTTCCACTTTTCTTCATTATTGAAGATATTATTTTTTAGTTTGGACACGATGATCAGAGGTGTTCAAAGGTTATATGTCTAAGTTTCAAGTTCTAGATCATTCTATAGTGAAAGTTATGTTTGACATTGCATCTATCTATGTAGAAGGTTGTCTAGGAGAAATGAGATTTCTCCAAATTTCTCCATAGTAAATTTTTCCTGTCTTGCGGATTTGGGAATGTGCTTATATTTTTTTATCTAAATTCACTTTAGGTTTCAAGTTTTGAGGTGTTCTACAAGGTTGGTTAGTAAGTTGTGTTATGTGGTAATATGTCTAGTTGCATATAATTTTGGTGTTCTCATTTTCAAGTGGTTGTGGTAGAGTTGCAAAATATTCTAATGATGCTAGAATATTTTGAGATATTGTGTGGATGTTGTGGAATATTTATATGTGGTTTGTGTGACCTAGAGAAGCATGTGTGTGGTCGCTTGTAGTGGTAGTTTAGGTTTGGATGACCTAGCATGATATCACTATTTGTGGAGGTACCTCATGGATTATGAATGTGTTGAGTAGTATGGTGATGTGAATTTGGGTCTTGTTAACCCGTGGTGTGGTCATCCTTCACTTCTTTCCACCATAAAGGTGTTTAGTGCTGACCTATTTTGCTGTTGCATGTTTTAGGAGCATACATTTCAATAAAGCAAACTTAATTGAGATTGGTTAGGTTTTTGATGGCATAAAATCAAGGTAAATTGTTGCAGAGGAGTGTGGAACTATATAAGGTGTGTGAAATATGTGAACTTGATTGAGTGTGGTGATTTGAGTGTGAGCTTAATGCTTATGAATCTGATGCAGTGAACAGAAGGGTCTACATTTTAAGTGTGCTTGAAGTTATCGGAGGTAGTGAGCCAAAGGTTGTGGATTTCTCTTATTTTCTTGAGATAATGAATCTCTTTGTAGTAGTTTTCTTCTATCTTCCTTCTTGGCAGTGAGCCACCCAACAATGAGCCTTTCTTCTTTTTCTGGACACTGGTCCCTTAGCAGTGAGCCTAATTATATTTGATGTTGCAATTCATATATATGTGAGCTAATCCTCACCATGGTTTTTCCCTTCTTGGGTTTTCTATGTAAATTTGGTGTTCTTGTGTGTTTACATGTGTTTGCATTATTGTTTCATATGTTTACATTTTTTTAATGCATGATAAGGGTTTAAGGGCTAGCAAGGGTTTGAATTTTTTTAAGTATACAACTTATTTTCCCCTATCAGTTGTCTTGTGCATCTAACAATTGGTTTCAGAGTTGTGGTTCCTTGGAAAAAGATTAATCGCTTGAGGTAGATTTGGATGGTGCACAAAAAGGGTATCAAATCTCCTATGTTCAATGGAACAAATTGTGCTTACTAGAAGGTTAGGATGGAGTCCTTTTTGGTCTCTCTTGGATTTTGTGTTTGGAAGTCAATTGAAAAATGATACACTATGTGTGCTACTAGTCTAACAAGTGATGATGAAATCAAGGAATATGAGAGAAGTGGTAAAGACAAGAATGTTATTCTAATTGGTCTCTTTGATTCTAAACTTGGGAAGGTTATAAGTCTAAAATTTGATAAATATATATAGACAAAGTTGGAGAGTATTTATGAAGGAGATGACAAGGTCAAACAAGCAAAGAAGCAAAACTACAAAGACAAATTTGAAACCATAAGGATATCTAAATATGGAGATATTACTGCCTACATGCTTAGAGTTGATGAGGTTTTGAATACCATAAATGGTATTAGTGGAAATTTGGAAGAAAGAGAAGTTGTGAAAAGGGTATTAAGAACTCTTCCAACAACTTCTAAAGTTTTTTCTATTGAGGAAGCTCAAAATTTGGATAATTATGAACTAGAGATCCAAATTTTGGTGCTTTAATTTCTTATGAATTGAGATAGTTTGGTCAAGATTCTACAAAGAAAGAAACTACCTTTAAATTCTACAAGGAAAAGGAGGATGATGAATCATATCCAAATGATCTTGATGAGGTAGAAGAAAGTTTTGTAAGGAGATTAAAAAATGGAATTGGAAAATACAAAGGTAAGTTACCCTTTAAATGTTTCAATTGTGGAAGGATAGGTCATTATGCTTCTAAATTTTCAATCAAAGTTTCAAATGATAAACCTAAGGATCATAAAGGAAAATTTGTTAAGAAGAGTTATTATGTTGAAAGAGACAATGGTGTATTTGATAATGAAGAATCTGACTATCCTAATGAAGATAGTGATGAATTCTTGTTCATGCCTCTAAAAGTTGGAACTAACTTTGCTAATCTTGAAAGATGTGTGAAGGAAAGTGCTTTGGTAATAGGTCACAACATTGAAGAAACTATGTTGACTACTTTTCATGCGAGAGAAGAAATAGATTATTGGATAATTGATAGTGGATGCTCAAATCATATGACAAGTGACAAGAGTAAGTTTGTTAAAATTCAAAGGTATTATGGTGGTCTTGTTAATTTTGGTGATGATACATCTGCTAAGATATGCAAAAAAGGTTAAATCAGTTTTGATGGAAAGCATAAAACATATGTTGTTCTTTATGTTAAGGGTTTTTGATATAATCTTCTAAGTGTACGAAAAATATGTAGCAAAGGATACAATCTTGTGTTTCAATATGATTGTTGTGAAATTATAAAAGGAAGCTCTGGTACTCTAGTAGCTACTAGAATGAGGACAAAAGGTAATGTTTATCAGCTCAAAGGTAGTGGTGCTAAATGCTTTATATCTCAAATCAATGAAATTTGGCTATGGTATAGAATAATGGGTCACATAAATTTTGATAGCCTAGTGAAGATCAATTCTATTAATGTTGTGAGAGATTTTCCAAGGATGGAAAACCATATCAATCCAATGTGTGAGGAATGTTAGTTTGGAAAGAAAACTAAGAAGAGGTTCAGGATAAAGGAATATTATACCATAGGTCCTTTAGAGTTGGTGTATATAGACCTATGTGGACCTACCAAAACAAGAAGCTCATATCATGATAGTTATTTCATTTTATTGATTGACAATTATTCTAGAATGACTTGGGTGACATTTCTTAAAGAAAAATAAGAAGCTCTAGATAAGTTCAAAGAATTTAATTGTATGGTTGAGAATGAATTGGATGTGAAAATCAAGTGCTTAAGGTCTAATAGAGGTGGTGAGTTCACCTTCAATGAGTTTAACAATTTTTTTAAATATCATGGGATAAAAAGGAATTTGTCAGCTCCTAGGACTCCTCAGCAGAATGGAGTTTTGGAGAGGAAGAATAGAATAGTTCAAGAAGTAGCAAGGAAAATGATGAAGGAAGCTAATCTATTGGATGTATATTAGAGAGAAGCAATTCATACTGTAGAAAAATTTCACATCATATACCTGTAGAAAATCCTTTTACACACACCTCTAAAGTGTCAACTATGTCACCTTATTCTCCATGTATCCATGAGCACCTACAACCGATCATCTCATGCTAAACTCCAAATGCATCACTACACGATCATGAATTTCTCAAGCATATGACCAATGCACCCAAAACACAAAGAACTACCAGACCACTATCAAAGCTCCAATTATTTGAATCAGGAACTTATCATGACATCATTATCTTACCATCCCTCTTAGGAGATCTCATGCTTCAAGTGAACATAGTATGGTATCAAGAGTAAAGCATCATGCCAAAACTCTAATGTGCAATCAAGAGTATTCCATGACATGAAACAAAACAAACTCTAAAGTAACATCATCTATCAAGCACCTCCAACACCTCAACCAAAGACTCACAAGAGTCTTCCATGGCTCTAGGATTTTGCACATCTTCAAATAGTGTCCATGCAAATGTGAAAGAACCCTTCTGCAACAGCAGGATCTATGAGTCCCTCCTAGTAACATATACAACACTAAAGAAGATCATTCACCACTAAGTGATGAACCCATAGTCACTGTTAAAGCTCCCACCAAACTGTGACACACAAGCTATCCAAGCATTAAGACCAAACATCTACTAATCTAAAAATCCTTCAGGTCCACATAGAAAATTTCAATCTAACAGCAATACCAAATGGCACCAAGATCCCCAAACCAAGAAAAAAGAAAACACTATCACTATCAAAAGCTTACACAAACCTCTGTATCCAAGCTATCCATGACATCGTTATACAACCTACTATAGGTCCCCATAACCGACTATTTAGGTACTCAACACCATTCATCCTCACATCTCAAAGTGAATACACCAATGCACAAGTGACCATAGACAAGGATAGCTAACAAGTCTGCACCATCACAAAAACAAACCTCATGGATATAGATAGTCCACTTTTGATTTGTCTCATAGCAAACATGTAGGTAAATACTACCCACAACATTGCACAACCTGTAGATCCATTCAATAGAAACATGCAAACCAATCATCGCACTAGAAACTAAAAAACTAAGGTCTCAAAGAGAATAACCATGTAGACAACATGACTCAAACACTAGATCAAGATCAAATCTGATTTTCCAATCATGTCCATAATGAGCACCATAGCCTTGGAACCCAACAAGAAACACCACAAGAATGTTGAGTGAAAAATGACATACCAACACTCCCATGCAAAGAATACATCACACTTCCTCAAACCATGTGGAACTGCAACTATCTCATCCAGTCACACCCCAAAACCCATGGTCTAGAAAATAGCTTACCAGTAACTCCATATTACCACAAGTTTTGATTGACCATGTAAAACTTGCAAAACCATAGAGCCATGCAAGTACAAACCATCCTTAAAAGGAAACAATAGTTCAGGAACTCCAGGACCATTTCAAGCCAACTCCAAAACCACCAACATGTACATGCATTCGAGAGAGACAAGCTATTTCAGAAGCTTCCAGATCATCCAATAATCAACTCTATAGCGTTCATGCAATCAGGGTAACATAAGACTATGCCTTCCAATACTAGAAAAAATGCCCAGCATAAGCACACTTCTCCAGATTATCAAGGAGCCTCTCACACAGATACCCAATATGAAAGCTTGTTACAACACAACCATAGAGACAATAATATTCCACCCCATGCATGAGGGTTATACCATTGCCAACTCATGAGATTTAGGTCACATCATTTCAATATGACCAACTCAAGTTTCTCCATCTTCTCCATATTTCATGTTGCGTGTTGTTTCAGAAACTTAAATAGAAAAGAAAGAACTTCTACTCATCAAAGGATCAATCCATCAGTCAATTCCTTCATATTTCCTCAAGCCTATCACACTAAGAAATCTTCACAAAAGGAATACCAAAAACCAGAAACACCAAGAATTCATACATGCAAGCACATGCAAGCCACATGCGAGTCCATACAAGTACATGCAACTCACAAACCCACACATGTAAGAAAAAAACAAATCCCAGAAGAAGGCGTTGATACCACTTGTTGGGAAATATGGGTCATCTCAGAAAGAAAAATCTGAGATCATTAGTGCCTTTCGTAGTTTTTAATTTCTTCAAATCACCTCAAACACATGTACTACTATGCCATAAAGTAGAAATAGGCATAGTTCATTTCCCACATTAATCCTTAGAGAGAAGTTAATGCTTAACCAGTTTCAACAACACCATTAACAGATTCAACAAACAAAACCAACAACCATGAAAGATGCAAGAAAATACATGAACACATAGATATACGTGGGGAAAACCCTTTCGGGTAAAAAAACCCACACTCCAAAAACCTGGATCACCATTGTATTATTTAACAACAAAGTATAGTTACAAATACAATATCAGGGTCATGGCCTTTACAGAGTTTACATCTTGTTCCATTCTAGAGAATATTATGTAGCATAACCCTTATTCTTTTTCCCTCTCTTAGCGAGAGACATCTCGTTCGGCTACATAGCCTCACGGGTTGACCACCGGCCTCTCGGCCTCTTTGTCACACAACCACTCGGCCTTCACCTTCTATAATATTCATCTCTCTTTCTCAACTCATGCCTCCCCAGCCTCTTAGCCTCCACCAAGCCACTCAGCCTGCACCCATTTACTTGACCTGCACCCAGCCTATCAGCCAGTCTGCCACCCAACTTGGTAACCGTCGCACTCTTCCTGCATGGCTCCACTCCAAGAGAGACATTTTCTCTCTCTCTCTCTCTCCAACTATTCAACTACTACATCCCTTTAGGGTTACACCTTAAGCCACACACCATCATCTAATATTTATGGTCTTTAGATAAGCAGCTGAACAAATCTCCAGCATCGAACTTAGGGTTATCCACCTAACATCATGTCGCCCAGTCAAAGAGACATTTATTACCGTCTCACCAAGTTCACTGAGCACATGGGTCCACATGCCATCTATCCTCCATTTCATCACCACCTGTCGGCCTTTGACATGATCCACCATCCTGTCAGGTCCCACATCCGTCGGTAGTTAGAAACCAACCATCATTTTCCAACTATCAACTCTCCTTCATATACTACTTGTCATGGTGAGGGGTCCACTAAGACACGCGTACACTGCTTGTGCAATTTTGAAGAATCAAAATGGAATCTACAATATTCACAAGAAGTCTACTAGAAAATACTTAAATATCTAACTCCCAACATGACATCATGTGATCACCGCTTACCAATCTGGCACTGGTTAGGTCCACCATGACATGTGTTTGAAGCCCACACACCCCACGGGAGTCACTTTAGACCCACCACAAGAGGTGCAGGGCTCATAGACATCATTGAACAAGCCAACAGGTTTCAAATGCTTAGTCAATTCTTCTTGCTTCATAAGATTTTGTCGATCCTCACCACAAAGTAGCGTGGAATAAATGAGCATCGTTGGATTAATATAGCCGCAACCATCAATCAACAATATCAATTCTCCACCGTGGTCGCCACTTCCATCGACATCCAACTCTCTATATCATTGGAAAACCAAACTTCAAAACCTCATGTCAGAGGTTGCGAAGTTCCCAAAACCCATGACTTGCTAACAAAGGGATCACTCTATCACTCAAAACCCGAACTCTCGAACCTCAGGTCAAAGGTTGTGAAGTTTGCAAACCCGTGACACGTCGACAACAAAGAGATTGCTCTGTCACTCAAAAACCGAACTTCCAAACCTCAAGGTGGAGGTTGCAAAGTTCTCAAAACCTGCGACATCCTAACAACAAAGGGAAAATCCTTCACTTCATAGTCGCTAAGTCGAGAGGTTATGAATATTTAGAACCCCATGACTTCAGTTAGAAAAAATCAAAAAACTAGCGACTTAACTTAGGCTGATGATGAAGGAAAAACATAATTGCTCCAAGAAGTCGATCAAGCCAGTAAATTTGAGTCACATTTCTCAACAAAGAAGGGGTATACATTCAACGACCAAAAATATTTCAGTCGTTAGAATATGTTGATATGGTCTATAGATATAAGAAGGCATTGTATGGACTCAAACAAGCTCCTAGAGCTTGGTATGCAATATTGGATAAGTACTTATTGTACCAAGTATTCAAGAAAGGTACTACAAATAGTAATCTTTACTTCAAAGTTAAAGGAGAAAAATATTGATTATGGATGACATTATCTTTGGAGGAAATGAAGATATGTGAAAGAATCTTTTAGAAGAAATACATAAAGAGTTTGAGATGTCAATGTGTGGGGAGATGAATTTATTCCTTGAATTATAAATTATTCAATCAAAAAAAAGTATTTTCGTTTCACAATCAAAATATGTTAAGAATATGTTGAAATTTTTTAGAATGGAGGATTCTAAACTAGTGTGTACCCCTATGGTTATTGGTTGTAATTTGAGCAAGAATGATGAATCACCTAAGGTTGATTAGAGAAAATATAGATCAATGATTGGTGGATTGCTATATCTAACTACTATTAGACTGGATATCATGCATGTAGTTTGTCTTGTGGAAATATTTCAAGAATGTCCTAGAGAATCTCATGTTGTAGCAGTAGAGATGATATTTAGATACTTGAAGGGAACTCTAGACTATGGTTTGTGGTATCCTAGGGATATTGACTTCTCCTTGAGTGCATACATAGATGTAGATTGGGTAGGTTGTATAGATGGCGGAACAAGTAAAGTTGGTGGCAATTTCTTTATTGGAAGTAGATTTGTTTCATGGTTGAGTAAAAAGAAGGATTCAGTTTCATTATCTATTATAGAAGCAAAATATGTTGTAGCAGCATCATGTTACACATAGGTGTTGTGGATGAATCAAAAATTGAAGTATATTAGAGTATCATATGATGAACCTATTTCTATATGATGTGACAATACAAGTGCAATCGATATTTCAAAGAACTCGGTAATGCATTAAAGAATAAAATATCTCAATTTGGTATCACTTCTAAGAGATAAAGTTGTAGAGAATGAGGTAAAGCTAGAGTATGTAGCTACAAAAGATCAAGTTGTAGATATATTTACAAAGGCTCTTCCAAAAGATACTTTTGAGTATCTCTAATAGAAGTTAGTGTAATATTTGGCTATTGAGATAGCCACCCAAGATCTAAAGGCCTATGGAAAGCACAAAATACTCAAAATATCAATATGACAAGAATAAACTGTATTCCTACCAATGAATGCAAAAAGAATCAATTTACAATGTGAGAGAGACCCTTGGTTATATAGCCAAGGTGAGACATAAGATTTCATAATATTATGACAAGTGTCTTAATCTTATGACATTATAAAACTTATCACAACTACCTAGGTCACATGTGTTACAAGTCAAAAGATAAAATAACAACTAATGACAACTAACACCTTCTAGAAAGAATCTTGGGACCTAAGTAAACTTAACATGTGAATATGTCTCCTAAGTCCCTAATAAGTGACATAACTAAGTACAAGATATTTATTCACACCAACACCCCCCCTTAAGTGCAACTTAGGGGGAAGATTATTATGTAAATGACTCAAAGATGGGTCTCAACTATGAGGCCATGTTAGATAACCATGTACAAATGCAATGCAATCCCTCACAAATGGGGAAAATGAGAAAATTCAGTGGGTAAAAACTCCTCCCCAAAAGAGAGAAAAAACAATAAAATACTCACAAGAAGATGAGAAGGACAAAACCTCGAGTGAGGAAAAAGTCCCCTCCCCCATAAGAGATAATGAAGAAGGTCAAGTGACCCCCCTCAAGAAACATCCCACACCCCCAAGAGAGCTCGCAACTAGTGATACTTACTCTCAGTGAAGGGTTTGGTGAAGATATTAACAACTTGCTCTATTGTAAGACAATACTACAAATCATTGACCTGCTCCTGTATCAACTCCCTGATGTAGTGCATATGGATCTCGATGTGTTTGGTTCACTGATGTTGAATTGGGTTCTTCGAGATGTGGATGGCACTTTGATTGTCAAAATGGAGTATTGTGGGTCATGAAATGGTGAAGCCAAACTCAATCAAAATATTCTGAAGAAAAATATCCTCACTAGTGGCATTAACATCTCCTTGATACTTAGCCTCAATCGAAGAGAGAGCAATAGCATGTTTCTTCTTACTCTACCAACAAATGGGGCCAAAACCAAGATGAAATTTATAGCCATAAGTGGACTTACAATCATCAAGATTGCCATCCCAATCATAATATGTATATCTAACCAAGTTGAGTCTTGTACTTGCTACATAGTGAATCTCATGATGTGGTGTACCCTATATTTAATACAAGATGTGTTTTTTAGCTTTCAAGTGAAGCTCATGTGGTTCTTACATGAAGCGAGAAACCATACCAACCACAAAGGAAATATCAGGGTCTGTGTGAGTCAAGTAGATGAGGCTCCCAACAAGTTGACAATACAAAGTGGCATCAGTGAGTGGAGTGGAACACTTGGCCTCAAATTTGACTCTGAACAGAAAGGAAGTAGGTGCAGCCTTACAATCAGACATGTGGAACTGAGCTAGAAGGTCAAGAGCATACTTGGGTTGAGCAAGAGTGATCTCAGAAGAGGATTATATGATCTCAATCCTAAGAAAGTAGTGCAAGGGTCCCAAGTTAGTCATATAAAACCTATCATGCAGAGAAGATTTGACTCTACTAATGATGGATGATGAACTCCCAACAATGATCATGTCATCAACATAGAGAACAAGAAGCAAGTGAGAGTCATATTGTCACAAAATATAGACATTTAAATCTGAGCGACACCTAGAGAATCTTATAAAGAGAAGAAAGGAGTCCATCTTGGCATACAAATCTTGAGGAGGCTACTTGAGGCCATATATAGACTTCCATAACCTGCAAACCAAAGAATAATCCTTAATAAATCCCTATGGTTGCTCCTTGTAAATCCCCTCTACAAGATCCCTTTGAAGAAATGCACTCTTCACATCCATCTGATGGACAAACCATCCATAAGTTGCTACAATGGCAAGAGTCAAGTGAATAGAGTTCATATTAGCAACATGGGAAATGGTTTTAATGTAATCAATACTAGGAACATGTGAGAAACCTTTAGCCATAAGTCATGCTTTGAACTTGTCCACAATTCCATTCGCTACATATTTGGTCTGATAGATCCACTTACATCAAACCATTTTTCTCCCCTTAGGAAGAGGAACTAAGTCCCATGTGTGGTTCTACATCAAGGAACTATACTCTTCCTCCATTGCTAAATCCCACTCAGGAATGCTTGATTCCTCCTTAAAGGATTGTGGATCTAAAGCAATGGCAATGTAGACATGTGGAAGATGTTGATGTTTTGATTGATTCCTTCGAGTGTCTGAAGGATCCCCAACAAGATTTCTTGCTGACTCAAGAGTTTTTCGATCCCAACAAGGTCATGAAGATGATGGGGATGAAGGATGGTAATCTTAAACCTCAAAATGTGAACCATGTAAAGGTGCAACCCTATGAGTAGGAGGTGAGGTAGAATCATCTAAGAACTATCATTTGATTCCACTATGGAGGAAGGATGAGGAGGATAAGAGGTCAAGTTAGGAGAGCTTTCCTCAAAGTGAACACTCCTTTCAATCAAGAACTAATGTATCTAGATCACAGAGTTGATACCCTTTGACACCATCTTGATATCCAACAAAGATGCAAGGTCTGCTTTGAGCTTCCAAAGCCTTGTGCTTCTTTGGAGGAATACGTGCCCATGCTAGAGAGTCAAAAACTTAAAAATTTCACACAATCAGTTTCCTACCACACCAAGCCTCAAAAGGAGTCATGCCTTTCAATTCCTTGTTTGGAACCCAATTATGATTGTGTGTATCATAATTAATGGCTTCAACCCAAAAGTTTGGACCAATAGAATAAGCATGGCAGCTAGCCATTTCCTTGAGGGTCTTTTTTTCCTTTCAGCAACACCATATTTTTATGATGTGTATGCAACTGAATGTTGAAGATCGATCCCTTCAAGAGTACAAAATTGCACAAGGTTTTGGTTCACATATTCTTGACCATTATCAGTACAAAGAATCTTAATATACTTTCAAGATTGCTTCTCAACATAAGCCTTGAGGGTTTGAAACTTGTCAAAGACTTCATTATTTTGGTGAAGAAAGTAGACCCAAGTGAATCTGGAGTAGTCATCAATGAAGGTGATTGCATAGTGAGCCTTGTTGAAGGAAAAAACTGGAAATGGGCCCGCTATATCACTATGAACCAATTGAAGAACTTCTAAAGCCCTCCAAGACTTCCCTTTATCAAACTTCTCTTATGGATTCTTACCTATTGCACAACCTGGACATGCACCATCTGAAAAGCTGATGTGAGGGAGACCTGTGACCATATCCTGTTAGCTAAGCTATTGAAGATAATGGTAGTTAAGATGTCCAAACCGCTCGTGACATAACTTACTCATTGAATATGAATGAGTGAGAAATGTTGTAGAAGGAGAGTGTGGCAAAAAGTAAGAAAATTGATATAGTTGAGACTCATGATTGGCCTTTCCCATTGCAACCAAGGCATTATCCTCAAGATCTTTGACCACAACTATGTCTAGAGAAAACTCAACTTTCTTCCCATTCCCAAGATGAGTGATTTGGTAGATTGAAATAATGTTGGCACACAAGTCAGGAACACAAAGAACATTCTCAAATAATCCATCATACATTTCAACCAAACCTTTTCCAACAACTTCCACCTTAGTGTCATCACTTGTAAGAATGTGTGGTACTATACAAGGCTCCAATGAAGAAAATTATTTTATCAAAACCCGTGTGATGTGTAGCACGTGAGTCAAGTATCCATTTTCGTGATGATCTTGTGGTTGAAACAAGTGCCTATCCTTTTCCTTTCTTTCATTGTGAATAAGTGGAAGGAGATGCTTCATTTTTGTAGGAAGATAGAAAATTAATGTTATTCTTCTTGAGGAGATTAGTCAATTCATCAATTTACTTAGCATGGTAATGATGCTCATCATGACCAACTTTCTTACAATATGCACAAGTTGGTTCCTCCTTCTTTTGTGCATTCCCCTTCTTGGAAGATGACAAAGAGTCTCCTTGTTGAGGAGAAGAGGATTGTGCTTGATCTTTGTGTGGATTATTCTTTGATTGCATATATTTTTTATTGGATCTTGACCCATGTCCTACCACCAAAGATTGTAACTTGGATGACTTGAGAATACCCACAACGATCAAAATTGACTGTTCAAGAATCAACATATCTTTAAATGAATCAAATGAAGGTGTAGTATAGGCACTTCCCATAGTCAACCGATGAGTATGAAAACTAGAAACAAAAGCTACATATTCTCAAGGAAGCTTGTCCAAAAAATTGAAGACCAACTGTGCATTCTTCTTATCGATACCACAATATTTGAGTTGTGATCTTAGTTCATTATCCTTAGTTACATAGTCTTGGATTATATCAAAATTATTTGGATCTATATTAGTGAGATTATTATCAAGTTTGTATCCCCTAATCTCAGCAATTTGGCCATACAATTGAGAAAGTTTATCCCAAGCTTCCTTAGTTGTTTTACACTTGTCAATATGAAAGATGAGATCAGGAGAGACATATTTCTTGAGTGTTATAAAAGTCATATTAATTTTAATGATTCATTCACTTTTAAATTTGGATCAATTGGTTTTGGAATGGATCCATCAATGTAGTGAATTAATCCTTTTTCTATTAATTTACTCCATGCATTTATTTTCCATGTTGCATAGTTATGTGGAGTTCAAAGAGGAAACTTAGGATGACCCATGGCTAAAATCTGAAGAGCACAAGAGAGAACTCAAAGAAAAATCACACAACACAACCCCCCCAAATTCACTCAATCAAAGAACCCACCCCAAGAAAATGATTTGGCACTTTATACTTAGTGTGGTTATAATTGCCACTTGCAAGAAATAGCTAAGTGGACTTTTGATTTCAATGCTTACAATTGCCACAATAAGGCAAGATCAAGTTGTGATCAAAATGCAAAAGATCAAACTGTGATCTATGAAATGCAATTACTAAAATGAATCAAATAAGGCTATGTCCTCAAAGTACAATTTTTGTTCACAATGAATACAAAAAATGGAACCACTATGTTCTCAAAAAAATATGCACTTTAAAAAAAAAATCACCTGAAAAGGAGTCTGTATGAGCCCGAACGAAGCCTCAGAAGTTCCAAAAAAGGTGACTACTTAGCAAAACCTATGAAAAATTGAATTTTCTAAAAAATCCATCAATCAAAATCAGAAACCAACTCCACCAACACATAGAGCGTGAAAAATTAGCCCAAATCTAAAAAAAAGGAGTCAGAATGACCAAGTTATGGCCCTTCAAAGTTGGATTGCAAAACTAAAAAACTTTATTAATGAGGGGTCAAAAAATTTCAAAGCAGGTGACATCATGCTAACATCATCAACATATTAGTTTAAATTTGACATCTACTTGTCCGTCAAAATAGAATATGTTGGACAAATATTCTCCAAGTCTTGGGCTTAAAATTGATGTTTTGATGGTCATCACAGATCGAACAAAATTGTCAGAATAATCTTCAGGGGGCCAAAATATTCTTCTTGCTAGTGGAATCTTGCAAAGAATATTCTACATTAGATAGAATCTTGAGGTTCATAGAATATTCCACAAGAATATCTGCTTGTGGTCGTTGGTTTTAAAAATCTCTCGTCGATTTAAATTTTTCCAGTTGCTTGTTGGGCGGGTCACCATCTATCAATCTATGATTGGACTACATGGCCTTATGGCCCACAATACACTGTGGCAGGTTAAGTACCGTAGGTCTACGATATAATATGTATGATAGAAAATAAAATAATTTCCTTTTGATTTTTTCTTATAAAAACTTTTTAAAAACCAAAAACACTCTAAATAATAGTTTTATTTATATATATATTTTTAATAAAAAAATTATTTCGCACAAAATATTAAAAAAATCATATCAATTGAAATAATGGTTGGGTTGTATGGCTCAACCAGCAAAAAAAAAATTCCTCAAAGGATAACTTTGTCCAAATTTGATGGTTTAGTAGTCGATCTTAGGGTTTTTGGCCCTTCTAGACATGATGGAAACGTTCTTTTTGGATCAAAATGCTCTGAAGTTTTAGCTACCTCCTTGATCTAGCAACCACCTTCAATCTTCAAACCCTTATAGATTTGGCCTCCAATGTCCAATTGAGACAAAAAAAAGGTAAATATGACTTTCTTGGATGCTCCAGAAGCAATGGTGAGCTCGACCTTGATGCAACAAGCTCCCAAAAAAGGAACCTCTCCATAATCAGGTATTTCTATCACACCTTTATGATTCTCTAGATCATCCAAAGATGCAAGAAAACAACATACTCAATGCTTCAATAAAATATAATATTTTCACTCAAGATCTCCTAAAAGACTAACCAAAGGCACTAAATTGCTCTGATACCATGTAATATTTGGCTATGGAGATAGCCACCCAAGATCTAAAGGCCTATGGAAAGCACAAAATACTTAGATCAATATGACAAGAATAAATTGTATTCCTATCAATGAATGAAAAAATAATCAATGTAAAATGTGAGAGAGACCCTTGGTTATATAGCCAAAGTGAGACATAAGATATCATAAGATTATGACAAGTGTCTTAATCTTATGACATGAGACAACTTGTCACAACTACCTAGGTCACATGTGTTACAAGTCAAAAGATAAGATAACAACTAATGACAACTAACACCTTCTAGAAAGAATCTTAGTACCTAAGTAAACCTAACATGTGAATATGTCCCCTAAGTCCCTAATAAGTGAAATAACTAGGTACAAGACATTTATTCTCACCAACAGTTAGGGTTTATTGCCCCTCTTTCTTTCAACTAGATGCATAAGTTAGTGCATCTATCTAGGTGAGCATTTCAAGATACATTCTTGGTCCTAGACTGATGTTGAATGCTACTTCTAGGGGGAGTAGGTAGTGGTATTGTTGGTTGATGTAGTGATGCAGAGCATACTTTGTGCCCAGTGTAGAAAAGTGAGTGTAGTGCAGTTGCTTGTTTGTGTTGCAAGTGGTGTCAAAGTGGTGTATGCAGATGTCAAAAGGGAAAACCAAAAATTAAAGACTATATGCAAATGATGTGTGAAAGGTGCGCGTTTTTCTCTTTGAGTGTTGTCAAAGGGGGGGAGAAAAAGGTTTCAATGAAGGAAAGTTATTTGGATGAATTTATGGCCATTTTCTATTGATGTCAAAGGGTGACATAGTTGGTTGAAAACACATAGTTCAAAAGAGAGAGTTGTAAGAGATAATATGGTCTAAAGACCACAAGTGGAGAGAGTGTTCAGGAGAAAGAGAATGAGAGTATGAATAGTGAAATATATCCCAGTCAAGGGGAGTGTTTCTTGATACAGAGTTTCTTTTATTGATGGATTTTTAGAAAGCTAGTATTTCCATCAATGACAAAGGGGGATATTGTTGGAAGCTTGAGTTGTTGTTGGAATTGTCAATTATATTAATACAATGTTGTTGGTGTTACCATTGTTGTCAACCTACAATATAGTTGTAGAATCTTTTAGAATATTGAGTTGGTTAGGGATTTTTTTGGTGTGTGTTGCACTATATTCTGGTGTTGTCATCAGTGTTGTCATTGATGTCTTGTATGGTTGTGATTTAGTTGCAATAAGTTTGCTTGGTTTCTAAGTTCTTTTGACAAAATTTAAATAAAACGGTGTGTAGTGTAACAAAGGTGTGTTTAGTGTTGTACTCTGCATTTCTTCATGGTTGAATATATCCTTGTGTCATTTGTATGTGATGATCAAATTTGTTCAAAGGTTCTATATCTAGAGTTTCAGGTTCTGGATCATTTTGTAATGAAAGTTGTGTTTGACAGTTTGTTTCTCCATGTAGAAGGTTGTCTGGGAGAAATGAGATTGCTCCACATTTATCCATAGTAAGGTTTCCTATCTTAAATATTTGGGAACGTTCTTATATTATCTATATCTGCTTTTCCTAGAGGTTTCAAGTGTTCAGGTGTTTTGCAAGGCTAGTTAGTAAGTTGTGTTCTATGGCAATATGTCTGGTTGCACAAAATTATGGTGTTCTTTGTTTTAGGTGGTTGTGGCAAATTTTCACAATATTTTGATGATGCTAGAATATTCTAAGATATTGTGTGGATGTTTTAGAGTGTTTTATGTGGTATCTATGACCTAGAGAAGTGTTTATGTGATCGCTTGTAGTGTTAGTTCAGGTTTGGCCAACCTACTGAGCTAACGCTATTTGTGGAGGTACCTCATGGATTTTGAATGTGTTGAGTAGTGTGGTGATGTGGATTTGGGTCCTATTTAACCATTGGTGTGGTTTTCCTTTATTTCTTTCTATTGCAAAGGTGGTTGGTGTCGATCTATTTCAGTATTGCACATTTTAGGTACATACGATTCATTAAAGTCGACCTAATTGATATTTTTAGGTTGGGGATGGTATATAAGCAAGTAAATTGTTGCAGATGAGTGTGTATCTATAGAAGTTGTGAAATATGTGAAATATATTAAGTGTGGTTATTTTAGTGTGATATTAATTCTTATGACTCTAATGCAATGAGAAAAAGGGTCTATATTTTCAATGTGCTTGAAGTTGTTGGAGGCATTGAACCAAAGTTTTTGGATCGCATAAATTTTCAATGGTGTATTTCTCATATTTCCTTGAGATAGTGAATCTCTTTGTAATAGTTTTCTTCTATCTTCCTTCTTCTTGGTAGTGAACCACCTGGTAGTGAGCCTAATTGTATTCAACATTGCAATTCATATATATGTGAGCTAATCCTCATTGTGGTTTTTCCCTTCTTTGTTTTTCCACATAAATTTGGTGTTCTTTTTTGTTTATATGTGTTTTAATTACTAATATGTTTACATTCTACTAATGCATGATAAGGGTTTAAAGGCTAACAAGGGTTTGAACACTTTTAACTATACAACTGATTCACTCCCCTCTCAATTGTCTTGTGCATATAACATATAAATTAAAAGGTCTTAAAGTCACATAGAATAAACAATAAAAATTATATGGGTAGCCAAACCCAACTTGTTGTCCTAGTCCCAAAGATTGTCACTAAACCAAGAACAACTAGCTACCTAAAAAATCCCTATATAGTTAATATAATTGTATAAGAATTGTTAGGATTAGGTTCCACCCACCTTGTAAATCCTATTTCATATTTCATGGTTCCAAAATCCTTGGAAAGTGTCCCTAGACACTTAGGGTGTATTAGGAAAATATTTTCCAAACAATTCTAGCATTAAAACATTCAAAACCTTTGTAAATTTTAGGGAAATCTGCCTTATTAGGGTTCTTTCTAATGACAAAATGTTGCCAATTTTCTAGGGCTTCTAACCCTATGAACTTAAGGAAAAACTCATTTTAAATTTTGAAAAATCACACCTAGGGTTTTTTGGAGAATTCAAAAAATTTAAATATACTCATAAGGGGTGATGGGTCCACTAACAACAGTAAAGGTGGGTTGTGGACATAAATATTTAATATTATTTTTCCCACATGTGGATGTATAAAATGGGATAATAAAAGATAAAGGAAAAGATAAATAAGTGATTGTTTGGATTCTCCAAGTAGGTTCTTGGATAGAGGCAATAGGTGTCACTTGGTTTTCCATCATTTATTGCATTTAATGTAATGTTTATCTTCTCAAGATTGGGTTCCTAAGTTGGAGGGAAATTATTGGAGCCAAAATTGGTGTCTTTTCAAATGTCGAGGAGGTAATCCAAAGGTTGGGGACATTTGGGATGAAGGGTCATCTTTGGGCACCTTGTTTGGTGCATTAGATGCCTTCACAAGTCTATAAATTCATCCTCTTGGATGTAGAATTAGGGAGGAATAGTTGAATATAGTGTTACTTTGTAGGAACAAGGAGAGGTTGAGGCATAAGGAGGTTTTTCATAGGTAAAAAATGGTTTCCATGTTGCATGAAAAGAGGAGAATGGAAGTGGTTGTATTGTAATCTCATTTATTTGTTGATAATGCATACTTGTCCTCTCTTCTTCGTGGAGTTTTTTTCCTATAATGATTTCTCTACATAAATCATGTGCTATGTGATGATCTTGTGTTGATGTTTTTTCCTCTTTTTTACTATCTTATGTTGATGATATTCTTTATTTATTGATGTTATAAGTTCACATAAGGTAGTGATTATAAGCGTGTTAAGTTGGTTATTTTTTGGAATCATAAAGAAGATAGATCTAATCATGGTATTTCCATATTAAGGCAACTTAATCTTCAGATTTGTATATAAGTTTCAGATTTCCATGTTGTTGTATTCCAAGCCTTGTATCTCATCCTTTGAAGTCATATTTGGATAGAGATTGAAATTCCAAAAATTGGTATCCAACCTATTTATTTCTCATCAAGAATAACCCATATGTGATAGATTCATTTGAGGCTCACTGAAGACATGTGTCTTGCACACACACCCCATCCAAGCAAGGACCCCATTTTCCCTTTTTTATTTGTAGGTTCCCTACCTTTTCTCTTTAGGAGAGAGGTTTTCAAAAAAAATCTTTTTGAGGTCAACTTCTTGTATTTGCCAAGTTCATATCCAATAGGGAAGATTGAATTATTTGTAACTAAGAAAGGACAAGTGAGAAATCATTGAAATTCATTTAGAGGGCCTAAGGTTCAATTTCTCTTGTCTTGTGAATATTTAAGGTTCTCGAGGATTTCTTCATCTCATGGAATTATTGAAATTTTGAGGCAATGTCAAAACTCCAAAATTTTGTAACCTCCTCAGATCTCCAAAAATCCCTAGTGAGGTCAAATTTCCAAAAAGTGCATATCAGTGCATTTATGGTCTAGTACTTTGAAGGTATAAAAATTTTGTTTATCACCTCATTTCACACCTTTTCTTCATTTTCAAATGAGTTGAGTGTTGAGTATAAGAAACCAAGAGACCCTAAGGTGCATTTGTAGATCTCTAATCATGTTCTAGAAGTGATTCAAAGTGTTATCTCCTTGCAATTCTGGCTCAAAGGTTAGTATTGACTACTCTTGCATGTTGCATTTGGTAATTTTCTTCCAATTTCAAGTTGAATCCTATGAAAATTATCGTAAGTTTTTGAGGGAGAAAGTTCATTAAGGTTTAATTTTGAAAATGTCTATCATTTTACCCTCTTTCATGTGGATTAGGGTTAATTTTAGTTCTCTCCTATGAAACTAGGTTTTTCCAAATAATTCTAGCATTAAACCATTCAAAACCTTCGTAAATTTTAGGGAAATCTGCCTTTTTAGGGTTCTTTCTAGTGACCAAATGTTGCCAATTTTCTAGGGCTTCTAACCCTATGAACTTAAGGAAAAAATAATTTTAAATTTTGACAAATACACCTAGGGTTTTTTGGAGAATTCAAATTTGAAAACAAACGTTCAAATTCCCCTATTTTTCATCACTGTGAAAATCCTTTGGATTTTCGCAAAATCACCAAGTTTATGAAGGATACAAAGAATCCAACATTGCAGGGAAATTTGCTTCCTGTGGAAAGAATACTAAACTATCTAGAATCCTCGAGTTGATTAAAACCTTGAACTCTTCAACAAGGTAGTTAAAAGGCCCATTTTTCAGAGCTTTCTCGATCTTTGGAAATCCCCGAACTCTTCATCAAAGTGGTTAAAATGCATGTTTTTAGAGATTTCTTTATTCCAGGAATTCCTAAAACTCGCACAAATTATCCACCTTTCAAATATTTCTTCATCTTTGAGAATTCCATAACTATGTGTAAAATGACTAATTTTTAGAGTTTTCTCCTTCATTGGAAATCCCTACCTAACACCTAAAAATGCCATCTTTAGAGATTTCCTGTCCACATGAAATCCTCGAAATCCACCCCCATAAGCTAAAAGGAGGTAAGGTTGGGAAATTTCTATTTTTTGGGAAAATCCATGAACCTTTTAGAAACCCAAAATTCCATAACATCGCCAAATCCTAGAAAGTCCCAAAATTCCTTGAAAGTGTTAAAACCCCAAAATCCATGATAGAGTCAAAATCTAGAAAAGGTCCATTCAAGACAATTTTTTTATATTTTAGGGGTTGGATTTTCAACATGCGAACTAATAATGATGATATTTGTTAAAAGTGGGAAAATGTGGATTTTTTTCCTTAGAATTTGGGGTGAACTAGATATGTTTAAGATTTCTAAGGGATATTTGTTCATTCTTTTCACACTTTCACTCCAAGTAATTTAGGCTATGTTTGACTAACAGATGTAGGCTGAGAAGACACTAAATTGGGTCACATCAACCTTGAGGATTTTAGAGGAAGGATGTATGGTCAGAATCCTTCAGACCTAGCTAAGAGAATGGTCAAGAATGGGATAGCCCAAGCTGCAGGTTTCCCTCCTTTAGTATAGTGCTTGAATCTAATTGTTGAATGTGTGAAGCACTAAAAATGGGACTAAAGGAGAATCATAAGTCCAAATGGGAAGATACTTGCCAATTTCATAGATATGGCTACAGCTAAAGCTTTTGAAATTCCAATTCATTCAAAGATGACACTAGTATCACAAGGAATCACTAAAGGAATCTACACCCAAGGACCTAAAAGGTGTTTGGAGATAATCAACTCACATTGGTTGAAAAAACCTATACCACATTACTCCAAGATTCCTAAAACCCTTTATAGGAGTGACTTAAAGGATGAATATGGTGATTTAGTGACTCTCCTAAGCAAGATAATGGGACTCCTAAAGACAACCCAATTTGAAGAATGGATGTTAATTTCATTGAAGAAATATCTACTAGAGACAAGAATATACATTGGGCGAGAATTCTCAATGATAATATAGATACTAAGTTTAAGATCATGGAGAAAAGTAGGTCCTTCACAATGACCTCATATGTGATGTGAACTAGGCAACAAGCTTGGAAAATACAATGTTTATAATCATTACCCCCAATTGTACCTCTAAAGTTCATCCCGTTACAAAAGGGTAAATGATGCATTCCTTATGTACATTGTAAAGCTTTTGCAAAGGGATCAAAATACTAGGCTATCACAAGAATCTACGTATTTGATCAAAAAGTATTGATCATGGTATATATAGTTCTTCAAGTTTTCTTATATTAGAATACAAGGTTTCCCAAATAGACCATAAGGTATCCAACAAACAAGATTATGATTTTGCAAGTGGCAAGACAACTAAGTTCCTTTAATAAAATTTTGAAGTATAAGCATAAAGCAGGTGTGGGCTTTCCAATTATGTTTGCTGGAACAAAAGCTTGTCCATCAACATTGGAAGCTGAAATTCAAAGGTTGAGTTGCAATTTTATAATTTGAAAACTCATACAATTAGAAGAAAGTTTAATCCATATGATGCATCCAAATAATCAAATTCAAGTGGTATAGGCATAAGCCTCATATTGAAGACTATTGGGCCAACTGACAAGAACAAATTGAAGTTAGGAAAAGATTATATTCAAGGATGAAAATTGACATGGTCAGGCTTTATAGGCCAGTTCGTATACCTGATTAGGTGCTAGATGATGGTGACTGTGTATAGTATCATGACTATAATTTGGTAAAAGATAGACCCATTTTGTTGCAAAAATGGAAAGAATGAAGGTATTGTCATTGATGTCAATTGGTCAATTGGTTATCAACTGGTTTTTGTTGTCATTAATGTCATGGTTGCAGTTTATTGGTTGTATATGTCGAGGATATTGAGAAAATTGTATTAAAGAAATATTGTAGGTGTTTAGTGGTTGCTTCGGGTTTTTCTCTAGGATTTTCTCTGATGTTTGTGTGGTTCAGATATGTTGATCATGGTTGTTGGAAGTTTCTAGATCTAGATTTTTGGTTGTTGATTCATTGTATAGTGTGACTTATGTTCACCAGTTGTGAACTGTGGTTTTTTGTGTTTTTGGTTGAGGTCCAAGAGAAATTTTGTTGGTTTGGATATCTCTTTGTTAAAGTCTTATGACTTGCAGTTCTAGAGTTGAGTTTTTTTTATTGTATTAAAGATAATTTTGGTATCTAGAAGGTTTGTGCTTAATTGTTCTATGTGTTTTACATTGGTTTGGCTAACCTTGTATTGAACGCTACCTTTAGAGTTGATGAAGCGTGTTGGATCTATTTGGGTCCTTATGAAGCATGTGTTTGGGCTGCCCTTATTCTAATTCCATCCTAGGATGTTTTGGAATTGAACTAATTTTAATTTTAATTTGGATATATGTCTTTGGATATGTTTCAAAGTTGAATATGATATAACTACAAGATGAGTTAGTGGTGAAAAAGAGAGAGAGAAAGCGAAAAGAGAGATAAATGCAAAGAAATAAAGTAGATAGATGCGAGATTGATGTGAATCAATGAGAGTGTGGAAAATTAGTGTGAAGCCTAAATGCTATGTTTTTGGATGTAGTGAGTAGAAGGTGTACTCTATCATTCATGTATGTCTGCAAGTCGTTGAGCAAATTGTGGTGGATTTTTTCATTGCATTAATATTGTCTTCTCTCTGTAACATATCTCTTCTATCTTCTTTGTATCTTTGTGGTAGTGAATCCTACCAGTTGCTAGCCCTGTTGGATAGTGAGTCTTGATCAGACAGTGAGTCCTTGTCTTGACAGTGAGCCTTGTTTCTCAAGCATTGAGCCTCTTGTAATCAATTTTTATATTCTCTATTGTGTCATTTAATCCTCACTATGGTTTTCCCCTTAATTGGGTTTTCCACATAAATCTAGTGTTATTGTGTTTGTGTGATAGTTTTCAATTTTTGTATTGGTATTTAATGTTTAATCAATTAAGCAGTGTTAAGGATTAGTTTTGGTGAATGAATTAAGGTTTAAATCTATGAAAATTGATTCACACCCCCCCCCCACTCACTTCTCACTTATCTTGTTCAATAAATTGTATCAGATCTTGATTCTTTGGTGAAGATATTAACCTCTTTAGGAAGGTTTGGGATGGCTGGTAAAATGACTTATGATTATCCAAGGTTCGATGGAAGTAACTATGCTATTTGGAAAATTTTAATAGAATAATATTTGGAGTATTGTGGATATGATGTGGAGAAAGATTACAACAATCCTTACACTCCTCTTGCTAATGGTTTGAGTATGACTAATGAGATCAAAGCACATGAAGTGAACAATAAGGTGAAGTACATTTTGAAGAACAATATGGTACATTCTGAGTTGATTAAGGTTTAGAATATGAAGACTACTAAGGAAGGCTAGGATGCTTTGGAAAGGGCACATGAAGTTGATGAAAGAGTCAAAGAGGAAAAATTGTAGAATTTGGAGACACAGTTTGAGCTTCTACATATGTTTGAAGATGAGAATGTTAAAGCTTATGTACATAGATTGGGTGATATAGTGGCCAAAATGTGAGGACTTGGTGTTATCATAGATGAAACTAGGATTATAAAGAAAAAAAATAGAACTCTACCTGATGCTTATAGAAAGAAGGTGTGTTCTATTGAACAGATCATACACTATAAGACCTACAATAAAGATATATTGTTTGGATTTATAACATCTTATGAGATGAGGAAGCCGAATCTGACGAATGGATCCAAATCAAAAACTTCTTTTTAAGGCTACAAAAGTTGAAGATCCAGATGAAAATTTTAATGAAATAGAAGCTAACTTTGTGAGAAGGATGAGGAAAGGCTTCAGCAAGTATGAAGATAAGTTACCCTTTAAGTGCATTAGTTGTGGAGAAATAGGTCATTATGCTGCAAAATGTCTAAAAAGAGCTAAGAGGAATACACAAAGATATGAGAAAGAAAAGAGAGGAAAGAAGATCAAAAAAGCATATTATGTGAATGAGAATTGTAGTATATCTGATGAGGATTTTGATTATGAAGATCCCGATGACATTGAATTCTTGTTCTTGGTTATAAAGGACAAACCTACTTCTACTAATTCTAAAAGATAGGTGAAGGAAATCCCTCCTGAGAAGGAGAAAAATGAAGGTACTATTATCTCTGCCCTACATTCTAAACAAGAAAATAAATATTGGGTTGTTGATAGTGGTTGTTCACATCACATGATTGGTGATAAAATTAAGTTTGTTAAACTTGAAAAATATGATGTAGTCTTTGGTATGTTTGGAGATGATACTGGTGCTAAAATTTGTGGGATAGGTTCGTAAGTGTTGATGGAAAGCATAATATTGGTGATGTCTATTATGTTAAGGGTTTAAGGCATAATATTTTTTGAGTGTTGGATAGACATGCAGTAAGGAATATGATATTGTGTTTAAGGATGAGATGTGAAATCTGAAAATGATCTGAGACATTGATTGTTGCAGGAAAGCAAACTGAAGGAAATATCTATCAACTTAAGGGTGATGATGGATGATGCTTTATGACTCAGATTAATGATAGATGGTTGTGGCATCTAAGAATTTATCACATGAATTTTGATAACTTGGTGAGGACTATTGCAATTCATTATGTGAGAGATTTACCAAGGATTACAAAGCATGTTAATGCTATTTGCAAGAATTGTCAGTTTGAAAAGCAAGCAAGAATTCATTACAGATCAAAGGAGCGGTCTACTAAGTTAGACTGCTGTACTTAATTCACATAGATATTTGTGGTCCTACAAGAGTGAGAAGTCTACAAGGTGAAAGGTACTTTATGATTTTAATTAATGATTATTCTAGATATACATGGGTTACATTTATTAGAGAAACTAGATGCATTAGATAGATTCAAGACATTCAAAGCTATGGTTGAAAATAAAGTGAATTTGAGGATAAAATGCTTAAGGTATGAAAGAGGTGGAGAATTCACCCCCCATGATTTTAATGTTTTTTTTGAAGTGCATGGAATAAAGAGACAGTTATCTGCTCCTAGAACTCCTCAACAGAATGGAGTTGTTGAAAGAAAAAAAGAACAGTTAAAGAGGCTACTATATCAATGATTATTGAGGTTGTTTTGCAAAAAATTTATTGGAGAGAAGCTATTCATACTTTCGTTTATGTATTCAATCCAATTAAATAAAAAGAAAATAGTACAAAGACCCCCTATGAGCTATGACATGGAAGATTTCCTACTATCAATTATTTCAAGCTATTCAGAAGCAAATGTTATATTAGAAGAGATTAATAAACTTTAGAAAAGTTTAATGCAAGAAGTGATGAAGACATTTTTCTTGGATATTCTACTAAAATCAACACATACAGATGTTTCAATAAAAGACTGAGAAATATTGTAGAAAGTGCAAATGTCAAGGTTGATGAAATAATGAAGAATTCAATTGACATTGATGAATATGTATCTAATGAACCTGATTGTGTAAGAATTGAAGAGATTGTAGAAGAACGGGAAAAGGATGAGCAAGAGAAGAAGCTTCATTGGTGTCACCTAAAATAGCTAGATATGTTTTGAAGAATCATTCAAAAAGTTAGATTATTAGAGATAATACTAGAGGAGTATTGACTAGAAGTAGAGCTGCTACTGAAGTAAATATGTGTTTATTTTTTGAGATTGAACCAAAGACTATAAGTGAAGCATGTAAAGATGAAAATTTGATGGAAGCTATGAAAGAAGAACATATGCAAATTGAGAAGAATAAAACTTTGGAATTGGTCCCAAGACCGACAGATAAAAACATTATTGGATCAAAGTGGGTATTCAGAAATAAGTTGAATGAGAATAGGAAAGTGGTTAGAAACAAAGCAAGGCTTGTGTGTAAATGTTACTCACAAGTAGAAGGCATAGATTTTCAAGAAACTTTTGCTCTGGGAGCAAGAAAGGAAGCTATAAGGATGTTCTTAGCATTTTCTACTCATAAAGACTTCAAGTTTTATCAGATGGATTTCAAGTCAAGATTTTTGAATGGTGAGCTAGAAGAAGAGGTCTACATGGAACAATCAGAAGGATTTTAGTTGATAAATCAATTAGATATGGTGTGCAGATTGAAGAAAGCCTTATATGGATTGAAGCAAGCTCCTAGAGCTTGGTATGTGAGGTTAGACAGGTATTTGATTTAACAAGGTTTCAACAAAGGTAAAACAAATAGAAATTTGTATTTTAAGATTAAAAATGATAAAATCTTGATTGTAGTTATATATGTTGATGACATTATTTTTGGAGGAAATGAAAATATTTGCAAGATTTTTGTAGAAGAGATGTAGAAAGAATTTTAAATGTCTATGTTTGGAGAGATGAATTTCTTTCTTGGGCTATAGATTAATCAAGCAAAGAAACGAATTTTTATTTCACAGTCTAAGTATGTGAAAGAGATGTTGAAGAAGTTTGGGATGGATGGTTCCAAACTGGTATGTACTCCTATGATAATTGGTTGCAAATTGGATAAAGATGATGATTCTCCTAAGGTTGATCAGAGCAAGTATAGAACTATGATTGGTGGACTATTGTATTTGACTACTACTAGACCGGATATTATGCATGGTGTCTGTCTTGTGGCTAGATTTCATAAAGATCCTAAGGAAACACATGTTTCTACTGTTAAAACAATATTCAGATATTTGAATGGAACTCTAGATTATGGGTTATGGTATCCTAGAGATACTGACTTTACACTAAGTGCCTATACAGATGTAGATTGGGTCGGATGTTTAGATGACATAAAGAGTACAAGTGGTGGTTGCATTATTTCTTGGTTGTAGATTGGTTGCATGGTTGAGTAAAAGGAAAGATTCAATCTCCTTGTCTACTATTGAAGCTGAGTATATTGATGTTGCATCTTGTTGTGCGGGTGATCCCATAGTAGTGGTTTACACTTTCTAGGAGATCTTGATTTTTACTGAAATCACATACTTTTAGAAAATATAATGTTTTAATCCTTGAAAAGTTCCATTTAAAGGATTTCAATTGAAGAGGGTTTGATCAAACCACCTTATATCAAACCCTCTTGGATAGAACCCCACTAGTTTTAAACCATACCTATAACAAAGTCTCCTTTACACCTATCAAAATGCTGATAAAAAACCACTTTTCATTTACCTTTTGGGGGATCAAATGAATTCATTTGAAATTTATTTTTTGTAAGTATGTAGTTCTTATTATAAGCTTTCCCAAAAAGTATAATTTTAAATAAATTTAATTTGATTATTATATATTTTTTTAATTTCTTATGAATGTAGGTTTTTCATTGAAAAAACAAGCTCTATATTCTTCACATGTGAAAAAATAGCAAATTATAAAAAAAAAATCTAAAAAATATCTATGCACTAGATATTGATTTCCTTGATTCAACAAAAAAAAATGAATTTTGATACATACAGAAAAGTTATGTGTTAGCCAGTAACACCACTCTTTAAAAATTGTGTTTACTGTTAAAAACTAGTTTTCAAAGGAGATGGAAAAAGAAGTGCAATATGATTCCAAAAAGTTTGAAAAAAATTTATTTAGAATCTATAGACAAAATGTCACAAATCACTAGTATGCATCATCTTCAAATTCCTCATAGTTTAGCTGCTATAGGTGCCCGAAAGTGAAGATTTAGTTAAAAAAATTAGTTCAATGTCTAGTTTGGCCAAAATTGTAAACCAGTATTGTAGGATCACCCGTACACAATTTATATGGATGAAAAAAACATTGAAATATATCACAGTGGTGTATGATGATCCTGTAGACATCGAAAATTGGTCTAGGCCTGCGAGTACACATTCGACACAATTTTCTATAGTCTATGGTCTTGATTAAATAATGTTAATTATTTAATTAAATTTTCTAACACATATTTCGTCTATTACTTAAATACCCTTTTTTAATTAATTCATTAATTCATAAATAACCTTTATTCAACTTGATTAATTAAATAAATCATATTTATTTAATTATGTCGCTAACTAATTAATTCTTCTCCCTTTATCTATCAATTAAATAATTTATTATTTAATTACCCCTTTATCATACTTTTCCTTCTTAATTAAATATTTATTATTTAATTATTCATTTAACCCCCTTTATCTATAATTAAATATTTATTATTTAATTATTCAATTTATCCTTTTCAACAGTCAAATTAAATAAATTCTTTATTTATTTAATTAAAGTCTCTCATTTTTTAATGTTGAATTAAATTAACATTTAATTCATATTTTAATTATTTATGTCACTTTCTTCTATCAATCAATTGACTAGACATTCACTCACCTTCTGACTCGAGATCTATTTTTAGTTCTCCAATTATCTTCAGATTCAACACCTGTTTATCTCTGTGAGAAGACTCTCTATCACAACTAGTTGATTAACTAGTTCTAACTCTTATTTGCATTCAAATGCATTATTCTTCGAGTTCTAACTTTTTCTTTGACATACAAAGTCTATTTCTTCTATTTTTGAAGATTAGGATCTTGAACTCATGTTTTAACTCACGTTCTAACTTAGCCTTTATCCTGTAGTCTTTCATGACTCGTGTTCTAACTCACGTTCTATATGAGACAGAACTCACATCGCATGGCATTCATCAATCTCATCCGTCGATCTCTCTTTCAATCTGAGCCCATCGTTCGAAAACCCAAAATCTATAAAATGGTCTATCATTATCATTATTCCTCCTCCCGAAATCATACACTGTTGAGAAGAAACTTATCTTCGATATTTTTCTTAGACATTCGATGAAGTTATGCTTGCATTCAAACACATAAATATGAGGGCAAGAATACTGAAAAGGAAAAATGGAGAAGAGTAATCAAGATAATTCGAAGGAGTGAACACATATTCGGTGAGAGCTTTCCATTAATTTGTTTAGTTATTATGTTTACTTATTCATTCTTTTTTGTTTCATTTTAGATTAATATTATTTAGATTAGGATTAACATTGTTTATTCTAGTTGTAGATTATCCATCTTATTCGCAAATCTTTTAATCTATGTTACATTTGGTGAACCTAACGTGAACATACTTCAAAATTCGCACATCTTTTCATCTTTTCATTTTTATGTTTTTCTATTTTTTGCAAGTTTTCGTACGGCACAACGCATTTGTTCAACACACCGACGCATATGTATCCATGAGCCGCATCTGCTAAAAATAGCAATGCATCTGTCATTCTGCACCCCATCCGTGAAACTCTGAGCCACATCTTCCTGTCAACATCGAACCACATCTATGGCTCCAAAAGCCGTACCTGGCTGGTAAATACTTTTCACTTTTTTTATTGACTTCTGTACATCCGTGTTTTCTTTTATCTATTTTGTGTGATTTTTGTTTTTTGCTAATGTTTGTTTCAATTGTGTTAAGAGGGAATAATGTAGTTTTTGCAGGATGGAGAAGACAATAAAAACTAAAGACAATATTTTTTGCAGGATGAAAGCCGAAGACAAGAACAATGAACTACTGATCAATTTGCATGTAGGACCTAATGACTTTGTCTTTATTTATTTGGCAGGCTTTTGTTTGGTAGATAGATAACTGTCATTTGGATTAAAAAGTACTTTTTTTTTGGTAGATAGATAACTGTCATTTGGATCAAAAAGAATCACTATCTACTTTGACTAGTGTGTTGCACATATTTGTCACCCTTACGATTCAGTATATCAGAGTATCCTCTCCCCTTGTGTAGTCATGCGATCCTAGGTATAAGAGAAATAGTTACTGACTCTAGAGCTTGGGCCTATCTTGGTGGGAAAAAGTACTCACCCCAAGATGACTCAGACCGGTAACACGCTAAAGCCAAGCGACTTCCACCCGGTATATAAAAACGGATTTATGGAGAAAGCCCAGAAATCACACTCACTATTCTGACGAGATGGACAAAAACGAACTCTCCCCAACGTTGGATAGTGCCCCACAAATGAAATGCCCTTATTAAACACCTTTTTTATAGATTTACCAAAATCCTACCTACTTGTTGGCACAGCAGGGTCGGCCATGTGAAGCCATCTTACATTCTTACGGTTTATGTGTGGAAATGAGATGTATGCTATGGGAGTTTCATGGGTACAGTAGCTTGGCTGCCCCATATAAGTGAGTGTCGTGGAGGGGAGCCAGTGGGGTCAAGATACTAGTCATTCACCATAAATATGCATAGTTGGAGAAATCCAAGTAAGAACTTAACAAGTATTGTCCAAAAAGCCTAGGTTGTAAATGTTTTTCGAGTCTTAACAGTTCTATCATCACAAACTAAAAATACATTGATTGTTGTGTTTTTTTTTACTGTATTTTCCAAAATCTTGATCAACAAACGAAGTCAATCAAAACAACTTTTGGGAAAATTTAAACTATTAAAAAATTGAGTCTCAACTGTTAGTTTTAACGCCGCATCTATTAGGGGAAAAGTTGCATGTGTCTGTCAAAAAAACTCATCATTCACAGTCTGGATATTACGAGCCGCAACTGTCATATTTTGAGTCACATGTGTGCATGCAAACCGCATCTGTCAATTTTCGAGCCGCATGTGTCTATTAGAAAATTTAGGTTTACAAAGTCCAGATTTAGAACCGCATGTGTATTGACAAACCGCATTTGTCATAGGAAAAACCGCAACTGTCATAAACACCGCATGCACAATTATAAACTACATCTGCCAAAATTTGAACCGCAACTGTTAGGTGAACCGCATTTGACTGTCAACACAAAACTTTGAAAAACCGCAAACTAAGTCTGAAACATCATTGTCACTATTTGCTTTTGGTTCTTAAGATCAACCTTGCATCATTAGGTGTCATATATGTCTTAGTCATAGTCATCCTAAGTTGCATGCATATAGATACTTCCTAGGAAATTGCATATCACAGAATAGATAATTTTTCTCATCATTGGAAACATTCATGTTTCGGTTTGTCAAAATCATTGAACCTAGTCACTTTAGTCCCATTTAGTGGATCTTTTCAGCTCAACATTCTAGTTTGGAAAATTCACCTTATCAACTGTCCTTGTCCTATAATTAGGTTCCTTGGTCAAATACAAATCATTGCATGCATTTAATCCATAGGTAGTAGGTTATACCCATCTTAGACTCATTTATCATCATAGTCTACTCGAGATTTTGCATATTGTTTGTCCTATCATATGTCATTTTAGTATATGTCTTTCTAGAAATTATTTTAGCAACATCATTTATTGTCAAGAAAATAAAAAAACATAAAAATAGGATATATCAATTTTTAGACATAGTCTACATTACCCCATTTTGAGAAAATTTTTCATGGTCGAAACAAGGTCTAAAAAGAAGTATAAAGCAATATCAGACCCCAACGAATTCATCAATCCATTTGGAAATCAACCATCAAGAAGTGAAAGACCACACAAACCTTTGCTTGAAAAACATGTCACTAGGGACACACATGGACAAATTTATATAGAAGACATAGACGCTATTGTTCAAGAACCTGAGTTTGCATCCTTTATGGATGAGTGTTTGGCAAATGATCCCCAATGATATCTAGAAAATTTGCTAGTAGAAGGTGCCACACTACCACCAGGATTTGATATTCATAATTTGAAAACATGCTCTACTCAACCAGCGCAAAGTGCAATGTCAAGTGTTTCTATTCCCCAAATTTCTGCAGTGATACCATCCGGCATACCAACTCAAACATCATCAATTGTAAACACAACCCCTTTCAACATAACAAAAGGTTTACAATTTACTGCAGGGGCAACTTCCTCCAACCCCTTTGGCACCAACATGACTGGTAAGAGATTCAAAATTGGCGAGAATATACCTATACCAAATCAGACCATTCAGACAGGCAATATTCCTATACCAAATCAGATCATTCAAATAGGAAGCATTCCTATACCAAATCAAACCATTCAGATAGGGCATATTCCTATACCAAATCAGAACATTCTAATGGGATATATTCCCTCACCAAATCACAACCCATCACAAAAAATGGCATATCAGAACACCTACATTGATCCAAACAACGGAAACACCATGTCCTTGACACAAGTAGATGTCCTTCAAAACCAAATGCAAACTCTTCAATAGCAGATGGACAACTTGTCTATGTCAGGAAAATGAACTATCTCAGGGCAAGACCTATGTCCATGTCCATTTGACAAAGCGCTTTATATGACACCTTTCCCCATGGATACGTTATACCAATTTTGCCTAAGTATAATGGGAGGAAGAACCCTTTGGAACACATTATAGAATTCTCAATGGCATGTATGGACATATCATATGACCCGACATACTTGATGAGACTATTTCCACGGACCCTTATCGGGATAGGACTAGAATGGTTTTCTAAATTACCATATGGTATACGATCCTAGGGTGAATTAGCTGAGAAGTTTATCAAAAATTTTGCCTTTAACATAGACAATGAAGTAACAATAGAAACCTTGTGCCACACAACACAAGAAGACGATGAAACTTTCACCACTTTCTTCTAGAGATGGAGAAGTCTAGCTAGCAGATGTCCAGTTGAAATACCAGAAAAGAAAAAGGTCACAATATTCTTAGAAAACATCAACCCAAAACTATGAAGTGATTTAAGGGTACATTGTTGTACTTCATTCCTAGACTTGGTACAAAAGCGAATCATCCTTGAAAAATTCCTTATAGACAAAGGAGAAATTAAGTTACTAGGCAGAAATCCAGTTTTCCAACATCATAATGCACCAAATGATAGAAACAAATTCTGGTCTAGAAACAAAAATGTTACAAATGATGACATTGTTGATGCTAAAAAAATACATACGAGACCATTTATTACACTTAGAGGTTAAAATTCCAATCAAGACATGATGAATAGTCCAGATCAAATAGCCAATTATGTCCAAAATTCACAACAACAAAGACCACAAAGGAGATTTCCTACACATGAATTTACACCTTTAGGACAACCAATTGAGACAATTTTCAAAGAGTTGATTAAACATAATCTCATAAAACCTTTGGAACCAAGAGATTATGATCTTGGACAGTTCAAACCTTCATGGTGGGATGATAACTCTTTTTGTGACTATCATCGAACGAAAGGACACAACCTACAACAATGTCACCAACTAAACAATATCATACAAACTTTGTTGAAAATGGAACCATAGAGGTCGGTGGGCAGAAAAATACCAAGAACAATGATCATAAGGTCTTCACGGACCTATTACATGACCACATGAAAGGAAAAGCCTCTAGTTTGGGACCTAAGAATAATCCATCAGCCAATTATACCAATACCAAGTATGACTATGGTAAAGGAACGATCATAAATCACCTCCAAGCCAAAAATGAGAACGTCAATACCATCATCATTAAGAAGCATCCAGAATGTAATGTGAACACACACAAAACTAGGATTACTATTCCAAGTCCTTCTTCTGAGCCATCTACTTAAACTTCCAAGTTTAAGTACAACCTTCTTGAATTGAGTAAAACCCCCACGCAAATATCTATCTTAGAATTGTTGACATTATCACCTGAGCATCGAGCCATTCTTGACAAAGCTCTACAGAACATGACTATTCCTACAGACTTAGATGTCAATCATTTCGAAGAAATGGTGGGATATTTGACCAAATCGCATCATGCCACATTTTCCCAACAAGATTACTCAACCAAAAATTTTGATCATAATGACCCCTTACATCATGAAGTCAGTCCATCAAACCAAATTCTGACGAGTCTTGGTAGATGGAGTAGGTTTGAACTTGTGTACCCTAAAATTGGTTAAGGCATTAGGATTCTCAGAAGATTGCGTAGACACCTCTAAGAGTATAGTCATCAAGGCTTACGATGATGAGGAAAGATTATCCAAAGGAGTTGTCACACTCCCTATCGGAATTGGCCCAACAATCATGAACACCAGCTTCCAAGTCTTGGATCTCACCCTTCCGTACAACTTGGATACACGCAATGAAATTTGTACCTTCCACATATCACCAATGTCTTAAGTTCTCATACAATGGCATAGAGATCACGATTGATGGTGATCCAAATCCTTTTTAATATTTTACAAGCCTAAGGGAAATTCCACAACGACAAGTACCAATTAACCAAGAAGCTTCATCATCCACTTTATCCCTATACGTTGACCCATCACATCTTACTAAGTCCATTTCATTCAAACCACCATCATCCACTCCTAAGCTCGAGATCCAAGACAAGGGTTGTGGAAAATATCATATAAAAGCATCATACTGTGTCAGTCAACTAATTCCACCTAAGGCATATGGCTTACTCATGGCAGTTAGAAGACAGTCAGTGGTCACATTTCATGTTCCCCCTACAATGACATTGACCAAATGGGGAGAGTTAAGTGAAGAAATTGTGGATCAAGGTGATATTAACTCTTGGTTGTATCAAGAAGACAATGCATACCCCTCCCTGTCTATTCAAATAGCTAAGGACCAATATGGAAAATTCTTTAAGATAATGCAAAACGAAGGCTATGACGAGCACAGTGGGTTAGGACTACATCAAAATGGAAGTACGGAACTGATCACTGTCTCACCACTACCGAAATACCTAGGGCTAGGGTTTCAACTGCTTAGAATTGGGTTTCCTAGTACGTCTTCACCATTTCAAGAGGAAGTGATTGTTTATGCAGACATGGATATATCTCATGAACCACTTCCCCCATTTTACGATGAATCCCCTGACTCAAGTGATTGTGAATGGTATTCCCTTTCATCTACAAGTACCATGAACATAGATGCTCTATTTGGATAATTGGACCTAAAGATAAAACCTGTACCAAAACCATCTAGTCGCTGTCATAGGAAACACTTGTCCAAAGAAGAATGGCAAAAGAACTATTATTGGGAAACCCTTGATCATGCATCTTGGGCACCTGACAAACCATCTTCTAACGATTTGGCCCTTACAATAGTCCCACATTAGAGTATACCTATGACTAGGAAGAAGAACAAGGAGTTAGTCCAAAACTTTTGTGACCATGTCAACCATTCTATACTTACCTTGTCAGTAGCTACCTTTTAAAACTCTGATGATGACATGCCCCTTATATATCCCGAACTTATTGATTGGGATCAACAAGGTACACCTATCATAGATACATTCAAGAATGACGAAGCAATTTTTGAGTTCATGGGACTTAGAGAAGGCATACCACGAGGGGATCATAAAGATGGTTTTACTATAGACTTGGATGACAAAGCATATTTTGGGGAGTCTATTTACACCTCTAGTCGCAAAAATGAGAATAAAAATAAAAAAGATGATGAAAAGAAAAATGATGAGTCCCTAGGTGAAAACTGAAAGGCGCCTTTGGATGAAGAAAAAGTCAAAATAAAGGATGTATCCGAGGGCAAAAACCTATCAGAGGCACCCAAGGATAGAGGTTTAAATATTCTCCCCATTAAACAGGAAAAGTCAGCGATGCTAGTAGAAGGGTCTGTTGAAGTCAACATAGGTACAAAAGAGAATCCTCGAAAGGTATATTTTGTAGCTTCTTTAACAAAGATAGAAAAACTTGAGTTTAAGGACTTCTTCACAAAGAGACAGATAAACTTTGCATGGTCATATGCTGACATGCCTAGGCTAGATCCAGACCTAATATTGCAACCACTACACCCAGGTATTAAGCCAGTCAAATAGAAGTTAAGGAAAATGCATCCGCAAATTGCTCCATTGGTCAAGGCAAAACTTAAGAAACTCTTGGATGTAGGATTCATAAGGATGATAGATTATGCAGATTGGATATCAAATCTAGTACCAGTGACTAAACTAATTGGGGAAATTCACATTTGCACAGACTTTAGAGACATCAATAAGGCATGTCCTAAGTATGACTTCCCTTTGTCGAACATCAACATGATAGTAGATCTTACAGCAGGATATGAGATGCTATCCCTCATGGATGGTTTCTCTGGATATAACCAAATCAAAATAGCAATTGAAGACCAACACAAAACAACTTTCAAATGTCCATGGGGCACATATTGTTGGAATGTTATGCCTTTTGGCCTTACGAATGTAGGAGCTACATATCAATAGGAAATGACTACAATTTTCCATGACTTTGCACACACTCTCATGGAAGATTATGTAGATGACATTATAGCTAAATTAGAAACAAGGGAAGATCATTTGGAGTTTCTAGACAAGATATTCTAGAGGCTAGAGAATTACAATGTTAGGCTAAATCCGAAGAAGTGTGTCTTTGGAGTAATTTAGGGAAAATCCTAGGCTATATAATCTACATAAGAGGCATTGAAGTAGATCCATAGAAGGTAAGAGCTATCATAGAAATGCCTCCTCCAGTCAATATTGGTCAACTCAGAAAACTACAGGGAAGATTACAATCCATTAGGTGTTTTATTGTACAACTGGTAGATAAAATACACCCATTTCAACATCTACTCAAGAAAGGAGTACCATTTGTGTGGACACCTAAATTTCAGGAGACCTTCCAACAAATTAAGGAATATTTGCTCACTCCACCAGTCTTAATGCCACCTACAAAGGGAAAACCATTGATACTATAAATTTCAGCAACTTAGTCGGCATTAGGGGCTCTTCTCGCACAAAATGATGATCAAGGTCATGAGAGAACAGTCTATTACATCAGTCATACCTTAGTGGGATATGAATTGAATTATAGCAACATATAACGTGCATGTCTTGCGGTAGTCTTTGCTACCCAAAAACTTTGGCACTATATACTCAATCGCTAAATAATGCTGGTTGCAAAGATTGATCCACTCAAATACCTCCTACATAAGGCGGCATTAATAGGTTGATTGGCTAAATGGGTTATGATACTTAGCGAGTATGACATCCAATATGTAGAGAGGAAGGCTATAAAAGGATAGGTGATTGCAGATCAGTTAGCCGATGCACCTATGAAGGAAGACCATCCTTTAGTGGCAAATTTTCCTCATGAATTTCTCTTCAACATTGACATTAAAACCGATTGGAAACTATACTTTGATGGGTCACATACAAATCGTGGTTCAAGAGCCGGTATCCTATTTTTTATGCCTCAAGGTGATACCGTTCCTAAATCATTCAAGATTGATTTCCTTTGTACCAACAACATAGCAGAGTATGAAGCCTTAGTGACAAGATTAAAAATGGTAGCTCAGTGGAAGATTAAGATTCTACATGTTTATGGCAATTCTCAGCTAGTAATCGAGAAAGTAAATGATGATTACTAGACTAAGGATGAGAAGCTTTCCCCTTACAAGCGTATGGTTGATAGTTTCAAGTAATATTTCAATGGCATTACCTTTCAAAAAATACCACTTATCTAGAATAGAGTTGCAGATGCTATGGCAACCATGGGTTCCTTGTTAGATATTCTGAGTAACATGCCTAAGTTTGAGTTTCTGGTTGAACAGTTGTTGGTCCATGCCTATGATGTCCCCGATACTGCGATGGTGTGTACCATTGTTGGTCCTATGTCCCCTTGGTATAAAGACATATTCGACTATCTAACTAACCAAACGTTAACTCTAGACTTGTCCAATAACCAACCTTGAACCTTCATCCAAAAGTCAGCTAAGTACACCATCATCGAAGAAACCCTATATAGATGTACCTTAGATAACGCCCTAATGAGATGTCTCGATGTTGAGGAAGCACAAAAAAATTTGCGAGCAGTGCACGAGGGTATATGCAGATCTCATTTGAGTGGTCCTACTTTAGCCCATAAGATTATGAGACTAGGTTATTATTGGCCTACAATGGAGAAAGACTCACATATCTTTGTAAATAAATGTAGACAATGTCAGATACATGGAAATTTGATAAGGGTACCAGGATAGGAGCTTCGTTCAATTACATCACCATGGCCCTTTGCCCAATGGAGACTTGACCTCATAGGTAAGATACACCCTCCATCATCCAACGGCCATAAATTCATCATAATCGCCACTAAATACTTCACCAAATGGATTGAAGCTATTCCCATGACCTACATCACCGGCACACAAATATCTAAGTTTATCCTAAACTATATCATTTGTTGGTATGGTGTACCCCAATCCATAATCACAGACAATGGCCGCCCATTCAAGAACCAAGAAGTATGCCATTTATGTGAAGAGTTCCATATAAAACATCATTTCTCCACCCCGTATTACCCACAAGGTAATGGCAAAGCCGAGGCATCTAATAAAACCATTGTTAGAATCCTAAAGAAGACTATCAATGATGTTGGTCATGACTAGCACCTACAGTTGAATCTCGCCTTATGGGCTTACCGCACAAGCATTCGTACTCCTACTGGTGCCACTCCATATTCCCTCGTATTTGGTTCCAAAGCTATCTTACCTATTGAGGTTGAAATACCTTCCCTGAGGGTATTCTTGAAGGGTCACATTGACGATGAATAATACTGCGTATCAAGGTTACAAGAGCTAGAATCACTGGATGAACGAAGATAGAAAGCACTAGATCATTTGCAAGCATATCAGAATCGTCTTTGTCTTAGCTACAATAGGAAAGTTCTCAATAGACACTTTGACATTGGTGACCTAGTTTTAATGGAGAATCCTAAGAATCAAGTTGAATGAGAAAAACCAAGTAAGTTTGAACCTAACTAGTTAGGGCCCTATTATTTCATAGAAGCTTTTGAGTCAGGAGCGTACCAACTCTCTACTCCTGAAAGAGAGACACTCTTGTCACCTATCAATAGTCTACATCTAAAAAGGTTCTATGCTTAGCTTCTAAGAATCCATGTCTTAATCTAGAAAATACAAAAAAAAATTGAAAAAACAAAAAAATGGTTACCTTGATGAAAACCTGGCAAACAAGCGTCTTTGTAACACCAAAAAAATTGAAAAAAGAAATAGTAAAGAGAAATATATCTGTCCAATAGTGAAAACCTCTTTGGTGGCGCTATGGATAAGTACCATGGTGAAAACCTGGCAAACAGGTGCCATGTGTAGTCAGTTTCGCTCTTTCGTCTACCATCATTCTAATCAGACCTTTTCACCATCACTCATAATAAATGGTTGTCTTATCCATTGCTTGGAGCAATTAACATCTAACATCCATTTTGTCACATTCCTCACTCCATCTTGCAAGTCTAATTCTTGACTGGGGGAAAATCCTTGTTCTGTGCCCTGACACCTTATACATAATGTCACATCATCGAAAATGTCCTGAAAAATCCCAAAAACATTACAAAACTTCAAAAATCCAAAAAAAATCAAATATGTCAAAAAATACCAAAACAAAAATAGAGTCAAGTCAGTCATGTTCAATCAGTCATAGTCGAACTACGTTGCCTCTACAATTGGGATGTAGGCAAGGCCATCAATCGATGTGCCCCCGAGGCATTAGGTCTGTTAGTCTAGGTTTGTCATGTATCACAAACATTTAAATCATGACACTTTGTACATTCAAAGTCATTGGTCATGTTGAACTACGAGTTCTCTACATGTACAACATAGGCAAGGCTAATCAATTGATGAGCTCCTGAGACCACACTAGGTTAGTCCAATAGGTTCATTCACAATCACTATCACACAAGTTGCATATCATAGTTTAGGGTATCATTTCATGTCATACACCATCTACACACACACCTTTTATCAATCAAGGAATTAGAACAAGTCATGCATCAACAAGGCAAAACATCTCAAAGTCATCAAGTCAATATCAAACACATTGTCAAAGTGATCAACCTATGTCTTACGCAAGATATGTCTTTCTTGTCAACAGATGTCATCAAATTGCCATAGTCTCATGTAGCTTGTCACTTCAATGTCATCAGGCTCCAACGTCTTATACGACATGTGTCTTTCTGAAACCAGGATTTGTCATGCCTTATACATAAGTCATCGAGTTGAAACTAGACTCAACGTCTTATGCGGTATGTGTCATCTCTCACATTACGCTATGTCGAACATCAAACATCAAACAATCCTACAAGATCAAGTTTTGGTGAATAATTTTATTTATATTTTTGACTTTATATCTTACTTTGTCTTATCTTTTCATCGATTTGTGAATTAGTCTAGTTACTAGCTTTCTCAAGGATGTCCCTTGAAGGATTTAGAGAAGCAAGGATGTCTCAGGACTCTTTTTCTTTGGCTATTGTCTATCAACTATCTTTTTAAACATTATTTTTTGAGTCATGTTACTAGTTTCCTCAAGGATTTAGAGGAGCAATGACGTCTCATGACCCGTCTTTTATTTTTTTGTTGTCTGTGGTTTGTCTTGACAAAACAACTGGGGCAATTTTGTCCTTAGTATGAGTTAAGACACTCCTTGTCTATGACTGTCTATTCTTTGCAGATGGATGACTTTGTACACTATGGTCTATCTCATATCATAGTGTGTACTATCCATTTGTGTCATGTCCCGCTCAATAATGGCAAACAAGCAAGCATAGCATATTTGGCAATGTATCGAAGATTATATCTTTTTCTCAATCAATCAGCCTTCGTTACTTCTTACTAAAATTTTGAATTCAATCGTGCTAACATTTCTCTTCTTCGACATAATGATAAAGTTCTATGACACAATACGAACATTAGAGAATCTAAATATGCTGACATTCTATAAGCATTTCACATAGTTGCATTGCATTTCAAAGATATCGATAGTGACATTAACATCTTCATTACATACATTCGAAATCATGACATAATAGGCATTTCATCATCATCAGATACATGATGTAAATATTGCATGTACATATCACTGTCACATATAAATAAGCATCATATAGAACATTGCATTCATTATCATAAGTAAATTAAGACATCCATAACATCATAAAATGCATAACTCATAACATGTAGAAACATTCATTCATAACACATGTACATACATCATCTAGGAAACATAATCATGTATAAATAATGCATCATCCATAAAATAGAACTTTATATCATATAAAAGCCGAAAAAATAATATATATATATTGCTCAAAATAGTGTGTCACCGTATAATGTCAGAATGTATCCATAAATAAAACATGCGCTCGTATGCTCTCTGATCAAAATACAGTGTCTACATAAATAATTGTCATTGTCTCCCATTGCCACTAATGTCACGTGGTGAAGGTGGTGGAAAAATCCTCGAAGGTGCTCTCTATGAGGTGGAAGGCCTCTCATATAGACCTGCCCTTGGTGGTCCTACCACACCCTCGATACTATGTGTCCTGGTGTGACTCCTGCTCTGTGACCTCTGACTACACACCTTTGAGAAGCTAGGAGCTCGTCTCTCTGCTGGCACCACTGCCTCATATAAGTCCCTATAGTAGGTAGCTCTCTCAACTGATCTGACTAACTCTCGTACCATGCCATCAAATGAAGACCCACTGCAAAGGCCTCTGACCTCTGTGAACTACTACTTTATGGCCCGATCCCTCTCCATGAGTGCATTGTCCCTCTCTACACGAGCATTGTCTCTCTCTGCATGTGCATTGTCTCTCTCTACATAGGCACTGTATCTCTCTATCCTCATAGCATCAAAATTTGTTTCATGAGTTTGATTCTCTCCTCCAAAGCCTCCCTATCACCATCCCTAAGAGCATCATCCTCTTGTCTCCCCTCCAAAATTCAATCCATGAGCTCTCTCTCCTACTCCTCCATCAGTGCCTCCTCCTCAACATCATCCTCCCCATATCCTGCTAGAATACCTAGAGGGTCTATAGCCATATCCATGTCCACATCCTCTGCAGCATCCTCTACTCCAATATCCACCTCTGCATGCTCCTCTACAACTGCCTCCTTGGCAGCATGCTCATCCCCAGCCTGTACATCAGCTCCACCTCCGATGTCCAACATCAGTGCATCCTTTACTACTACCTCATGGATAGGTGAAAGTCCACCTACCCGACCCCCTCTCCATCCTCTCTGTCCTTGCCTACCACCTCTTCCATCATCACCTCTCCCTCCAACTCTACCAACTCTGGCACCTTCACCTCTTCGTCGTCCTCTTGGTCTTGTGCCTTGTCTCTCAATGGGTGTCGACTGATCTAGATTGTGTAAGGGACATGTCAATGCTCTACCCACCATGCATCATACGCAACTATCATTCCTAGGTCTTCTGCTCCATCTCTCCATCCCCACTATACTAGTTGTAAATCCTATATCTCTGCCTCTGTAGTAGCGACGGGAATCATGGGCCCCCAATATGGAACCTCTCTAGATGAATGAGCAAACTCTGCTCTACTCTGAGGCTCATCCTAAACCTCACCAAAAAGAACTCTGTCTGGCAAGTGTCTCTCAATGATATGCACACTCAAAATAGTCCTCCCAATAAGGTACTGTGTCTGTCTACAGAACACCAAATGTATGTCCTCATCTGACCACTCCTCACAATCCATGTATGGTCTCCATGTAAATTGATCCATAATGTCTAGTGCATATCTCCAAAATCTAATGTCTCCCACATGTTTCAGAGTGATGTGTCCTGTATACTAGAACACATAGGAGAATCTCTCTCGTCGCTCTATAGTAACTGGAGGATGAAAAATATCTATCCTCTCCCAAGTCCACACCATTAGCAGAGTGGTCCCACAACTCAATGACTGTGCATCTCTATATGCAATATCGTGTAAGTGGAAATATAACATCCCTAGTAGACATGGACCCCAAGCATACCTACTCTCTCTCTCCAACATACCAACCAACATCGCACCCCATCCAACTAGAAAACCATGACCTCGTCTATCTGGTAGAACTATCCCCCTATCAGAGTACACAATATGCTATCGATCCTATCGTATCTATCCACCAACACTGGCCATCTAATCTCATAATGCTCGATGTCGAACCTACTGATGTCATCCACCTGATAGAATCTCGCTAACTCAGTCAATCTACGTTGGGTATCGTATATCACCCGCTCTCCTCTAATCAGCAGTCTCAATATCATGTACACATCCTCCAATGTGATAGTCACCTCCCCAATCAGCAAATGAAATAACGATATCTCAGAGTGCCATCACTCGCATAATGTCGTAAGCATCCCCCTGTTCGTCCCAATAGTGGGCATCGACAGATAGTGACATAGACCAAGTCTCCATAGAAGTCGTATCTTTGCACTAGTCAACTGATCTCTAAGATCGAATATGTCAGGACGTGTCTCTTTCATATATATAGGATCTAGTACAACCTACATTTAAACCATGATGTCAAGAATTTTCAAGTTTTTCCTTAGAAAAATTTTTGGAAAATTTTACCAGCCAAATGCAGCTCACTTTAACAAATGCAGTGCATTTTTGCAAATGCATCGCACAAAACCTCATTTGCATTGCATATTACATATGCGTCGCATATCTCACACACCCACTTTTTACTTACTGCAAATGCGGTGAAATAAACCAAATGTGGTGCAAAAACTCAAATGCAGTGCATTTTCTACATCCTATCTATCTACTACATATGTGTTTCACTAATGCATATGCGGTTCACTACCCCACATGCGTCTAATCCTAATGCAGATGCGTTGCATATATACATATGTAGTGCATTATATATCACATGTGTTTCTACCCTAAAATGCTTAACCTAGCCTAGACGTGTTTTAACACATGCATCGTTTTGCAGTCAAATGCGGTGAATACGACGGCATATGCGTCATTCACGAAGAACCACATTTGCAAATTGACTTTTCAAGACCTAGAAATGCGTGCAAAAATAAATTTCAAAGGTTCATTTTCGGGTACATACCGGTGGTCCTGCGGCGGTTGGCCACCTGAAGGTCCAGATTCAATATCCTCGATGCGCAGCATAAGGAATGGGTGCCATTTTCGTCCGCTAGTCAAAGCAAATTCTCAGTTTTCCAAACTCCTTCGAGTGCAAATGAATTAGTTTTCAACCTAATTCCTATTTATAGATAGGGTTTGGGTGGCATTTCTTCTGCCCTAGTCTATTGGCCGCTTAACCTTTCAACTTCAAATGACCCGTAGTCGTCTGTATCATCTCCAAATTCAATTCCGTCAACTCCATAGCATTTCTGACTATCAAATTGACTTATTGAGAATATTTCCTGAATTTTTTTTTGGAATTTTTCATAAATTGTCAATTTTGCTAAGGGGGCATATGTTAACCCATTTCACACTGGGGCATGATCGGGGCATATTTTCTTTGACACAACGTTGTACCAATATTGTATCAAAGAGGGGAAAACTGTAGACACCGAAAATTGGTCTAGGCTTGCGAGTACACATTTGACATAATTTTCTATAGTCCATGGTCTTGATTAAATAATGTTAATTATTTAATTAAATTTTCTAACACATATTCCGTCTATTACTTAAATACCCTTTTTAATTAATTCATAAATAACCTTTATTCAACTTGATTAATTAAATAAATCATATTTATTTAATTATGTCGCTAACTAATTAATTCTTCCCCCTTTATCTATCAATTAAATAATTTATTATTTAATTACCCCTTTATCATACTTTTCCTTCTTAATTAAATATTTATTATTTAATTATTCATTTAACCCCCTTTATCTATAATTAAATATTTATTATTTAATTATTCAATTTATCCTTTTCAACAGTCAAATTAAATAAATTCTTTATTTATTTAATTAAAGTCTCTCATTTTTTAATGTTGAATTAAATTAACATTTAATTCATATTTTAATTATTTATGTCACTTTCTTCTATCAATCAATTGACTAGTCATTCACTCACCTTCTGACTCGAGATCTATTTTTAGTTCTCCAGTTATCTTCGGATTCAACACATGTTTATCTCTATGAGAAGACTCTCTATCACAACTAGTTGATTAACTAGTTCTAACTCTTGTTTGCATTCAAATGCATTATTCTTCGAGTTCTAACTTTTTCTTTGACATACAAAGTCTATTTCTTCTATTTTTGAAGATTAGGATCTTGAACTCGTGTTTTAACTCACGTTCTAACTTAGCCTTTATCCTGCAGTCTTTCCTGACTCGTGTTCTAACTCACGTTCTATATGAGACAAAACTCACATCGCATGGCATTCATCAATCTCATCCGTCGATCTCTCTTTCAATCTGAGCCCATCGTTCGAAAAACCAAAATCTATAAAATGGACTATCATTATCATTGTTCCTCGTCCCGAAATCATACACTTTTGAGAAGAAACTTATCTTCGATATTTTGCTTAATCTGAGCCCATCATTCGAAAACCCAAAATCTATAAAATGGCTTGTCATTATCATTATTCCTCCTCCCAAAATCATACACTTTTGAGAAGAAACTTATCTTCGATATTTTTCTGAGACAGTGGACGAAGTTATGCTTACATTCAAACACAGAAATATGAGGGAAAGAATACTGAAAAGGCAAAATGGAGAAGAGCAATCAAGATAATTTGAAGGAGTGAATGCATATTCGGTGAGAGCTTTCCATTAATTTGTTTAGTTATTATGTTTACATATTCGTTCTTTTTTGTTTGATTTTAGATTAATATTATTTAGATTAGGATTAACATTGTTTATTCTAGTTGCAGATTATCCATCTTATTCGCAGATCTTTTAATCTATGTTACAGATCCTATTTCTATCTTTTGTGATAATACAAGTTTAATTAACATTTCAAATAATCCAGTGATGAACTTGAGGACAAGCATGTATCTATCAATTATCATTTCTTGAGAGAGAAGGTCATGGAGAATGAAGTAAAACTTAAATATGTTCGAACGAAGGATCAAATTGCTGATATATTTACAAATTCTCTTCCTACAGATACTTTTGAGTATCTCTAGGAGAAGTTAGAGGTTATTTCCCCTCCCTTCTTGAACTAAGATGCATATCGAGATGCATCAGTCTGATGGATCTATGGATCTATCTTTCTTCTAGACTGATGTTTTGGTGGCTACCTCTCAAGGGGAGAAAGTAGTCCCAAGTGTTATCATTGAGAATATTCTATTTTTAATGTTAAAGGGGAAATAAATGTAAATATCTTTTTCCTTTGTGATTGATGTCAAAGGGGGAGAGAAAGAATGTGAAAGAAAAGAAGAAGAAAAAAACAAACAAAAAGAGGAAGAATATAAGAGATTATCTACTAAGGGAGAGAAATAGAAAGAAAAATATTGAGAAGTGTATTCAAATCTATTATGGTGTCTTTGATGGTTTTTCACATCATGTGTTTCCATCAATGACAAAAGGGGGAGATTGTTGCAAGAATGGAAAGAATGAAGGTGTTGTAATTGATGTCAACTGGTCAATTGGTTATCAACTGTCTGTTGTTGTCATTAATTTCATGGTTGTAGGTTATTGGTTGTATATGTCGAAGATATTGAGAAAATTGTATTGAAGAAAGATTGAATGTGTTTAGTGGTGGCTCCAGGTTTTTCTTTGGGATTTTCTCCTATGTTTGTGTGGTTTGGATATGTTGATCATGGTTTTTGGAAGTTGCTAAATCCATATTTTTTTGCTATTGATTCATTATACAGTGTGAGTTATGTTCACCAGTTGTGAACTGTGGTATTTTGTGTTTTTGGTTGAGGTCCAAGAGAAATGTGCTGAACAAGACAGCTAAGAGGGGGGGTGAATCAGGTGTCACCTATTTAAACATTAATTCATTCACCAAAACTAATTCTTAACATTTCTTAAATGATTAAACATTAAATACTAGTGCAAAAACTTAAATCCATCACACAAACACAATAACACCAGATTTATGTGGAAAACCCAATAAGGGAAAAACCACAATGAGGATTAACTCACACTATAGAGAATATCAAAACTGATTATAAGAGGCTCAATTCCTAAGAAATAAGGATCACTATCAAAACAAGGACTCACTATCCAGATCTGGATTCACTTTCCAACAAGGATAATAACCCAAAGGGCTCACTACCATAGAGATACAAAGAAGATAAAGATGACTTGTTATAGAGATACAAATAATATAGAAGAGGTGTGTTACAGAGAGAATACAATCTCAATGCAATGGATAAATCCACCATAATTTACTCAACCACTTGCATACATGCATGAATGATAGAGTACACCTTCTACTCACTACATCCAAAAACTTAGCATTTAGGCTTCGCACTAATTTTCCACACTCACATCACACACACTCACTAATTCACATCAATCTCACATCTATCTACTCTATTCTTTTGACTTATCTCTTTTTATGAATCCTTTCACCACTAATTCATCATGTATTTATACCATCTTCAACTTTGAAACATATCCAAAGTTGGCCATCCAAATTCAAATTCAAATTAGGTCAGTGCCAAAACATCCTAGGGTGGAATTAGAGTGATGACAACCCAAACACATGCTTCATAAGGACCCAAATAGATCCAACACACTTCATCAACTCCAAAGGTAGTGTTCAACACAATGTTGGCCAAACTAGTGTAAAACACATAGAACCATTAAGCACGAATCTTCCAGATATTGGAATTATATTCAATACAATCAAAATAACTCAACTCTAGAACTGTAAGTCATAAGACTTTACCAAAGAGAAATTTGGACCAACAACATTTCTCTCAGACCTCAAAAAAAAATATAGAAAACCACAGTTCACAACTGGTGAACATAACTTGCACTGTACAATGAATCAACAGCCAAAAATATGAATATAGCATCTTTCAACACCCATGATCAACATATTTAACCACACAAACATAGTAGAAAATCTCAGAGAAAAACTCGGAGCAACCACTGAACACCTGCAATCTTTCTTCAATATCCTTGACATATATAGTCAAAAACAACTAGTTGATAACCAATTGACCAGTTGACATCAATGGAAACACCTTCATTCTTTCAATTCTTGAAAAAATCTCCCCCTATATCATTGATGCAACACATGATGTGAAAAAACATCAAAGACACCATACTAGCTCTGAATACACTTCTCAATATTTTTCTTTTTGTTTCTCCCCCTTAGTAGATAATATTTTATATTCTTCTTCTTTTCTCTTTCACACTTTCTTCCTCTCCTCTTTTTGTTTGTTTCTTTTTTTTCATATTCTTTCTCTCCTCTTTTTCATATGCTTCATCTCCCCCTTTGACATCAAGGGCAAAGGAAAAAGATATTTTACATTGATTTCCCCTTTGACATTAAAAAACAAATACTCACAATGACAACACCTCACACTACATGCTCCCCCTGAGAAGTAGCCACCAAAACATCAGTCCAGAAGAAGGATAGATCCATAGATCCATTAGACTGATGCATCTCCATATGCATCTAGTTCAAGAAAGGAGGGGCAATGAGCCCTAACTTCTCTCAAAGATACTCAAAAGAATCTTTAGGAAGAGCCTTCATGAATATGTCAGAAATTTGATCCTTCGTTGTAAAATATTCAAGCTTTACTTCATTCTCTGTGACCTTCTTTCTCAAGAAATAATACTTGATAGATATATGCTTTATCCTCGAGTGCATCACTGAATTCTTTGAAATTTTAATTACACTTGTGTTATCACAAAAGATAGAAATAGGATCATCATACACCACTGTAATATGATTCAATTTCTATTTCATCCATAGAGATTGTGTACAAAAAGGTACAACGGCAATATACTCAGCTTCAGCAGTAGACAAGGAAACTAAATCTTTCTTTTCACTCAACCATGCCAACAATCTGCAACCAAGAAAGAATGCACCACCACTTGTACTATTTTTGTCATCCACACATCCAGTCTAATTTGCATATGTATAGGAACTTAGTGTAAATTCAGTATCTCTAGGATACCATAACCCATAATCCGAAGTCCCATTCAAATATCTAAAAAATCTTTTAATAGCAAGAATATGTGTTTCTTTAGGATCTTCTTGAAATATAGCCACAAGACAAACATCATGCATAGTATCTGGTCTAGTAGTAGTCAATTACAATAGTCCACCAATCATAGATCTATACTTGCTCTTATCAACCTTAGGTGAATCATCGTCTTTACCAAGTTTGCAACCAATCACCATAGGATTACATACTAGTTTGGAACCATCCATCTTGAGCTTCTTCAACATCTCTTTCACATACTTAATCTGTGAAATAAAAATTCCTTTCTCTATTTGATTAATCTGTAACCCAAGAAATAAATTCATCTCTCCAAATATAGACATTTCAAATTATTTTTGCATCTCTTCCGCAAACATCTTGCACATATTTTTATTTCCTCCAAAAATAATGCCATCAACATATACAACTACAATCAATATTTTATCATTTTCAATCTTAAAATACATATTACTATATGTTGTACCTTTGTTGAAACCATGTTGAATCGAATACCTATCTAACCTCGCATACCAAGCTCTAGGATATTTATTCAATCCATATAAGGCTTTCTTCAATCTGCACACCATATCTGGTTCATTTGACAACTGAAATCCTTTTGGTTGTTCTATGTAGACCTCTTCTTCTAGCTTAGCATTCAAAAATGTTGACTTGACATCCATTTGATATAATTTGAAGTCTTTATGAACAGTAAATGCTAAGAACATCCTTATTGCTTCCATTCTTTCTATCGGAGCAAAAGTTTCCTAAAAATATATGCCTTCAACTTGTGAGTAACCTCTACACACAATCCTTGCTTTGTTTCTAACCACTTCTCCATTCTCATTCAACTTATTTTTGAATACCCACTTTGATCTAATGATGTTTTATCTGTTGATCTTGGGACAAATTCCCAAGTTTGATTCTTCTCAATCTGCATAAGTTATTTTTTCATGGCTTTCATCCAATGTTTATCTTTACATGCTTCACTTACAATATTTTGTTCAATCTCAGAAAATAAACACAAGTTTACTTGAGAATGAACTCTTCTTCTAGTCAATACTCCTTTAGTCTTATATCTAATAATCTGACTTTCTGAATGATTTTTTTGTACATATCTAGGTGTCTTAGGTGACACCACCAGAGCTTCTTCTTCTCTTTCATTATATTCATCCTACTTCTCTTTCTCATATGTTTCCTATTCTTCCACAATCTCTTCTATTCTTACACAATCAGGTTCATCAGATACATATCCATCAATGTCAATTGAATTCTTCATTGTTTCATCTACCTTGGCATTTACACTCTCTATAATATTTCTCAGTCCTTTATTGAAACATTTGTATGTTTTTCTTTTAGTAGAATATCCAATAAAAATTCCTTCATCACTTCTTGCATCAAACTTTCCCAAAGTTTCTTCATCTCTTCTAATATAACATTTACTTCCGAATACCTTGAAATACTTAACAGTAGGAATTCTTCCATGTCATAGCTCATAGGGGGTCTTTGTACTATTTGATCTTGCTTGAACTCGATTGAATACATAAACAAAAGTATGAATATCTTCTTTCTAGTAAAATTTTTGTAAACTAGCCTCAATACTCATAGATCTAGTGACCTCTTGAACTGTTCTATTTTTTATTTCAACAACTCTATTTTGTTGAGGATTTCTCGGAGCAGATAACTATCTCTTTATTCCTTGCACTTCACAAAACATATTAAACTCATGGGAGGTGAATTATCCACCTCTATCAGACCTTAATCATTTTATCCTAAAATTCACTTCATTTTCAACCATAGCTTTAAATGTCTTTAATCTATCTAATCCATCTAATTTCTCTCTAAGAAATGTAACCCATGTATATCTAGAATAATCATCAATCAAAATCATAAAGTACCTTTCACCTTGTAGAATTCTCACTCTTGTAGGACCACATAGATCTATATGAATTAAATATAGTAGTCTAGTAGTAGACTGTTCCTTTGATCTATAATGACTTCTTGTTTTCTTTCCAAACTAACAATTCCTACAAATAGCATTAACAGGGTTTGTAATCCTTGGTAAATCTCTCATGGCCTGAACTGCACTAATCCTTGCCAAGTTATCAAAATTCATGTGACACATTCTTCGATGCCATAACCAACTGTCATTAATCTAAGTCATAAAGCATCATCCATCAACACCCTTAAGTTGATAGATATTTCCTTTAGATTTCTTTCCTATAACAATCAATGTTTTGGATCCTTTCCGGATTTCACATCTCTCATCCTTAAACACAAGATCATATCCCTTACTGTACATCTTTCCAACACTCAAAATATTATGCCTTAAACCCTTAACATAGTAGACATCATCAGTATTATTCTTGTCATCAAAAATTATTGAACCTATCCCACAAATTTTAGCACGAGTATTATCTCCAAACATAACCAAGCCTTCATCATATTTTTCAAGTTTAAAAAACTTACTTTTATGACGAGTAATGTGATGTGAACAGCCACTATCAACTACCCAATAGTTTGTTAGAGTAAAGATTTTAACTTAATTGTGTTGATTAAGTTACCTTTATTCCCTTAAGATTTCACGTTAGTTTGCATAAAGTGAAATTTAATAATTATATTAATTATTAAATGTTTTCCTTTTAGGGCTTCTTTTAGGGTTTTTCCTATTAGGGTTTCTTTAGGTTTGCATGATCTCCTTTTATAAGGATTGATCCCATTGTATATTCATATCAATTCCCTTTTGTTCTAATAATAGAATTTCTCCATTTTCAGAGCTTCAAACCCTTGTTTGTTTTCTCCATCCATTCTCTTCCTTGTGACAGGTATCCATTTGCATGCAGGTGATCTTGGAGTCTGAAGTTGGTTTTCTGAACTCCTACATAGTTCTTTTCTTGTTTAGCATGTAGGGTATAGATAACAGTACCTGCATTTTTATCCTTCTCCGAAGGGATTTCCTTCACTTGTTTTTTAGAATTAGCAAAACTAGGTTTATCCTTTATAGCCTAGAACAAGCATTGATTGTCAACAGGATCTTCATAATCAGAATCCTCATCAGATATACTAGCATTCTCATTCATATAATATACTTTGTTGATCTTCTTTCCTTTCTTTTCTTTCTCATATCTTTGGTTATTCCTTTTAGCTCTTTCTAGACACTTTGTATCATAATGACCTATTTCCCCACAACTAAAGAATTTAAAGGGTAAATTACCTACATACTTTTTGAAGTCTTTCCTCATCCTTCTTACAAATTTAGCTTCTATTTCATCAAAAATTTCTTCATCCGGATCTTCATCTTTTGTAGCCTTAAAATTAGTTTATGATTTGCATCCATTCTTTAGATTCGGCTTCCTCATCTCTTAAGATGTTAGAAATCCCAACTATATATCTTTAGTGTAGGTCTTATAATATATAATTTGTTCAATAAAACACACCTTCTCATTGTAAGCATTAGGGAGATTTCTAAGAATCCTCTTTACAATCTTGGTTTCATCTATGGTACCACCAAGTCCTCGCATTCCGACCACTATCTCATCCAATCTTTGTACATAAGCTTTAACATTCTCATCTTCATACATATGTAGAAACTCAAGTTGTGTCTCCAAATTCTACATTTTTTCCTCTTTGACCCTTTCATCACCTTCAGGTTCCCTTTCCAAATCATCCTAGACTTCCTTAGTAGTCTTCAAATTTTGAACCTTAATCAACTCATAATGTACCAGACTCTTCTTCAAAATGTACTTCACCTTATTGCTCACTTCATGTGGTTTGATTTCATCAACTATACTCAAACCATTAGGAGTGTAAGGATTCTTGTAAGCTTTCTCCACATCATATCTACAACTCCATATATTCTTCCATCAATATTTCCAAATAGCATAATTAGTTCCATCGAACCTTGGATAATCATAAACCATTTTTCCAGCCATCCTGGACCTTCCTCAAACAGTTAAGTTCTTCACCAAGGAACCAAGTTTTGATACCAATTGTTGAACAAGACATTTGAGAGGGTGGGTGAATCAATTTTCATAGATTTAAACCTTAATTCATGCACCAAAACTAATTCTTAACTCTACTTAAATGATTAAACATTAAATACTAATGCAGAAACTTAAATCCATCACACAAACACAATAACACCAAATTTACATGGAAAAATCAATAAGGGAAAAACCACGGTGAAGATTAACTCACACTATTGAGAATATCAAAACTGATTACAAGAGGCTCACTACCTAAGAAATAAGGCTCACTGTCAAAACAAGGACTCGTTGTCCAAATCAAGACTCATTTTCCAACAAGTCTAACAACCTGGAGGGCTCACTTCCATAGAGATACAAAGAAGATAGAAGAGATACATTACAAAGAGAAGACAATCTCAATGCAATGAAGAAATCCACCACAATTTTCTCAACCACTTACAGACATGCATGAATGATAGAGTACACCTTTTGCTCACTACATCTAAAAACTCAACATTTAGGATTCACACTAATCTTTCACACTCATATCACACACACTCACTGATTCACATCAATCTCACATCTATCTGCTCTATTTCTTTGCACTTATCTCTTTTTGTACATCCTTTCACCACTAATTCATCCTATATGTATACCATTTTCAACTTTGAAACATATCCAAAGTCAGCGATCCAAATCTAAATTCAAATTAGGTCAGCTCCAAAACATCCTAGGGTGGAATTAGAATTAGGGCAACCCAAACACATGCTTCATAAGGACCTAAATAGATCCAACACGCTTCATTAATTTCAAAGTTATTATTCAACACAAGGTTAGCCAAACTAGTGTAAAACACATAGAACCATTAAGCACGAATCTTCCAGATATCGAAATTATCTTCAATAAAATCAAAAAAACTCAACTATAGAACCGCAAGTCATAAGAATTTACCAAATAGAAATCTGGACCAACAATATTTCTCTCAAACCTCAACCAAAAACATAGAAAACCACAGTTCACAATTAGTGAACATAACTTGCACTGTACAATTAATCAATAGCCAAAATTTTGAATATAGCATCTTCTGACACCCATGATCAACATATCTGAACCGCACAAACATAGGAGCAAAACCTAGGGCAACCACTAAACACCTACAATCTTTCTTCAATATAATCTTTTCAATATCCTTGACATATACAGTCAATAGCAACTAGTTGATAACCAATTGACCAGTTGACATCAATTACAACACCTTCATTCTTTCCATTCTTGCAATAAAATGTTGTTGGTCTAGATATCTCTTTGTTAAAGTCTTATGACTTCCGGTTCTAGAGTTGAGTTGTTTTGATTTTATTGAAGATAATTTCAGTATCTGGAAGGTTTGTGCTTAATTTTTCTATGTGTTTTACACTGGTTTGGCTGACCTTGTGTTCAACACTACATTCAAGGTTGATGAAGCATGTTGGATTTATTTGGGTCCTTAGGTAGCGTGTGTTTTGGTCACCCTCATTCTAATTTCACCCTAGTATGTTTTGGTGTCAACCTAATTTTAATTTTAATTTGGATGGTTGACTTTGGATATGTTTCAAAGTTGAAGATGATATAAATGTAGGATGAGTTAGTGGTGAAAAAGAGAGAGAGCAAGCAAAAAGAGAGATATGTACAAAGAGAAATAGCAAATAGATGTGATATTGATGTGAATCAGTGAGTGTGTATGATGAGAGTGTGGCAGATCAATGTGAAGCCTAAATGCTGATTTTTCGGATGCAATGAGCAAAAGGTGTACTCTATCATTCATGTATGCTTGCAAGTGTTGAGAAAATTGTGGTGGATTTTTCCATTGCATTGATATTTTCTTATCTATGTAACATATCTCTTTTATCTTCTTTGTATCTCTGTGGAAGTGAGCCTTCCCAGTTGTTAGCCCTGTTGGATAGTGAGTCCTTGTTTTGGAAATGAGCCTTGTTTCTCAAGCAGTGAGCCTCTTGTAATCGGTTTTGATATTCTCTATAGTGTAAGTTAATCCTCAATGTGGTTTTTCCCTTATTGGGTTTTCCACATGAATTTGGTGTTATTGTGTTTGTGTGATGGTTTTCAGTTTCTACACTAGTATTTAATGTTTAATGATTTAAGCAGTGTTAAGGATTAGTTCTGGTGAATGAATTAAGGTTTAAATATGTGACAAATTATTCACCCCCCCTCTCAATTGTCTTATTCAACACATTTCACCTCTTGATTGGGTTAAAGAATCGATCACATAATTAGATGAATTGATGGTGACAATTTTGAAATATACAACGAAATGGGTAGAGTATATGACTTCTAATTAATCAAAGAAGGGATGGCATTGACATATGATTTTATGGGTGATTAGGAATCAAATTCCTTAGAATATGAGGAGAAAGAAATGGAGGAAAAGATTCACAATATTGATGATGATGATGATGAAGAAGAAGAAAACCCTTTTGCAGTAAGGAAGGCCAAAGGAAGGAATTAGAAAGACATTATAGAGAGGAGGCCAACAAAGAAAAGAAGGAGAACAATTAGAGTCACAATAGAAGAACCTCTTGTAAAGAAGAAAATAAAGATAAAGACAAGAAATATTCTTCTTCTACAATACATATATCTCCTCCCATTCCTCCTCCTTTCATAATAGGAAACATCTCCCATTAGTTGTAGCACAATAGGAGGCTATGCCTTCCTTTGTGACAACTAAAAATATATTATTTGCACCATTAGCTCCCACTGCTACTTCCCAGGGTGAGAATATACAAGGGGGAGAGCTAATTTCATTAGATAGTTTAGGGGAAAATACACAAGTTGTCTACCAGAGGAAATATTCTTCTCATGGTAGTATTTTATTTCCTAAGCTTGATAATATTGATAAAATCTTAAGGAAAATAGAGCGGGAAAATAAAGAATCAATTATCCTTGAAGAAATGACTACAATTTTTTAAGAGAAAAATGTTCCAAAAGAATTACATCATGAAGAATAGCAATATGGGGAGAAAAATATGGAGAGTTCATTAGTAGAAGTGCATGAAGAACAAAAAAATGGTAATCATAAGGATGTCAATGTTGAGAAAGTGCATCAAGAGCAAAAATATATCCATCAAGAGGAGTACAATAAGGGTCAAGAAGATAAAGTTTTGCAAGAAAGCCAGCAACAAGAATTAGATCCAAATATTGAGAAACTAACAACACCTGAATGGTTAAGAGAGAAATGATAGGAAAAGCCAATAGTGGAGATGGCTACTTTGAATCTTGAAGACATTTTGTCTATAATCAATAATCCTAGGGAAAACAAGAAGGTAAATATTTATTCTAAAATCACTAAGGATGATTCTAATAACAAGGTTGTGTACATTGCTATGCCCTCGGTGGAAAATTCTAAAGGAAACATTGCTCCTAATGAATATAACATTTGTTTAATAAATTTAGGGTCAACTACAAATAAATATGAGGTCTAGGAACTTAGAGAATTTATTGAAACTATAGTGTAGAGATTGGAGAAATAAGTAAAAGAAAAAGCACAATTAAAGGTACAAGTGAAAGAATTCCAAAATTACATCAAACACCTATTCAGTACTATACAATAAGTTTAAGGCTCGTTTACTCCTCTATAGGTGTTTTCATAAGAGTCGATTGATGAATTAGAGAAGATGAAGTGAGCTATGACCAATAAATGGATTCATAGTGTTTATAATAGAGGAAATCAAACTTTTGAGGAATTAGTGCAAGTCTACACCACAGTCTAGAGTTGTCTTCAAAGGGTGCAAAAGATGGTTTTAGATTGCAGGAGTTCTAATGATAAAAAAATTCTCAGGTTGAGCATGTTAATTGGTGTCCCACATAAAAAAAATTACTAGGGAGAAAATTGTGACAAAAGATAAAGTTAATGAGCCAGAATATTGGTTTCATTCCCAAAAATTCAAAAAAGAAGTAATGGATAAAGCCTTAGTTTATTGCATAAGAATTGAAAAGGATTTGAATGAAACCTTTTATGGTTGTTTTTCATTTTTGGAAGGACTTACTAGGAAAACAATTTCAATGGATAATATAGATATTGATGTTTTTAAGAAATTATGAAAGGATGAATTTTCCTACTCATCAGATTCCTCATTCATCAAAGATCATCTAAAAGATCCATCATGTTCCTAAATATAATGCATAGATTTAGGGAATCACAAGGTGATTTGACCATATTAATGAAAGGTTTTGATGTTGATTTGTCTTCCTTGGTGCATAGGATAAAGATGATTCCTACACCTCCTAAAGAAGAGCTTAATAGATCCTTTCTAACTTTCTAGAATATGCCAAAATGGAAAAGGATTTTGGATGATATGTGGTGGAGGAGGATCTACTTTGAAATCAATTCCAAATCTTCCTTTAATGTAAAAGTTGCCACACCTAGCTAAGTTTGCCTAGGGCTTTGTTCCTAGGTTGTTGTTTAAATTTTTATTAAATGCAATATGGGCCACCCTAGTGTAAACCACCCTAATTTTGACAAATCTAGACCTTTGGTTAGAAATTAATCTTATCCTTTCATTTATATTTGAAAATATATAAAAGGCTATACCATTTTCATTGTAATGAGAGAGAACTTATAATTGTTGTAAAAATACTACTAAAATTAGTACAAATTTTTTTCATGAATTATTTTATGTTCAATTTTGAATGTTAGCATGGTTTCATGTATCTACTCAAGATTCATCTTTTAAAATTAATTTAGTTAATTTGAAGATTCATTGGATTTGATCTTGATGGAGTTCCAAGTTCATACCATTTGACTCTTGTTGATTGTAAGTTTTAGTGTATGGTTAGTTTGAACTATTTTATGTTTAAGTTCAATTATGAGTTCTTGATTAAATTGCATTGATTTAATGGGTTTGATGAATGATTTATGATCTAAAAATTTTAATATTTCCATTGAATATCACATCTATTTTGTGTAGTTGTGTTAAACTGGAAAAGAAAAATTAGGTTTTATGGAGCTTGTCTATTGATTCCATTTAATTTTCAGCCTTAGGTTAATTTAGGTTCTCTAAACTTGAATATTTTGAAGATTATTTGAGGTGAGGAGTTGAAAAAAAAAACATCAGAGTTGAAAAGAAAAATCATAGATTTTAGATCTTGGGAAAATCATAAATTATTAAAGAGAGTTTTGCAAAAATCTAAGTCTCGATACAAAAAAAGAGTTTTTAGTTTTTAGAAAGCGTAAGTCCCTTTTTTATTAATAGAAATATCACATCAATTTCACTAAGTTATCCAAGTCACAGTCAAGGCCTAACTACCTAAACCTTAGGGTTAGATTATTTGAGTAATCAAATAAGACTTCCTTTCAAGAGAGGATAGGATACCTAGTGTATTTTATCCTGCATTATAGAGTGCAAAAACACCTATCAATAAGTCATATATTTAGTTATTGTTGAGGGTTATTTTGACACACTCGTCAATAGGTAGAACACCAAATACAACCTCTCCTAAAAGGAAACCAACCTCAAGAGATTAATAACCCCAAGGTCTCTTTATGTTAGGTCATGACATTGTTGGATAATTCAGTGGCTTATATAGTGTACCTATATAAGGTGTTGTTGGTAATCAAGTAAAAAAATTAGTTTGATGCACTTAGGAGATCAACAAATAAGCTAAATAATGCATAAGTTATTGCTCCAATCAACTATTGCACAAAAATGAATACTTTCAGCACTATAACAGCATCAATCTTGAAAACTTGCAAATATGATAAATCTAATTTATAACAGAATTTTTTTGAAAATGAGATTATTCTAACCTTCATCTACTCCTAAACTAATTAGATTTATTAAAAAAAGAACAAAAAATGACGGTTTAGGGAGTAAATGAATTGAAAATAAAAGGTCTAGCTTTGCATCTAATTTACTATTCATTATCTTAGAAAGTTCATTGAAATTTAATTAACTTACAATGTTATGAATAGTATTTCACACAATCATAAATATTATATGTGCAAGATTGTAAGGAATTTTATGAAAATGATAAAGAAATTGCATAAGACTGCCATATTGCATGTGCAAGTATTACACAAACTTTGACAATTCTATTATAAAATATGTAAATAATTAAGAATTTTAATAAATTTCATCAAACAATCCAAGTTTTAAAACAACAAATATAGATGCATCACCATCCATAGTGAAGAACTAGCAAGCTACAGCCAAACATTCAACAAAAAATCACACTGAAAATTGTCATTTATCTATCTGTTTGCTCTTCAAAAAAATTGCTCTCCCAAATTCCTCATTTTTTTAATGAATAGAGTCTTTTTATAAAATTGATTTTACATTTCACATTGTGAGTAAGTTTCCAATTTCTTCACCAAAAGCTCATGTCCAACCTTCTAATCTTCATGATTTCTTTATTTTTGCATCCCTAATCTACAAAAAAAAAATGAAAAGCATCAAAATCATCATAAAAATATGATTTTCATCATTTTATAAAAATATATCCATCCTCATATTTATCATTTAAATTAAAAAATTAAAAATTATCGATGTTGATTTTTATTATTAAAAAAAACAACAATTTTAATCTTTCTACATGCCACAAAATATTTATAAAAATGGAAGTAAATTATAGAAAATATTTAATAAATTACTTCCAATATCTTTCTCCACATGTGTTGGATTAGGATGAGGAGGTTAGATGCCTAAAATGTTAAAAAAAAACTCTTTTTAATGCTAAAAACCCTCAAAAAGCTACCCAAAAGCTTATGATGTTCAAAATACAAAGAAAATGAGGTTGTCAAATTTAAGCTAAAAGGAAATAGGAAATTAGAACATAAAAAATGCATTGCTAAATGTACCATCAATGGTCAAGATTTGAACATAGAGATCAAATGGTTTAGATTAAAATTAAAGTTGCACAAATCTCATTTCCTCCATGTTTTAATTTAAAAATAATGGTTTACATATTTTTTTTATTTAAAAATAATGGTTTACACATTTTTTTTTTTTTAAATAATTTTAAAGGTTTTAAAAGCTTTTCAATTGCATTTTAGAGATTAGGAAAGCTTGTGAAGATTCTAGGACCTCACCTAAGCTAGCAATAGACTTTTAATCAGAATTTTTCATTAAATTGGTCCCATTTGACATATGTAACCAATTAAGCACAATAAAAATCTATTGCCAAAAGACCCAAAATCATGAAAAAAATCCTCAACTCAAGCAAACCCCTTTAAAAAAACAACAAGTAAAGACCATCAATGGACAAGTAAGCACTATATGACTCAATGAAATCAAATGAAAGAATCCAAGCACCAAAACCAAACTTGGAAACACAGAACCTTGAAAATACTTACTCAATAATTTTGATCAAATCAAGAGGGGGGCCCCATTTCGTTGATGCAAAGTATGGGGCATGTGCGAGAGGGCACAACACTTATGATACAAGATTATGTATGGAAAATGTACAACCAAAAATTAGGAAAATATGCAAGAATCGATAATAGCAACCATGAAAACTATTAAATTCAAGAAAACTAATTCCAATCTATCAATCAAGAATGAATAAATGTAAGAAACATGAAAGATCAATCAAATCTATAGGAGTTGAGAAAATACAACACCACAAACCCCAAAGATCACCTGCATGCAAATAACCTATCACAAAAGAAGAGATGGAGACAAACAAGCAAGGGTTCTCTGAAAACTGAAAATGTATATATCAAAGAGAATGAGAGAATGAATTGATATCAAATACAATGGGATCAATCCTTATAAAAAGGAGATCATGCAAACCCTAATAAAACCCTAATAGAAGCCCTAATAGGATAACATTTAATAATTAATATAATTATTAAATGTCACTTTATGCAAACTAACGTGAAATCTTAAGAAGGGAATAAAGGTAACTTAATCAACATAATTAAGTTAAAACCTTTACTCTAACACCCGCCTTAAGATGAGCAACAGTGCAGCTACAAACAAATGCAAGAAAGCAAAGGTAACTACAATGCAAGAAGGCAAACATGGGTCCCGACAACTAGGTTAGATCAGGTACCCAAATACAACCAAATCTCTGTAAAATGGAGAAATAGAGAAAACCTCATGGGAAAAAGCTCTACTCCAAAAAGAGATGCAGAAAGCCAAGAAGAAACATCACCAAAGTAGAAGAAGTTGTAAACAACTGTCGAAATATGACTGATATGGTGCTGAAGAACCTCCGCTGAAGATGGAAGATCCATTCCAAGGTGAAACCAAGGAAGAATTAGCACGAACAATATAATAACCGCCCCATAATGTTGAACTGGGAGAGCCTGACAGATCCACTGAAATGATGTGAAACACCCTGTAGTGCATGAAGGAGAAGAAACATCTGAAAGTGCGCAAGATAGCACCTGCAACTGAAAAAGTGGTGTGCAAAACAAAGCACACATGCATGAGGCTAGAATCATATGGATCCATGGTCGTCGTGGAGGGACACTCACCGAACAAAGGCAAACTACACAACCCCCCCATGGTATGGATTCACTATCATCGTGGAGGGATACTCACTGGACAAATATGTGATGGAAAAACAAAAGCAAACTACACAACCCCTCATGGCACTTTATAATAACAGTGCGAGTACAAAATATGGCACAACCTTATGTGCAAAATCCCCAAAAATGTATGTACAATAGTGTGGCACTTTATCTCAATGCATTTACATAGAAGATATTGCTTACAAATGATGCTCAAAATGTCCAAAAAAAGACAAAATGTTGGAAATACATGAAGAACAACAAAAACAAAGCATCCCATGCAAACAAAAAGTTTCCAAGAGCAAATATGTCTAGGTAATCCACTAGAGTGTGAAAACACAAATAACTGAATAAAATATATCTAGAGTGAAATCTACAAAAATTGCATAGATGAGACTGAAGAGCTTTGAAATATGGTTCCAACGCCGTTGAGATTGTGAAAAACGGAGAAACTGATCAAAAATTATGATATTGAGACTGAAAATAGCCCCTTTGTCTTCAACTGGCTATAGAATGCACCAATGGAAAAATGAAATGATGAGACCCACACCACTGGAAAGATGAGAAAACCAGCTTTCCGATGATATCTCGTTTGCTAAAAAATGATATCGTATGCCCAAGTTACGGCCTCTGAAAGAAATCAGGTCCAAAAAGGAAAAAAGCTAGCATTGGGTTAAATTTGATAGTCATATAGCCGTCACAGCAAAATGCGAGCTTAAATTTGACGGCCAAACGGCCGTCACCGTAAATTCATAATTTAGCTTATAGATCAAAAAATTGTTTTTAAAAAAAAAACAATAAAAATAATATACAAAAAAAAAAAAATTTGAAAAAAAAAGTTTTGTGGGGGCCACCCCCATCGCAGCCTGGTAGGTACCGCCATCGGCAGTACTATCAGACCGCCAGTCGGCAGTATGTCGACCGGCGTACAGCGGACCCGCAGGCCTACGGGTACCCTTGTACCAGGGCCTGCAAGCCCTAAAACTACAAAAAATTCAAATTTTTTTCTTTTTTTGATTTTTTTAAATCAAAAAACAATTCAACAATGTATTTTTTATTTTTATTTTAAAAAAAAAACAATTTTGGAGAAAAGAAATTCCGAAAACAAAAAAAAATTACCAAGATTTTTCCCGATTTGCGCACAGACGACGGTCGTACCCTAAAAAAAAATTGCTTCAAATTTCGACTTTGTCCAAAATGGACGAATGAACAATCGATTTAGGGGTTTTGGACTGCTGCGGACGCAATGGAAAGGTTCGTTTGAGCTGAAAATGCTTCAAAATTGCAGGTATGCCCTGGATCAAAAAAACAAACCCCAAACCCTTGAGGCTCCAAAAATCTTCAAAACAAGAACAGGAAGCAGTGGGTGTGGAGCTCTGATACCATGTAGGAGTTTAGAAAATACAACACCACAAACCCCGAAGATCGCCTGCATGCAAATAACTTGTCACAAAAGAAGAGATGGAGACAAACAAGCAAGGGTTCTTTGAAAACTGAAAATGTATATATCAGAGAGAATGAGAGAATGAATTGATATCAAATACAATGGGATCAATCCTTATAAAAAGGAGATCATGCAAACCCTAATAAAACCCTAATAGGAAAAACCCTAATAGAAGCCCTAATAGGATAACATTTAATAATTAATATAATTATTAAATGTCACTTTATGCAAACTAACATGAAATCTTAAGAAGGGGATAAAGGTAACTTAATCAACATAATTAAATTAAAACCTTTACTCTAACAAAATCATATACCTTTTCTCACATGAAACATCGAAGCACCTCCATTGTCCTTCTCAATTTTTCTTCATAAGCTATTGTCGCTCTCAAATTTTATGTGCACACAATTACAATAAACTCAAGTGGATATGATATTAAAATATTGAAGATCGTGGTTAGCCTTCAAATGAGGATGAAGGTTGATTTTATAGAGAATGCAAGTTTGATGGACGATCAAGATTTGAGGAAGAACTGAAAAGATCGAGGGTGGAGAATTGATTAGAGAAATTGATTGATCAGTTAACTGGTTGCATGACTTAGTGAATTGAGTGCATGGATCAGTCAACTATTTACATGATTGAATTAAGAGAATTGATTGAAATGTTAACTCAAACCGAGTGTTAGTAAACTAAATTGATTGAGAATTGAATTGAAATTGGTTGACTTGTAGATTGAAATTGATTGATTATTGGACTAAGAGTAAGTCTTAGTCAGAAGGTGAGTTGGAAATGCATGAGATTTAATAATTAATTGATTATTAAGGCATGTGCAAATGGATTAAATAAATAAAATAAATAATTTTATTTATTTATGGAGTGGATAATGTTGAGGAATTGAAGGATAATTAAAATACTTATTTAATTTTGGAAAGGGATGATGGATAATAAATAAATATTAATAATTTATTTAATTAAATTAGAAGAATAAAGATAATTAGTAGTTTGATCAAGGAAGAATAAGAGTAATGTGAATTAATTAAATAATATAAAATTATTTAATTAATAATGGAATATGAAACTGGCAATAACTAAATAATTGATGATTATTTAATTATATGGGTAAGATGGGAATTAGTGTAAAAATATTGCTTGTAGGCTAGGATAATTTTTAGTGTCTACCTTTTTCCCCTCTTTGAGACAATGTGATTTTGAGCATTGTTTCAAAGAAAAATCAAGGAAATTTTGCTTAGGACTTGCCCCAATGTGCCTCAGTGATAGTGAGATAGTGTGGTGTGCCCTTGAGAAATTTGGTGAAAATTTCAAAAGATGAGCCAAATTTACCGACAAGTCAATGAAATGTGTTAAGTGCGAGGACTAATAGAAGAAACATTAATTAGAAGAAAAGGTTCATAAGAAGTAAAGAATGGTTAGATTAGTCATTATTAGATGTGAACAATCTTGATTGATCAGGTAGAATGGATAAGATTTGTGTGAAATGGATGAAGATTGGAAATGGATTGGTAGGGTAGATTTTGAGCTCTCATTAGTACATGATTATCATCATAGAGTGTTTTTATTTTGAAAATGGATAATGTACACTAAGGTATGAGATAGACCAAGCTTTGAAATGTTATCTCATTGTGTAGACTAATAGATAGAAAACAAGGAGTGTCATGATGGATACTAGTGACAATTTAACCTTGTCAAAATATGTGAGGAAGTAATCGCAAAGCATGTTAATCATAATGCAAGAAAGTTTTAGCTAACTTTTAACTTGTATAGGATGTTTTGATTATGCCAAATGGAACCTCAATCGCACAAAGGAACTTATTTTCCCTCACAATATTGTCAAGGAAAATTATAAACAAAAATCAAAAGGAAAAATCATGATCCATCCTCGCTCCTCTAATCACTTGTGGATATCCTCGAGTAGCATAGGAACATGAAAAAAGATAAATCAGATAAATTATAAGACTTACTAGACCAAATTATTCCACAACCATTTAGATCTTCTTGCCAAAGATGAGAATCTATTGATTGGATTATAAGGATCATATCTAGTTTAAGGGATGAAGCATCTCATATGAGATGTCTAGTCTGGTGTCGATGATGCAACACCTATACAAATCATGGGATTTAGTATATGATCTCCAAGGACTATCTCACATAAAAATAACTTGGTTTCTCCAAGATATATGGGTTTGATAATCTTATACAGGAAATGGCATGATATTTTATGGTGTATGGACAATGGATTGACATGTCAAGAGTTTTTCCAAAGCATGATTTATGTTTGTTCCCAGTCCTTATCAAGATAAAGGTAGGTAGGGAAGATGGATGGAAACAATATGGATTAGATATATAGAAATGTCATGAGAAAGGTATGGAAGATGAGACAACTTTCCCCCAAGTGTAATGGTCCACATAGATAATTGATTTTACTCATGACACATGTTTTCCAGGTTTTCATCATGGTACTTATCCACGGCGCCATAAGAATGGTTTTCACTATTGGACAAGTTATTTCTCTTTGCTATTTTTTTTCAAATTTTTTTTGTTCTTTTGATGACACACAAGACACCTATTTTCTAGGTTTTCATCAAGGTGATGATTTTTTCTTTTTTCTTTGTATTTTATTTTTTATTTATCTTCAATTTTTTTTAATTTTTAATTTTTGGATGGATTTGATGTTTTAGATGATCACTAATTGTCCCAAATCCTTTGATGGTGTTGATTTAGATGCTAGTGTCATAATATGCCAATAGTGACCTCTATGGAGGACTTGCCTTTTTAGGATCATGGTTCTTCCATACAACTAATGAATGTCATTGTGACCATTTCTGATACTAGGGTTGGCCTTATCGAAATACTCACATCGTGATAAAGTGTTGTTGCGAAGATGCAATAGATTTGTGAAGTAAGATTTTTGGACTTTAGATGAGATTTTAGATTATGATGGATGATGGTAGATGTGAATGGATTATTTGGAAGTTTGGATGTAGTGACTTTTATTTTCCAAACTTGGGATAATGGATAATTACTTTTATACTTTGGATTGGGATCTTTTTGGAACCAACACTTTTATATGCCTTACACAATGACCAGTTTGAAGGAGGTGGGCATTTGTTATATGTGGGAGACCTCTTTTATTATGGCTCCATATTTTGATTGTCTATTAGATTTGGATTGTTTTCTTTACCTGATCTATTTTTATTTGGGATCCATTTTAAATTCATTTGTCCACTTGTATTTTTAGATTCAATGGCCTTTGACATTTGACTTTGGGCTGTGGATTTGTAAACTTTTATTTTTATTGGTTCCAATCAATGGGTTTAATTATGTTAGAATGATGTTTTATGGTGTGGATATGAGTGTTGGCAAAAACCTTATGGTAAGGACTACTCATGGCCCCTATTTTGATGTTTTTATTGGATAAAGTTTCCCCTAATATCATAAAGGTATCACTAACATCATTTTATTTTCTGATTGAAGAATAACCAAGACCTTGATGTCTAAGATTTGCATGAAACTGTACTCATTCTAGAATGTCATGTTCATGTAGGCCTAGTCCTCTTCCTTGATATTGCATGTTGTAAAATATTCTATTTGTGATGGGGTATTTTTTATTTTGGAAGTAAGATTCTAACCCATCATTGTGTATTTGGAAACCATTGCTTGGTAGTTTATCATCTACAAGAAAGCCTTATTTGAAAAAAATAGATAATCCTAGTTGATAGGATATTTTGGCTTTATCCTTTGTCATGCTTGTTTCTTCTTGATCATTTGGGATATAAATTTTATCCATAGTAGATTCTATATATTATTGTTTTCTATGATCCATGTCATTTGTTTGATTATCTATGTGTTCAAGGGAGGCAAGTGTCCCATCTTGGGAAATGGAGATTGTTGGAGTTTGGATAAGATCAAGTTCAATTTCATGATCATGGATGGTATAGAGGTTGATGAGGATATCATCTTGGATTTCTTCATCAATGGTAGGATTAAATATAGGATCTTCTTGTATGTCATGGTTGGAGATACGATCTTGATCAGAGACTGGATTAACTTGGATATCATGATCATCTAGAGGGGTTTTTTGGATTAACTTGGATATCATGATCATCTAACTATAATTTTGATCAAGGCTCAAATTAGCTTGTATATAATGACCATATATTGGGATTTCTCTGGTAACTTGATCTTGATTTATCTTGGATTTTGTTCCATCATGCTTTGGACTTTTCTCTTGACATAGATCCAAAGGTTTAGGCAATGGAATGTGATTTTGGACAATGATAAAAATTTATTCGATGGACTTAGGATTTTCACATGAAATTAATAGAGTTTCAATAGGAAGATTTTTTTGAGATTGGTAGGCAATGGAGGGATTGATGATGGAAAATAGTTGGATAGTGTAGCATTAGAAATGTGATGGGATCATCTACCTTTGCTTTCATATCAGAGTTTCCTAAGACCCTCTGCTAGTAGTCCAAAGATTATTTCTAAACACATTTTTATGGAATGGACATGTGGATTGGGATGGAGTGGATTGTGATGGCTTAGTGGATGATGGATTAGAATAGGATGTGGAGGATATAATTCTTTCTTGGTTTAGTGATGGGGATGAAAATTTAGGATATGCATGGGAGATAGGGATTTCCGATAAGGTTTGGTGTTAATGAATGCTTTGGATAGAAGATTGGTTTCCCTCATCAAGGTTAGGATAAGGATGACTAATGGATGTTTTTTGGGGGATTAATGGTATAGATTGTGTTAATTGGTTATTGATATTGAGGATATATGAATGGATGACTAGATCTTATGGGTTATTGGTAAGTAGGTTGGAATGTTGGGGGTTGTTGGTATGGATGAGATATAGATGGATGACAAGGGATTTTGGTTTGCTGGCATTGATGGAATGTTCTTATGAGATTTTTAGTTTGAATAAGGAGGTTATCAAGGTAATATGAACACATAGTTGTGAGTTTGGATTAGAATTGACAATGAGATGGTTTGGATAGATAAGTTGGTGGATATTGGTTGGATTCTAAACCCTAATGCAAGGTAAAGATAAGAAATCAAAGAATGTTTTTTGGATTTTCAATTTTTCAAATGTTTTTGGATTTATAATTTTTCAAGTATTTTTGCATTTTATGATTTTTCAAATGTTTTTTAGATTTTATAATTTTTCAAATATTTTTGGATTTTATTATTTTTTAAATATTTTTGGATTTTATTATTTTTCAAATTTTTTGGAATTTATGATTTGAAGGATGCAAAATGAGTATGAACTTACACTATATTTTTGGGATTTTTGATTTTTAAAGGATGATTGCAAATGAATTTTATGCTATGTTTTTGGTATTTTCTGATTTTTAAAGGATACTTGACAAATTACGATAGACCAAGGATATCAAAGGAAATAGCTAAACCTTAAAATGATAAATATTGGGGTGTTGTTTGATAATGAGAGAGTAATTAGGTCAAGAAGTCTAAATGATAACTATGGTCTAGTTAAAATTGGCCATCCAACATCATAGCCATCAACCTTTGAATTTTCAAAACTAAGAAACAAATTATATTTTGACTAGACCATAGTTATCATTTGGACTTCTTGACCTCATTACTCTCTCCTTATCTCGTCAACAGTATGACCTATAACTCATAAGTATATTTTAGGTTTGAATTTTATCAAACATCACCCCAAGCTTTTTCCTTTTTCGGTCTAGATATTTCCTTTTATCACCTTGGCCTATCATAATTTGTCAAGTATCCTTTTTTTGAAAATGCAAATATCAATGGGTATGATGCGGAATGACAAAAATTAGTGTAGGTGTATGATTAAGCTAAGAAACCTAGGAAAATACTGAAATTGAAATACTAATCTAACAAGTCTCGGGTCTTTGTGTCAGGTCGCTGTGGTAATCAAGTGTGAAATCTAGATCCTTAGTAATAAAACCTAATTTCTTAGAGTAGATAGATGCATTATAGAAATTTATAAATGGAGTACAAAAAGTAACAATTGCATCACATAATAGTAACAAATGCATGATAGAACTGGACAATTATGTTACAATGACAGATGTGGTACAAATCTAGACAATTACAATGCTTTGGTTTTTTTAGGTTTTTCTTAATAGTTGCAGTGTAGAACACATAAGTGGTACGAAAAATAGATGCGATACAGGAGTTAATAGATGTGTGCTTCTAGTTGTGTAAATGTGTTATAAAATATGGATGCAGTGTAGGGGTTAACAAATGCATGAATTTAGTTTTCTTTTCTAAATGATTGGATTACAAAAAGGCTCAAATGAGTGACTTTGTATTTTTTTTAAATCAGGTGTTAAGAAATTTTTTGTGTTGGATTTTTTCAATTTTGGATAGAATGCACTCATAAAACACTCAAAATATAGAAATAGTTGTTTGAATCTTGACTCTTGGGTAATAAGGCTTAAGGAAAAAAAGGCTAATGGATTCACAACTATATCACAGTTTGAAGACAAATGGAAGGAAAGCATAACTTAATTAATCAAGAAAGGTTTGTACACTTGATGTAGGCTCATCACACAATTAAGTGATAATACTTCATAAGATTGGATAGAAACACTTTTCTTGAAAAATTGGATAGCTAGATATATAGTTGCACATGCCCAATATGACAAGAAGCTCACCTTCTTTCTCTCCCTAGGAAACTATAAATCCAACCCAAGAAATTATATCTCTACTTAAGGAAGTACATGGTGAGTAGCTTCGGACATGATATTTTACTTTACACTATATCAAGCTATGGTTGATGGCTCCTAGGCTTCTAATTAACAAAGGTTTTTAGTGGGGGTCTACCATGAACAAAGAGCTCATCTGATGGTTCTTAAGTCAAGGGGGGTCTCCCCTCTCCTCTTCACCTATATGTGTCTTGGAATACTAAGGGTCATGAGGCTTGGCTCAAACAATGCTAGTTACTCCTTAGGGTACAACTTCCACTCTCCCCCTTTTATATATCCCATCGAGAAACATGCTTTAGATCAAATGCTAGGGTGATGGGGCCCCTAGGAAAAGTCTCCTACTTGAAATAAATGGTTATGGTGTTGTTTTTGATCCATGAGATCATTCTTATGAGTCACGAGGGGATAAAATATGCAAAACAGTCGCACCTCAGATAAACAAATAGGTTCCAAACTATTGTTTTTTTATCTCCAAGATCGCACGTAGCATAAGGGGAGAGGATACACATCACTAGTCTACTAGACACAAAAATCAGATGTTCTTTTTAAGCCCAAATGAAATGTTATCTAAGCTAGAAATTAAAGACACATAAGTTCTAGATTTAGTTCTTTGGTAATTGAGCCTGTATCAAAATAGTTAGTAATTTAAAATAATTCCTTTGTCAAACATGTTGCAACAAACTATGTTAGTATTGAAATTAATATCTCTTCCAAACGTTTGCCACAAAGTTGCAAACAAATATCAATAGCCAAAAAACACCTAATCTATTTGAATCAAATTGTATGCAAAAATAGAAACTAAAAATTTTATACCTTTTGATTTAATCAAACAGATGTGTCATCAAAAAAATTACAATGTAGAATCATTTAGATGCATCACATAATGCAATTATTTCACAGAATATTGAAAATGTATCACCAAATTCAATTGTTTCATAAAACATTGCAAATGCATCATAAAATAAAATTGTCATAGAATGTTGCAAATGCATCACAAAATGTTGCAAAAGTGCCAGGGAATGCTGCAAATGCATCACATTAAACAAATACATCACTTGCAAATGTGTCATTGAATGTTGTAAATGTGTCACTTTATAAATGCATCACAAAATGTTGCAAATGCATTACAAAACACTACAGATGCAAAAAAATCATGTTTTTTAATTATAAAATATTATCCTACACCATAATATTATATATGAAAATTCATCCCTCAGCCCTTTGGTATACAATCATTATGTTTGTTTATCCTCAAAAATCTCATAAAAGTGTTATTTTCAAAGTTTCTTAAAATTTCCTACAACCTTCAAGATAAAAAACACCAAAAACTTAAAAACAACAAGGTTAGCTAGATATGGTTTATATTCATGTCGAGTTCACCAATTGTACAACTAGAAATCAAGAAAATAAGCAAGAATCAATAACAGTAACCATGAAAATTGTTAAACTCAAGCAAACTAATTCCAATCTATCAATGAAGAATGAATAAATATAAGAAACATGAAAGATCAATCAAATCATATACCTTTTTCTCACATGAAACATCAAATCACCTCCATTGTCCTTCTTAATTTTTCTTTATAAGCTATTATCGCTCTCAAATTTTATGTATGCACAATTACAATAAACTCAAGTGGATATGATAGCAAAATATCAAAGATCATGGTTAGCCTTCAAATGAGGATGAAGGTTTGATGGACAATGAGGATTTAAGGAAGAACTAAAAATAATGAGGGTGGATAATTGATGAGAGGAATTGATTGATTAGTTAACTGACTACATGACTTAGTTAACTAAGTGCATGGATCATTCAATTGTTTGGATGATTGAGTTAAGCGAATTGATTGAATTATTAACTCAAACTGAGTGTTAGTGAACTAAATTGATTGAGGAGTAGACTAAAATTGATTGATTAGTGGACTGAAATTGATTGATTAGTGGATTGAGTGTAAGTCTTAGTCAGAAGGTGAGTTCAAAATGCATGAGATTTAATAATTAATTAATTATTAAAGGCATGTACAAATGGATTAAAAAGTAAAATAAATAATTTTATTTATTTATGGAGAGTGGATAATATTGAGAAATTAAAGGATAATTAAATAATTATATAATCTGGGAAAGGGATAATGGATAAATAAATAAATATTCATAATTTATTTAATTAAATTAGAAGAATAAATATAATTATGTAATGTCCCTGTGTGCAGGTGATGTGCCCCAACAGCCACGTGTCTGGGGTCTGCATAATTGGGGGTGGTCCTTGCCCTTGGATGCTCTGGTGGGATGTAAACCCCGCCCTTAACACCTGGGTGTTTCCCTCACCACTAGGTTGGTCTTTTGGTGTAGTGGTTGGGCCTTAGTGGTATCGAATCTTACGTCTCAAGGTCGATACTTGTAGAGCGTGGTGGGCTGTAATGTCCCTATGCATGGGTGATGTGCCCGATGGCCACGTGTTTGGGGTCTACATAATTGGGGGGTGGTCCCCGCCCTTGGATGCTTTGTTGGGATACAGACCCCACCCTTAACACCTTGGGTATCGACCCTCACCTCCAGGCTCACCTTTTGGTGTAGTGGTTGGGCCTTAGTAGTATCAAAGCCGAGGTCTCAAGGTCGAGACCCATAGAGCGTGGTGGGTTTTAATGTCCCTGTGTGTGGGTGGTGTGCCCTAACGGCCACATGTTTGGGGTCTGCATAATTGGGGGGTGGTCCTCGCCCTTAGATGCTCTAGTGGGATGTAAACCCCACCCTTAACACTGTGGGTAGTCGCCCTCACCTCCAAGCCAGTCTTTTGGTGTAGTGGTTGGGTTGTAGTGGTATCATAGCTGAGGTCTCAAGGTCGAGACTCATGGAGCATGGTGGGCTTTAATTTCCCTATGCGTGGGTGATGTGCCTCAGTGGCCACATGTTTTGGGTCTTCATAATTGGGGGGTTGTCCCACCCTTGAATACTTTGGTGGGACGTAAACCCCACCCTTAACGCCTGGTTATCACCCTCACCAACAGGTCATTCTTTTGGTGTAGTGGTCGAGCCTTATTGGTATTAGAGTTGAGGTCTCGAGGTTGAGACCCATAGAGCATGGTGGGTTGTAGTGTCCCTATGCGCGGGTGATGTGCCTTGACAGCCATGTGTCTAGGGTCTATGTAATTAGGGGGTGGTCCTCACCCTCATATGCTCCAATGGGACACAAACCCCACCCTAAGTAGCTTCCCTCACCTCTAGGCTAATATTTTGGTGTATTGGTTGGGCCTTAAATCTTAGGCCCAACCACTACACCAAAAGATCATCCTAGTAGTAAGTACGGAACCCAGGCATTAAGGGTGGGGTTTACATCCCACCAAAGCATATGAGGGCAAGGACCATCCCCCAATTACATAGACCCCAGACACATGGTTTTTGAGGCACATCACTCGTACATAGGGACATTACATCCCACCACGCTCTGCGGGTCTCGACCTCGAGACCTCAACTCTAATACCACTTCAGCCCAAGCACTATGCCAAAAGACTGATCTAGTAGTAAGGATGACACCCAAGCGTTAAGCATGGGGTTTACGTCCCACCAAATTATTTGAGGTCAAGGACCACCCCCTAATTACGTAGACCCCGGACACGTGGTCGTCAAGGCACATCACCTGCGCACAAGTACATTACAAATTAGTGGCATAATTAAATAAATATAATTTATTTAAATGATCAAGGAAGAATAAGAGCAATGTGAATTAAATTAAAAATTATTTAATTAATAGTGGAATATGAAATTGGTAATAATTAAATAATTAATAATTATTTAATTATATGGATAAGACAATAATTAGAGTAAGAACATCACTTGCAGGCTAGGTCAATTTTTAGTGTCTACACAAAAACTTTTCTTACTCCTACACTAATGATTTTTTTATTCATAGTGCGAGATTAGTGAGGTAGACTAGAGACTAATGCCTTATTCATTGGGATATAGAGTCATAGATAATATAAAATAAAATAATGAAGGTTATATAGAAGATTTGATATGTGGGTGCATATTCCATTGAATTACAAGCATCACACAAAGAACATACTTATTAATCCAAATTGAACTGCATGAATCAATATGTGATAAATAAATGGTTATTACAATGCCTATAATATTTTGAAATATTTTCATATTATCAAATGTTTATTACATTCATGTCATCAAGTGTGACAAGATAAAAATACACAATGAAAAATTCTAAGAGAAATACAAATATTGTGGAGACATCCTCTATATAAAACTAATACACTTTATCCTTGGTATGCCTCATGGATTCACTGCCCTTCTACAATAAGGCATGGCATGGTTAAAAACCTAAATAAATCCCTACACTTGTGTAACCTCTAGTTGTCACTAGTAGAACCAACCTCTTTAAAAAGTGATTCCAAATTCCCTTTAACAACAATAGGTGTTACCTTGATTAGTTTCACTACTCACATTCAAAATGCATCACCTAGGTCATCTCCCACCCATAATGGATGGTGTATATGGAAGGAGGATGATTAACAATTGATTTTAGTGGTTAGGTGTTTGTTCCATAGTAATGGTAGAAGATACAATCAAAATTTTTGTTCCGTAAACCTTTGGTGCTCAAATGCATTCAATAAATCATGTTGAAAATAAGCCACATGAAATGTTGCCCCTCCCTCATTTGTGCCTAAACAAGTTAATCTTTCAAGGGTTCCATAGGAACTTGGAACCAATGATCCTTGGTTCCTATGGAACCTCCAACCAACTTATTTTATTTTTCCAAAGTGGATGAAATCTATCAAAGGTTTCATAGTACCCTGGGACCATTGGTTCCCCATGTCTATGGAATATCAAACCATTCTTACTTCACCAATTTTTTAATTTTTTAATTTGAGGATGACTTAAGTACATGGGAGGGAAGTGCATAGCCAACAACACATTATGACATGATAAACCTTACAAACTGCTCAAGTCAGTTATTGATGAAGGATCATAATATATAGGCACATAAAATGAAGGAATAAAGAAAAATCTAACACATCATAATTGAGTCCCAACATATTCTACATAAATTTTCAACTTACCATTTTTATTTAGGGAACATATATTAAATAAACTCATTGTCTATTTTTGATTGGGTATATAAATTTTACCTCTAAAATTTTTTTCAACCTTAGTATTAACTATGTCTTTAAATATTGTGTTCAACCTTTTCTAGGCCTATTTTACAAGTCTCACATTTTTATATAGATGTGATGATTGCATATATCATGTTGGATTTCCCTCATATAACTTTAGTACCAAGAAAATTATTTGGTATGTGCATATAAAACATCACATTTCTTTGATTCGTATTCACCAAGCAACCAATTATTTATTTTATGGGCTTTCCTACTTGTGTTGTGATCTACTTAGTGCTAGGGATGGTTGATGCCAATATTTTACATTTATTCATAAGTTTATTTAGTAGAATATAGGCATATTTTTTGTTTTATTTTAGGATTATATTCCATCTATCATTTTTTAAATCTTGTCTATTTACTACCTTATTTTCTTTTCTCATTTTCATGTTTTAGTTTCCCAACTCTACCTCTCATTCAACATTAATTACTACAAATTTCTAAAAATTCAAAGAGACTTAGTTTTATCACATAATACTTTCCCATAAGGTTGAGGCCTTGTTATAATTACTCTTCTAAACCCCTCAAAAGGATGGTCTTACCCAACTTTGGTTATAAAATATTACCACACCACTATTAAAAAAAGAGAAAATAGTCAAGGTAGCTCTTCATACTTCTATCTTATTTTGGTCTCTCACCCTACAATAGTCTTAGTACTTTTCCAAGAACACGATTTATATTTATACCCATGATTGAATGGATCTTGAGCTTAGTCCTATAAAATATAACATGTTGGAGTCCTTAAAATATTAATGGGAATAAATTTAGCTTCTAGTTATTAGTCTTATAATCATATATTTGGCACAACATTATAAACTCAAATACAAACTAATATGGTTCCTTAGAACCCATACCTCTAAATGTAAGTATTATAGAAGGGTATTTTTTCTTCACAAAGGATTCTTGGTCTAGATTCAAGGTAATAGGATATGTAAAATTTATCTCTATTCTATCCTCCTAACGTTTATCATTCTTTTCCATGTTCTCCCAATGAATATGGTCACTTTTTTGTATAGGCACTAGAGTTGTATTATATTTTTGTGTAAGCTCTATGTGGACTTTGGATAAGCTTGGGATGAGTTCTAAATTTCTTTGCAACATGCCCAATTTTCTACTCAAAATAATTCTTAATTTCTTACCCACAAGTGAATAAACCATGATACCATCACAAAAAAAAAAAAAAAAAAAAAATTCTATAATATAGATAACATGCACATTTAAAATAAACACTATTCCAAACTTCCATTGCATTTCATTCTAATTTCATAAATATTTCCAAAGTATAGATTTCATATTGAATAATCTCAAGTTAAACATTCATGTTTATAATCTTCCATATAAATGGATACATGAGTACATACTTAGCTTTTCTAAGCTTCCAGCATTAGAAATACATATGGTCCAAGTAATCCCCATTAAAATCTTGGCCACAAATTGATGAGGAGAAGCATCACTCAAGCACTTTTTTGCCAACCACAGACTTACTATGGTCCCCTCCACATCTTCCCAATGGTAAGATGGCCCTACCCTTCGACGAAGAGATTGGTTTGGTAACCCCATAATACTAGCCTTTCTTGAGCTTGGTGTTGTGTCCTACAAACTAAAACTTTACCATATAGTGGCTACAACCTACATGTATCATATTTTTTTCATCCACCTGTTAGAATATTTTCATGCCAACTGGCCTAAACAGCTTTTGTGACCTCTAAATAGTTTATAATCTCAAAGTTATTTTCTATTTGTATCAACCAAGCCTCAGCCTCATCTCCACTAGTACTTCCTTCAAATTTAGGATGGGTAATCTTTCTCATATCCCTAGACAATTTAGTTGCAACATGTCTTCTCTTACTATTTTTTGACTTGAACTAAGATTGTGTTTTATTAGTCTCATGTTCACTAATATTGGTGTGATCATGGGAATTTTCTCCCTCTTCGTCATTATGAGGCACTTCCTCATCATAATTTGGTATTTATTGTTCCTCTATATATTTACCCTTCACTTCCTATTCAAGGTTTCATATTCATTCCTTGGCTTCATTCATCATTTCCTGAATGTGATCCAACTTGGCTTCAACATTCTCAGTCCCTGTCCTAATTCCTAACTTTCTCCAAGGTTAGTGTGTGTTCTAACCATTTTCCAAAGTCAAATTATACCAAGAGTGTTTCATGGAATTAGATCTAAGAAAGATTACTTATTGTTTCCAAACATTATAAATGAGCATATTTTTACACATAAATATTTTATTGAAAAACTTATACATAAGTTTTGATAAGAATATGTTTTTCACTCATTCATAAGAATTTCAATATCCCTGTTTTACATTGAATGACTGTTTAGATAGTCAAGAGGAGAGTATCCATCAGATTCACTCTCAGATGCATAACTGTGTGGAGTGTACCCCTTAGATTTTTTATCATCTTTATCCCAAAAAGGGTAGTATCCCTCAGATTTATCTTCTAATGCACAATTTTGAGGTACATAATCCTCATACTCACCACTTGTGGCTATTAAAATAATTTTAGCCATAGGTATAACATGAGGGTCCCTAAACAACTTTGTTGGACTAACACTACATTCTGAGGGCATATCACTAGAAAGTGATAATGAGTTTGATTTTGCTAGAGAGACAAGAGGTAAATGGTTGAAGTTGGCTTCATCTCTCATCCTTCTCTTCTCTTGGCTAATTCATGATAGGGAATGACTGAATGTCTCAGTATCATTTAGCTAAATGGTGTTGTCATAGTTAGTTCCCTCTATGTTACAAGCAAGGGCTTCTTTTCCTTCTTGGCCCATAAGTAGCTCTCATTTTTTATCACTGACTTCCTTATAGTCATCTTGAGTTGCACCATCCTAGCACAATACTTCCAAACATTAGACTTGTTTTAATGTTGGAGAGAAAATATAGTAATTGTATAGGTTCCATATTTTAAACCTGGTAGCTCTGATACCTCATGTAACATGCCCAATGTTCTACTAAAACAATTTCCTAAGTTTTCACCCACAAGTGAATAAACCATGATACCATCATATAGCAATAAAATTTATTTTCTATAATATAGATAATATGCACATTTGAAATAAAAACTATTCCAAACTTCCATTGCATTTCATTTTAATTTCGCAAATATTTCCAAATTATAGATTTCATATTGAATAATCTCAAGTTAAACATTCATGTTTACAATCTTCCATATAAATGGATACAAGAGTACATACATAGCTCTTGTGATCTTCCAACATTAGAAATACATATGGTCCAAGTAATCCCCCTTCAAATCTTGGTTGCCAACTAATGAGGAGAAGCATCACTCAAGTTCTTTTCTACCAACCATAGACTTATTGTGATCCCCCACACATCTTCCCAACAGTAAGATGGCCCTACCCTTCAACGAAGAGATTGGTTTGGTAACCCTATGATACTAACCTTTCCTGAGCTTGGTTTTGTGTCCTACAAACTATAACTTTACAATACATTGGATACAACCTAAGTGTATGAAAATCCTAGAGTAGAATGCATAACCGGATCATAGTGAATAGATAGTGCAAACAATGGCAACTTAAACTACTTTGGCCAAAGAATTCAACACTCAGTTATTTCGAGTGAGAGTCATCCTATTCACACACCTTCCTAGCTCAATTTTTAATGACCACACATATTCTATGCATAGGCTATCCCCTTCACTAGATTATCCTAACCCCAGGAATAACCTATAATCACTTACTAAACCATTACACTATGGTAATTCAAACTTAATTCATAAATCAAAATTTTACAAACTTCCTTATAAAAAAAACTATAGCTATATAAGCTTGACTTAACATAGTCTATATTAAAACACACAAGTAATCATTCCTACATATATAATATACTAATATATATCCCATTTGCAAGTTTAAAAATTATTCTCTCTTCAAGCATCTTACATACTTTTCATGAATTAAATAAACATAATCACAATAAACATCTAAATTCCTATTTTCAATCAATTAAAGAAAAACACATAAATCATGCAATCTTTCCACCTTAAAGTATAAAAAAAAATTAGAGAGCTATCATTCTTGTAATCAGATAGCTTCAATTGATAAAACGGGTTTCCTAGCACAACCTCCACCAAATAGATTGCAATTCCTTCCCTTGACCAATTCCCACAAAGAAATCTCACTCTATCTCACTAAAATCACTCTTAAAAATCTCACAAACTATCAACTCAATATTGTAGCAAAGTAACTCTTAGAAAAATATAAAATAAGAATGCAATTATGTATCCCATTGAAGAAGAATTCTCCCCTATTTATACAAAAACCTGAGCACTCTAAGGCTATAAAAATCTCTCTAAATTTCCATTTCTCACACTCAAAATTTTGACTTAGCTATGAAGATTTTGTAATGCCCCGCCAAGTAACCTTAAAGGAAGTTGCAATTAACATCATAAGCGAATCAATTTTTTTTTTATAAAGTGCATTTAACATACACATTCACTTACTAATTAACAACAACCTCTAAGGCTACAAAGTTAGGATTACTTAAACCCACACATACATATTACATATAACCCTAGTAGTATGAATTGTATGAAATAAATATCATACTTCATAAGAATACCACATAACATAATAAGATAATCAACCAAGATACAATCTCATAAAAATTATCTTAATCCAATAGTTACATCACTCATTCCCAGAATGAGACACTAGTACAAATGTTTACAATTACAAAACTCCACTTCTTACAAAAGAGGGATAAAATAACTTATACAAGTTAAAATATTACAATGCAAGAAATTACAACAAGAACCGCGAGTTGTCCATCTGGATGTCTCGCCATCAAGTACTGAAGATAGATGGGGACCCAACGGTTTTGGTGCATGTTCCACCCTACCAATGTGGTACCCGAAGGCCCACCCCCCATGCTAGGAGATAGTAACAAAGTAACATGGACAAAGATGCTACTACCTCTAACCAAAGGCAAACTCAAACTAACTCATACTGTTATAACCAACCAAATGAATTAACAAGTACAAATCAAAAACAATACATGTACAAATCAAAAACAATACATATACAAATCAAGTACAATACAAGTACAACTCCAACATCATTGACATAGGTCACATTGCTTCCAGACATAAAGTAGATCAAGTATGTTCAAATAATCATACACATAAAATAATTAACAACAGTTGTCATAGATAGAGTGTCATTGCAAGGTTTGTCATGAGATCTCCTCTGGGCATTCTTCATAGTCTCTGGCACAAGTAATCCTGGTGGCCTCAACCAAATCCCGACACTCATACTCACTCATGCGGAATCAACTACCTCTCGCAAGAACACAATAGTTGATCTTGCCATTCCAGGCCTTCTCACTCATCCCAAGTCTAAACAAGCCCTTGTGTCTATGAGTGAGGATTAAATTATCTTGATTAATGTGAAGTTAGTCATAATCTTCTAAGTACATTATTTTAATTATCACTTGTTTAAATCACTCTTGAAGGTTATCCAGTTTACCTCTTTGGGCTCTGGCGTCTAATAGAAGCCACTCTTCTAATGGACAACACACACCCAAACAATCCACCAAGGGAACCACAAGTGCATACTAACTAGGCATCATAATCCACTCCAACACAATGAGGATACAAATAATAGAAACTCACTCCAAACATCTTGGAGGCAACAATCACATAGTCCACTCCTTTCAAGGAGACACGGATCCCATAATCTGCTCCTAAACCAAGGAGGTGCAAACATCCACGTTCATGGTAACCGGATACAACTGAAAAGACATCATGCACTACCCAAGGGAAAATAACTGGATGGCATAAAGATTCAACAACCCTTATCCTCTAAGTTCTTCTGGAAGACTTATAATTTAGGACTAACACTAAATTCCAAAACCAACAATGCAACTTGACGACATTGCAACAAAAACATTCAAGTCATCAATCAAATCTAATATTTGGATTTCATAAATCCATACTCATTCAATAGGTAGTGTTGACAAAGTCAAAGACATGATAAGTAGATCATCTAAAATAATCATAACCCTTATTTCCCTTTTCATTATAGGAAATCTAAAAACAATTAAACTTACTTCCCTTTACTAAATACAGAGAATTAAATCCTTTAAAATAATCATGAGGAAGATACTACTTTTGGATATACTAAATCCATATCTCTTTCATAATTCAATCACAATGATTCAATTAATCTAAATAGAAATTAATACATCACATAATTGATTGCCTCATCAATAAAACAACTTCTTAATTTACTTTTAAATTGACACAAATCCATGCAAGTAAACTCTTTCCATTTCTTAACCAAATCTTACATCTCATTCAATTTTCTATTTAACACATTCAATCACTTTAATATAATAACATATTGTTTCTCTATCCATTTTCCATATACACTAATCAATCCAATTTTAAATCTCTATTCAATAATATATTACATTCTTTAAATCAAATATTTAACTCTTTCAATTAAACTTTAACAAGCCATTTTAAAATAACAATAATTTCTCATATGTTTATAATTTTAATTCCACTAATCTAATATACAAATTTTATTGAAAATAATATAAATAAATATAATACTTTAGTATTATAAATTATAATATAAAATATTATTAAATAATATTTTAATATTATAATAACAATACATAAAATATTAATATTTATAAATATCAATTTATTATTATTTTATTTTCAGAACAGCCATGGGAAAAATAACTTAATAGCAGTCTCATGTTTTAAGCATAACTCAAAAAATACTATCTGGGTATTTATGATTTTTGGATAGGAGTAAGAAAATTTCAAAATGCAAAAACCCTTTAAATTTTCTGAAAACCCAGTTTGTAAAAGTGAAGTTATAGGCGACGCAATCAGACCATTTTACCATGAAAATATAACTATATTGCAGATTTTAAAATCCGTTTTTTGATAATAAACAGAAAGTTTCATTTTCTAAAAACATTCTAAATGCATTGTTCAATCTCTATGTTTGATTTCAATAACAATGAGATCAATTTCTCCAAATAATTTAAATTCAACTAAGGTTTTCACAATTTTCACTCAAGAATTTTCACAAGCAAAAGCTGTAAATTTATTTAATTCTTTTCTTCTAATATTAAGTTTGTTTTCTAAAACAGATTTAACAAATAAATCTTTAATCACTACTATTTTAAAAAAACAATCAAAAACAATAAAATACAAAGAGGAAAACCTGGTACAAGAAGCTAGAGGAAGAGATGAATTTCTGATGCAAGCCTCCTCCAAAGATTTCTTGAATTTTCTTCAATCCTCCAAAGAATCCAATCCAAAATCAAACAAATGCAAACAATTTTTCCTTCAATCAATTCTACAATCAAACTTTCTTCAAACCCTTGTGCAAATTTTCCAAAATTTCTTCTCTGCTGTAAAAATGTATTTTCCTAAAAACTTTCCTTCTAAAAGATTTTTCTGCCCTAAAATTAAAACATGTATTCTTTATAAATCAAAAATACCTAATTCAACCATAATTCACATTACATGCAAATTAGATATTTCAATTTCAATATTTACAACCCTAATTCATATTACATGCAAATTAGATATTTCAATTTCAATTTCAATTTCAATTTCCCTTTCAATTTAAAATGCAATTTCAGATAATAAATTAATTTCCAAAGTTGCAACCAATTTCTCAAATAAACATTTAATTACAATTTCTAATTTAATTCTCACACGTTGGAATTAAATTCCAAAATTAATTCTAATTCTTTTATTTCCTTTCATTCTCTTGCATCACGTTTAATTAATTAATTTAATTATTTAATAACTAAATTCAACCCCTTAGATCAAATTTAATTAATTAAATAAACTAAATATAATTAATTAATTTAAGTATAAACTTTTATCCACATTGCATTATTTAAATTAAATAACCATCTACATGATTTAAATGCAATTATTTTAAATATCTATTTCCAAATCAAGAATTCTACATAATTAAATAACATCAAAGCAAGACCAGACAATGACTCGACACACACAACTGACGACACACTAAGGCTAGGGCATAGACTTGACACATGTTACCTAGCTACTATCTCCCGTTCAACTTAACCATTGGATCGACACGCTCAAACCTGTGAAGCCAGGTGGAGTCGATGTCATGTACCTGCAATCCTGCAACCAAGTAAACAACATCATACAATATATCCAGCATATAATACACACCGTGAAGAAGAAATTACGGATTCGCAGGGCGCTCGCAAGCGAGTGATGCGAAACCGTCGTCTTCACCAATACACTCATTGAAACTGACATTTCCATCATAATTCCAATAATCTCATAATAACATCTCATGTTAACTCTACAACAACATTAATCCATAATGCATATGAAACAATAATCAGATAACTACATCCCACAATAAGAGCGATCAAAACATTATAACAAAATGTATCAAGTATCAAAGTAATTGCAACCAAACATAGCATAAAACAACTTGAACAAGAATCAAAACGGAGGGGTATTACAGATTCAAGGTGGCAGAATAAAAATGATGACTATTTTCTCAAACTCAACCAATCATTGCAATTTTATGGCAGTAAAGTGTTTTAATCAAAAATACAAGGATAATGTTTCTATAGGTTGACCATTCCCAACCCGCTTCATACTTGACTGATTCTCTATTTCCACTTGCCTCATTTGCAAGAAATGCAATGTAAATTAGACTTCTAAAGGATGAGAATAATTCATACATTGGCACCACATATTTCCTCATGCTCCCTATTTTCTTGGCTATTGTTTGCAAAGACCAAGTCAAGATTCTTTTATGTGTTGTTATTCATTCTCTTTTCACAATAGTTGACTAAGTCTTCCATACAATACTCATTCCACAGTTTTCTTTATTTCCACGTGTCATTCATAATACCATTGTCTTTGGTTTATATTCCCAACACTTTATAATATTTCAAGCAATGTTTAATTTATGTGTTATAATCAAATGCAATAGATTTCCCTTAGTTTCAACACTTAATACTTTGTATATAAGTCGCACTCCATACATTCTATATGTTTTTTTTTCTATGATATGTGTGTAATAACATTTTAGTGCTATAAGAGATTATTAAAATATATAATATATATATTATATATATACATATCATAACATGTGTATATGTGTATATGTATATATATATATATATCCACTTATACATTTTTATTATTCAATATTCAAACAAACACACACACACATATACATACGTATATATATATATATATCAATATACTCGTATGAACATTCTCTTATTGTCAAAACATACGCGTATATTAATATATATATATATATATTCATATACTATATAAATATATATATATCATGCTTTGATAATTAAACACATATATTCATAATTCCTATCAATCGACACATATATATGTCCCATTGTATTATCAATATTCCCATGCATATGGGTAATCCATCCATGAGCATGTGTAGATATGTCTATCTATGTATACTCATGCATGTATTTACTCATGTGTATGATTTTATAATAGATACATGCATATATACATATATACATTTTATGTGTATATCTCATCGATTTAGTATAATTAACACATTAAGGAGAAACTCACACAAGACAAAAGACTCAATCACAAAAAATGAATTCCAAAAAAATCACAAACAAGATCATAACAAGGCTATGGAAAATTTACCATTCCAGACCATTGACTCAACATCACTAAACTAGAGGTGAGTGTGTGAAAGATCAGTAAGGCTCATTAAGGGTTACTAGATCAAGTTCTTCTCCTAAGTGATACTTCCCCTCTCTTCTAGAGGATTGAATATGTCCTTGCATCCAACTTAGTACGTTGCAAATGTAGTTAGTCAAATCGATTACAACCATTTGCTTCATATATTTCGTATACAAAATCATTATATAACAACAATTTGAATTAAACATTCATTTATTATATTTTTGAGATACATAAAGCATAAACACATACATTTAAAGCATTTTCACTTAGCTAAGTAATAACACAATAGGGTGTAACATTCTTTAGGAACTACTTGCTTGATATTTGTTGTTTGAGTAGTGTCATAAGTTAGTTTTAGATTCAAATTTAATATTAAAAGTCGTGGTTTATTTTTGTTGGGGGTCTAACCATGTAGAAAAAATATTATTTTTTAATTATAAATCTACTCATAGGCAATGTTAACCTGTAATTTCTACTTTAAACTAATCTCAACACTAGAGTCCTTATTATATTTCACTTTCAAAAATTTACATGTGGAAAGTTATATGTTTTGAGTCCAAATAATTTTAATTATCTTGAGTGGAGATAGGAGGTTAGTGCTCTACTAAAATATTACCAATAGTCTTAGCACAATGATTAACTCCAAACATATTCCCTCTATTGATACATGTTAGTTTTTTCCCCAAAAATAACATCAAAAACTAATGAGGGTCATTATATTCCTCTGCTCTAAATTAGATAGTTTATCTTTATCAAGACTAGAGTAGTGTCATAAGGTTTTGTGCAATAGAGGATCAATATGGTATACTTAATAGTTATCCTAACCCAGGAATGGAAATAAATTATAAAATTAAAATTACTTTTTTCTAATAGCTACAAGGAAACTAAATTCATCTACATCCTAATATCAATATAAATCCATTTTTCATTTTCTTTGATAATCTACTATATATAATTGGAAATAAATTTATTTTAACCAATATAAATTAAGAAAAACAAATAATATAGTAGATAGATGGGTCACACACATGTACGTCATATACTATAATACTTAACAAAATAGAGAAATAACATAACATACTAAGCCAAAAAATGGATAAATCACATAATAAATTAAGATAAGAAATATTATATTGTGCCTTCCTTCCCTAACATGATTGGGCCCTTGCTCCTCTCATGAAAATATACTAAACTACTTAAACAATATGATCATGTTCTTGAAACCAAAGTCTTCTTCCTTAATAGTAATGCAATGATATAACAATAGCAATGACTATATTCTCTATTTATCATAAAAAATTAACTAACATGTTTACCTTCAAAAAAAGGGATAGTACCAATTGTATTCAAAAGGTGTGTATGGAGGAGGTGAGCAAGAAAATAAGTGAAAAAAAGTGAGAAAGGATTTAAAAATTTTAATTAAAAATTGAATGGATTTTAATCCTATTGTAGGTACTTAGCTAAGAGAGGATCGTCAATGATAAGCATTTTTATCTCTAAGATCATCCAAAGGGCCTTGATATGCTCATCAAGATTCTAGCATTTGAGGTGGATAGGGGTGATATCAAGGTCTCTAGATTGGCCCTACCTTCTCCTTGTGGGTTTGATGAGGCACATCATAAGCTTCTATGTGGTGAAACTTTAGGCTAGAAAATAAGAAGCCCAAAAATAAATGGCCCTCTCTATTCAAGTCTCAAAGGAATTCATGCAAGGGGAAGGGATTTTCCTGAAGTCCTTTGGTATCATTAATTCCTTGAGCTAGTTAAGGTGAGTTCCGTTTCAATGTTCCTGATGCTATTATGGATAAACATGATTTCAAAATTAAAACCTCATTGATTGGTAAATTTATCAAGCCATGACCAAACATTGAAATAGTTTGATCTTAGGATCAGAAGTGTTGGCATACCAAAGGAAAAATTTATGTAGCTAGAATGGCTAGGGGTTTTTTATCTCTCTTTTTCTTGTGAAGAATATTTATGTAATATTCTCTCACAGGGCCCATGGTTTCTAGGCAAGACCAATTTGATTTTGAAAAATAGTATCTAAGGTTTGATATTTCTATAGAATCATTTAATATGGACCAAATATAGGTTAGGATTCTAGGCCTTCTAATGAAATTTTAGGAGGAGTAAACAATTAGGTGGATATAATTTTTTTATGGTGTTCTATTGGAAATTGAATTGATAAAAATCCAAAAAGGAACTTTATCTATGCAAGAATGTGTTTGAACATTAATACCAAATAATCTTCCTTCTAAATCCATATTATGGAGGAAGACCTAGTGTTTAAAAAATTAACCTCCACTTATTTGTCTTATAATAAGGTTGGACACTTGGATAAAGACTATTCTTTTGTTAAGGCCCCCATAAAAAGGTAGGTTACAAAAGGTTCTTCAATAGACTTCTACTTGAAGTATAAGTGAGGATATTGATGGAGAGGCCAATACCAAAAGTAATTTACAATAAAGTAGTTAGATCTATAATAAGTTAGAGGATGATAATTAGAGGTTTATGACCCCCTTATAGTTTCTAGAAAGAATCTATGGAACTTGTCTTCATGAGCATATATTTGGAGATATTGCAGTGGTGAATGATTATTACTCCTTTTATAAGGAACAAATCATGGGAAACCAACTAGCCTTTTTTATTTGAAGCAGTCTAATCAAAGGCCAATAATAGTAGATAACCCATCAGGAGTAGGGAAAGTAATGTTAAATATTCCTAATCTCAAGGAACTAGACATAGAAATATCATTATCAATAGTTTTTTTGATGGAAATTTTTACTCAAAAAACTCACTAAGTACTTTGAGAGATGGGAAAGATGATGCAAAATAAAAATTCCCTTGATCCCCTCTCTAAGAAAACAAGTAAAAATATCATAGATTGTGGTTCAATTCAAAAGAAAAATGGACAACCAAACTAAAAGGAGCTAAGGGAGAGGGGAAAATAAGGAGATGGTGGATGGAAGTTAGAGTACACTTTAGGCACTATGTGTTAAGGGTACACTATAAATTAAGAAATAAAAATACTTTAATAGAGTGTCAAAGGAATAAATAATCCTCATGTTGGGACTCAAATCTACATTTTTATTTTTTCCTTGAGTCCCTTCCCCTTTTGTTCCTTATCCATATTTTCCCAAGTCTATAACTGACTTGAGACATCTAATATGGGTGGTCCCTTTCCAAATTTCTCAAAATAGTTGGGTAGAACATGAAAATTTAGGCCCAGTTGATTTTTTAAGTTTTGCAAAATTCGCTAAGGGGTGAAAGTTATGCCTTTATGGATTTCCCCTTCCAATCGGCCCAAGCGCAATTCAAATGCCTTTTCCTACATAGTGCAACCTAGTTGGGTTTTCCAACAAATTTCAATTCAAATATCAATCCTCACAAATGGTAGAATGAGTGAGAAATTGGCTAAGTTTCAATCTTGTAGGAATTTGATGGTCTACTGAATCTCTCCTTTGGTTTGGTTAAGTTTTTCCACTCCCTTTTACAAAATTTTGTCTTGCTATCTTCTTGCAAATTTTTGCTTGGTTTTCGGTCCTACAGAACTTTGTTGTTGAACTAGATAAGTCTATTTTTAGTTGGTTTATTTGGATTCTTCAGTGATTGTAGAAAACTTATGCCTAGATATCTTTGCAGGTATTTCTATGTGAACTGTCTTAATTTTGATTAGATCTCTGCATTTCCTTATGCACCTAGATTTCTCACAATAATATGTTGTTGCAAAACTTTGCATGCTCCCTTGAAATCTCATAGTGTCCTAGTGACACTTATTTCTCCATTACTATCCCAAGTGTTTGAAAATGTGTTACACCCCAAATTTTGATTTGCAATTACTTTTAACTTTTATGTTAAAAATGTTTTTTTGACATTAATGAATGATTATACGCCAGTTGATATTTTGATGAAATTATAATGCAATAAATGTTTTGATTGTAATGATTATTACTTTTAATCAATGATTATGACATCATGTCTAATAAAAAAATAACTATTTGGATGGCCTTCTAAGTTGAATGAAAGAGCATATTTTATCCTCCCAAATGGAGAGGGAGGGTATCATTGGAGAGAAGAGTATAGACATGGGTAAACAAACAAGTAAATGCCAATTTGCATTGAACACGCACACTCACGTAGGATTTGTATCAAATCAAGGTAAGTAACCTAGTATTGGCATTGAGTTTATTTTGTGTCTTAGCTAGTGTGGTTGAGTCGTGAGGATAGGTTGAATCATATTTGGTCTTTGGCCTAGTTTTTTATAATAAAAAGGTGATTTGTTGTTTCATCATCATCTTTATGTTTTACCTATTATCGATAAAGATTTATTTTATTTTATTTAAATGAATAATATATATATATGAATATAAATATAAATATATACATGTATACATATATAAATAAATATAGATATAAATACATATAATATATAATATATTGTTAGCGGCATATTAAGAGAGCCCGCGACTATCATATGGCAATTAGCATGCCATTCAATACATGTTATGAGAATTAAATAAAGGAAAACAATATAAAACTCATGTAGAAGTTTAAGGCCTTCATTGAAGGTTATATACCTAGCTTTAAATGAGTTCTTAATGCCCTTCAATGATGGCATAATGGGGGCACAAAAGAATAACATGATTCTCCTTCCTTATGAATGAAGTTTTTATTATTATTAGAGAGGTGGTTAAGGAGAAGGGAGGTCAAATGTTTTAGGGAGTATGATTATTATTATGAGGCTCGATGGAATAAGAAGAGAGCAGTTATAAGTCTTAAAAAGGAAGAGCTTTTATTTGATAGGGGAGAATAAATGAATTATGAAAGCAATTCTTCATGATTTCTATATTGAGAGTGCATATTATTGATAGTTGTAGATTATACTAAGTGAATATATGAAAAAAGAGTAGATTTTTTCAAACTATAGTGAGTCGTGGACATTTGGAAAAGCTCGAATGGAGCTTAAAGTTGTGTATTAAGAATTTAGAAGTGTAGAAGTATAAAAATAATACATGAATGTTTTTTAAACTCTATTTTTCTCTTTTAATTCTAATAGTATAAATTTGAAGTTTTAGATTTGAAAAGATAAGAGTATATAAATTGATACATGTATGTTGGAATAGTTAAAGAGTAGTCTAATTTTATAGATCTGTGTATGAAATTATTTAAATTCTTTATTAAATATTGTGGAAGACAACATAGAGAATATTATTAAAAATAAGAGTTTATTACTATTTGCTAGTATAAGTTTGAAAAGGATAGAAATTATCTTGTATACTTGTAAGTATAAATATTTTATTGGTAAATATAGATATATATACATACATATATATTTATATATGTCCAAATTTATAGACTAGCTTGAAATATATTTATAAGTATAAATGGAAAATTCTTAGACTACTTATAATGGTAGCGAGTAATTTGATTTTTACTCAAAGCTTTCATTTGTCATAAACCTCGTAAATATGTACTTATTCTTACAAAAAGAGATTAATAATATGTTGTACATTTATTAGAATTATAAAATATTTATTGAATGAAGAATGAAGAGGAAAATATCAAAAATATTTATGAAGAAGTTATTTTTTTTGGTGAATAATCTCTTATTTATCTATGTTACAAGTTGTTAAGACCTCAAATGATAGATAAAGAGTCATGAGGTAGTGTCATTATCTGAATATACTATAACTTGTAAAGGAGTTTTAAAATTATTGTGATTGAAAATAGGGAGTATTTCACTCTTGAAATAGTTACAAAACATATGAACAAGTGGTGGTAGCCAAGGTCCAAGAAATCGCAAGTACGCAATACAAATGTTCAATTGTTAGGATTATTTTTCTATGACCTTAATCGTTTATCGATTATAGAAAGTTATACATTTTTATCATAAACCTTTGGGAAAATTTATATAATCAATCAAACAAGTCAACCATGTGTTAAACCATAGGTGAAAGTATTGCAAGGTGTGTGCCCTTGGTCTCCTTGTGCTATGCATCATAGTGCTCAGGTTTGTGACATGGCTTAGCCACCTCCTGTGGATTCATTAACTTTGGTGGTTGTATCAGGCATTAACATGTTGATCTTTTGGTGCAACAACAACCATCTATGCAATAATTGGTATCAGATCTTGGGTCACATATTCAAACCCCTTGATTGCATTAGGGGGATTGTTGCAAGGTGTGTGCCCTTGGTATCCTTGTACTATGTAGTGTAGCTATTGGGTTCATGACATGGATTAACTGCCTCTCATGGATTCATTGACTCTGACGGTTGTATCAGGCATTAACAGGTCAATATTTTGGTGCAATGGCAACCATCTATGCAATAGAAAGATTGTTTCCAAGTTGAGTTAGAGGTGTGTGAACTCACGACTACATTTCTTATGGAAGTATTTATTTTATTTAAAAATTTGGCCAAAGTAATGCAAAAGTCTCTTCTTTCATCTAATCAGTTCATAATGTTCTAGATTGCATAATCCAATCAAATTGGTCATACTTAGTTAGAGGTTATCTATAGTTGTATGGTCGATTGGTTATATAGGACACAACACTAGGACTCGATATGGCATAAAAAAATTTGTTTCCTTTGTATATACTCTTTGTGAAGGGTAGCACCACTTCCAGATGGAAGGTGTGTTTGGGATCATCAGTTTTTACTTGGAGGTAAATCACTCAAGTGATGATCTCCCTCTTGCAGATGACTTCATTGAGACTTTTGAGATAGATGTATGATTCTAGATATGGAATAATTTACAACACTTATGATGTATTGTAAAAATGTTTACATTAAATGTAAATAATCTATGTAATATGAAAGAAAATAAATTATCATAACTTTCCTTATTGAAATTGTGGCATTTCAAATTTAAATGGGTATAGTTTTCACTTATTTATTGTTCATGTTAAACGAATGTTATAGGAAAGATTGAAAAAAATATTATCATTTTCTTTTAGCATGTGGTATTTATATTTTAGTTAATTCACTAAGTAAATTATATTTTTTGAAAGTTGAGTATGTTACAAAATGGCAGATGACATAGTGATATGGTGGCTTTCCCACAAGACCTATGGGCTAGTAAATCAGTGTCACATGTCATGTGGAGCTTGAACCTCAAGATACACCATGACCCCAAATTTTGGCTAAGTACAAAAATTTTAAAAACCTTCTTAACTTGTAAGAGAATAGTTTAATGGATGCATGTGTTTCAAATTTGGTGGAGTTTGGAGTTATTTTCAAACATGTTATGCGGTTGCAAAATTTGAGCTCCCATCTAGACCTGCAAAAATTATTTATACTTAACCTCGTTCCCCTTCAATTTCTTACAATCCTCTTCCCCTTAGAATCTCCACAATATTCATTGAGATTGACTTTCCAACATAGTTCATTTTGTAGACTTTCCCCATTCATCTGAAACTCCACTTCCAAAGTTCTTCATCTAATTAAAATGCCTTTGTCTACAAACCCGTTCCATCCCATTTTCCTACATCAGTACATTGATGGCATTATCTTGACATCATCTCATTGTATTGATGTCATTGGTAAAAATTTTCATTCAAACTATATTTTTTCTTGCAATTGGTAGGTTCATTTGGTTATTTTTGCATGGTTTACTTGGCCAAAGTTTTTCCATAGAGGTGCACTTGATAGTCATTAACCCGAATATGATTTAGATGGCCTTTAAGGCCCACAAAGCTCTGTTATATCATGGAAAAGGCTCTAATGGCATCTAGGCATCTGATTATTTGTCATTTTAGCTTCACATTTGCATTTTGCCTACTCCTCTATCAAGTTAGGCATTGTTAATGCATTATTTCACTACCCAAATTATCTGTTTGGTGGTCTCATGAATGTGTTTGGGTGGAAATATTTCAATGTGTGGATTTGATTTCATCTACCACAAATTTTTAATGCAAAGCACATTTTTCAATATGAAGTGCTCATTTTGGGTGGGATTTATTCCTTGACATGGATTTTGAATGTATTATTGGGTTGTTATTAGGTTTTGGTTCTTGGGAGTATATGTGACAAGTTTTTTGTTATTTTGAGGAGGTTGGTTCTTTTGGTGGCCATTGGAGGTGATGCAAGTGTAGATGATTGTCTATGGTTTCAACTCACACTCTATTCACTTACAAAAGGCTATGGATTTATGGAGATCTAAGGAGTAAAATGCATGTACAAATATTATATAATGAATGTCTTTATTGTTGCTTGTATTCCTCTAGGAAGTTATTTGATGATTATAAATATTTTTCCTTTCGACATTTTTTATGATTGTAATATGAAATTCCAAATATTGCAAGATTTGTAATAGCATTTTACATGTTTCAAATGGATGTATGCAATACAATTTTACTAAGTATGCATGATGTATAATATTTGTGCTTTGATGGCATATTCCTAAAAAAAAATTATGCTTCCTTCATCGTTTCATTTCCTGTTATATGTGACTCTATATACTAATGGATAGGCATGGTCTCTATTCCACCTTTCCAATTTAAAATCATTCAAAACCAACAAAATATTAAGCAATAGTTTAGTTTTGGTGGTCCTTCCTATGCACCCATGGCTATCAATATAACCAGGGAATAATTCTTAAGTGAACACTTGATATATTTATTTTATGTGGTTCATGCTTGCATAATCATAGTAGCTATATAGGGGTTATATTCAACTAGTTGTTCTTAACCTATTGATAATATTTGGGGTTAATCTAACATTTGGGTTTGGTTGCAGTGGTTTTGGTTGTCTATTTTATTGGATTTCAATGCCTATTAATGAATACCCCTAATAACACCCTCTTAATTCTAAGATAAGCTCAAAGTGTGGGAGAGATAAACCACTCTCATGTAGCTGGCCATTAACCCTCCATATTCTGTTGATGAACCATTTTAATCCACATGATGCAACCCTGTCCTTTTGAGTGAGATTCGGTTCTATGAAGTGGAGCAGTATTTTTGAGCCCCAATAAAATGGTGTCATTGACAAGGAGAATATTTTAGTTTTATTTTGAAGACATCTACAACTCAAACCAAGAAATTTTTCTTGTCTAGTATATGCATTTTTAGCTGCTATAAAATATTTTGTCTCTTCCAATGAAGAGAGGTGACTCTATCTCAATCAACCCAACAATCAACAAACAAACAAAAATGATTTGTGATGAAAATAAGAAGGAATTCCATATAGTAGCAAGGAGAAATGAGGATTCCACTAGTGCACTAAGACACCCTTCATGAGAAGCTCATAGTAATGGTAAGTCATTTAGACATACTCCTCAAATCTCAAAAGTTTATTATGTAGGTAGAAACAATTCTTGTATCATTATTATAAATCAAAACTTATGTACTTTTTATGATTCAAGTAGCAACATAATCAATAAACATAGACAAATTTATAGGATTGACTATGAAGGAATAAATTATATGAATGTTGGTAGAAGGGGAAAGGATACATATTATAATGCATATCATGATTATCAATATTTTCCTTCTCCCAAAAAATCATATAATCATATGGTAAAGTAGATAAATTGTTAGATCAACTTAGGATGGAGACACATAAAAAATTGGAAATATTTGAGTGAAAAGAAGTTGAACTAAAAATAATTCATATGCTTCTTGGTAGGATGAATGTGGATAAAAACTATAATACACAAAATAATGGCATAGTTTATCTAAATGTGGAAATATATGACACTGGCCTATATCGCCTTCCTCCCAAGATGTCATATAGAGAAGATTTGAATATAATAATGTGTTGTATCACCTTAAACAATAACATTAGAAAATTCTTGTAGGCATTAGGTTACAAGAAGATCAACTTGTTGTCCTCAAGAATCTAAATGCCCTTCCAATGAGTAGAAAGGAAGATCTTCCATATGAAGACGATTTTTGTTAGTACTATGAAGAAGAGAATAATTAGTATGATGCATCAATGTATAACTCCATGGATGGATAAAATCAATCTAATGATTATGATGCAACTGATATGTATTTTTAAAATATGCATATTGATAATGAAGATCAATATGAGTTTCTTGATCATAATATAGAGCACCCCAAGGAAATCATCTAATTATCCCCATCATACAAGATACCATGTGATGATGTGAAATTTCAACCAAATGTAGGAGTGGTGCAGGTAAGAAATGAATATCGGTTGAAATGTGAACACATGCTTGCACTAAATAGTGAAATTTCTACTACAAAATAAATCTATGGGTAAAAATAAGCAATCATTGTGGGAAAAAATAAGGTTCATGAAAATAGTGTTGTGAAGAAGGTGATAGATAAAAATAAGGATTCAATGCAGTAGTGTGTAGTGAAGGGAAAGAGGTGCCAACAACTCATGAATATGAATTTCCAAAATGTGTTGAGGCATAGTTTATTCTACTCCAACCACTAGAGATGCAATGTGTAAACAAAGAGGAAGATGTGTGCATGATTAAATAGTTAAGTGAATTAGCTCATGAAATTGGCTACATGGTGTACACACATGTTTATGATATCAAGGATGAACAATAAACTAGTTTCTTGTTGGATTTTTTACCTTATTTATCCCTACAATTGGTAATGAAGCAACTAATATTTATTTGCATGAGGGCGATGTTAAAATCACTCACGCTCTAATACCATGTTGAAGTGAACAACCAAGATCTTCAATTTGCAACACCAAATAACCTCCACACACATAATAACAAAGAAGCAACAAAATATGTTATTCCACCAAACAAGAATATAATATGATACAAGATTCATAATATGTGAAAATAAATGTCTTGATGCTGGCAATATATAAGAGGAGCCTTGATTATAAACCCTATAACATGAGACAACTTGTCACAATTACCTAGGACTCAAGAATTAAATGTCAAAAGATAAGATACGATCTAATTGACAACTAAGACTTCTAGAAAGACACCTAGGACCTAAGTAGCCTTAGCATGTGTATTTTAATGCCCCGCCAAGTAACCCTAAAGGAAGTTGTAATTAGCTACATAAGCGAACCATTTTTTTTTTTTTTAAGTGCAATTAACATACATATTCACTTAATAATTAACAACAACCTCTAAGGCTACACGGTCGCGATTACTTAAACCCACACAACCATAATACATATAACCATAGCATTTAATACTTTATGAAATAAGCATCATACAACATAACATAATAACATAAACATCCAAGATACAATTTCATATTCATTTACTTAATCCAATAATTACATCACTCATTCCCAAAATGAGGCAATAGTACATAAGGTTACAATTACAGAATTCCACCTCATAAACATAAGAGGGATAAATTAACTTATACAAACAGGAATAATACAATGCAAGAATAACAACAAGAACCGCAAGTTGTCCATCTAGATGTCTCACCACCAAGTACTGAAGATAAATGGGGACCCAACGGTTTTGGTGCATGTTCCACCCAACCAAGTGGTACCTGAAGGCCCACCCCCATGCTAGGAGATAGTAACAAAGTAACATGGACAAAGATCTACAACCTCTAACCATAGGCAGACTCATACTGACTCAACCATACAGAAGTACAACATAAGTACCATACAAGTATGACTCTCACATCACTAACATAGGTCACATTGCTTCCAGACATAAAATAGATCAAGTATGTTTAGAGAACCATACACATAACATAAATACTAACAAACAGTTGTCCTAGATAGAGTGTCATCGCACAGCTCATAATAAGTTACCCTCTGCCGATCTTCATAGGCTCCGGTGATACTGGTGGCCTCTACTGACCCTCGGCCCTCATACTTGCTAATGCGAAATCAAATACCTCTCGTACAAACAAGATAGATGACTATGCCATTTGAGGCCTTTCCACTCATTCCAAGCCTTAACTAGCACTTGAATATGAGTGAAGCTAGAACTTATCTTTTTAGTGTGTAGTACTCCCCAAATTTTCATTTCAATTTTAGTTATCACTTGATTAAACTCACTTCCATAGGTTACCCAAATCCTACCTCTTCTGGGCTCTGGCCCCTAATGGAAGCCACTCTTCTATTCGACAACACACAAACAAACTATCCACCAAGGGAATCACAAGTGCATACAACCTAGGTATCATAACCACTCCATCTCAAGGAGGAACAAATAATAGAACACACTCCAAACATCTTGGAGGCAACAAACAACCCCGTTCGTGGAAACCGGGTAAATACTGAAAAGACACCATGCACTACCCAAGGGACAAACAACCGATTGACATAAGAAAATTGACTACCCTCTTAGATCCTCTAAGATCCTCTGGAAGACTTATAATATTGGACTAACACTAAACCCATATCCCAATATACCACATGACGACATAGCTACAAAAGCCTCAAGTTATTAATCAAATCTAATATTTGGATTCCCTAAATCCATACTCAAGCAATAGGTAACATTTACAAAGGAAAAGGCACAATAACAAGGTTTACTCAAATAACCGTATACCCCTTTTTCATTTTCATCATAGGGAATTTAAACTATTTTAAACTCACAACCCTTTGTGAATACGAGGAAATAAATCTAAAAAGCAATCACGAGGGAATCACTACCTTTGGATATTCTAAATCCATATCTCATAAATATTCCAATCACACTATTATAATTGCCCAAAATAGAAAACAAATAGCTTAAGGTAATTAATTGTCTCTTCATTATAAACAACTCCTTAATTATCTTTTAATACAACATAAAACTATTGTCAATAATCTTTTCACTTTTCTATCCAAAATCTATGTCTCTTCAACTATCCATTTAAAACATGCAATTTATAAAATATCTTAAAATATCCTTTTCATTAACAATTTAACCATGCATTCAACCTTATCTTTCAAAATCTTCATGCAAAACTCAATTACATGCACTTAAATAAAAACAAATTAAATACTGATTATACTCCTGATTGAAATAAACATGTATATATACATCAAATATAAATTAATATATTTTATTAAATAAATACCTTATTTAATAAAACATATTAAAATTCAATAAATAGTTTCCAAAAGCTTATGCTTATTTAAAACCAAAATGCTTTATAACATTATTTCATAAAATACAAATTTACACATTACCCATATTATTTATTTCATTATCCCAATTAAACAAATGATATATAAATATATCATACTATTTACACACCATATTTTTACTCATTTTATTAACTAAATATATTAAAATAATATGTAATATCCAAAATCTCACATTTACACAACATTCTACCAAATATCTCACACACACACACACACACACACACACACACACACACACACATATATATCTTGTAGTATATGTAAATCATATTATAAAATCAAACTACATTAAAAATTCCAGGCGACAATTAGGGCGGATGAAAAACCAGGGTTCGTCAATCACGACAAAGCAATGGTCAAGGCCTGTCCAATGTATTTGGGGAGGAGGAATTTGCATTTTCGTTGTTTCTTATACACTGTGGGGAGGGGGCGGCTATACCAACCGACCCTTGCCCAGCCTAGCCGCGCCAATAATAAGGGTTGGGAAGGGGACTGCGGAGGTCTCCCTCCACAGTCATCCCCTCATGGGGGCGGTTGTGGAGGCAACACCTCCCATGTCTCCCCCAACCATTGCTTGGAGCCCAATCCAAAACAAAAATCAGCAAGTTTAACAAAATAAAAATTTTGGTTTTCAAAACCCTTAACCTTGGATGACGTATGGATGGTGATTTCGAATTAAAAACAATATTTAAACAAAATATATATGTATATATGTGTTATATATAAACATATATATATGTATATATAATACATATATATATATATATAAACATATATATATATATATGTATATATAATACATATATATATATATAAACGAATTTCAACAAAAGAAGAATTTGGGAAATTTTGTGAAAATATAAACCAAATTGTAAAACTTTTCCAGAAAATCCAAATTTCATAGAGTTTTTAAAAATTAATTCCTTTAAACCCTTTTTCTCGAATTCATGAACAATAAAATTAAATGTATCTCAATTACAACTAGAAGTTTTCTCAAAACAAATTTGTTTTCTTTCTTCTTATCATAAATTCTTTTTCCAAAACAGATTCAACAATCAATTCTATAATCTCTACACTTTTAAATGTAAATAAGGATCAATAAAATAACCACAGAAGAAAACCTGATTCAAGAAGCCACAGGAAATGAAAATTTTGATGCAGAGCTTCCTCCAAAGCTGCTCCAGTTCTATCCAACAATTTAATAATTCCAACCAAGAAAGCAATCCGCAAAACACCACAAAGATTTCCATAATAACTCCAAATAAATCTACAGCCAAGAATTTCCTCAAACCCTCCTCTGTGCAATTTTTCCAAAATTATCCTCTCACACCAGAAGAAGTTTTTTTTTCTCTCCAAAATTATCTCTCTAAAAATCCCTTTTGCATCCCACTCTTAATTCCTAACTTAGACTCACACATGCAGGCCTAATTAAAAATATCTTGCACAACCAAATCTGATTTTACATGCAAATTTCAAATTAAAATATCTAAATATTTATTAACTCCAAAATTGAAAACCAACTTTGCTTTTAAAATCCAATTTCAATTTCTAATTTAATTCCAACTTAATTGAAATGAAATTCCAAAATAATTAAATTCCCACTAAATGAAATATATAACTCCATAATGAATTTAAATTCTTTTATTTCTTTTAATTTTCCTGCATCACATTTAATTAATTAATTTAATTATTCAATAACTAAATTCAACCCCCTTGGATTAAATTTAATTAATTAAATAAAATAAATATAATTAATTAATTTAAATATAAACTTTTATCCACATTGCATAATTTAAATTAAATAATCATCAACATGATACAATGCAATTATTCTAAATATCTTAATTTCAAAAGAAGAATCCTTTCAGAATTTAAATAACATTAAAACAAGGCAAACAACGACTCGACACAAACGACTGACGACACACTATGGCTAGGGTGTAGACTTGACACATGTTACCTAGCTACTATCTCCCTTCAACTTAATCGTTGGATCGACACGCTCAGACCTGTGAAACCAGGCGGAGTTGATGTCATGTACCTGCAAACCTGAAAACATAGTAACCAACATCATATAATATAACAGCATAAAATACACACCGTGAAGAAGAAATCACAGAATCGCAGGGCGCTCGTAAGCGAGTGATGCGAATCTGTCCCCTTCACCAATACACTCAACAAAACTGACACTTCCACAGTACATCAAATATTTTCATAAGCACTAACATGTTATATCACTAACATCATTACACCATTAAAACATGTAACACAAATCATCAGATAAACCAAATCACATCACATAAAATAGTCTATCGCTCAATAAATGGCGATCCAATACACACACAAGATAAAGTATCTGAATATCCAGAAGTATAAATCAATGCAAAATAAGGACACACAGTCCAGTCCATAAAGCAAAACGGAGGGGTGTTACATGTATAAGTCTGCCACTATAAATTAGCTAGGTATAAGATGTTATTCACACCAAAACCCCCCTTAAGTGTAACTTAGGGAGAAACAAACTAATGCAAGATGTAAAATATGGGTCCCGAAAATAAGGCCTAATGAGGTAACCATGTACAAAATAATCTCTCACAAATGGAGAAAAGGAGAAAAACCATGTGGGAGAAAACTCCTTTCCAAAAGGGAGAAATACACGATGAAGGACTAAGAACCTCCAATACAATGTCCCAAAAAGATAGGAAGATGAAGAACATCAATGAAGCATGAAGAATCTACACACAAATATTAAAGGATGATTGTTATAGTGTTGTAACTAAAGAACCTCCTCTAAGAATAGGATGATGATTGAGATCAAGAAGACCAAAATTTGCATGAGCTCTCCCAATGACACTACTCAAATAATGATTAGATAGAAAATAAAGGAAAATAACATATATCAATCAAAGATACATTGTTGGACTCAAAGGAACACTAAGAGGGGGGGTGAATCAGTGTTTAATAAGATTTAACAATTCTAACCATTCAAAACATGAAATCATTTCATCATTGCATTATAGAAAAGATGTATGCATTAAAGGAGAACATCCACAACACGACACATAGAATTTTTGTGTGGAAACCCTGTTAGGGGAAAAACCACAGTGGATATTAATCCATAATTTGAGTACTCAAAGTATAATGTTTATAAAATGATTGCACTTGCATTCAGGCACACTGCCTAGAGCTCACTACTCAAAAGATAAAGGCTTACTACCTACAAAATTCAGATTAAGACCATTTGAAGAGGTGAATTGAGATAATATCATCTGACAATGCCAAGAAACAGTTCCAGTGAAGCTCATGAATCTTGTTCAGGATCTGCTCTCCACTTTTCTACTTAGCTCTACCCTGCTCTACCTTTTTCTATTCTTCACACCAAATTTGCATTACTACTTACTATTATTCACAATTCACACTCTATACGCATATGTCTCACACCCCATTTCCTTCAAGTGATGAAATTAATCTCTTATATATATCCGCAATCGAAGATGAGTTCATTCTACAGTTGGCTTCATATGGTATCAAGATACTTTTAACTTGTCAATCGGATTCATCACCAAATCATTATGTGCATCCTCCAAAATCAATTAAGACTAAGAGAGGACCCATACAATACTTAATTCAATAGTGAATATTATAATTAATTTCATCTTATACATCCGCAAATTCTATCTTTGTCGGGTCGGCCTTCTAACAAAAATAATTGATAGATTAATGCACCATACCTACTAGATCACTTATCAGTGAGTGCACGTCAAATCTAAGATACTGGAAGCCTCTGGAATCCTACTTCAAGGATTCATAATCCAAAATACCTATCCAATGAGATGATTATACCTAATTTTATACTTTTAACCGGATCTCTTGTTCTATGCTTTGTTCTGCTAGTGGGAGCCAGAAGTAGTGTTGCACATTTAGATGCAAGACTAGAGTTCTATGACTTGGGTTTCCATCAATAAGCAAAAACTCCTTAGCCATATGCCAACAATCTCCCCCTTTGGCATTGATGGCAACACTTAGTGAAAAATGACTAAGTGTTGGAATCACTATAGGTATATTGCCAAACTACTTGTTGCACTTTTCTCCCCTTGAGATTTATAAGGCATTCTCTCCCCTTTTATTATCAATGACAAAGTTGGGATGCCTTATTCCAAAGAGCTGACCAAAAATGTGACAAAATATGCTTGAAGTTCTTCACAAAATTTCAAAAACTTGAAATCACTTTACTGCTTATCCTTTTAAAAAATTAACATGTTGTTTTTCTTTACTTCCGAAAGAAACTTCTCCCAACTATCAATTGCAATCCCAATGTTGATAATCAAGCTTTTATTCTTGGAAGTTTTGTTGATGATCTCAATGAGAGATTCTGGGATTGTAATTTCTTCTTCCAATTTTTCACCATTTTTCAGAATTTCCACCAAATGCTCCAATCTGCACTCAACTAAATCTTTTACCTTCCAAAAGGTGTCCACAAGAACATTTTTGGACAGTTGAATTTTTATTTGGGCTGCCTGCGATTCCCGGATTCTTCTTCTTATGACTCCATCCTGATCCTGAGACATATCAAATTTTTTACCAATGTCATTCAGTTTTATCTCAAGTTGATCCAGCTTCTCCTTGTAATTGCTAACTGCATGAGGCCAGCAGACACAATAGTTGTAGATCTTTGAGGCTAAGTCAATACACTTCCTTAATTCATTCATCTTCTTTTTAAGCTTGGCAAGAGATAGTCCGAATTGCTCTTTCAGGTGAGATAATTTCACCTTCTTCTCTGCCTCTATCTTTAGATCCCATAGATTCCCTTCTACATGCAATAATTTCTTTAGGAAGAATATCTTTAATACTTTCCAATCTTATCTTGCAGTGCTCAATATGGGCATTTAGAACTTCTAGAATTAAGTCTTGATCATAAGATGATCTGGCTGACCATAACCTTGCAATATTTTGCATACCACTTGTGCTTTGGATAAGTTCCTGAAGTTTTTATTTTGATGGATCTTCCTCTTCTTCACTCTCTTTTTCAATACTAGAATCATTTTCTAGTTGATTCTTAGGCTCTTCATCAGACTCTTCATCCGGAATGTCCACAACTTCCTTTTCTTTCCCTTTTTCTTCAATATTGAGAACTTTAATTTTTTGAGGCTTGTATTCAACAATTTCTTGACCTCTCTTTTTCCCTCTAACAATGCTACCGAAGGAGGAACCAATTTCCATTTTCCTCACTAGAGGAGAAATAGTGACTGATCCACACCTCATAGGCACGTTCTTACATAAACTTTCAAATTTTGAATCCCAATTAGATTAATTCTTAGCATAAGAGTAGATCTAAGTGCATACTAGTTTATCCGGTGTCCATGCTACATTCTCAATTTTAGTAAAAGAATTCAAAAATTACATAACCATACATATAATTAGGGTTCCAAACTTGAATGGATACTTCAATTCTTTTGTCAGCTAGATATTTTCCAACATTTGATCTTTCAATAATCCACATAGGTCAAAGTCTTGACCTTCAGCTATCATCTTATGAGAAATATATACAACACCGACTAATGTGGCTCCTTCTCAATTTCGGTTGAAGATATTATAGGTTATGCCATGCATGATGTACTTCATGATAGGATATTTGATTGTTGCTATAAGAAGAGCTCTTTGATCTCCAATTATCCCAATTAGGGTTTCTAACTCCTTGTTTCGGATAGATTTCTTTTCAGGAACATCACTGACTTTGTGTAATCCAGTTAGTCTCTCAATCACTTCTTTTGAGATTTTGTAGGGTTTATCCAAAATTAACACATCATCGTGCAATTCGTTTTACAAGAAGTTTACAATTCCTGCATCTATGAAATACAAAAACTCACTCCACATATCCAGATTTCCATGTTTGGCTTAGATTAATTATTTCAATTCATCAGGAAGCAGTAGGTTTCTCATACATCTTATTTTTGCACTATCATACCCATCCAATGTGATCAATCCTTTTATTTTCTCCATTATTTTCACGTTTTTAGGGTTTGCAACTATACATCGAATTATATAAAGAATTCGATAGTAATTTGAAGTACCTGGTAAATTTGTTGATGAATTTGCTTTTGCTGCTTCAAAAACCACTTGTTGGGTGCTCTCTTTCTTCTCTTCGATGATGCAAAGTGACAAATGATGGCTTGGACTTAACTTTTATAGCTCGCACATGCACAATAAATACACTTTCCCTAAACTTTCTGGAGACTCTATTTTTCCAGACGACGATAGAAAAATCTTTTGCAGACCAACAAATTTGTTGAATTTCCTTTTCTGAAAACACCAAAACTTCTTCATACTAAGAGTACACCTTCATGACTATTTTATCTGCTCCGATACCATCTATAGATGGGGGAGGAAGGATTTTCTGATAAAAAATTCCCCCTGGGCCGATGGCCTTAATTTAATTACTGAAAGAATTACCAAAAGCAGGTTTCAATATGGAACTATTTTCAACATCAGAATCATTTTTCTTTACCCATGTATTCTTCATTTGATCTCTGATATCATTCGTGGTTATCTTTTCCTTTCCTTTTTCATTTTTCTCTGTTTTCTTCTCTCTATATATTGGACCTCTTATGTTTGTGTTCTTGTTTCTACAAAATCTAGCGATATGATTGTACTTGTTGCATTGATAGCACACCATGTTTCTTTGTCCATTCCATTGGTTTCTTCTCAATCTGCATTGATTAGCAATATTCCCTATCTTCTCACATGCATAGCATTCAATGTTTCTCCTAACAATAAAGTGACTTGACATATTTTTGCGTTCAATTAATTTATGACTATGCTTTTTGCAATTGAAACACTAACCAGAGAATGATGAATCTTTTGTCCTTACATTGCTTCTACACTGAGCAATCATATGACCAAAATTTATATAGCCAAAACAATATCCATTGAATTTTTGGGCATTAGGTTGTCTTACCAGATGCCTTCCATTTTTGTTATGTCTGGGATTCTTTTGAGAAAACCTAGAGTTTTCTCCTTTTTCATATCCAAGACCTCTCTTATCATTTCCACTCTTTTGTCCTTGAGTTAGCTCATCAAGTTTTACTGAACTAATCTTAAACCTTTCTTTGAATTCATTTTCAATGCTAAGATCATTTTTAATAGTAGTAATTTTCTTACCAAGTTCTTCTTCATTGATTCAGGTTCTTTGCAATTTACTTTCCAATTGAGTAAGTTCTCCACTTATTCTGATGCATTCATCAGATTTCTCTTTCAGGATCTGAGCAAGATTTTCTTCACTTTTCTTCATTTCCTCTATCTCTTTTGTCATCTTTATCATTATAGATTCCATTTCATGTTTCAGGTTGGTATTGTCTCTGGCAAGTTGTTCACATTCTCCAGTTATCTCCTTTAGAGTTTGATTTAGGTGAGCATCATCCATATTTTGTTTCCCTTCTATTGTATCTAATCACAAAGATCTTTCCTCTTCACCCTAGATTTGACTATTCGATCCTTTAATGACTGAATGAATTTCTTAGCATCTCTAAGGTTTGCTTTCAATTCTTGAATTTCTGCTTTAAACTGATCAAGGTCATCAAGAGCTACCATAAGTTGTTGTTGAAGACTACCAGAGTCCATTACATTCCAAGATCCATCTCAAGCTGCAAACATTCTCCAGAGGAACTAGCTTTGATACCAATTATTGGGCTCAAGGGAACACTAAGAGGGGGGGGTGAATCAGTGTTCAATAATATTTAACAATTCTAACCATTCAAAACATGAAAGAATTTCATCATTGCATAATAGAAAAGATGTATGAATTAAAGGAGAACATCCACAACATGACACACATAATTTTTGCATGGAAACCCTCTTAGGGGAAAAACTACGGTGGAGATTAATCCACAATTTGAGTACTCAAAGTATAATGTTTATAAAAGGAATGTAGTTGCATTCAGGCACATTGCCTAGAGCTCACTACTCAAAGGATAAAGGCTTACTACCTACAAAATTTAGATTAAGACCATCTAAAGAGGCGAACTGAGATAATAGCATCTAACAATGCCAAGAAATAGTTCGGGTGAAGTTCATAAATCTTGTTCAGGATCTGCTCTCTGCTTTTCCACTTAGCTCTGCCCCGCTCTGCCTTTTTTTGTTCTTCGCACCAAATTTGCATTACTGCTTGCTATTATTCACAATTCACACTCTATATTCATATGTATCACACCCCATTTTATTCAAGTAATGAAATCAATCTCTTATATATATTTGCAGTCGAAGATGAGTTCATTCCACAGTCGGCTTCATACGGTCTCAAGATACTTTTAACTTTTCAGTCGGATTCATCACCAAATCATTATGTGCATCCTCCAAAATTGATTAAGACTAAGAGAGGACCCATATAATACTTAATTCAATAGTGAAGCTTATAATTAATTTCAGATTATACATCCATGATTTCTATCTTTGTCGGGTCGGCCTTCTAACAAGACATAATTAACAAATTAATGCACCATACCTCCTAGATCACTTATCAGTGAGTGCGCATCAAAACTAAGATATACTACAAGCCTCTAAAATCCTACTTCAAGGATTCATAATCCAAAATACCTGTCTAGTGAGATGATTAGACCAACTTTTAGACATTTAACCGAATCTCCTATTTTATGCTCTATTATGTCGGTGGGAGCCAAAAGTAGTGCTGCACATTCAGATGCAAGAATAGAGTTGTATAACTTGGGTTGCCATCAATGACAAAAATTAAGAAAAAACTCCTTATCCATATGCCAACATACCTATGGCACATGAATCTGCATGAGTGACCTCAATGACACTACTCAACCAATGCAAGTTAAAAATATAGGTGCCAATAGTTTGAAGAAATTTGATCAACTGAAAAATGAAAGGTTGCCTCCATAAAATAGGAATTCAAGAGTGTCCATATGGTAAATTCTCCATATCTTTCAAATGCATGGGTAACCATCCACTACATCCATATAGTAAATAAGAACAAATACTAGATACATAACTCACTCCAAAGCTAAACCAAGGAAGCATTAGCATGAACAATATGATACCCCTACATAATGATAACTAGGGAGAGACATGATAGATCCACTAAAACTTTATGTATCATCATATAGTGCATGATGGAGAATAAAATACATCTAAAAGTGCAAAATAAAGTACCTACAATTGAAAAAATATGTAAAAAAAGGAACAAGCACATAAGGCAAGAATCATGAGGATTCCTTGTTGTTTTGGAGGGACACCAACATGAAAAATGTGTGATGGAAAATAAATAATGCACTACACAACCCCCATGGAAATTTATAATACAATGCAAGTACAAATGATATGTGCAAAATCCCCAAAATACATGTACAATAGTGTGGCACTTTATCTCACTACATCTACATATAAGAAAGCGTGTACAAATAATGCTCAAAATGACCACAAAGGTAAAATATTGGGTATACATATAAAGTATTCAAAATGAAGCCATCCCATGCAAACAAAAGGTTTTCGGGTGCCAAAATATCCAAGTAATTAACCAAAGTGTTAAAACAAAAAAATATGAATTAATTATAATGGAAACCAGATCTAGAAAAAATGCATGGGAAACTTTGAAGAGCTTTGAAAGACCTTTCCAATGCTACAAGAATGACAAAAAATGGAGGAATGAAGAAAAATTTATGATCTTGAGAGAAAAAATGAGCATTGTACTTCAAGGGCTATAAAATCCACCAATGGAAAAATTTGAAAAAAATATTTGCACCATTGGATAGTGCTTAGAACAAAATTTCTATCAATATCTCACTTGCCAATTTTTTTTGAAGCTCTGGGATAAAAGTAAATTGAGCCTCTTGGAGGCAACGAACAACCAAAAATATTGCCACTATAGCCAAAAGAGCTACAATCACCAAATCTCACCAAAAAACATACATGAAATATAGGATCAACAAATCATTGCAAATCCTTTATGATTATCCAGATTGTAATAAAACGTAGGAGAAGAGCATACGAGAATTTATAAGATCATAAAAGAAACTCAAATCAAAATAGAAAAATTGATGGTAGAAACTCTCTAAGGAAAAGGAGGGGGCTTTCCATATTCAAAGCTCCAATACCATGTTGAAATCACTCATTCTCTAATATGATGTTGAAGTGGATAACCAAGATCTTCAATCTAAAACACCAAATAACCTCCACACACATAAGACATAAGCAACAACAAAAATATTTTATTCTACCAAACAAGAATATGATATGATATAAGATTTCACAATATGAAAAAATAAATGTCTTGATGCTTGTAAGATTCAAGAGGAGACTTTACTATAAAGGAAAGGTGGGAGATATGATTAGACAAGATCATGACATGTGTCTTAATCCTATAACATGAGGAAAATTATCATAACTACCTAGGCTTCAAGAATTAAATGCTAAAATATAAGATAAGATCTTGTGATCCTAATAAAATGCCAAGTCCTAATGTGAGATGTTAGATAAAAACTAATAATGCAACAAGAGGAAATAACAAGATAAAAGGGCACCTCAATGATTAGCCTAAGAAAATGGATAACATGAAATCAAAATAAACAGATTGATTGTTGTTTTTTATACCTTCTATGTTGCTCTTTCCTTGGTTGGCCCTTGATTTTGAAGAGTCGTGTGCTCCTTGGATGACAAGCTATGTTGAATATGCAAAATGACATGCAAAGTGGATGAGGATGTGATGATTATGAGATGAGAGTTAAAATGGAAAATTGACAAGAGTTTGGTTGCAAAAGACTTGATCCCCAAAATGAGAGAAATGAGGGGGTATTTATAGGATAATTGGAATTCTCTAGAGAATTCAACGGTTGAGATTGATCCAACAAGATCAATATGAAGGGCTATGGTGAGTTGAGGACTCACAAGCCCTCACATCTTGACATGTGGAATGTGAGATGTCTTAGGGTGGAGTGATGTGGAAATGAGGTAGAAGGGAAGTACATGAGGTGGATGAAAGACAAGTACCTTGGGGGATGAGAAGATTCCTTGGAGGAATAAAAGTGAATTAAAAATTCATAATGATTGGAAGAATCTAGTAGATAAGAGAGGGTCTCCAAAAAGTTGGAGATTTGTCACATGTGGGTGATGTGACAAGTCCAAGGTTCTAGAAGTCCTTGGCACATGTAAAGTGACAAGTCAAGCCTTCTATAACTTTGCATGGGGATGGGGAAGACCTTGGAAAGATAAAAGTGAATTAAAAATTCACATGGGGAAGAGAGGAGCCTTGGATAAATAAATGTGAATTAAAAATTCACATGGGGAAGAGAGTCAATGCCAAGAAAGGCAAATGGAAAGGTTGACCAGAAAAGGTAAGCCATATGTGGCTAATGACTTTGATTAAGGTTTTGTAAACACAGGATTAGGATAATTAATAAGAGATTAGAGGCAAGTGGGAGATTATGGAGGATGTGACACTTAATCAAGATTAAGTGATGCACATCCTAATCACAGATTAATTAATTTAATCTGGATTAAAAGAGGTTTATGGAGAATGTGACAAGGAGAGAGAAAAAGGGGAATTAAAAATTGATTTTAATCCAAATGGGTTAAAAGACTAAATTAAATAATTTTTCATATTTATTTAATTTAGAGAAGAAAAGGGATAAGGTAAATTATTTAATTTATTTAATTATATACTTTAGGAACCTTAGGCAGAAAATGAAATAATGATTAAATAAATTATTTAATCACTATTAATGAAATAGCTGAATAAAGTAGATGATTTTGATCATATGGAAGTGATCAAATTTAGATGTCTACATTTTTCCCCTCTTCGAAGTACCGTTAGAATAACTGTGCTTCGAAGAAAAGAAAATGCAGATGACTCTATAGATGAAGTAATTGGAAGATGATGCCCCAACATGGGGAGGAGGACCTGAGATGTCTCATTAGTGGGGGAATGGATGAAGATGCCCCAATCCCGCAAGGGAATGACTATGACAGGGAAAATGGATAAATGTGAAGGGTATGCCCCCTCAAGAGGGTGACGAAGGAAAAAGAGGTGTCCTAGGAAACTTCTCGATAGGAATAAATGGGTGGTATGGTTGGAAAAAGCACAAAAAATTAGGCAAGTTTTCTTTTTGAACGAAGTCAATTGGACAAACAGGGTGCAAATGGCGGCCCCAGGAAGAAAAAGGAAGAAAAGACCTACAGAGGAGCGGGTGGGAAAAGAAAAATGGGTAGGGAGTTAGAGGATGGGGGGAAAAGATGAGAAAGGGGATATGAAGATGATGATGTAAGTTTATGATAAGTGATGGGAGATAAAGGTAAGCACAAATGAAGTCGAGGACACATATGATGTTGCCCCAGTCAAGTTACAAGCCAGGTTGGGCAGATGGTTGATGGAGTGTTGTTTGATAAGGGCATGATACATCCCCAAAACAACACAAAGATGGGGAAGGATACATCCCAATGAGAGTGTTATTGATGAGGGAAGGATTCATCCCAAAACAACACAAGGATAGGGAAGGTTACATCCCGTTGATGATGATGATGATAGAATTGTTGAGGAGGGAATGATACATCCGCAAGCAACACAAAAGGATGGGGAAGGATACATCCTGCTGCTGATGATGATGATAGCGTTGTTGATGAGGGAATGATATATCCCAAAACAACACAAAAGGATAGGGAAAGATACATCCTGAGGATGACGATGATGATGAGGAGGATGATTTGATTAAGGCTTGTAGCAAGGCTAGGAACAAAACCAAGAGTGGGATGAGATGATTTTTGTGAGATTGAACGAAGTAGGATTGGATGGGGATGTGAGATGGTTACAAGGAATGAAATGATGGGGGGAAAGATGCTTAGAATAACCAATTTATAGTTTTCTAATAATATTGAAGAGATGATGATAAGAGATTGGATGGATAGGGGAGGGATTTTGATGGATGAGAGGATGAGGGATACATGCAAGATGATGGAATGGAAAATGAAATGCAATTTTCCATCTTCAGAGCACTGAGTTTTTCTATAGCATAAGACACCGGACGTCAGGGTATGTAAACCAAGATGAATTAGTGTCTAATGTATAAAACAAACACAACAAACAAGAAGGCTACCCCAACACCCCAAAGTTACGATGACTTTGGTTGGGCCAGGCATTGGAATAAACACAAGCACAAAAGGATGCCCCAACGTAACACAAGACCTCACGGATCTTGGTGGGTACTACGTGGGACAACTAAGAAGACAAAAACAAAGAAATGAGCAAGATATGCCCCTGTGTTGACTATTCAAAGTACACCATGATATGATGGATCAAGGCGACCATGAAAAGTGATGATAGGGAGCTCAAATGATAAAAAAAATCCAAAAGCATCAAAAGATCACAATCAATTTCAAATGTCTTTTGCCATAGGATCAAGATGATGGATAAGGTTGATGAGGTCTGTTAGGAAGGATACATCCTATTGATACCGATGATGGATAGTAAACTAAAAGATCGATATGACACAGGATACCATAAATCAATTGGATCTTGTGATATAGATGACCTTTGTTTGTAAGCACCAGCTAGGATAGGGACATACTTGATGACACAACAAGATTACAAGACAAAAAAATAACAGGAATAACACACCCTAAATACCTAGGTGCTCGAGGGTTGATCAAAGATCAACCTTGCCTATGTGAAAGTGCAGAGCCCTCGTAGTTCAGGATAAAAGACCATGGATAAAAGCGGAAAGAGGACAATGAAGACCTCAATGGATGAAAAAGAGAAAATGGAAAAATGCCCAAGGGGCGGATCAAATGATTGGCATTGCCTATGTGAAATTGTAGGGGAAACATAGTTCGACACAAGTCCAAATATAGATAATGGAAGAGGACAAGACAGACAAAAGGCAGAACCCTGGGGGTGGATCAAATGATCGACCTTGCCTACATGAAAGTGCAGGAGCAATGTAGTTAGACACAAGGCCAAAGACAAATGATGGAATGACCATGATGAGAAAAGATAGGCCGTGTGGATGGGATGGTGGATATGTGAAGCTCAGGGATGGGATAGTGATCTAGATTAGTAGAAGAGGAATTGGGAGGATGAGAGGATGTAAAGATGAATGATGAAGAGTGATAATATATTAGAAATATGTGGGAAATATATAGGAGGGATGAATTAGGATTTGAATGGCATTGGAGTGCATGGGGGTAGCATATAGCGAGATACCAATGACAAGGGATGATGAGATAGGATGGATAGGATGTGGAAGATAGTTAGATGTAGGAGATGGAGGAAAGGAATGCATAAGTGGATATTTCCCCCAATCGTGGAAAGAGACTAGATGGGGAATTTAAGCATGATGCCTATTTGCCAGGTTTTCATCATGGTACTAATCCAAGGCGCTTGTTTGCCAAGTTTTCACCATTGGATGAATGATTTTCTCTTTACTGTTTTTTTTTTTTTGTATTTTTTGTATTTTTTGGACTAGGATGTGGATGAAGATGGATAAAGATAGGGATATGGATATGCGGATTTGGAGGATATTTGATAAGGAGATGGATGAAGGACTCAAGCATCAAGTTCCATATGAGGTAATAAGAGCCCATGTGTAAAGTGACCAGTGGATGTTAGTACAACCTTAGTAGAAGAAATGAATTATGCAAGAGGATGAATCAAAGGGTTTGGACGAGGGAGATAGGGGGGATAGTGGATGGGGTGTTGAAAACTGTATGAATGGAATGATGGAGTGGATGTGTGATAGGGGAAGGTGTTCAGGACCAACATTGGCACATGTGGTGGATTTGAAAATATAGATGGAGGAATGGATGGAGAGGGTGGCGATAATGGAGGAGTTGGGATAGTGATTTTTGGGATGTAGGGACCCAAGATAGATTTGTGAGATGGAGGTGAATTATTTTGTGGGGGAATAGAAACTCTGGATGTCATCATGGATTTTTCATTTGAAGGTATGGCACCTTTTTTCTTTGGGATCCACATGGTTTTTATTTTTTCTTTGGTGGGCCTTTGTGGCCTTTTGGATTGATTTGGATTTTGGACTTGATTTTTCTTTTCTACAACATGTATTTTGAAGGGGACATGAGGAGCTTTAGATTCATGTGGACATTTGGATTTATACATTTTTTCTTTGGCATCCAAAGTGATTTTAGTAGCAAGGGGATAGATGTGAGGAGATGGATGATGTGGAGCGATGGAGGTAGGATTATAGGGATTACATGTAGATGGAGAATGCATAGGTATGTGCCTTTGTTGATCCTAATTAGGAGTTATGAAGGTAGGATTTTTATGCCGTGTACGAGGGAGAGGGGATGGATGAATGAAAGGATGAATAGGATAAGATGGAGGGGGTGATTTTGGGATATAAGGACCCAAAATAAACTATGTATATGGAGGATGTGTGGGGTTTGATGGAGGGATATAAGAACCCATAGTAGATGGAGGATGAGAAATGATGGATAGAGGGACATAGGGACCCAAAATGGATTTAGAGGATGAGGGAGGAAGATGGATGGTTTTTTTGAGGTAATATGATGGAGGAGGGAGGATGGCAGCAAATGACTTGGTAGAATGATGGAAAGTACCTCTTGTGCCTTTAGAAGAGGATCATTTAGGATGTATGGAGGTTGTACAAACATCTTTAGAGTGCGGGTTTTGGGAGATATATCCAAGACCCTGTGTGCCTGGATGTTCTTTGATTTGAATGGGCTCTAACATTCCTTGCTCATGAAGGCCTAAACCTTTTCCTTCATAGCTCATGTTTTCGAGCATGTGATCTATGGTAGGATTCTTATTCTTTTGGAAGCATGATGTGAGTGTGTTAGCAAGTGGAGGAGGAAAGGTGGTGCCTATACATTTTTTTGCTTCTGTAAGAAGGCCACCACAGATAAGTGTAATGCGACCAAGGTGGTACAAAAGTGGCATTGGGATTGGCAATGAAGGATCATGCGATGGAGATGAGGAGATAGCCGCATCAAGAGGAATGAGTGATAAGGGATCATGAGAGGAATTGGGGAGTATGATGGGATCTAGATTTATGGTAGTGGATGATAAGGGCTCATGAGATGGAGTGATTGGATCTTGAATGTAAAGGGGATCATGGGATGGAGTGGATGAGCTAGTGTGATCTTGAGATGGGGTGGAGGGGAGGATAGGATCATGACTTGGTTGAGGATAGGCATCATGAGATGGGATGGATGGGGGATTATGAGCTTTGGATGTAGTGGATGGGATGGGAGGATCTTGATTTGGAGAAGGGGATATGCTTGTATGCTTTGGATCAATCTCTTGGCATGAATCATCTTGTGTGGGATGTATGATGATCGAAGAGTGTTGGAGGGATGCCTCAATTGGGGGAGATAGGAGGATGGATGATTCGTGAAGGTTATGGGATTGAAGTTTGTGAATATTAGGACTGGGAGGAGGGGACTGGATGTCTTCACTAGATTGGGTGGATCTAGGAGTAGAAGATGGGGATTTAATGGATTCAATGGGTTTGACTGGCTCAACCGTTTGGACAATATTAGGAATGGTGATGGGTGGGATAGGTGTAGGATGGAGGAGGGCCTTATCACTAGTGACAATACATTATGGAGTGGGAGGGCATGGTGTCTCTTCTTGCATGAGTCCTTGGGTGACATTTTGAAGGGATGTAGGATTCGGTAGAGTGATGGGAATGGATGGAGGATTAGGATTAGGGATTGGTGGATTAGGATTAGACGTGGGGATGTGATTGGATGGAGGACTAGGAGTAGATGGAGGATTAGGATTAGATGAAGGGATGGGATTGGATGGAGGATTAGGGATTGGTGGATTAGGACTAGATGAGGGGATTGGAATGGATGGAGGATTAGGGATTGGTGGATAAGGATTAGATGTGGGGATGGGAATGGATGGAGGACTAGGAGGATATGGAGAATTATTATTAGAGGAGTGGACGGGATTGGATGTAGGACTAGGAGGAGATGGAGGATTAGGATTAGATGTGGGTATGGGATTGGATGTAGGATTATATGAGTGGATGTGTGGATGAGGATTAGATGTAGAACTAGGAGGAGATGGAGGATTATGATTAGGTGAGTGGATGGGACTAGATGGGGAACTAGGAGTGGTTGGAGGAGATAGAGGATTATGATTAGGTGAGTGGATGGGACTAGATGGGGAACTACGAGTGGTTGGAGGAGATGGAGGATTATGATTAGATGAAGGATTAAGATATAATACTGGAAAAGGGGGAGTGATGTAGGAGGATGTTGATGTTGGATTAGATTGGGATGGGGAGTGATAGTAGGAAGATGTTGATGAAGGATTAGAATGGGGAGATGTGGAATTAATGTAAGGATATTGGGATGGGGGATTGTGATAGGAAGGTGTGGATGTTGGATTAGGATGGGAAGATTGAGGTGGTGGACCACCATAGGAAGACATGTATGGTGAGTTGGCATAGGAGGATATGGATGCTAGATTAGGATGAGAGGATTGAGATGGTGGATTAAGATAGGAGGAATATTGGGATGAGGGATTGTGATAGGAAGGTGTGGGTGTTAGATTAGGATGGGAAGATTGGGATATGGGATTAAGGTAGAGGTATTGGAATTGTTCATGATGATAAGGATAAGAGGATGTGGATTTTGGATAGGATAGAGGTTGAAAGGGAGGACATGATGAATATGTCGATGGTGAGGATGTTGGATATCCCTTGTCAAGGGCAGCATAAGAACCATTATTAGATGCGGATAAAGGTATGGTGGGATAGTTCGAAGAAGTAGTGGGATTTTGGGAGGCAATTGGAAAGAGCTTGCTAGCAATGATAGCATCAAGGGGATCTACATAACAATCTTCATGATCAACAAGATTTTTGTTATCGTCATCAACACAATTAGGATTCCCCTTGACTACTATTATTGGTCATGTGAGAGGGGGATAGAGATTCATGATGGATACAGATTAGAAGGAAAGAATAGATGATGGATAGAAAACTAGGATGTATTGGAAGCTCATATGGGGATTGGATGAAAGCTCAGATTGGGATTGGATGATGGATCAATTGATGATGTATCAATTAATTTGATGATTGGATAAGGATCGGTTGATGGATCAATTGATGATGTATCAATTTGATGATTTGGATAAAGATTGGATTGGATTGTTTGGATCAATTGATGATTGGATGAGGATTGGATTGTTTGGATCAATTGATGATGTATGAATTTGATGATTGGATGAGGATTGGATGATAGAGGGGATCTTAAAACCTGATTTGGAAATCACCCTAAGTGACTTATGATGTTGGTTGATCGATTTGAGCTAGCTAAATCAATGATCACGATACCGAATCCACCTTGAGATGGAAGGGTATTGATTTGGGCCAATGATGTTGACTTACAACACAAATCTACCTCAAGATAGAAGCGGATTGATTAGGTTGAAGACAAGGATTGATTATGTAGGATAATGATCAAACTTAACACCTTGGTCAATTCAGGAGATAACTCCTAAAATAATATTTAAGGGATTTTGTGTTGAGAGATGATGATGATTGCAAATGGAAGATGTTTAGATGGAAATGTTTAAGGTCACACGGTAAGATGTTAGAATGGGCTTCCCAAATTATGGAATGATCAATGTGAATGTGGCAAATGGTCATTTAGAAAGGTTAAATGGGGGCTTGGAATGGTCAAATGGATGAAACTATCTATTCAAGAGGGCATATCCACACTTCTGTAGTGAAAAATGTTGAAACAAGGGCATATCCACACATCTGCAATGAAAAGTGTTGAAACAAGGGGGCATATCCGCACTTCTGCAATGCAAAGTGCTGAAATAGGGGGGAAAATCCGCCCCTCTGCAGGAAAACAATGACTTGGTTTTGGATGATGGGATTATGGCAAGGACTTGAAATGACTCAATGAGGTTGACTTATCAAGATTTATTGGTTTTTCACAGAAAGACACTTTGAACAAGCACAATCCTATGATTAGTGTTAAGGGGTATGGCCAAGAAAGGTCTTACTCTAGGATGAACAAAGTTTCTAGGGATTCCTTGATATACACTCGGTATGTGAGGCACAAATCATAAACACTAGTCTGTCACAAGTGTGAGTCGGGAACCCCAACAAGATATTGAAAGGCTCAGACCAACTCTTCACGTTTATCTAGGTATCACCCTAGCTTCGATGCTCCGCCAATTACGATGCAACTGGATTGGGGTACAACTTTGGCTCTCCCCCCTTTATACCCCACTTGTATGCATGGTTGGGATCGTCCCTTAGGGTGATGAAATCCCCAAGCAGGTCCCACTAAGAAGAAAACACTAATCGTTTTCAACTACCCCCCTCGTTCGCACAAAGTGCAAGAGGAAGATGAAAACAAACTAATGCCCTCTTAGGATAACACAAATAAAAATAGACACAACCAACAACAAGAATTACTTCCCCCTAATTATACTAAGTGAATAGATAAAACAGTAAGGAAAACTTTTAAAAGTTGAACAAGTGGATGGCCCTACAAGCAAATGTTAGTTGTTTTATCCCACGTTCTTTGTTGATTACAAAATTATGTTGCCAAATATTAGCAATAAATCCAACTATACCAACAAAAAAACAAGGTTAGGGGATTAGAACCCCAAAACAACAAAAAATTGAGCCAAAAACGAAGCTAAAATGCTCATTTTTACCTTCCAAAACGTGTTGTTTAGGACAAATCCGCCCCTCTACAGTAAAATGTTAGAAAATAATATGAAAAATAAGGCAAATATTAGAAATAAATTCCATTATACCCTCAAACAAACAAGTTTAGGGAGTTATAACTTCAAAACAGTAAAAAATTGAGGCAAAAACAAAGCTAAAATGCCCATTTTTACCTTCAAAATGTGTTGTTTAGGGCAAATCTGCCCCTCTGCAGTAAAAATGTTAGATAATAGTGTGAAGAAAAAGGAAAATATTATAAATAAATTCAATTATACCCTCAAACAAACAAGGTTAGGGGGTTATAACCTTAAAACAGCAAAAAATTGAGGCAAAAATGAAGCTAAAATGTTCGTTTTTACCTTTAAAACGTGTTGTTCAGGGAAAATCCGCCCCTCTGCAATAAAAATGTTAGAGAATGGTGTGAAGAAAAGGGAAAATATTAGCAATAAATCTAATTATACCCTCAAACAAACAAGGTTAGGGGGTTATAACCTTAAAACAACAAAAAACTAAGGCAAAAAGAAGCTAAAATGCTCATTTTTACCTTTAAAACATATTGTTAAGGGTAAATCCACCCCTCTACAGTAAAAATGTTAGAGAATAGTGTGAAGAACAGGGAAAATATTAGCAATAAATCTAATTATACCCTCAAACAAACAAGGTTAGGGGGTTATAACCTCAAAAGAGTAAAAAATTGAGGCAAAAACGAAGCTAAAATGCCCGTTTTTACTTTTAAAACATGTTGTTAAGGGAAAATCCGCCCCTCTGCAGTGAAAAATATTGGAACAAGAGGGAAAATCTGCCCTTTCTTTCAAAAACATCGAAACACGGGGGCGTATCCACACTTTTGCAGAAAATAGTTAGCAAAAACATTGGATCATGGGGGCGTATCCGCACTTCTGCAGTAAACAATTAGCAAAAACATTGGATCATGGGAGCATATCCGCACTTCTATAGTAAAAAACGTTGGATCACAAGGGCATATCCACACTTCTGCAACAAAAAACCTTGGATCACAAGGGCGTATCTGCACTTCTGCAGCAAAAAAAAATGTTGGATCACAGGGGCGTATCCGCACTTCTGCAGCAAAAAACATTGGATCACGGGGGTGTATCCGCACTTCTGCAGCAAAAAACATTGGATCACAGGGGCGTATCTGCACTTCTACAGGAGCATATCCACAGTTCTGCAAAAAAATAGTTAGCAAAATGTTGGATTGCAGGGGCGTATCCGCACTTCTGTAGAAAACAGTTAGGAAAAACGTTGGACTGTGGGGGCGTATCCGCAGAAAATAGTTAGAAAAAACATTGGACTACGGGGGCGTATCCACACTTCTGCAGGGGCGTATCCCCACTTCTGCAAAAAAATAATTAGCAAAACGTTGGATTGCAGGGGCGTATCCGCACTTCTACAGAAAACAGTTAGGAAAAATGTTGGACTACGGAGGCGTATCCGCACTTCCACAGAAAATAGTTAGGAAAAATATTGGACTATGGGGGCGTATCCGCACTTCTATAAAGGTGTATCTGCACTTCTGCAAAAAATAGTTAGCAAAACGTTGGATTGCAGAGGCGTATCCGCACTTTTGCAAAAAAATAGTTAGCAAAATGTTGGATTGCAGGGGCATATCCGCACTTCTGCAATAAAATCTATCAGAAATGTCAGAATCGTGAGGGCGTATCTACCCCTCTGCAGTGCATGGGAGGGCATATCTGCCCCTCTGTAGCGCCCGGGAGGGAAAATCCACCCCTCTGTGACCTAAACCTGCAAACAAGTTAAATAACAGCAAACGTAAAAGAAAGAAACCTTTTTGTGGGTCCCATCGAGCGTGCCAGAAATGTAATCCTAATAAAATGCCAAGTCCTAATGTGAGATGCTAGATAAAAACTAATAATGCAACAAGATGAAATAACAAGATAAAAGGGCACCTCAATGATTAGCCTAAGAAAATGGATAACATGAAAGCAAAATAAACAGATTGATTGTTGTTTGTTATACCTTCTATGCTGCTCTTTCCTTGGTCGGCCCTTAATCTTGAAGAGTTGTGTGCTCCTTGAATGACAAGCTATATTGAATATGCAAAATGACATGCAAAGTGTATGAGGATTTTATGATTATGAGATGAGAGTTCAAATGGCAAATTGACAAGAGTTTGGTTGCAAAAGACTTGATCCCCAAAATGAGAGAAATGAGGGGGTATTTATAGGATAATTGGAATTCTCTAAAGAATTCAACAGTTGAGATTGATCCAACAAGATCAATATGAAAGGCTATGGTGAGTTGAGGACTCATGGATGAAAGACAAGTACCTTGGGGGATGAGAAGATTCTTTGGAGGAATAAAAGTGAATTAAAAATTCACAATGATTGAAAGAATCTAGTGGATAAGAGAGGGTCTCCAAAAAGTTTGAGATTTGTCACATGTGGGTGATGTGACAAGTCCAAGGTTCTAGAAGTCCTTGGCACATGTAAAGTGACAAGTCAAGCCTTCTATAACTTTGCATGGGGATGGGGAAGACCTTGGAAAGATAAAAGTGAATTAAAAATTCACATGGGGAAGAGAGGAGCCTTGGATAAATAAATGTGAATTAAAAATTCACATGGAGAAGAGAGTCAATGCCAAGAAAGGCAAATGGAAAGGCTAACTAGAAAAGGTAAGCCAAATGTGGCTAATGACTTTGATTAAGGTTGTGTAAACACGGGATTAGGATAATTAATAAGAGATTAGAGGCAAGTGGGAGATTATGGAGGATGTGACACTTAATCAAGATTAAGTGATGCACATCCTAATCACAGATTAATTAATTTAATCTGGATTAAAAGAGGGTTATGGAGAATGTGACAAGGAGAGAGAAAAAGGGGAATTAAAAATTGATTTTAATCCAAATGGGTTAAAAGACTAAATTAAATAATTTGTCATATTTATTTAATTTAGAGAAGAAAAGCGATAAGGTAAATTATTTAATTTATTTAATTATATACTTTAGGAACCCTAGGTAGAAAATGAAATAATGATTAAATAAATTATTTAATCACTATTAATGAAATAGATTAATAAAGTAGATGATTTTGATCATATGAAAGTGATCAAATTTAGATGTCTACAGATCTAATTGACAACTAAGCTTCTAGAAAGACACCTAGGACTTAATTAATATTAACATGTGAATAAATCCCATACTAGAAATTAGCTAGGTACAAGACATTATTCACACCAACAGTCAATATAGACATGGATGTACCTAGTGATGAGTTTGTTGAAATAGATTCTAGTACAATAAATGATTTTTAGTTTGAAGATTTCACCCTTGAAGAATATGAAGATGATGATCATGTGGATCCATATGAGAACCTATTTATTTGGTGTATCACTTGTTGTCTTCCTCATGTAGAATGTGCTTCAATGAGGTCACCATGTCTTATTGTTCTGGTGATTGAGGAAGAATAAATCAAAATAATTAGATAATTTGAAGAATTTAGTTCTTCGCCTAAGGAATCTCTTGATTTGAAAGTATGTACTGATGAAAGTTACATTGGCATATGTGAATCTAAGGTATTTTGGATTCTTGTTATCTCATAATTTTGAAAAACTAAGTTTGAGTCTTTCCTTGGTCATGAAGGTGTAGCTTCCTATGGTGTGGATGACAATGTGTCTAAAGTCGATTATTTCACTTGGACCCAACACATATCTTGTGATGATGTTGAGCAACAACATGTTCTCTAGTATGATGATAAGCCTACTACTCAAGTTTCTTTTATGCTAGAGCTTCAAAAAAAGTTATTTTGATTTACTAGAAGATGAGTTTCCTTCTTCATATCAACAAGATGAGATGACATATTTTTATGGGAAATGTTAATTGGAGGTATTCTTGTTTTGCCTCAATTCACTTGTGATGGTCAATAGGTGTGGAGATACCATGGTTTATTTTTGTGATATCCTAAGTTTTAAATTGGCACCCCCAACTACTATAAAGATGAAGGATACAATGCATGGAAGTATGATGGCTTATGCTAGGCGGTTTCCATATAGTGGTAAGGTCAATAGTGCAGAATGTTTTCACTTATTCTATTATAATCACAAGTTCATATTTGAAGGGGGAAATCTATACTTATTGTAGCTAGTGAAGAAAATAATTGTGGGTTGATGGAAATTAGTTCCTTCAATAGGATGGTGTTTGATAGAGGCAAATGATTCCATCTATCCTTTGTATGTTAGGCAGTATTTGTGTTTAAATTTTGTTGCATATTCATTCCTTCATTATTAATGTTTTTCTTCTTAATTGACTATGTTCTCTTCATGTATATATGTTTGTTGTCCACCACAAGTTAGTTCCATTTGTTTTGTTTCTAGTTTTGGTCTTCTCGTATATCTAAATTCTCATTGTGCTTGTAAGAGGCACATGTCCCCAACTAGAGCCATTGTTGGGACTCAAATCTGCATTTTCCTTTTGACTTGTGTCTCTTCCCCTTTTGTTCCTTAGTCACATTTTCCCATTTATAAATGATATAAGATATCTAATTTGGGTGGTCCCTTGATAAATTTCTTAGCACAATTGGGTAGAGGATGAAAATCTAGGCCCACTTGCTTTTTGAAGTTTTATAAAATTCAATAAAGGGTGAAAGTTATTCCTTTACAAGTTTCCCCCTCTTAACTAGCCCAAGTGTAATTTAAAAGCCTTTTCCCATGTAGTGTAGTTCAATTGGTTTTTCCCGCAAATGTCAATTCAATTTTTGATCCCCACAAAGGGTGGAATGAGTGATAAATTAGTTGTGTTGGTCTTACAAGAATCTGCAATATCTAAACATTTATGGTTCTTTTGCCTATATTGTTAATATAGATGTACATTTTCTATAAATATAATATAATATATAGGCCCCTATGCCTTTTACCCAAAAAAGAAAAAAGAATCTAGTGATCTATTGAATCTCACCTTTGGTTTTTTTTTTCAGTTCGATTAATTTATTTTGCTTCCTTTTGTGGGATTATGGCTTGCTACTATCTACTTGTAGGTTTTTGGTTGGTTGTCGATCCTATGGAACTTTGGGGGACTAAACCAAATAAGTCTATTTTTGGTCAGTTTAGTTTAATTCATCTGTAGTTGTAGAAAAATTATGTCTAACCAGCATTGTAGGTGTTTCCATGTGAACCATGGATCTTTTCATTTACTTGTGCTCTTAGATTCCCCACAATGATCTTTTGTTGTGAAAATTTGCATGTTATGTGGATGTTATGCACGTACCCCTTGAAATCCCACAATGTCAAGTGATGACCCTTATCTTTTCCTCCATCCCAAGTGTTTGAAAATGACATATGACAAAGTGTTATGGTGGCTTTCTCACAAGTTATATGGGTCAATAAATGAGTACCACATGTCATAAAAATCTTGAACTTGAGGCTGCACCATAATCCTAAATTTCAAAAAGTATAAAAATTATAAAAAACTTCTTTATCTTGTAAAAGAAGAGTTTAATGGATGCTTATGTTTCAATTTTGGTGGAGTTTGGAGTTATTTTTAGACATGTTATGTTGTTGTGGAACTTGAGCTCCCATTCAGACTTGCAAAACTTTATTATTCTACCAAAATTAATTCATTTCCCCTTTAATTTCCTACAATCCTCTTCCCCTTCAAATCTCCACAATGTTCATTGAACCTAATTTTCTTGCAAATTTCCTTTTGTTGACTTTTTCCATTCATCTAAAATCTCCGTTTCCAAAGTTCTTCAGCCAGTTTAGATGCCTTTCTCCATAAACCTATTACATCCTATTTTCCTACATCCATACCTTGATGATGTCATGATGACATCATCCAATGTTAATGATGTTAGTGGTGAAACTTTTCATTCAAACTATATTTTTTCTTGTAGTTAGCAGGTTCACTTGGTTCTTTCCATATGGTTGACTTGGATGATATTTTTTTGCAAAGGTGCAATTGGTGGTCATTCTCCCACATTTATTTTGGACGGTCCTTGAGGTTTGCAAAGCTCTATTTCAACATGTAGAAGGATCCAATGGTGTTTGGTCATCTAGGTTTTTATCATTTTGGCTATGCATTTACATTTTACCTACTTCTCTATCAAGTTAGGCATCATTAATGTAATCTTTCAATGGCCATGGTCTACTTGGTGGCCTCGTGAATATATTTGGATGACAAGATTTCAATACATAAATTTGATTTCATCTACCATCATTAACGACATTGTGTTTCCCAACCATCAAATTTTAATGCAAAGCACATCTTTAAACCTAGAGCACTCATTTTGGGTTGGATTTTTTTTAAAGGAGGGGTTAAAATTTATTCAAACAAGAAGAAATACAAAGAAAGGGCATCAAATAGCCCTATCAAGTTCCAATAAGTGATCCAACTGATGAGACAAACCCATAGGTAATTGATCCTTATCCCTAATATCCAAGTTTTGCATTTGATCAGAAGCCCATTTGACCAAACAATTTGCTAGACCATTCCACTCCCTAGGGATATGAGTGAAAGTAACAGACTCCAAAGAATCACACAAATGAAGAATTTGGTTAACAACCAAGACTAATTGCCAACTAGCATCCACATAGTGTTGTCGAGTCAACAAATGCACCACCACCTGTGAATCAGATTCACAAATGAGTTATCTCCATCCAAGATCACAAGCATGCTCCACAACATATAAAATAGCCACAACCTCCATCAAATTATTAGTATGATGATATTTATAAATAGAAAAGAAGAATTGAACAATCCTTGAGTTATCTCTACCAACTCCACCAATGCCAATAGGACCAGGGTTGCCCCACGAAGATCCATCCGTATTGATTTTCAAACTACCTTGCAGAGGAGGACTCCACCTCCCCGCCCTATTTATCTTCTGGAGAGGGTGTATGCATCTATTCTGAAGAGGGTGTTTGCATTTATTCCTTGCTATGGATTTTGAATTTATTATTGGGTTGTGATTAGGTTTTGGTTGCTATGAGTATATATGACATTTTTTTATTTTGGAGAGGTTGGTTCTTTTGGTGGCCAATAGAGGTGATGCAAGTGCAAAGGATTGTCTAGGGTTTCAACTCATGCTCTATCCAGTTGTAGAAATTCTATGAATTTATAGAGCATGTGAGGATTAAAATGCATGTACAAATATTATATACTGAATATCTCCATTGTTATTTGTATTCCTTTACAAAGGTCTTTGATGGTTGTAAGGATTTACCTTGCCATAATTTTTGGTACAATTGTAACATGAAATTGGTGAGTGTAACAATATTCCAAATATTGTAAGCTTTCTAATGACTTTCTACATGTTATAAATGGATGTATGTAGTTAAATTTGAATTTATAATTATGCTCTTTGTATAATGTTTGTTCTTTGATAGCATATATGCCCAAATCCTTTATTTTATGCTTCCTCCATGGTTTCATTTCCTATTATTTGTGACTTTGTAGCCTAATGGATAGGCATTGGTCTCTAGTCTACCTTTCCAATTTCAAATCATTCAAAACCAACAAAGCATTAATCAATATTTTAGTTTAGGTGGTCCTTGTGCACCCATGAGTGTCGATATAACCAAGGATTCATTATTAAATGAATACTTGTTATATATATTATATTTGGTTCATTCTTGCATAGTCATATCAACTATATAGGGGTTATATGCAACCAATTATTCTTAACCTAGCAACAATATTTAGGGTTAAGATTAAATTTGGGTTTCATTGCAGTCATTTTGGTTGTATACTTTGTTTTCTTTCAATACTTGTTAAAGAATACCCCTAGTAAAACCCTCTCGAGTCTAAGTTGATCTTGAAGTGTAGGAGAGATAACCCACTCTCATAGACTTGGTCATTAACCCTCTAAATTTTTTTGATGAATCATTTTCACCAACATGATGAAAACCTTGGTCTTGTGAGTGAGATTTGGTTATAGGAAGTGGAGAATAATTTTTGAGCCTCAACACCTCATAAACAAGACCTTCTGATGAAGCTAGCAAGAAAAACAAGCCTAACATTATTCTTATGTAAGAAACGAAGATTCTTGTAGATTGTGTGGTATTAAGGAGAGTGTCTATGAAGGAATGAATGTCATTGGTGCATTATGAGGGGTTGTGACACTATGAAATCCATGTGTTGTGGATGACTCTCTTTTGAGTGTAGGTTCTAGAAATTTTCTTATTTCATCATAAGAAGGATAATATTCTTTGATGATTTCTAATATTTATCAACATAAGATAAAGACTACTATAAGAAATATATGGTTACATCTTGTGGTCTTTTGATTTTAATTCTCCTCTAATATTTGATGAAAATAAAATTTATGAAGACCTTGAATATATTATTAACTAGAATTCCTTATTGGCCCTAAAGTTAAAAGCAGTAGATCATACTTGGTCAAATTGAAGATTTGGTGCTTCTTTAATTTATGTGATACTTGACCAAGCCCTTATTTTTCATTATTGGTTAAATTCTAATTTCTATTCCTTATCTAACTTAAATAATAATTGGAACAAACCATTCTTGATAACTATTTATATGGATAAAATTGGAACAAGAAAATGATTCCCTTTTTAATTTGGAAAAATATGGACTCAACACCCCCAACTATCTAAAAGTGTATCTAAATGGGGGAACATTAAGGTGGAGTGATCAATAATTTTTCATATATTAAATAATTCAAATCACATAAAAATAAATGTTAGAAGATGGAATAAGGCCTCATTTGGAAACATCTTTGAGAATAAATCTAAAGTTGCATCTCATTTGGACTCACTACAAAAGGAAATATACAATATCAATATGAACCAAGAGATTGAAATAAAATACTTTTATGACAAGCTTCATTCATTTATTGCTAAGGAGGAATATTTTAAAGATAGAGGTCTAGATTTTTTTGGCTAAAGGTAGGAGATAAGGATAGAAAAATTATTTGACCACTCTTAAACACTAATAATTTGTAATTGAATGAATGAAAAATTTATGGATTGTAACTAAATCAATGATGATAATTCTATAAGGGAAAATAGTAGATTTTTGCACAACCTCTTTATAGAATGTAACACTTCAATTCCTAATATTTAGAATGAAATTTTGAATATTGTTTCATCTTTGGTTAATGATTAGGATAAGGAGATATTATCTCCCATAATAGAGGAATATGTGAAGTTTGTAGTCTTCTCTTTTGAAGGAAGAAAGACCCCAAGCCTAAATGGTTTTTGTCATTTTTTTCAAATTTAATAGCCTATTATTATTGATGATATGGTGGTTGTAACAATGGATTTATTTAACGGGGTGACCAAGGGCAATCCTGGGCTAGTTGGGTGTGGCGGAGTGATCAAGGATGAGAATGGAAATTTTATTTCAGCAGTGGCGCTCCCCTTGGGCACCCAAACCAACCACCTTGTTGAAGCCATAGGGGCTTTCCAAGCCCTAAATTTAGCTCGTCAATTGAATTTCAAAAAAATTTGGTTGGAAGGGGATTCAAATAATATTATTCAATCTATCAAAGGTCTTCAAAATCCCTCCTAAACTATAGAGAATTGGATCAACCTCTCCAAGGATATTATTGGCTCTTTTGAAAATCATTTCATTTCCCATGCCTATAGAGAAATTAACATGGTGGCAGATTACTTTTCCAATAAGGGGGTTAAGGCTAAGGGTAAGATTGCATGGCAGAGGAATGATGGTTTAGAGGTTGATGTCACTGCCTTATTAAGGTATGATCGAATCCATAGGAAGGTTCAATTTCCCCTATCAAATAATGATTAAGTATGGTCTTGTCTTGTAGTCTTGGAACTGCTACTTCATTATTTTTCTTCATGGGCTGGAGTACCGTAGCATTAACTGCCTCCTTGATATTTTGTGCTCCACATGCTTTCTGGGTATTTTGGTGTTCAAGTTTTTTGACCTTCTGGAGTCTTCGCAAAAGGGTTGCACCATTGTCAACATGGGAGGTGATCGTTGCAGGGTGGAACCTATGGATTGCAAGGAGCTAAAGAGCAATGATAAAGTTTGGCATTTGCTAGAGAAGGGAGGAATTATGAGTTACATTGAAAAACTCCATCGCAAGGATTGGGAGATTACCAAGTTTTTCGCTAAGGAATGGACCAACGGTAAGATAAATCTTTTTGGGAGAAAGGTGGCCATTGATGAATAGTTAATCATTGATGCCACTAGGATGTCCATGGAGGGGCTTAAGTTCTATAGGGATAGGAATCTATTCGACCAAGTGGTAAAGAATTTTCCAAAGACTGATAAGGAGAAGGAGAACCTGCAGAGAGCTACCAAAAGTAGCTATGATTCTACCAAGATTAAATTGCTCTGGTAGGAGGTTTTGAGAGTGATTATGGAATATATAACACTAGATGGTAGATATACAAGGGTTTTTGGCTATCACTTTGTGTTCCTGAATCATTTTTGGCACCAGGTTAGGGTTTCCCTCCCCTTCTATATCTCTACTTCACTAAATGCTAGTCTTCAAGACCATAATTGGAACCCAATCAGGTAACCCATTCTTCACGAGGGTCTTCTTGTTCTTATTTATGAACACTTTAAAGCTATGTCATCTCTTACCCACCAGACCCCTTCTCCCCTATCTGCCTTTGCTAAGGATGAATTGGGTGCTAGCTATACAGACAAGGATGAATGGGAGATTGATATGGAAGGGGAGGAAGAGTGTACCTCGAAGGTGGTGAGGAAGAGCAGTAATAAAGGTAAGTCAAATTCATGTGCTCTCCCTAAACCTGGTGCTATGAAATCTATTGATAGAGATAAAGTCATTTTCTCAGGTTCTGAAGTTACTAAAATGAAGTCGAAAGGAAAATCCATTGCTTCTCCTTAGGGGAAGGGCAAGAGGAAGGTTGTGGAGGACCCCTCCTATGAAACCAATCAAGATGAGTCTTGGCCTACCCATTCATCTGAGTACTCTAGCTACCCTCCTACTGATAGGGAGGATAGGCCTCGGTATCCTAATGACCTCAAGGAGAATGATCACTACTTTAAGGTTGAAAGTGAATTTCCTATTGATATCCTTATTATCACCCGCAATGGGTCTGTTGATTTCTTCAAGTTGATTAGGTGGGTTTTCTTTGAGACTAAGGAGATCAAGTTGAATCAGAGGGCTTTTAACAGCAAGCTGGAAAAGAATGAAAAGATGGATAATACTAACAAGGACAGAGAAAAGGCCAAGGACTTGTGGATTGAAGATAAAAAAAGATATATGGTAGATTGCCTTAAGAAAACTATGGAGGACTTGCAACAATTCAAGAGTAATCACGATAGCAAGCTATCTGACATGGAGGTAAAGCTTAAGAATGTTAAAGAGTCAATTCAGAAAGTTCTAGAAATGAGCCACAAAATTTTGAAGTCCATTGCGAGCACCATGAACATGATGGTTGAGATCCTAGAAAAAGCCTATCTGGTAAGGACTACTGTGGACGTGGAAGAGGAGAAAGAACAAAGCTAGGTTGAGGGTACAAGGCCGAGCAAAAGAACTAGAGCCAACCTAAAAAGGAAGGCTGACAAGACCCCTTCAGATATTCAGGAAATGAAGAAAGAATAAATTAATATGAATAATTTGGAGAAGGAGGTGGCCGATATCCTCAGTAATTTGGCCTAGTGGTGAGATTTCTGCTAGGTTCCTGTTGGTTTTTTATTGTGTTGTCTTTGGGCTAGTGTTGTTTTTTTCTCTATTGGTAGCTTTTCTTTTTGCTCTGAACTTTTTCATGTTATATCTTTCTTATCTTTGTTGTTAAATGGTTTTGGGGTCCCTTCAAAACCTATTTTTTCCTAATCAAAAACAATGGATTTATTTAAGAATGGAAAACTCTTGAAGGAGATGAACAATATGTTCTCGGTCCTCATCCTAAAAATCCTAGATCTACCACTTTCTCTAATTTTAAAATGATCAACTTCTATAATTTGGTGTATAAGATCTTTGCAAAACTTATCTCTTTAAGATCACAATGAATTCTCCCTAAGCTCATCTCTTTGCAAAATAGATTTTTTCTCCAAGGTGGGAAAATCCTTGACTCTAGTATTACTATCCATGAAGTTATCCACTCTATGGAAAACAATGTGAAAGTAATATTTATTTTAAAACTATATATAATAAAGGAATGTGATAGAGTCTCATGGGAATCCTATTATCATATTATCATATTTAGTTTTGGAATAAGATTCTTAAGCATTATAGTTGAATATGTGTGAGTTCCCCTAAATTTTACTTATTATTAATGGTACCCAATTGAGTTTATTTAAGGAATCTAAAAGTATTTTTGAAGGGGGGTCTATACCCCCTTTCTTATTTACCATTGTTGTAGAAGTTTGTGAAGAAGCCTTTAAAAGAAGTTTTAGAGGGAAACCTAGGAGGAATCAAACATTCTTCAACTAGTGTACCTATATCCCATTGAATTTTTTTGATAATACCTTTGTGGGAGGAGAAGTATAAACACATGAAGCTAACGAAATAAAATGAATCTTATATATCTATGAGAACTTCCTTGAGTTAGAAGCTCAACCTTTTGAGAAGTACCATTTTATTTCTTAACACACCTCTTGCTTGATAATTAAAAATTGACAACATTCTTGGTTTTCAAGTGGGATATCTCCCCTTACCTTATATGGGGTTTCTTATTTTAATGGTCATATTCTGGATGATTTTTGGAATAGGTTGTTGGAAAAAATTTAGTGTAAACTCATTGGGTGGAAAAACTCTCTTTTAAGCCAATCTAGTAAAATTTATCTTATAAAGGCTAACCTCCAAAATGTCATTGTCTATAAAATGATTCTACTTTGTAAGCCAAAAAAAATATTGACAAGGTGGAGAAAATTTAAAAATATTTCTTTGGTTTGTATAAAAGAAACAAATAAATTCCCTTGATGGCTTGGAAGCATGTTTGTAAATCAAAGAGGAACAAGGGACTAGGATTAAGATTGAAAATATTTTAATTTTAGCTCTAAGTGTTAAGATATCTTAGAGAATTATCAATGAAAAAAAGGGATGGAGATATATTTCTTCTAATAAATACTTGGGAGGATGGAATGGGAATTTTTCATCTAGAAACACTCATTGTAAAAAATTGGAAAGGAAACCTACAAAGTGATTGTATTCAATCATGGATAAAAAATAAATGGTATGGTGTCTCTGATTCTATACTTCTCTCAAATGGTTTTTTCTTGACTATGTTTATGAACAATAAATCTAAATAAAAATACTTTAGGAAGGATCATGGTTTATAAATGGAATTGGCCTTTTACTGCAACCATGTTGCCTAAAATTTGACCCTTCCTCTTTTAAACTATCATCTACTCCTTTTTGGGTAAAACTTCCAAACCTTCCTTTTGAATATTGAGACCCTATTAACCTCAATAAAATAGGTTACTTTCTAGGCTCATTCCAAAATTTGGATGATAAAATGTGGATAGAAGGAAAATGTCTCTTTGTTAGAATGTGTGTGACTTTAAATTTATCAAAAGGCTTCTTTGAGTCTTTAACTATTATCTTAGAATAAGGTGTATGGAATCAACAACTATTAATAGAAAATTTAGTGGAAATTTCTAAAATGGTATTTCAAATGTCTTAGCCCCCTTTGATGTTAATTTGGAGCCAAAGGTAAATCCAATGTTGCCTCTACTAAAAGAATTAATATTTATATTTATCGTGATCTCAACAAAGAAATTTTCAATTAGATAACTCTCCCAAGCTTCCTATTCTACACCAAGATGAAGATAATAGTGGTTTAATAGGTTAAAAAAATAGATTTTAGTGCCAAATATGGAGAAAGCTTCCTTTCAAAACTCCCATTTAGTCCAAATTAAAACAAAAAAAATAAAGAATTAATTTTTTGGCTATAAATATTGTATACTATTACCTTTCTTAATAAAGATATCATGATGATAAATATAATTTTGTACACCCAATGATATAAAGTTCATTGGGATATTATATTTTCCCATAAAAAATAAAAATTATATGCATATAAAGTTCCTTGGGATAGTATACATTGTCTACAAAAAGTGGAAACCATATGCATCATGTTTACTAAAATAAAGTCTACTTTTCTATGGTCATGAATTAGTACATACATTTTAGTCTTGTGGTCCAACAATGATGCCACTACAAACTTTTATTATATTGATACTCTAATATATGTATGTATGCATATGTATACATATATATGTGCACATATTATACATATATATACATATGCATAAATACATACATATGTATGTATGTATATATATGTATATACATGTATCTATATATAGATATATATCTATATATTTATATAGGTATGTATGTATACATATACATACATATATACAAACACATATATGTATGTATGTATACATATACACACATATACACATACATATATAAATATAAAGTACATTAAATATGCAAATTAGACAACCGTGAAATAATAATACTTCCACTATGTTGATTTTGTAGCTCATGTTCTAAATAGAATCCAGTTAGTTATAAATAAATTGTGTATTATAATATTTATTCATAAAAATATCTTCTTAGGAAAATGGTGCAAATCCGTAGAGGCAAGTGACTTCGCAATTGGGAGTAGCAAGGAATACATGAGAATATCCCAAGGCCGCGGCAGGATGAAGGTGTAGACACTTAAAAATATCCTAAATGATATCATGCACTCAAATATGATATACTAACACCATTTCATCATGAAACCCATCCTCTTTTTGCTTAATTGATTAAATTAGCCTAGCTATTTAATTAATTGCATCATTTTCATCTATTAATCGGATTAATTTAATTGGGTTAATTCACCCCCTCTCGTGCTAACCTTTCGTCCTATTAAATTGGATGTCATATTATCTAATTTAATCCCTAAGTCCTCTCATTTAATTAAATAATGTTAATTATCTAATTAGATGTCATTTTGACCCCTTTTCATTAAATAAATTAATTATTTAATGAAAATCCTAAATTCCCCTAATTTACACAATTGAAAACCTTGTTTTAATTATCAAATTACTAATTAATCCTAATTCTCCCACTTGCAAGGGAGTATTCCAAGATAATATTCCTCCTTTGCACATTCCTCCAAAAAGGGAATATTCTCATGGAATATTCCTTCCCCTTTGTACATTAAAATTTGGTTTTAATTAAATAAATGCTAATTTTTCTCCCAAAAGGGAATATTCCCATAGAATATTCTTTCCCTTTGCACTCATTTGAAAAAGGGAATATTCCTTTTTGTAACAAACTTTCAACAAAGCTTCTTGTGCAAGTTTTAAAGTGTGTTTGTTTGGATGAATGTGAGCCCTTGATTAAATATCATCTTGCAATTTCAACCCTTGATGGGAATCCATGATCCATGCCTCCATCTTCCTTCTATTCTAACCGTTAATTGATCTTTTCGATCTTGGCCATTAGTTTCATTTTGCCTATTCTATAAACAAAGTTTGCATCTATTGAATAGGGATCCATCTTTAAATAGTAAACTTATGTTGTTAAAATCACTCTCATCTTACATCCATATTTTAAATTTTAAAGGCATTTTAGGTTAATTTCTTGCATAATATTAGCTTAAGAGCATCTATTAATGGCTTCAATGGTTACTTAGTTACATCCATTTAGCATATTTTGAATTTAGGGTTTTAATATTTTGAATCTTGCATACATTTAGAATAGATTTACATACACCCACATCAATCATCTTAGCATACATCATGTTAAAATAGATTTCATCATGTTTTCATACACATCTCTCATCAGTTTCAATCCAAGGGATTGGGAAAGGGTTGCCATTCCACATCAATGTGACACCACTCCCCCAATAGGATAAGTTTTAATGGCTTCTTAGCTTCGTTTACATTGAATGATCTTATTGGATTGATGCTTAGTGGCTTAAGTACGCTTTGAATCCTCATGGATCGAATGTAGTTAGCCCATACTATGCCATTGATCACAAAAGGAAGAAGGTGTGAGAAAAATTATTAGGCAAACAAATGGAGATATAGTGGTCACACTCAAAATTGGTTGCATCCTCCTCAAAGATGATGGAATCCCCTGCCTAAGTACGCAAAGCAAAACACGAGGGAAAATTTACATTCAATCAAAGATAGGCATTAGGGTTGGGGAAGCAAGAGTCCAAATCTAGGAAAAGAACACTCCCCTAGTTTTCCAGAGAAAAGCATAGGAGAAAATGCAATTCTAACCAAAGAAAGAAATGTCAGTTGGGGAAACAAGAATTGAAACCCTGGAGAGAGGCGACAAGGTGAAGGAAGCAAAGGCTTTACAGATAGGAATGGGGGGTTTTGGAAAAAGTGGGAGGCTACCAATGATGAAAATAGCAAGGTAAATCCAATCCATAGCAAAGCGATTGCAATCCCTCATCAAATTTTGGTTGTGACCATAGTGAGATTGAAAGATCGAAAACTCTTCATGAAATGGAGTGGGAAAGGTGTGAAACATGAGAAGATAGCTTAATGGTGGATGAAAATTCAAGGATAAAGTAAGTGTTTTCCCCCTCTCTCGGGATTTTTTCTAATTGAATGTACAAATTCAAGTTTGAAACATAAAATTCTGGATGGTGATCCACTGTTCTTTAAAAATCATTGCTTCCATTGCCTAGAATGGAGTGAAAACTTTGAACCATCGAAACACTGCATTGAAGAGGTACCCACATGGGTATGCTTGGAGGGATTGCAAGTGGAATATTGGAACTAAAATGCCCTAAGGTTCATTGGGGATGCAATTGGGCCTTTTCTAGGAGTGGATGAAAACTTTCTAAATGGGTTGCCAAGAGAAAAAGCTAGAGTGGTTGTAATGGTGAATCCAAAAGAAGGGATCTTGGAAGAATTGGTTTTTATTACTACAAATGGAAGATGGATTCAAAAGGTGGTTGTTGACCAGTCTAGGAGCAAATGCGAATTTCTTTCGAAAAGGTTGTTGGTGGCCTGAGGATCAATGGATGGTCAGGCTAAGGATCAGTCTCAGGAGGAACAATTGAAAGAAGTAGAGCATATCCCACACGTTGAAATACAAGGAAGGGATGAGGTGTTTGGAAAATAAAGGGCAAAGAGTTGATGGACGTTTCCCCCTCTCAAGACTCCTCAAAAAAAAGGAGACTATGGCCACTTCAAGACTTGGAAGGTAGCAACCAAATAGAAACTAAACATGGTATAGATTGCTTTAGGGCATCAATAGTGGATCAAAGTTTCCCAAAAGCTAATAGCAACATAGATGTTGGAAATGAACCCAAGAAGATGGAAGAATAAATGAATGAAAACATCATATGGTATCCTGAGGAGGACAATGAGGAAGAGTTGGCAGTATTGGCACAAGAAACCAATCTGGCACTAATCAATCCAAAAGATATGGAGATGGATTTTAATGGCCTGAGGGTAGAGGAGAAATAGATTTTGCTAGAAGAAAATTCAAAAATAGAGGATGAGTTAGAATAACTTGAGTCACCAAGAAAATTAGGGATCAAACAACAAACTGTTACAAAATCAAAGTCGAATTATGGGAAAAAGAAGACTAGAGGAAGGAAAACCCTCCATGAATTGAGATCCAAAGCTAGAGATGTCAAAGGACAAAAATATATCGATGATGTTGAGGTCTAGGAAGGGAGGCCCCCTTCTCGAGGTGCCATGAGGCCCCTATTGTGGAATTTTAGGGGCTTAAATGCCCCTAACAAATAGTTTTTGGTCAAGCGCAGGCTTGGTTTGACCAAAGCAGACATAATTATGATTTAGGAAACAAAGATGATCAAGGAGGAGTTTATGTTGGGAATAGGATGCCATTTAATTGCAATCCTAAACATATTTCATGTATCTCCTAAGTCCTTGGAAAGTGTTCCCTAACACTAGGATTAGGAAGAGATTAAATTCAAATGAAATAAACATGTAAATTGACATTTGCAATTATTCTTAAATAATGGGAACATGTAGGAGAATCCATTTTGAGCTCCTACAAGATAGGAGCACATGGGGTGCCCACACGAAAGGTGGAACACGCCTTGCTTCAGTTAACTATTTGGAGGTTTGATATCACTTCAGTAATGCATGTCTTGTTCGTACAAAATAGGGATTGACATTTACAAGAGTGTAGTGGCACTATTAGTTTAGTATCAATTCAGTTCAATTTAGTTCAATTGAGTTTAGTTCAGCTTAGTTCAGTTTAGTTTAGTTTAGTTTAGTTTAGTTCAGTTTTGGTTCAGTTGTCTTCAGTTGCATGTAGTTATTTTGAGTTACATTATAGTTGACTTGAGTTGCATGCTAGTTGACCTAAGTTGCATGCTAGTTGAGTTGAGTTTCATGCAGTTATTTTGAGTTGCATGTTAGTTTACTTGAGTTATATGACTAATAACTTCAGTTGCATGATAGATAACAAGTGGATACTTTCAGTTAAGTGGAGGTGATCAATCATGCACATTGTTTGCATAAATTGATGGAGAGATATGTTTCAGTTAGCTCAAATTGACTTGGACCCACCTTGGGTTCCCAAGTTGGCATCTTTCAATTAACACCTTTTGCATGAGAAGATATTTACAAGGTTCGGTTAAGTGGGCCCATTCTTGGGCACCAAATTTGAGGTGAAGCTTCCAAGATATCTCTGAGACCAGAGTTCAGCTAAGTGTTCAGTTTGGGGTGTAAAATTTGAGGAAGACTTTGGTTTGACTTCTATTTAGGAGGTGGAAATCTACTTGCCAATTCTAGGCATAGCTTTTTGAGAGAAGCTTTAATGCTTTGTAATTGTCAACTCTTAGGAGTTTACAAAGCTCATAATTTCCTATTTATTGCAGCAAGTTGAAGAGAGTTTCATATGAATTTATTGCGGGTTGTGAAGAAGCATTGTTGAAGAGAAAGGAAGCATATCAATCAAGGATTGATACAGTGTTATTATAATTTTATTCTAGGGCTAAATAATACAAGCAATATCGATTCTGGTGGAGTTTTTTCCCAAAAGTGTTTCTCCACGTATATGTTGTGTCACTTCTATCTTTTGTCTACATTCTTCTACAATCTTTTGTCTAGTTCTATAAATGATAATATTGATCTAAAGAGAATAATCATTTACAAATAATTGATCTAAACAGATTAATCATGCATAAATAATTATGACAAAGAATACTTAATTATATCTACAGCCACATAGTTTTACAAGTTTTAAGCTACAAATTTACTTCCATTTTTAACATTTGGTATCAGAGCTAATGGTTGTGTAGAGTTTGGGATGCCTTTCTCTTAAAATTTTGAAGGCTATTTGGTTGTAGTGGGAGCTTTTACTATTGTGTTATTGCATATTTGTAAAAGAAGTATTTTGCAATGACTTCTATTTCTCATCTAGATATTGAGAGATTCAATGGATCTAGCTATGAGATGTGGAAACTAAAAATTGAGGATCTCCTTGAAGAGAGAGATTAGTGGTTAGCTATTTGTAATGATAATAAGAAACCTTCATCTATGTCAGATGAGGATTGGGCTAAGCTTGATAAGAATTCGAGAGGGATCTGTTGATGGGTGTTTTTGCACCTTCTCAACACAGGCAGTGCACAAGTGCACTACCTCTCTTGAAAGGTAATTTCAGCAACTAAGTTGGAGAAATCACCCCAAGGTCTCTCGGATGTCAAGTCATGATAATGCTTGGAATAGTTCAGTTGATTGATGTGATTTTTCTAGTAATCACAAGTCGGACTTACGGATGAGTTACAAAGCATGGGAAGTTGGGTCTACAAATGGAGTTTCAAAGTGTTGAAAGTGAATGAATAGTGGCTGCCCACTCAAAACAACAAGCTGAAACTCACCATATTCATCATATTTGACATTGTTTTGATGCTTTAAATCCTACACTACTGAGGAACTAAAAGAAATAGCAAAAGAGGAAAGGGTTAAGAGAGTTGTTCTAAATCTAAGCTATGAATAAACAGTAACAATGGTGGCTTCGATAGTATAAAAACTTCCTAAAATGGGTTTTGCTTGACCAAGAGAACCTACAGCTACACAAAACCAATGCAATATTCTAAGGACTGTTGATTTTCATATTGCACATGCAATTGAACTGAGTTGCAGCAATGAAATATGGAAGCCCGGGCTAACTGTGCACAGTAGCTTGTCATCAACAAGTACCAAAAGTATGGGTTGGAAATTCATCAAATACCATAATAGAAAACACTATTATCATAGCCATTTAAGAAACTACAAGCTAAAACTAATATGGGAGTAGAACCATGTATGCAAGATGAGAAAAATAAAAGAAAACATCCATAAGAACATGCAATGTTGTCTTTTATTGCTGCAAATGCCCTTTGCACCAATTCTCCAACCATTTACAAATGAGGGGTAAGCCCCTATTTATAGTTTTCCAAAGCCCAAATGAATGTCCAAGATTGAAATGCAATGTGTTTCCCAGATTCATTACAAGTTAGGGTATCACCTACCCTCAAATATCCAGTAATATAAAATACAAATTTGTCATTTTCCCTATTTTTTCTTCTAGTGACCCAAGTACTGTAGAAAAATTGTCATCTAGTTGATTGCCCCTTTACTGTAGTTAAAATTGTTTGAAGGTTTCCCTCTATTTGATATGCCCCTTCAGCACCCCCTCATCCAACCAAATGTATCATTTTACCTACTAGTATTGTTGAGAGGCGAATGAACCACTCTAGATCTTGCAGAACAGCTCCTAATGGATCAAGATCGTTTATGAAAGGTGAAGCAGCTCCTTGATTTTGACCTTAGTGGTAAGCTTTCAGATTCCTTGGCACTGAATTCCTTGAGACAGGCTTCCTGAGTTTCCTTTTATTATGCAAGTCGGTCCTCCTTTGATATCCATCAATAAGTAGACTCTTTACTTCAGTAGCTTCAGACTTCCATTTGCATTCTTTGTATGTGAATTCTTATGATATAGCATTCTTTATCTCTATTCTATTTAGCAGGTCCTCCAGGATGAACGTCCACATGTCGGCCACCTTGATAATCCTTTGATTAACTGCCCTATATGAAATATAGAATTAATTAGGCTCACTAAAACAAAAACTGACATAAGCATTAATAAATTCTTTGGATTTCTCCCTTAAGTGCAATTTTGAAGCATGTCCTTATTTCAACCATCTTTCAAAAGGCCCCTAGCCAACCTCGACCATTGAGGAGCTCATCCTACTCCCCCTTTTCAAACTAAATTTACTACCTTCAACGTGCCTTATGACATACAACACCCAAAGGCACCCTTCTTCTCTATGAGCACTAAGAGCCCGCTAGAGACTTTACCTCAAACATTGTTTCATGGTTTCTTAGTCTACACGACCCCGTAATGCATTGAAATGACTTACTCAAATAGCTCTTATAGCCCCATAGGAACCTTAAATAGAAAAATGGGTCGCACTTAGCCCCAGAAGGAGAATAAAAATAGGGGAGATTGATATAGGCTACCTTAGTAAGAATGTCATCGTGGGAAAGTTGTTGCAGTGAGAGTAAAGAGAGGCAGACCTGGATGTAGTGGGACCTGCATCAGAATAAGTCATTTTGTAGAACGCATGATGAAAGCCACTACAGGCTCCACATAAGATTCATCTGCCAGGAGGATGCATGCAGGATGTCGATCCAGGAATGTCACCAAAATGACAGTGACAGAAATGACCAATGTCCATGAAGGAATCTGCAAGTTCCACAACCGCTCATAACCATGTCACTCGATCCATCATCTGTCTCCCTAACCAAGAAAAAGTGACATCGAACTACGGTGAAGAGCCCCTATTTATACACATAATAAGTTCATCACCCCTTTACTAAAGTTTGTTCAACCACCTAGCATGATTTCCTATTGGTCTGCACACTTTATTAATTCGAGTCTTGGAACTTTGGTGTCCACAGGGATCAAGGTTCCATCTGAACTGAATAGAAAAACTCGGTCGAGGATTAAGTCTTGGATGAGTTTTAAAAGACTGACGATTTGTATAATCATCCATCGACGTTACTTATTCACCCTTGAGTGCTTGCATCATCTTGCCTGTGTGAAGATCATTGGGCTAGAATAGTGGTCGTGTGCGAGAAATAGTGGTGTCGGGGAGCATTGATTCCGCATCATGTGGAAATGTGGAATGTTTAGGCTGAGGCTAGTTGAGGGCCGAGGTTGTTATGCCTAATGGAACATCCACAAGGACAGCGAGATCCGCACATGGGTTGTTCGTTGTGATAATAGGATTTGAGGAGGCACCCGACAACAACATCGCTGGTGGTAGCTTTTGCAACCAAACCTCTCGCTGCGCCAAACTTTAATAATCTAATGTATACAAGAGGGCTCTACACACTAAACATCATTCTAACTATGCCAAATTGTCCAATTATTTCACACACGAATTGCGTATGCCAACCAATGCTTAAAATGATACAGTCCCAAGATTGCACTGTCTCCTCCCCTTGTGTATTCAAGACTTCATAAGTCACGAGAGAGTGACCACATTTTCCATGATCATGCTGAATTCATAACCCTCAGGACTTCAAATATTCAGACTGCCTTGTCATAGATATGAAGTTATAATCTAGGGAAGCCCTTCTCATGATGCTCTACCAGTTGAAAGTAATAGAAATAGGCTGCAGTGATGGAGAAGATGTCAACCCCCCACTATTTTTTAAACACCTCAAATGAGAAACTCAAAATCAAGTAATAAACTTAGAGATCTCCTTGCGGAATATCATCAAGTTTCACCTGGGGTGGGTCCATGCCTTTGGACGAAGCGGTCCTTCATGCCATCCAATTGTTCCCTTAATTTTGAGTATTATAGTAGAGGAAGAACATCCATGCACACCAGCTGATTCATTGTGTATGTGTGTAGTTGAAAGAATCCATGTTAGACTTGGTTTGAGCCCATCCACGTAGTTAATCTTGGAGAATCGTTGATTGATATTTCATAAAGCAATTATGCATTGAAGGGGGGTCTCGTCCGTGGGTACACCATGAGTCCTTGGTGTATGTGGGAAAGGCGAGCGGGACCGCCATTTTAGGAAAGCCATTGTGGATGGCAAAGAGGGCGATGCCAAGAGAGATAGTGGGATCCGCATAAACAGTTTTTTTCAATCATGTTGCGGGTGAGAAAACACAAGACGACATTCAAGATAAGTCATTAGAAGAATGGCGAAAGATGGGTGGAAGTCCGCAAAGCATACCCCTCATGGGAGATAATTGTCAATGCCAAATTAAATATCATCATTTGAAATGCTAAAAGGGCAAGTGCATGGTGCCGAAAAGGCATAACTTCAAATCCCCACGAGCTCCTACTCAGCTCCTTCGTCCTATAGATTCTATGATTGTTGCTCAAGAATCATGAATTTATCTTGAATAATTCTTTGCAATGTCCTTATCTCTCTTTGTTGTAAGGGAACAACGTAGGATTGTTATGCAAGAATACCTCTTTAGAGATGCGGTAAGCGAGATGCAGATGGGCATTCAGAAAACCCATTGGGAAAACGGTGAGAGATGGATGAAGGCCTGCATTGCGGGTTTTGTATAGCTGAGGGATGTTTGCGCCGACCTTGAATGCGACCATTTGTAATGTGCAAAGCTCTATTGCACAACGCTAAGAATAATTTGTGTCATTTAGATTGTCATTTAGGAGTTTGGCACTATTAGTCATGTAAACGACCGTGAAATTTAACGCAAATGAATGATGTGGGTGTGTCATGCATGAATTACATTTTACAATGGCACGATGATGAATGGTAGCTGCCATGGAGAATCTCATGAGAGGACGACGGCACCGGCAGGCTATGATCCCACAGAGTAGGGAGGTCAGTGAAGGGTGGCCATTGTGAGACGGCATCAGGGTAATGGCCTTTTGCAGGTGGTGGCCTACAAGGGTGGATCCACTGGTGAGCGCGGACTTTAGAGTTCACCACAACTTTATGATTTCACTCTGAGGAAATGGTGCATGCGGGTCCCGCCCGGCGAGATGACATGAGAGCTTGGTCGTTCACAAAGAGCCATGAGCATTCAAACTTTGGCAATTTAAAGGGACTGGGTCAGTTGGCACTTGGGAATGACAAAAATGGAAGGAGCATTCATGAAGCCCACCGCACGGACGGAAGTCAAGGGTCAGTCATTGTAAAAGCGGTGAAATGAGAACGAAGATCCACATAAGAAGACCCACAACTACAGGTCTGCGATACATGAAGGATGTCACATCGAGGATTAATGCAGGGTCCTCCATGTAGGCAAACATCGAGGCTTGGTTGTATGCGAACAACAGAGTGCAATGGTGAACAACAAGAGGAAACCCACAAAAGTGGGTTTGTAGGGGGCAAATGACTTAGCGCAACTCAATTAGGTAAACTTGGTTGAAGGTCATTTAATTGTTTTAAGGCTCATGACCAAATTAGTCCTAGAAAAATGGGTGTGCAATTCGAGATGAGAGCGGAGCAGCCCATCGGGAGTGAAAATGACCCTTCAAGAGCAGAAAGAAGGGTTCCCCGCCTTCGATGGGGCATGTGTGCAAAATATGCACAACAAATGGTGACTCACTGGGGAAATGCTCTAGAGAATTTCAATGAAAAACTAGAATCATGAACCTAGAATCTTTGGTTCCAACCTTCACACTAGGGCAAACAAACCAGACACTTGACCAAAGGATCAAAACCACTAGTCAACCCAACCCTCAGTATGCTAAAAATTCAAGTGTGTGCAATTGTGTTAATTCCTATCCTCGAGCCACTACAGGAGCCTAAGCTCCATCAAGTTATGCTACATAATTGATTCTAGCTTCAAAAGCATCTGGTACATTGCCTCGTTGTCAGTCAGGCACCCATAGCCCCAACGAGGTTGTCGTTGTGATTCTCCAAAACATTGCTCTACTACCTACTAGGGGTCCATAGCCTCGGTAGAGTTATTTGTATCCTCCTGAAAGTTGAATTTCCTTCTTTTGATTTTCAATATCTTTCTTTTCTTTCCTTTTGATTTTTCTCTTTTCGATTCTTTCTTTTTCAACTCGCAAGCAGTGAAGCTCGCACTCAAGGCTGAAAATCACAATGGCACTGAAGCAGAATTTTAGATTTTTCACTTTAAGTCAACTTCACAAAATAGCCTATCGCAACCTCGAGATTCTTAAGATGTGTCAAACATATAATATTTGAGAGTAGATTAGAATCAGACCAACCAATGACTTATCTCCTTCGAATCAAATATCCAAGTCACTTGACACTAACGGAAGACCTTCACCATCCATTCTAAAAACTTGATTAGAGTTTATCGAAGAAATACATAGAACCAACCCAGGCAATAAAATTATTTTTGTGCACGTAAACATACCCAAAAGAAAATAAAGGGAGCTTGAGCAAAGCAGCAAAGCAGAAGCAAATGGAAAGAAAAACACCTATACTAACCAAAGCAGCAAAGAAAAAGTAAACAACAAGGAAACTACTCTAAAGCAAGAAAGCCTACAACAAACCAACCTAACCTAACAAAAGCAGGCAAGTGATACTATTTACACGACACCTATACTACTAAAAATGAGCTATGTACAAAGATATTTACAAAGGGCCACATTCAGGAAAGGCAAACTGACACTCACGCCCATTGGATTTTGTAATACGTGTACAAGCAGAAGGGCAATCATGATGGTTCTAAGCCACACATATTTATCTTTATATTCAAAAAAAAGATCAATATGGCAACATTCAAATTTAGTCATATATTCAAGAAAAATCAACAATTGAGGAGGTTCATTAGACCCATGGTTGATCCATAAACATTTTTGTCTCCCCTCGTTCCCATAATCGAAATGATAAGCATGAATATCCATTGGAGCAGGGAAAGATAAAACCTGGATGTCATCACATGAGGGCAATTGTATTGGATGGTTGAGATGGTGCATGGCCTTATGGGTCATTGCACTAGCAGCCTCAAATGGATGTAATGAATGGTGTAGCATCAACATCCCTCTTGCATTATCAATGTGTAGATCACAATCAAATTGATCAAGTAGTACACATTGAGAAGAAAAAATTTCAAATGCAAGGAACCTTGTACCTGATCTCAGGCTTCTATAAGGCTGAGAGAACGAGGCAATATACACCTCTTCCAAGTTACCAGTGTAACCCGTAGCCTCCATCAGCTATTCTTCAAGGAGATACACTTCTTCATGTTGATCTTTCATAGTCCATGGCTCCACTTGATTGTTGTCCTCAAAAGGTAGCGTTTTGTCCCATCTCCTTCCCTAGGTGTTGATCTTAATTTTATGATGTTCAATGTCATGGGAACTTGACAAACGAGTCTGTCTTATTGCAGCTCTAGGGAGCATGTAGGAGGATTAGCAATGGCCAAGGTAAAAGGGCCCCTAGTCGCATCTTGTAGTTGGCCAGATATGTCATACTTGTTGGCAGCCATCAGAATGCCCTCGCCTTTGTCTTCTTCTCTTTTTAGTTCATGTATCTCATCATGATGTTCACTTGTTTCCTCTTGTTCACTATTGTTGTATATTGAGAAGGAGTTCCTCTCCCAATCTGGAAACTCTGATGTTTCACCATCCGGAGGCTTAGAGAAGATGTCTTCATCACTTCCAACCTCTGAAATGTACTCCTCGGTGTTGCTATACCTCTAAAGTATAGTTCCCAGTGGGAAGAATTCATCAATTGATGGTGTCTCATCAAGGGGGCCAAAATTTACTATATGATTCCCCTCCAAGGCTTCTTCATAGAACCCATCATCCATGGTGTATAAGTGTTCTTCAAGAGGGAAAGGCTCTTGATGTCTAATGGACAACATTCCCATGCATTCTACTTCATCATTTGAAGGCTCAAGACTATGTTGTCCTTCTTGTGTTTTTGTCCCATCATCCTTTTGAAGACTACTTTCATCTAGGTTGTCACTTGGTTCTGACTCTTGGTCCTCTAGTTCAACCCTTGAAGCAACTATAGGAGGCGGTGCCCTTAGTTGTCCCACTTGTTCCTTAACTTTCTCAAAGGCCTCTTAGCACAGCCTGCACATGAACTCAGAATTCGTTGAATCATGGAGCTTGCACCATCCCAACAACAATAACACCTCCAAATCCACTTAGTGTCTTAGCTTAGACTAATCCCGTGCAAGTCTTCAAACGAGCTTGTCGTATCTTTCCACCACCAAATCCTCATCATCATTTAGGAAGGAAGTTTGATGGTAAGATGTGACCTGTAGTTGTTCCCACTCCTCTAAATCTTCATTTTCAGATGTTTGATCACTTTCATTCATGAAGAAGAGGTCCTCTAATCTTATTTCACTTATTATTTCATCCTCATTTTATGCTGCCCCAAGGCATTCAGCCTCTTCTTGTTGTTTTTTTTCAACATTTTCATTGGTTGTCCCAGCATATGCTACTGCAAACTTCATTAATTCATTCCCAATTGCAAGGGCTCTTCTTCTAGAATGGAGGGCTGCCCTTTATTGATGGAGAAAAGGTTCCCTGAGTCCCTTCTAACCGATATTTCATCAAAGATTATATTTGTCCCAAGGAAGTCAACTCCTTCCTCTTGACTTCCAACCTTAGTGTTTGTTGTCCCAGCACTAACTTGTGTCAAATTTCCTGGTTCAACTTAAATGTGTTGTCCTCCAAATGTTGATAGCTCTCCTACCTCATGGGATGACTCCTCTCAATTGAGAGATGGTTGTCTTGGCTTTTACAAACTTCCCTTGACCTGAGTGATGATGTTTATGCATGATGAACAAGAAAACTCTGAGTGGGGTGCATTATGAAGTCTGCACCAACTAGACATTAACACTTCCTCTAGTTCTAATCCATCCTTGTTGTTTGAGTGCTCTTGGATCAGCTCTTTGAATTCCTTGGCTACCATATTAGCAAATTCCTCTCCTGGGTCGACAAGAGCCAAGGGTTGGTAGACTTCCCAAAATGGAATTTCTCCTTGCAAGACTCTTTCAATTCTTTCCAAGAATTTCAAACATTCCAATTCATTATGTTTGTGGGTGCCATGGATTTCTACACGTATCTACCAATTCAAATTTTTGTAATGGTCTACTCAGTCTCTAATTTAAATCTACATGTAGCAGAGTAATGTTGATTTGAAAATGCTACTCCATATTAGTTTAGATGTTGCTTTTCCTTCCAATTTTTTATTTTAATTTCTGACATATAATGAGATCTTTATATCTCATATTTCACTTGAAAGTGCTTTCAACTCCCAACTTTCAGCTTTGCAGCCTCAAGCTCAACCATGCCCTCCCTCTAGTGTCAGTTCTATTGATGAGTGTTTTTGCACCTTTTCAAAACAGGTGCACTACCTCTCTTGAAAGGTAAGTTCAACAACTAAGTTGGAGAAATCACCCCAAGGTCTCTCAGGTGTCAAGTCATGACAATGATTGGAATAGTTCAATTTATTGATATGATTTTTTTGGTAATCACAAGGCAAACTTACAGATGAGTTAGCAAGCATGGGAATTTGGGTCTGCAAATGTAGTTTCAAATTTCTAGAAGTGAATGAATAGTGGTTTCCCACTCAAAACAACAAGCTGAAACTCACCATATTCATCAGATTTGACATTGTTTTGATGCTTTGAATCCTACACTAACGAGGAACTAAAATAAACAGCAAAAGAGGAAAGGGTTAAGAGAGTTGTTCTAAATCTAAGCTATGAATGAACAGTAACAATGGTGGCTACTACAGTAGAAAAACCTCCTAAAGTGGTTTTTTCTTGACCAAGAGAACCTACAGCTACACAAAACTAGTGCAATCTTCTAAGGACTGTTGATTTTCATAATGCACATGCACATCATGAACATGCAATTGAACTGAGTTGCAGAAATTGAATATGGAAGCCTAGGCTAACTTTTCACAACAGCTTTATAAGAGAGGGGGACCACCCACTACAAGGCCCTAGGTCACGAAAGGCCAAGAGCATAAATGTTGCCCTAACTTACCTCAGTTCAAGGAAGGTTAAGATAGAAAGGATGAGAATGATGAGGATTGTGTGTCCTTTGATCACTTTTGCAATCCCAATAATTATAGGGAGACTAGAAGAGTCGCTATTCAGAGTCAACTCTGTGTCTCAGGTAGCTCTCTATCTGAGGATAGAAGTGCAGTTCTAGGATGATAGCACAACGCATTGGCATCTCACAAGTGTGTCGGCATCCGTACGGCCAGAAAACTAGAGAGACGAGGTTTTTCTCTAAGGAAGGACTAACAACCTAGTTTACAGGTTTTTGGAATGATAGAATAATATTAAGAAATATGAAAAGTACAAATTGGCGTGATAAAGGAAATATGTTACCGCAAGGGTGATGAAGATGATTTCATAGAATAGTCCTCTCGCCAGCTTGCTTCGAGATCTTTCCACCTGCACATAGAAAAAGGGGGGATGTTGGGGTTGTTAATGGGCCTACCTCAGTCACACCCCCGTCTTGGTGTTTCCACCTCCACAGACAGCCAAGTTTGTAATGATAGAGATAACAATAAAGAAATGAAAATACAAGCTATGTATGCAAGAAACACTACAAAACAGTATGTGCTTACTCAACCGAATACGATAGAGGAGATGAGAGGAGCTTACCACCTCTATCCAAAGTGCTCAAGGCTTGTGGAGGAGTGAATGACAGGAACTCAAGCCTCTGTTGTCGTGGCATTTTTCCTATGCTCACACTATAAGAGTGATGGAGTGCTAGAATTTTGCTACAAAGCTTGAATGGGTGTTGAAAGAGTGGAGAAAATGTGAAGTGGTGAACTCAATATCTTGCAAAACTTTCACCCAAACTTCTGTTGAAGAGAGCCATGGATGAAAGAGTGAAGATTATGAAGAAAAGAGATGAAATAGGCCATATTCCAATCGACCAGCTGAAGAGGAGCGTTACACTTCGACTCCCAATCGAGAGTGTAACATCTCTACAGTCTCCAACCATAGGTTTCTGCCAGGGATGACGTGTAGACGTTTGTGCGTCGCATGGGTGTCCTCGAGAGAAATGCCTCTACCGACACACAAACAAGGCACCAAGTGTGATGTGGACAATAGGCTTAAGTGGAATTAAACCTCTACCTTAGGTTTTCTAAAGTGCAAGGGGGTAAAAAGGAATTTGTATTAGGGGTACAAATTCATGCTCATACAAGCTTGTCATCAACAAGTGCCAAAAGTATGGGCTGGAAATTCATCAAATACCATAACAAAAAACACCATTATTATAGCCATTCAAGAAACTACAAGCTAAAACTAATATGGGAGTAGAACCATGCATGCAAGATGAGAAAAATCAAAGAAAACATCCATAATATCATGCAATGTTGTCTTTTATTGCTGCAAATGCCCTTTACACCAATTCTCCAACCATTTACAAATGAGGGGTAAGCCCCTATTTATAGTTTTCCAAAGCCAAAATGAATGGCCAAGATTGAATTACAATGTGTGGCCCAAATTCATTATAAGTTAGGGTTTCACCTACCCTCAAATATCCAACAATATAAAATACAGATTTGTCATTTTCCCTATTTTGTCTTCTAGTGACCCAGGCACTGTAGCGAGTGGGTGCATGGAAATGGGTAGCCATTTAGTGGACACATTCAAAAAAACTTTTGAAAATTCATAACGTGAGTGCGTTATGGCTTGTTTTTCCGAGCCTGAGGCTCGGCAACAACAAGCCAATAACGTGAGCGCTTTATAACACGGTCGCTTATTGCTTTTTAAAAGCAAAAAAAAAAGAGAAATGTTGTCATTTTGATTTTGATTATTTTTTCTTCTAGTCACGTCCAAAACCCCCATATTTCATGCTTGCATTCTAGGAGGAGTCATTCAGAAAAATTCTTCACCAACAATTGCTATTTCTTTGCAATGATGGCTCCACGATGACAAGGAGGTGTGAGAGGTAAGGATTGTGTGCTTTTTGTTTTGAATTAGTTAGTTTTAGGTTGAATTTGATATATATTTGTCTGAATTTTTAGGAGATGCAAATCAACCTGCAAACCCTCAAGATCCTCAACAGGAAGACCAACCAAATCCTCAAGATCAAAATCAACCACAACAACAACCTCCTCCACCAATCACTCAACCCCCTCCTGGAACTCAACAAAATTTAATGAGTGAAATTGAGAACAACAAAAATAAAATTGAGGATTTGATCATTAGTTTGGGTGATCGAAATGGTTCAACCGCAAAAATAATGACCCAAGAAAATTCATTGAAAGATATGTTAACAAATGTAGATTCAATTAGCAAACAAATAATTGGATTGCAAGATAGGAGGCGGGCAGCTAGGAATTATTATGCAAATAAAATATCATATAAAGATGTAAAGGATTTAAAAATTACAAAAGGTGATGTGTGCTCATTATTCATCAACCAACGCATAAATCAAAATCTTACCCTCAATGCGAAGAGGTTTCCTATCCATTGGTGCCACCACCAACAGATTAGGGACCAATTTTATGATAGGTGGTACATGGTCTTCGATTACCCATCGTGCAACAATTGCGAAGTCCCGCAATATTTCCTTAGGAAACTATACAGTGATTTCATATTGAACAAAATCCTAAATTATTTTGATATGAGGGATTTCTAGGGGAGAGGTGGGGGGTCAACTCAGGATAGACCCGGTGCACAGCCGGATCCTACACGAAAAGGTAGACGAGCTCTCGCTAGGCCACCTTTTGAGCACATTGTTATGCCTTATGTCGCGAAGGAAAGTGTTGGTGTAGAGCCATTGCAGGCGATGAACACTTTGACCCAGAGTGTGATCCATCATACTAGCCCTATTCTACAGCACCATCCAAGGGAGTCTTCGAGTGGTGGCCTTTGAACCCATGTGTGTCAATCTTGTGAGGCAACTTGTTCATATGACCCCACCGACACTTAAGAGGCTACTATGCAGGATGCATTTGTAGCTATGGAGATGGAGAGGGTAGCTGACATTTTTCATGAGGCATATGGCATTGATAGTCAAGTAAATGTTAGCATGTTCATTGAATTTAATTTATTAAATTTTGATTTTGAAATGCAAGATTAACTTAAAATGTTTTATGATTTTAATAAAATTGCGGGGTCACAGTGATGAGACTGGATACACCAACCCCCCACCTACTTATTTCTACAGTACACCTATTGTTGGGGTATGTAACTAGTAAACAATTTTAAATTTATTACATGTTAATAGCATTATTTTATGAATGGTAATTTAATGTGATTTTGGATGTTCAACAAACTAATATTGGAGGTTTCGATGGAACACTTCCCAGTGGTGGTGGATTTACTCAAACCTACATGGAGGTAATAGAATAAAGAGTTTAACTAATGAATTGTACTTAATATATTTGTGCAGTTTATATGCACATCATTGATTACGTTGAATAATTTTTTGTTTTATTTTTATATGTTGCAAGATGAAACACCTTTGAATGTGACGAGGGAAATGGAGATTGGTGTTTCATCTGCTATACAATCCTTGATGGCTCTGACAGGGGAGGTATGAGGCAAATTAGTAAATTTAAATTTACATTCATTGTTATAGATGTTAGTTAGTGAAAAATCAAACCATTATTGATTCACGTAATTTAATTTCTATTTGTATGGTTTATACAGCGCTTGAGCATGCCTGAGCATGGGCATGAGAATATATCCCTCATGGAGAGAGATCATGAGATGGCGGTAAGTGATTATTTTGTCAAATATATATATTTTTTTAATGTAATTTCTATATATTCATGTCTTTACTTCTTATTATAACAGTTAAAACTTCACAATGAACTAAACACTAGGAGGAGTAGTAGGAGCACTCTTCGAGCATAGCAAAAATGAGTGACAGACCTATCGCCATCCGATCGAAAAGAAAAGGGAAATATTTTATTTCCAAAGCATGAAGAGCAATGACTTTTGATTCCAGAGCCCTTTGTTGTATGCCTACATGGCAATTTTGTACATATTTTTTATTGGACATATTTGACATTGTATGCCTATATGGAAATCTTGTAAGCCTATATGGCTATTTTGTACATATATTTCATACTTATATTGACATATATTGATGTATTCCTACATGGTTATTTGGTTAATACAAATATATTTTATCGATGGTGTCCATATTTGCATTCTAAATTGATGGTTCAATAGATATGAGTTACGTATATTCAAGTGTGTACTTTACAACTTATGTGTATACTTTTTGACTTACGTGTGTTCGAATGTATACTTTGTGGCTTACGTATTTTCATGTGTATACCTTGTATTTGTGCATATAATTTTTATTAATTTGTGTATACTATGTATTCATGTGTATACTTCTTGAGGCTTACGTGTTTTCGAGTACTTGTGCTTCCCTTATTGACATGTACATGCTTGACTTATTCACATGTATAATTATTAATTGGTTAGCCCTAGCATTTATCATTGTTGTCCTTCATGGTTTGTCTTGAATATTAATTGATTGATGCTAAACAACTTTATCTAAAAGAAAAAAACACATTTTCAATTGATATTCAATGAAATGATTCATAAAAAGATTCTAATATGTTCTTGATGCATCACCATCGAAAGATTTATATGTCAAATTTTTGCAATATTATTTCTTGTATACGAAATGGACTTGGGAGAAAGCAAGTTATAATTTATAATACAAATAATAAATGGACTCAACGTTGTCCTAGACCCCCGAATAGGTCTATTTAACAAAGCAACACGCTCTTAATCACTCTTTGAATTGCAAAGCACCATTGGTGATGTAGAGTGGCTCAACCAAGTTGTGATTTGACACAGCTTCTCTCAAATATGCCCACTAAGACTCCAACATTCACTTGACTCAACAGAGTAACTCAACTACCCAGTCATGGAATCTATCAAACCAGACATGACCAAAACTTGGAGCAAACTTGGAAACCCAACATGACCAACCCAACTCAACACAACTCGCCTTATGCTTGGGAACCACCTCTAACCTATCGCTTCCAAACTAGGCCTCATATTCCTTACAGCCTAACCAACTAGGATAGTCAATACAAGAACCACTTAAAAGGAATTAACCAGACCAAGGACAATTATTCTAGGAATCTTATACCAATTCCCAAAAGTCCTTAAATTCCCATGTCTTGACAACAAAAGATAAAGCCATGACAGGCCAAAATAGAATGCTACAAGGTAGGCCTAACTAGGCTACTCCACACAAGTAATCAAGTACCTTGGCTTACCCCAACACCCCTCAACCACAAACAGGTTCTTAAAACCTTTTCCAACACAAATGAAATTCTCTCAAGCACCATTGTCACAAAACACTTATGAAAACAATCAAAAATCAGGCCTGTCACATAGAGATGTCAGGCCTAGAATGCCAAAGATATATCTCTCACCTTCAAGCCATTCTTTGAAACCAACAAGGAATCAAACTATACATGGTACTCTAACTGATCCATGCCCTCAACTAACTAAAAACCAACTTTCAAAACAAGTAACCGTTGCATTTCAAATTTTGTTGTTTTAAGCAACTTACAAATTTGCAACTTTAGACTCCTCCAACCTAGTGACTACAACTAATGACCTCTAAACCCACACAAATGACTTAGAAATAACTTTATTACATCAAAAAAACTCCATTCTTTAACACTCATATACAAATTCATAAATTTGCCTTCAAAAGCTAAAAAGACAACTTTTAGTGCAAGATTAAAATTTTCACATTTTTTATCACTAGACCTAAAATTCACCCTAAAACATACCTAATGGTCGTAATTGACCTTATTCAAGAAAAATAATGCTCAAAATACCTACAACAACCTATTGACCAACCTATTCACCATCAGATAATCACTAAAACCACTAAACTAGACCTTCTTCATCAAATGGAGGAACAAGGTGCTCTGCACCAATGATCATACACTTTTTGTGTGGAATACTCAGACTTCTCAACCGTCGTTTGTATGTTTCTCTTTTTCATTGTTTTGCATGCCATCATAAGGGATCAAGTCGGTTGAACGCAACTTGGATCAATTTCGCATGTTTCGGTGTGAAAGAGGACCTAGCGTAAACCTACCTATCGGGATGCGTTGGAGCAATTAATTTGGTCACATGAATTGCAAAATGAAATTCGCACCACTTTGCAACTTTACACTGCTTCCATTTGACACTTTTTCCATCAAATGAAAATCCACTGCCACGGGAAAACCACTCCAAGATAGCCAAAACCGAGAGAGGTTTTTGTAGAGGGGCCCAACACGATCCTATAGAATCATACAATAAGTTTCTAAGTGTCACGATATCTAATTAATGGCATGCTAAAGTTTGCAACCATTTAGCACTTTGGACCCTTAAGGGATCGATTCAGTTGAACAAACCCCAGAGCAATTCAATATGTTTGGGTGTGAAAGAGGACCATGCCTAGCATAAACATACCTATTTGGATGTGTTGGAACAGCCCGCTTTGTCACATGAGTTGAAGAGCAAAATTTGCACCACTTTGCAACTTTGCACAGCTTGAATTTGACACCTTTTCCATCAAGTGAAAATTCGCCGCCACGAGAAAACCACTCTGAGATAGCCAAAAACGAGAGAGGTTTTTATAGAGGGGTCCAACACAATACTATAGGATTAGATGAGAAGTTTTTAAGCATCACAATATCCAAGTAATAGCATGCTAAAGTTTGGTACCATTTAGCACTTTGGACCCTTAAGGGATCGATCCGGTTGAATGTTCCTCGAAGTGATTCCGCATGTTTGGGTATGAAAGAGGACCATTCCTAGCGTAAAAATACCTATTCAAATGCATTGGAATATTCCACTAGGTCACACGAGTTGCAGAATGAAAGTTGTACCACTTTGCAACTTTACACTGCTTGCATTTGATGCTTTTTCTATCAAGTGAAAATTCGTCGCCATAGGTAAACAACTCCGAGATACCCAAAACTAAGAGAGGTTTTTTTAGAGGGTCCCAACACGATCTTGTAGGATTAGACAAGAATTTTCTAAGCATCATGGTATCTGAATAATAGCATGTTGAAGTTTGCAGCCATTTTACACTTTGGACCCTTAAGGGATCACTCTGGTTGAACGTAGCTTGAAGCAATTTTGTGTGTTTGGGTGTGAAAGAGGACCATACCTAGTGTAAAAATACCTATTCAGGTGTGTTGGAATAGTCTTCTTGGTAACACAATTTGTAGAGTGAAAGTTGCACCACTTTGCAACTTTGCACAGCTTGCATTTGACACTTTTTCCATCAAGTGAAAATCCGCCACAACGAGAAAACCACTCCGAGATAGCCAAAACCGAGAGAGGTTTTTGTAGAGGGGACCAACATTATCTTGTAAGATTAGATGAGAAGTTTTTAAGCATCATGGTATCTAAGTAATAGCATGTTGAAGTTTGAAGCCATTTAGCACTTTGGACCCTTGAGGGATCGATCCGGTTGAACGTACCTCAAAGTTATTATGCATGTTTGGGTGCAAAAGAGGACCATGCCTAGCATAAAAATACCTATTCAGATGCATTGGAATACTTCGCTTGGTCACACGAGTTACAGAGTGAAATTTGCACCACTTTACAACTTTGCATCGCTTGCATTTGACATTTTTTCCATCAAGTGAAAATCCATCACCATGGGAAAACCACTCCGAGATAGCCAAAACCGAGAGAGGTTTTTGTAAAGGGGCCCAACGCAATCCTATAGGATCAGACAAAAACTTTCTAAGCATCACGATATCTGAGTAACAACATGCTAAAGTTTGCAACCATTTAGCACTTTGGACTCTTAAAGGATCGATTTGATTGAACATAGCTCGGAGCAATTCTGCATGTTTGGGTGCGAAAGAGGACCATGCCTAACATAAAAATACCTATTCAAATGCATTGGAACAGTCAACTTGGCCACATGAGTTGCAGAATGAAAGTTACACCACTTTGCAACTTTGCACTGCTTGCATTTGATGCTTTTTCCATCAAGTGAAAATCCGCCGCCACGGGAAAACCACTCCAAGATAGCCAAAATGGAGAGAGATTTTTGTAGAGGGGCCCAATGCGATCCTATAGAATTAGATGAAAAAATTATAGGTGAAAGGGAATAATTTTTATGGGGTTTGTGTTGTTTCCCCTATAGATTTTGATGGAAAAGGGCATGAAAAATGAGGTTTCACCCTAGGGTTTGATAAAATATTGCATGTAGAGGTTGGATGATTGTCTTTTGAGTTTTTGCAGGTGATTTTAAGAAGCTCTAAGGTAGTGGTATGTTCTTCTAAGGTGTGGAACCATTCCTTTCAATAAACCCTCCTTATACTAGCATAAAATAAGGTTTTTGGTTTGGCATGGTGGAGTGAGTTTGTCGTGAGACAAATTATGGATCTGAGGATTTGGATACATGATAATTTTTGCCCCAACAAGTTAAGGGGGTTGTTGAATGTTTAAAGGTATGTTCCTTTGTAAATTAGGCCTAGTTATCCTAATGAGGACATCGAAGAAGGTCATTTTTTATACACATGTTCCAAGACAGACGCTATTGATTTTGAAGCATGTGTTGTAACTCAATAATAGCTATCTAGATCAGTCATTTTTTTGTGAAGTCATTTGAGAATTTTTCCTCAAAACACCACTTGGAGCCACACTTTTCACTTGAAAATGCATCATAAAACCCTTTAGCAGCAACTCCACCTTTGTTTCTTGAATTCCACTACACAAATAAACACACACACACCTAAAACATCCTAATACTAACTTAATCCACTAATCTAAACTATCAAATTCGATGGAGTAGTCATTATTGGTTTACAGAGCGAGTTGAGAAAAATTAGTTCAAACTAATGATAAACTCAATGGATACCCTCCTAAATAGATTCAAATGAAAGATACTTCACTATTCTACCTTAAACAACAAGATTCAATCCCTTAAACTATTGTGCAGGTCGTACAAGTTAATGAACAACTAGAAAAACTCATAAAATCATTAAAATAGGGACATTATTGATTGTAAATATTCAAAAATACAAAATATCCTTGTTTTTCTCACCCTTACATGCTTTATATCACTTCTCTAATCACCTAATTACCTCTTTGAACCTTTTAATTGCATATGACCTTTACATGACCTCTTTCACGTTTTTTACATTTCAAAATTCAAATTTTGCAAATCTACCTATTGAAGGCATTTACAGAACAAGGTGTTACTGCACCAAACATGAACTCCAAAATTATAGTATTTGAGTAAATCTCATTACAATTAATTAGGTACTTCTTTCTCACAGATCTTTTACAATGTCACTCATACATTTGAGATTCTCTTTAAATGTCTACATCATAGGTGTTCATTATGAGACGAATATCAATTGAGTAACTTGAGATTCCCTCGCTAAGCTTCACATGCTCTTTTATAATGGCTTGAAATCATAATTGAGATTTGTCAAGATCATCAAAATAAGGATGTTGCATTTCTTTTTTGGCTGAGATTCTCTTTGATGGCTCATAAATCAGCATTTTCTGCAATGAGAGATCAATCAATTTTTAGTAGCTTACTTAGAAATACGCAAAGTAAAAGAGAAAAAGAAAGAGCATCCAAAATGGAAATGAAATAAAAATAGATGGAAGGCACTTAAAAATAGGCATGCATGTCTCACAACTTTGTCACTCCTGGTCATACATCTTCACTGGGAATTCCAACATACCTATTGCACACAACACCTCTCATGAATAGAGTAAGTTGAAATTTCGGATGCTCTTATAATGTCTACATCATAGCTGCTCATGATAAGGTTAACATAAAATGAATAACTTGAAATTCCCTCACCAAGCTTTGCACACACTTTTCTAATGTCTTCAAATCATGATTGAGATTTGTCAAGATCATCAAAATAAGGATGTTGCATTGCTTTTATGGCTGACATTCTCTTGGATTCAGAAGTTACTGCTCTCAGGGTAATGGGGGATTCAGAAGTTATTGTAAAATAGGTTCGCAGCCAGTATACTTGTCACAACAAAAGATTGGTTGCATACAAAAATAGAATTTGGAATCTAATTGACTTTGATGCCTTTGGGATCACTCTGATTCCTAGAGAAAGTAATTAGATTGCGGATGCTCTTGCCATTACTACTAGCACCTTGGAGCCTATGCAAGGCTCCAAGTTAAAAATATTTTTAGTTGAATTAGTCTCAATCCCAGTTGTCTTGGATAATGTCTAAAAATTTCAGGTATTCGATGATGACCAGCATATACTTGCCTTTTTGGCAAGTTCAGATGTCTTTCAAGGACAGATAATTGATGAATCTGAGAGAGATCAGGGAGATTAGGACCCTAAGAATTGTGACACAAAAGGGATACTAGAGTTGAAAAGAAATAGTATTCTAAAGGGGATGGTAGCTTTAGAAAGGATATTTGACTCTGACCCACAGGCTCGTCAAAGGGTGCCCACACAGAGTGACGGAGGGAAGTATGAATCTATTAATCTAACTCACTTGGGTCCTAAAAGGAATGTTCTCATAGAAAAGACTTGTTCTGAAGAAATTAAGAAGAAGATAGTTAAATTTTTGGAAGAGAACATTGCATCCATTGCTTGGGGGTATGAATACTTAAAGACCTTTGACACTTCGGTGATCACATATACCATACCTCTCAAGCCAGAAGCCAAGCCCTTTCATCAAAAAAAACGCTCGGTGAATGATTTAATTGAGCCCTTAATCTAGAAGGAGGTGCAAAAGTTGTTGTCTGCAAGAATAAACTTCTTAGTCAAACATTCGACTTGGGTTGCAAATTTAGTTCATGTGCGCAAGAAAAGTGGTGAAATTAGGTTATGTGTTGATTTCAAGAACCTAAATAAGGCCTCTGAGAAGGATAACTACCCATTGCCTTCCCTTGATGAGGTATTTCAAGCAATCAATGGATCCCAAATGATGTCATTTTTGGATGGCTATTCTGGGTATACTCAGGTGCTTGTCAGTCATGAGGACAGAATGAAGACTTCCTTCACTACCAAGTGGGGCACATTTGCCTATCGGAGGATGTCATTTGGCCTTATCAACGTTGGAGATACCTTTCAGCATGCAATGGATGTGGCATTCAAGGATTCAATAGGTAATTGTATCATTATTTGTTTGGATGACTTAACTAGTTTCTCCAAAACTAGAGATGACCATGCTGCAGATTTGGAAAAGGTCCTCAAAAGGTGTATAAGCTATGGTGTCTCGCTTAGTCCAAAAAGTGTGTGTTTGGAGTATCTGAAGGGAAACTCTTAGGCCATATAATATCAAAAGGAGGAATATCCATAGACTCAGATAGAGTAGAGGCCATTTTAAAACTCACAATACCAGGAAGCAAAAAGGAGGTGAGATGTTTTTTTGGAAGGATTAAATTCGTGAGGAAATTCATAATAGGGTTTGCAGAAATTGTCAAGCCTCTTAACGAGATGATGAAAAAAGATGTGAAAGTAAAATGGAGCAATGGGGCTAAATCCACTTTCTTGCAAATTAAACAATCAATATCTGAGGAACCGATCTTGACTAGCCTAGATTATCTAAAGCCCTTCTATATCTATTCTTTTGCATTTGATCATTCATGTGCAGTTGTTCTAATACAACGAAGAGGTGAGGGAGAAGAAAGGCCTATCGCCTTTATGAGTTCCCCGTTTAAAAATGTAGAATTTAGGTACCTACCTCTTGAAAATTAGGCCTTTGCATTAGTCCGAGTAGTAAAAAAATTCAGGCATTACATTCTTCAGATTCAGGTTATCACCATAGTTCTTGATCCAACTATGAAGTCTCTCCTTATGCAAAGTGAGTTTGGGGAGAGAAGAGGGAAATGGATGGCTATTTTATAATAATTTGATTTAGATATCTATCCAATGAAACTTGTCTGAGGGTAGGGCTTATCAAAGGCTATGGCAGGCATTGACAAGAGTATCACTTGCCAGTAGTACATGGTACAAACATTCACTAAGGGTCCCTGGTACACAAATTTGATCCTCTTCCTCATCAACAACAGATGCCCAGAAGGGATGAATGCTACTTAGAGGAGAGAATTGAGGATGAATAGTGCTCATTATATGCTAAAAGGGGGATCCCTATACCGAAGTAACTTTAATGAGTTTACCTACGCTATTTGGATCAGCAAGAGGCTAAACATGACATTGCTGAGTTTTATGGTAGACATGGTACAGGACATGGATCTGTAGATGCTTTGGCCCATCAAATTATTAGATCAGGCTATTACTGGCCTTATGTGTTTTAGGATGCACACCAACATGTCCAAAAATTTCATGTATCCAAGACCTCTTCACCCAAGGAAATAAATCCAGCAATGCCTTTGCAATCGGTGTATGAGGTAAGACCGTTCACTCAATGGGCACTAGACTTTGTAGGTGTCATTAATCCAAACTCCTCTGTAGGTCACAAGTTCATCCTAATTGCAACCGACTACTACACATGTTGGACCAAGGCTCAACCTTCCAAAATAGCACCATAGAGGTGGTTATCAAGTTTCTGAATGAAAACATCACCACCAAGTTTGGAGTACCATTCACTCTAGTATGTGATAATGGCCCTGCTTTCTCTTTAGCTGATTTTATTCAATGGGCTTATGAGCATAAAATTATTCTAAAATATTCTTCTAATTACTACCCTCAGGGAAACGGAGGAGCTGAGTCTACCAACAAGAATCTCTTGGAGGTAATTAGAAAATTGCTAGAAAACAATCCTAGGGACTGGCACACCCAGCTCAGATTTTCCTTATGGGAAAATCGAACTCGAATCAAGGTTGCCCTAGGAAATTCACCTTTTAAGTTAGTCTAAGGCCAAGACCCATTTTTCCCAATTCATTTGCAAATACCTATTCTCAAGTTTATGTAGGAGTTTTATACGAAAGATGATCGGATTGAGGTTAGGCTAACCAATTTGTTAAACATGGAGGAACAAAGAGATGCTACTATGTAGCAGTTCTCCAAATACCAAGTTGTTGTAAAATTCTAGTTTGACAAGAGGGCCAAGGTAAAGGCCTCTAGGATATTAGATCTCATTTTACTATGGGATAAAGCTAAAGAGAAAAAGGGAGATCACCAGAATTTTGATAGACTCTGGTTGGGTCCATATCAAATAACTGAGATACTAGGAGAAAATGTTTTCCAATTAAGTGCCTTTATAGGAGAACCTATTCCATTGCCAGTTAATGGTTAGTTTCTTAAACATTACTTTGGCTCATAAAGGTCTGATTTTTTGAATAACTGTACAATATTGTACCATATGTTGTTTTTCCTTTTTCTTTTGTTTCATTTTCTTTGTTTTATTTTTCTTTTGTTTTGTCTTGCTCATTGGGGATCTTCATTTCTATCCATTCCAAGATGAGGGTTCCTTATTCAAAGTATGTTGCAGGCACTAGGAGAGAAATTAATTTAGGTATTTTCGAGGAACTCATGTGTTGTGACCATTCTAACTTGGATTTGAAAAGTTATTAAGGATAAGGTACATTGTAAATATCTTGTGAATTATGATTAAGGTCTGTCACAAAATAGATAGAACATTTGCCTAAGTAAAGTGCTTATTCATCTGGGGGTGGTTGTGTCTCTGATTCAAGTGAAAAATCTGATTCCAAGACTATCATGAAATTCATTGTAGTTCTCAACCCGTATTTCAAAATAATTATATTTGAGTATTGAGAAAGCTATAAAGAATTTCTACCTAGTAAAATGTTGAAAAGAAAAGAAAAGAGGGAAGATAATTGTTGAAAGAAAAGGTAAAACTCAATGTTAAATGGGTGATTCAAGTATCTCTATCTGGGCTATGGATGCCTATCTGGCAGTAGAGCAATTCTTTGATATATTTAGAGGTATCTCCATCGGAGCTATGGACGCTTGTCTGGTAGCGGATCAATGCCTAGGTTTTCATTGCCCGACAATTGAAGGGTTCAACCTATGTAGCTTGGATCTTAGATATAGTTGTCAAGAGTGAAGAAATATTTTATAAAGAAGGATGCACCATATGTGCACACACTCATACTTAAGTAGTTCATGATGATGTACATTTGAGATTCCAACTCAACCTTACTTTGCATAATTGATCATATTTCAAGTTAACATGATTCATAAACTGGAGGTACTGGGTGACTGAATTCTTCAGTATCTTGAAAATGGGTAAACCATTTTTTCTAGCTGAGTCACCATTTTTTATGCCCTGCATAACCACCCCATCTTTTTCCTTGGTAAAAATGGGTCCCCCTCTTTGTTTCTTGCCTTTGGGTCTTTTTTGGTGATGGTTTTTGGAGTTGTTCTTTTCTCCAAGTATTTTCTTTGTTCTTTATGATTTGGCAGAACCAGAATCAAATATGAATCTTGACTTGGAACTCAGTAAAGTTCCAAGCCTAAGCTTGATTCCGGTCCCGGTCTCGTCGGTTTCCTCATTTTTTTATTTTTTCGGTCCATGGGGTTTTCCCTTCGTAGGGTCAGATCTAGAACGTATATTGGATTTGGAAATTTTGTAAGTTCCAAGTTCTATTCCCTTCTCAACTCTGACTCCGCTGCTTGCTTTTTCCCATTTTGTTTCAAGGTTGGTGTTTTCGATCTCATTGTTGTGTTGTCATTTCTTTTTGTTTATTCCCTTCGTCCTTTTGTCTTTGTCAGAAGTAGAACCAGAACCAGAATCAGGCTTGGAACTTTACAAAAGTTCCCTACACAATTTCGGCCCCAATTCCACTCCCGCTTCCTTGTTTGTTTCACCACTCTACTTCGGTCGCATGATAGCTTTGTGCTTGTTCCTGCCACAATCTCACGCCCAACCTATCGCATTAATGGCATTAATTACAGGCTCTTCACACATATGAAATTGAGTTTTGACCTTTTAATTAAGGTTAATTCACTGGTTATTATTATTGTTTAACAATGATATCAAACTAGAGCAAAGATAGAGTAGAGGAAATATGATTTCATCTAAGATCAAGAATTTGTGCACGGATTTGCATCAAGTGCCAATCTATTGGGTTTGTGTTTCGAGGTTGGTGTTCTCTTTTCCCTGTTTGTTTGTCTTTGTCATTTTTTTTTGCTTTCATTTTGTTCGTTGTTCTTTGTGTGATTCACAAGTTTTGCTTGTGGATCTTCATTCTTTTTTTATTTCTATGGTTTGTTTTCCCCTTTTTTTTTTCCTTTCCTTCATAGTCTCATTTGTTTTCTTTCCATCTTTTCTTGTTGTCTTGGTCATCATGATTGTTTTCATGTTAATTGTGATCGCATCGTCGTGCCCTGGGGTTTAGGGTATCATTTTTGGAGGGATTCTAGTTTTTTTAATGATCTTTGATCTATTATTTAACTTTTCTGTCATTTTCAGGTGTTGACTTGATCATTTCCATGTGGGGTTTCAATGCCCTAATTTCTTAAGTCGACAGTTTTTAATAAACTAGGGTTTTACACATCCATGTTAATTTAAAATTATGTCCTAGTCATTGATTTTCCCCTTTAGTCATGTGGGGGTAGGTTAGCACTGTTATTTTAAGTCTGTTGGGCTTATCAAGTGACCTTATTTTAAGGTCATGATGTCATTCACTCCATCATGAACCTTCCACTAATGACATCATATTTCGATCTTTATCAGAGTCGGATCTAGAAATGGTTTTGTTCGTAAACTTTATTTGCAATGCATATGGGATCCGGTTTCGAGCTCGCTTTCGATGATTTATGGATTAACTAGTATCTATCATTCTGGTGGAAGCGGAACCAGATCGGTATATGGATTTAAAAATTCTTCATGTACCGAGTTCGATTTCCATTCTGATCTCGGATCCTATGACCATTTTCATTTTGGTTTCGATCCTGCTATATGGTTCATTATGAGTTCAATGTCCATTCTGATCCCATCCCCGGCAGTCCTTTAAAGCCTTTTAGGGGTGTCTTCTGCTTGGTCCCACCTTCGGTGAGTATGTGATGTTGGCTAAGTATGAAGAAAATGCATGGAAGGTGAGATCTCTTACTTGGTTTTTATATACTTCTTATGGATCTAATATTGGGTTTCATTGCATAAATTAAGAAATGTCAAGAGCATCGAGTGAGGCTTCTCAAAGGATCCAACTTGTGGAGACTTCAAAACTAGGAGCAAAGCCTAAAAACATCAAGCTGAAACAACTCCCTTATCCCTTGAAGTATAAGCATCAAGGTCCTGCCATCACTGCTAGTAAGGTGGAGTCCGATTGGGCGGATATCACTGACACTAACTTAGGTCCATTCCATTGCGAGGATTTGTACTTGGAAACATTTGTTGAGGAGGTAATAGGGAGGACCCAAAGAATTTTTGAATCTAGTTCAACACATGTTACTATATTTTCTCTATCAATCCAATGTCCTAAATTAATAATGACAACAGTTGGAGCCTATAATCCTGCTACCAGATAGTGTGTGGATTCACAGGGCAATATTATTATTGATCTAACTCCACAAATGTTTCAGTTCATGTTCAATGTGCCCACTCCACATAATCCTAAGCAACTCAATGAGGCAGAGGCCTTGAAAATATACAGTAATAATAAGGAGGCTAACAAAACTCATTTGAACAAGAGATGGTTGAGAGCTGAGAAAAATTCTCTGGTGATCTTCAAGCTGATTATGACTTGAGGAAAAGAAATTATGAAAGGTTGCCTATCCCACTCATGGTGGAGTATGGGGTGAAGGTGGACATTCCCAAAATATTATTAGATGATTGGGTAGATGGACCTGATTTGGATATTCTTCAACAAGTATTCTCTAGTTATGATGAGTATCTTCTTGAGCAAACAACGTGGGAGTGAGTTGGCAGTAAGGTGTTCTATTATTGGCACATGATTTCCCATTTTCTCTCCTACTCTAGGATTTTGATATATGTTGAACTGAAGGTTCCCATCAGCCAGTTATATCTTCTTCCTTGGGCATCAAATTTTCACAATAGGGAAATCAACCCTTGAACTGAAGATCAACCAACCTATTTTCTTCATGCAATTTTGGTTCCTTGATTAGTGGATCTCAATTTCTAATTAAGATAAATTTATGTGTAGCATACCTATATGTACTTTTGAGCTCCATGTTGTAAAGGTCAGCTAATTGAAGAAGGATTAGCCACCTAATGTGATAGTAGATATAAAAAATATAGTCTTAGATCTTTTTATTGTAGCCAGATACTTAAAAAAATTAAATTGAAATCAGATACCTGTTGATAGTCTCATGTTATTTTCATGTTATTATTGGAAGTAAGTCTTGTTGACAAAGTTAATGAATTGTAATCCATTTGTATGCCAGTGAGTTTCGTTGTGTGTAAATGTTATCTATTTGATGAAAATCAATAGGGAAAATTAGATCTTAAGGTTACTTCATTGAATTATCTATGGATGGAATTATTACATGTTTGTTGATCTATGTTTTTAAGCAATGAGTGAAGAGTTATCTTGAATCTTTAAAATTTGTTGGTGAATAGTTATGGTAATTGAATTATGCACTATGAATGCATGTAATGGCGTATATTATTCTATGGGTTACATCATGTTGTGGTTGTCAGTTTTTTAAAGGAAACTCTCATTGTGGGAATGCATGTCTAGATGTTGAGAAGTTTTGTTCATGTTTATTGTTTTATGCCTTGATCTATCCTTTTATGTTTATTTAAACCCCCCCATTAAACATAGATTGATGAATCTGATATAGTTTGCGTTCTTGATTACCATAAAAGGCCCCTTGAATATTATAAAAGCATTGGCCAATTGAGTGACATTAGCATAGTTGAGAACCAACTACTAGGACCTTGGAAGTTAGATTGCTATATGTTATCTTTCTTTTTTAGGAGAAATAGGATAGAGATATTCTATTTTATGTTTTTGTGTTATCTTGACCATCAATAGATGTCGTGATAAGGTTCAAGTATTGAAGAATCTTACGATGCGTGTCAAAGTCCTAAAACAGGATAAATGTTTAACACTCGATGTGGGTACCTTCTAAGCCACTTTCTAGTAACCACAACTGAGCCTGTAGGGTATTCGATATTTTCTCCATCTATAATTGCCCGGCCTCCAATTTCTTTTTGGCCTCAACACAATGACACAAGTAATAGTTTGTTCCCTCTTCGTTGTCTTCATCTACAATAACTGCATAAACATTCCCTTCATTGATATGTGCAGAAAATCTCTTGAAATTAGTCAACATTATGAATACAATACAAAGTAAGATAACGATATGGAATTTCAACAACCAAGCAAGTAGATATATCACCTGGTTGAACTAGATCGTATACGTGGTCAAATTCAATCGATGATTCCATCTGTGTTAGTTCCAATTTCATCGGAGGGTGATACGTGTGGAGTGGGATAAGATAACTTGTCAACCATCTGTCAACCCACTCCCCTAACTCACAATCATTCCAGGCTTGCATTGTACATGAAGAACAAAAGCATGCCATCTTTTGTATATCGATACTCCATGAACTTTCATTTGAGCTAAGGAAAGGTGTACCTCACTCGATCATGTTAGTGTACAATAGTCCACATATGGTGCAATGTTAGTATCATCCATCAACCAAAAAAATCTACAAACTGAAGATGTACCTTCATTACCTGGACCCATTGAAGCATTATACCACTCGACGATTGATTTTGCATCTATCAACTTTGCACTATCTTTATACTTTAACTCTTCTCGTGTTAATGCTCTTTTTACGCATGCTCTTGCACCATCATGCTCCCCCTTTCCATGTCCAGCCTCACAAAAGTTCCACATATGTTGAACACTTGTAATGACATGCATATTACACAACCAGTAGAACATGCGCGAGTTCTTGAACTATGCTGCACAGTTATCCGACCATATTATATGTGTATGGACCCATATAGGTGTGTGATTCCTTGAAGGTTTTGGATATAATTGATGCATGACTTTATCTTCACTTGAATAAGGTTTGGTGTCTTAATACCATTTTAGAAGATATTTTCAGTCGTTTCTCCAAGTCTGCCCTATTTTGACAGTGTAAGGGTTTGAGGCTATAATGTATTATTTTCACCAATCCACCCACTGTGCTGGATCTATAACTCGGTGGATTGGTGTGTAACATAATAATGTAGATTTCAAATGTGTTTGGGAGTATGTAAGAGCATGGTTTTGGTTGGTGGAGTGATGCACTAGGCTAGTCAGAGTACATTTCTATGTGAAAGTGAATAACCATGGTGATGATTTTGAAAACTAATGAGTGTAATGGAATTGTGAGTGTTTGATAAGTTTTTGTAGAGGTATTGGAAGGTTTTTGGACCCTTGGGAGGAATGGAAGAGGCTCGGAGTTATGAAATCCTTGAAAACCCTTGTTTTAGCTTATGTTTTGGAGGGTTTCTTGGGACAGTAGGGTAATGACCTTATGTGGGAAAAATAATCATGAAATTGGTGGGTTTGTATCATGAAATTTGACTATTCTTGGTTTTTGAGTGGAAACCTCACCTTTAAAAGGTACTTCCTTTGCAAATTTGGGGTAATTGGGAAGCATTTTGCTAGGTAGGCTTATTGGAAGTCAAACATAGTCCAAAGAAGTCACCCCTAGTTCTGATGTATGTTGTGTGCCTAGAACCAAGTTGATGCAAAGTGGTGGGAACCCAAGATACAAATTGACACAGCTTCTCTCAAATATGCCAACCAAGACATCAACCTTCAATTGACTCAATAGGACAACAGGGTTACCTATCAATCACGACTCTTCATTATGACTCCAAATTGAAATTTGATGAAGGAAAAGAGTGTCAACACCTTCAAGATTTCAGAATCTTGACATTCAACCACCTACAAAAATAATATCAAACAAACTCTTCTAAAAGCCACTTTTGACCCAAAATTGCCTTGTAGGCTTCACAAACTAGTTTTATGGATTTTTCTCACAAACCTCCCAAAACACCTAGCAAACAAATAATTGATCTAGATATCCATTTCAGTGGTATGAGACATATAAAAAATCCACATTTTACTCTTTTAAGACACTTTCCTCAAAATGACAAACTTCATTGTTAGGGCCAAAATTAGCCAATTTTACAAAGGGACCCCCTCAAGAACCCACCACCAGGCCTCCATGACCAAAAAAATTTGTCTTAGGTTTCAAAAATAAAAATTATCAAGGTTTGAGTACCCCAAGTACTCATTCCATCAACAAATTTCAAAACCCTCTCTAGAACCTAGGAAACAAGGGTTTTTAGGCCTCCTTACTGAAACTCTACCTTCCACAGCTTCCCAATTCAAACCAACTGCCCAAAAACCTCTGTATAGGTTCCCCCAAGCTTAAGGAACCATAATCTACCCTCTAGCAACACTTCACCCCTCTTTATTAGGTCTACACCATTGTTTTCTATGAGAAAATAGGGTATTTCCCCTTAAACCAACATCGTTCATGAGGAAACTTTAAACGTGTTCTTTACTCCTAAGAAAATCCTAAGTAAATCCTTCATGGTCACCCCACCAAATCATAGAGAGAAAAATAGGTGGGATGCCATCTAAGACATTAAATTTCCTTCAAACCCTTGACTATCCAAGAACTCAATTTCTAAAAATTTATGAATTCCAAGCACAAAGTTCAATGAAAACCTCTTCAAAGGGAGCCAAATGAAAGTAGGAACATTCATTTATAGAATAATATCAATTTCACACCATTACTAAGCCTGTACAACCCGTACAGGGTATACAAACATACAAAAAACCACATCCATAACCAACCTATAACCACTTGTTAACTACCAAGACCTTCATTTGTCTTAAAAATTGCTAACATTGAAAACTTTTGCTAAATAAGCAACATTATGAAAATTTGTTGTCCAAGACACCTAAGACCACTCAAACACCTTTATTTCATCCCTAATACAACTTCTAGGCTCTTGTCTTGCACTTCCATTTACAATTTGAATAATTTTCCTTCAAAGATTATATGGCAAAATTGATAATTTTCTAAAGCAAGAGTGCATACTTGCACATTTGATCACCAAACTCACAAAATCCCTAAATACATGAAATATTGGTCTATTTAGACCTTATTTTCAATAAAATCTATGATAAAGCATCTAAAAACTCTTGAACTCACCCAAAGACCTTAAGACAAACTATCACCAAAGTAGATTTTGAAACATGGTTGCAGGTGCCCCTACACCACGGGTTTGGAATGCTGCTAGGGGAAACATGCTCAAAGGATGAATTTTGGTGAGATATTTGGAATGTCTATTTGGTTTATTTCAATCAATAACATGTTTATTATAGTGTCTTGGATGTCTGGATAAAGGTTGGTAGTTACCTTCCATGATTTGTTGTTATTTTGCCATGTAAGTTGCAGCATTGAGTTCTTGAAATAGTGAATCATGAAAGAATTGAATGGTTCTGATTTTCTAATCAGGTTTATGGTGTGTTACAATCAATTTTATGATGGTTAATCTATTTTTGAGTTTGACAAAGAGTTGAAGCCAAGTTCTAATGTTTTGTGGAAATATGAAATCAAGTGAAATTGAAGGATTTTGATGAAAAGATGATTGAGTTTGTTGGTTGATCTTCTTCAATTTAAGTTAGGGTCAGAAGTACCCTTGATGATTTTTGGATCCTGGTAGATGCTTTGCATCAAGTTTAAAATGGTAATTTCCAAGTGTATATAATTGTGTAATTTAAAATGTGCATTGACAACCTAAGGTTATAATGACAAACAAACAATGATCAACATGGAATATGCAAAATAACAAAAATGAAAGCAAGCCATAATAGAATGAAATAAAATGTGTAAATACTTCACATACCTAAAAAACCAGACTTTCAAATGGAGGAGTTCAACCCATTTATGTAGCCTTAGCTTCTTCTTTCTTCAAACTCCACAACAATTTGACTTTTTCAAAAGCTTGTTCCCCTCCAAACTTCAATTGTATATCAATTTTCAATGGAATTCAAACTTGAATTGATATTATATGTCTTTCAACATGGAAACTCTGCTATTTCATGCAAAGGTGGTAGAAATATCATGGAAAAGGTGGCAGAATGTGAAAAACATGCATGCACACTTCACAACATCATCAAAAAGCTACTTTTTTATCGGAGCACATGCAAAACCAGGAGAATATGCAGACTGTGGGCCTTGACATCATGGGTATATTGAGTTTTTTTACCATTTTTAGTGGAAGAAAAAATGCGCTCACGTTTCAACCTGAGCATGTTATTTCTTGCTAAAATGGTAACATCTCTACTTCTTCAAAATGTGCATGCGTTATATGAAATATGGTTTTTTTAATATATTTCTTTTCTCCCTCTTTGTCTATACCCTCTATCCTAATTATATATCTCTTCATTGTACCCTTAAAGTAGAGGAGATAGAGGTGAGTGTGTGTGTGTGTGTGTGTGTGTGTGTGTGTGTGAGAGAGAGAGAGAGAGGTAGAGGGAGAGTGGGAGAGAAAGAGAGTGGGAGAGAAAGAGAGTGGGAGAAAGAGAGAGTGGGAGAGAGAGAGGGAGAGAGAGGGAGAGAGAGGGAGGCAGAGGGAGATGGGGAGAAAGAGATAGTGGGAGAGATGGAGATAGAGAGGGGGAGAGAGGGGAGGCAGGAGGAAAGAGAGAGTGGGAGAGTGAGATAAGGGGAGAGTGGGAGAAAAATAGAGTGGGAGGGAGAGAGGGGGAGAGTGGGAGAAAGAGAGAGCAGGAGAGAAAAAAGGAGAGAGGGAGACGAAGATGGAGATGGGGAGAAAGAGATAGTGGGGGAGATGGATACAGATTGAGGGGGGAGGGGGAGAGTGGGAGAGTGGGAGAGAGAGGGAGGAGAGTGGGAGAAAGAGAGAGGGAGAGGAGTGGGGAGAAGGGGAGAAGGATTGGAGAGAAAGATGAGGAGGGTGGGAGAAGAGAGAGGAGGAGTGGGAAAAGGAGAGAGGGAGAAAGATGAGTGGAGGAGAGAGGAGAGTGGGAGAGAAAGAGGGAGAGAGGGAGGAGAGGAGGGAAGAGAAAGAGACATTGGGGAGAGAGGGAGAGGAGAGGAGGGAAAGAGGGGAGGAGGAGGAAGAGAGAGGAGAGAGTGGAGAGGGAGAAGGGAGAGGAGAAGACAGAGTGGAGAGAGAGGGGGGAGGAGGAAAAAGAGAGAGTGGGGAGAGAAAGAGGAGAGAGGAGGACAGAGAGGAGAAAAGAGATAGTGGAGAGACGGAGACAGACATGGAGGAGAGGGTGAGAGTGGAGAAAGAGAGATGAGGAGAGAGTGGGAAGAGTGGGACACGGGGAGTGGAGAAACATATAACGGAGGGAGAGAGGGGAGAGGAGCAGAGAAAGTGGAGACAACAGGAGAGAGGAGGGAAGGGAGAGGAGAAAGAGACAGGAGAGACGGAGATGAGAGGAGGAGAGACGGAGAGGAGAAAGAGAGGAGAGAGGGAGAGGGAGAACGGAGAGGGAGACAGAGGAGGAGAGAGGGAGAGTGGAGAAAGAGAGAGTGGAGAGAGGAGAGGAGAGGGGAGAAAGAGACACTGGGACAGACAGATGGAGAGAGACTGGGAGAGAGTGAGAAGGGAGAGGAGCACAGAGTGGAGAGAGGGAGAGGAGGAAAGAGAGAGACACAAGGAGAGACACAAGGAGAAAGACGAGACAAGACAGAGCTGGAGGAACACAGTGGAGACAAGGTGGAGAAGAGGAGAACAGACGGAGGAGAGGCGAAAGAGAGACAGAGACCGGGAGGAAAGACAGAGATGGAGGGGAGAGTGGGAGAAAGAGAGACTAGGAGAGAGTGGGAGAAGGGGAGAGTGGGAGAAAGATAGAGTGGGAGGGAGAGAGGGAGAGAGTGGGAGGGAGAGAGGGGGAGAAAGATAGCCTCTTAATCCCTCAACCCCTATACCCTCTTAATCCCTCAACCCTCAATGCTCAACCCTTAAACCCTAATCCCTCAACCCCTATAGCCTCTTTAGGAGTCCTCAACCCTAATCCTCAACCTTAAAACTCAATCCTCAACCCTATACCATATTAATCCCTCACAACCTCTTTCAACCTAAACCCTAATCCCTCAACCCTCAAACCCTAATCCCTCAACCCTCAACCCTTAAACCCTAATCCCTCAACCCCTATACCCTCTTAATCCCTCAACCCTCAAACCCTAATCCTCAACCCTCAACCCTTAAACCCTAATCCCTCAATCCCTATACTCCTCTTAATCCCCAACCCTAACCCTCAACCCTCAACCCTTAAGCCCTAATCCCTCACCCCTATACCCTCTTAATCCCTCAAACCTCAACCCTTAAACCTTAAACCCTAATCCCTCAACCCCTATACCCTCTTATTCCCTCAACCCTCAACACTCAACCCTTAAACCCTAATCCCTCAACCCCTATACCCTCTTAATCCCTCAACCCTCAACCCTTAAACCTTAAACCCTTAATCCCTCAACCCCTATACCCTCTTAATCCCTCAACCCTAAACCCTTAAACCCTAATCCCTCAACCCTCAACCCTCAACCCTCAACCCTTAAACCCTAATCCCTCACCCCTATACCCTCTCAATCCCTATACCCTCTTAATCCCTCAACCCTTAAACCTTAATCCCTCAACACCTATATCCTCTTAATCCCTCAACCCTTAAACCCTAATCCCTCAACCCTTATACCCTCTTCATCCCTCAACCCTCAACCCTCAATCATTAAACCCTAATCCCTCAACCCCTATACCCTCTTAATCCCTCAACCCTCAACCCTCAACCCTTAAACCCTAATCCCTCATCCCCTATAGCCTCTTAATCCCTCAACCCTTAACCCTCAACCCTTAAACCCTAATCCTTCAACCCTATTGGAAAATGTGCCTCAACTTGCTGGCTTCAACCTTTGTTAAGGACTTTATGAATTTACCTTTTGTTCATGCCTTTTCCACTATACCATAGAGTCCTTCCTTCTCTTTGGCAGTAGCATGATGAACCTTGGCTTCATCGGCAGAATGATCACATATCGGTGAGTGACAATGTGTTGTCTCACCGATATGCCAATATCTGATGAACTATATCGGTGTGACTTTGGGTCATCGGTGGAACTCTTCACTGGGCTACACCGATGGACTGATTGTAGACAAAAATGACTTGGATTTCGATGATAGTGGGGACCATAGAAGAGTGTATCGATTAAAGGTGATCTTGATCTACATTTGCAATGTGATTAATCCAACGATGCTCATTTGTTCTGCGCTCCTTTGTGGTGAGGACTGATAGACTCTTATGTAGCAAGCAGAATTGACTGATTATTTGACACTTGATAGCTTAATCAACGGTGCTCGCTAGTCCCGTGCCTCTTGTGGTGGGTCCCGAGTGACTCATGAGGGGTGTGCAGGCTTCGAACACATGCCATTGTGTTAAGTCTTTTCCAGGAGACTTATTGGGAATATTGTATATTCCCTTTTGATTCTCTGAAATTACACAAGCAGTGTACACATGTCTTGGTGGACCCTGGCCATGACAAGTGGTACATGAAGGAGGAAAGCACGGGCTGGTGACTACTGATTTGTATGTCGTTCAATGGAGGTTTCTAACTTGGACATAGGCCATTTGGATTCTCTAAGAAGTTTGATGGTTACTCGTCTGGGTAAGTTGAACAGAAGCAGTTGTGCAAAGAGTGAATCAATCATGGTAGTTTCTATATATTGTAATGTACTAGAATAGTAATGGTTTCAAGAGATGGATTGTTGATTGGTCAAATGATCTATTAAAGAGTGATCAAAATTTTGAAAATTTCATTGTATGCTGGAAGATAGCATAGTAATAGTGTGAATTATGTACAAGGTTGATCAAATAAATGTTGTTGCTGTAAAATTGACATCTGAAAGGAGAGTCTAGAATTTGTAAGTAATTCATTTACTGTAATACAAGTGATTTCCTTTGGTGTGGTGCATTTTTCTCCCGTAAGGGTTTTCCCACGTAAATTTGGTGTCAATTGATTTGTGTTTATTTCTCAATTCTGCAATTCCTTTCGAATGTCTATTAATGAATTGTAACTGTAAACT